>CM055750.1:5924755-6534855 GCA_029465975.1 Dallia pectoralis
TAAGTGATACTAACAAACATGAGTGAATGTTCTTCACTGTACATCCAGATAATATGCTCCAATTACTTCCTAGCCATTAAAGCTAAACTGAACTGCTAGTCTGATCAACCAACTTCACTCTGAACCAACTTCAGACAATTTGCTAGTCAAAGAACCCACAGCAACCACACACACGCATAATCAAATACATGTACGCACGCGCGCACACACACACACACACACACACACACATGTGCATGCAAGCACGCAAACACACACAAATCTCAGATCGACACAACAGTAACCTTTATCACACCACTGTGTGTGTCACATTTATACATGTTTATACTTTCTGACAGACAACCAACCTCTTTATCATCCATGGCTCCTCCTCCCCAACCCCATCAACCTGTTTTTAGTCACTCGCTACATCCCAGTCTCATCTATTAATCTACACTTTAGCCACACGATTGTCCATAAGTATCAAAAATTGAAGATGAAATGCTATTAAGTTAACTTACTTTGATGTGAAGCAACAGGTCAACAGCTTTTCCGTGTCCCAAGAATTGAGAGCCAAGGTACCTAGCCAGAACAGATCTTTATTAATATGACACTTCTCAAAACGCACACATAACAGGTTGAAAATTAAATAAATAAAAATATAGTATATAGAGTAAGCAGGTACCTAGATTGGACACGGTCATCTTCCCAGAATCGAATGTAGACATCAAGCTGTTTCGTTTTTGTTGACTGGTTGAGCGACTCGTCAAACATTAGCACAAACTGGCCAGCCTTGTTGATGGTGTTGATGAGCTCCTGCTTGAAGTGTGGTGCTAACCCGAATCGTATGATGTATCCAGTTTTGTCCTTGCCACAAGTGAACGACTTCGCTATATCAGAATCTGGAAACATAGCCTTGAAAACTTCAGCCAAGTTTTCGTTTGAGTTCAGTGAATAGTGTTTCTCCGCTGTGTGGAGACACCACAACACCTTAGCACGCAGTGTTGCTGTGCCGCCCAGAGCTACTCTGATGTCGGCTGCAGAAGATGAAGCAGAGACAGCCTGGGTTGTAGCTTCAGGTGCGACTGCCGCTGGTGTAACGACGTTGGCACTAGGTTGTGGTGGTGCAACGTAATTACCACAGAAGCTAGCGATGGAGAGCTGCCGCTCTCGGCGGCTAGCAGCGGCTTTGTGGCTAGCACAACTCATGTGGGACTTTAACGAGTTGTGCCCATTGACACAATACTTATTTTTTTTTTGCATAATGTACAATATGCCTCCCTGATTTTCCCCTCAACTGGCTGCAGCCACTCTTTAAAGTTCGGCATTTCCAGCCAGGACGCTGCAAATTTGCACTTCCCCATTTTGATCACGCGTTCACCAACCTTCTCTTAAACCATTTCGGTGCTACGCACTGGGAACGCCAGAGCGTACATTGAGCTTTTGAACTTCCGCCCGCCTGCCCGCTCTGGTGCTCTCAGAGGCAATTTACGAAAGTTTTTTTAAAAATAAAAATTACTAAATTCACACACTTTTACGATGTTTTTGGGACTGTTGGACAGCTAATTTAGAAAAAATACGTTCAATATTTAAGACTTTATAAAGGCGTGATAAGACTTTTTAATACTTTTTAAGGGTCTTAATTTTCCCAAAATTGATTTATCACCTTTTAATACTTTTCAAGACCCCGCGGATACCCTGAACAAAGTACAGGCTTGGAAATGTACTTAAAGTATACAAGTAAAAGTAGCTTTGCGAATGACAACCATTCTAACTGGACCACAAATATGACTAGAGTGCAAGCTGAGAAACTTCAGTGGACATGGAGAAAAGGCTCTTTATATGCCATTGTCTACATTTTAAATGAAGGTCTGCCAATAGGCCTAAAACATCACATATATGATTATTGTGACAGAGACTGAGACTCCAGGTTAATAAGATTCTGACTGAGTAGCAATTGTGATTCTGTGATAAGTCACAGTTCCTGTTCCTTTTTTAATCTTCCCCTTAACATTTAAAGGAATCTACATGTAAGTTCTGCATACTTTTAGGCAAATCTCAGCGACAGGGAGAGAGAGACGGCAAGTGATCACATGTATACCTCAAAGTGTGCTTGATGTTGGGTGAAACCCTAAGACCCTTCAAAACCTGTGGAATAACTTCTAAGGCATAATTAAAATAACAACCAGAACCTTTTTTAGCATCAATGTACTGTGTGTGTGTGTGTATATGTGGGTATATGTACACATGAGTATCAGTGCGAATGTGTGTTCGCATGATACAGAGAGAATCCAATACTACCAGAAACCTTTGTTTAGCTTCAAAAGAAGCTGATTTTCAAAGTTCTTGGAATCAACACGTGCCCTTTTTGGTGTAAAAATCAGCCCTGCAGTGCAGTATCCGGATTGTTATTTTCATCCAGCTCACCATAAACTCTAAAGGCCTTTATAAAATTTGAACCATTGTCAGTTGTTGTGCAAACAATTTTTTCGCGGATGTTGTACTCCACATGTATATCGTTGAGAGCACTAGCGAGGGCAGAAAAGGTATGTGACCCTTTTAGCTGTTTGCACGCTAGGGCAGCACAGCACCTCTGCAGAGTTGCACCATCTATCCAATGGGCAGTGACACCTATAAACCCCCGTCTGTGTGCGGTCCAGCAATCTGTGGTGGTTGCAATAACCTCAACTTTCTTCAAGGCCAATTTCAGATTATTTTTCATTTCTTGTGTTGCTTTCTCCACTTTGTTTTTAAGTGTGCCACGAGACATGACTGCTAGATCGGGCTGGAGGAGAAGCAGAAGGTCTCTAAATCCCTGCTGCTCAACTACACTGAGTGGGTGTAGACCTTGAATGACGAAGTCAATGATTCCTTTATCCACACTGACCTGTGACACTCTCTTGGCTTCCCATAACTTTGGTTGTTTGGGTGATGGGTCTGCATTCGGGGTTGACTTTCTTTACTGAACAACTGAAGTGAGGTTTCTGTATCTCTCCATATGATTGACATGCTTTCTCTGTGAGTGAAAATACAGACAAACACACACACAAAAAAATGTTCAGTGATGTAGCCAAGACCCTCTGACATAACTTACTATGAAATGTGAAACATTAGGGACCATGACCTAAAACCTATATCTTGGTATATTTTAACTGGCAACATACACAGTATACATAGCCCATAATTACTTCTTAACATTTCAATACACTGTAAATGCAGCCTCTACCTCTAAATTGGTAAAGCACTGGTATAGCAACTGTATGACAGCTATTACTGTTTTTTATTTTTGTGTGAACTTCCAAATTCTTTATGGCTAGTAAAGTCGAACTTTGGATTGCTGTCATCCTTGATTCTAGGGACTGACTGACTGATCTGGGGAGTGCAAGCAAGGGCCTTTAAGAAAAGATACAAATGTAATGTTTTTCTAGTTCATTCAAATTCAACCAAGCCAATCTATCTATTGTCTATGTGTATCTCTCAGTCTTTTGTCTGCGTATCGCCCATTCAACCATTGACGTCATAAGCTCAGTGAGATGTGATCGGTATCTGGGTACCGCAATTAGCCCCTCTTGGGTACCAACGCCCAGCGGCGTTGGATTATGGCGACAGAGGGCAGTTAGGTATCAAAAAACATGTAAATAGTAGTTTTATATAGTGTTCGGTTTGTGATTTTGCAATTCTGAAAACGGGACACGGTAACTAGCACGTTTCTAGGAATAGTCATGGAAGGACGAGGCTGTAGCTTTTCAACATTGTATATTTATATGAATTACTAACTGCAACGCCCGCGGGCGTGGGCTGTTGGTGCTTCTAGTGTTAACCAGTTCACACAGTTTGAAAGAAAAAACGTAAAGTGGTCTTGATGATAATAAAAAAAACAAGTCCTCTAACTTACGTCTGAGAGGTTTGAGACATTAACGTTAACATTAGCCCAAAATAAAGTCGATTTGAGAAGAACGAGTAACGTTAACTTAAGTGGTCTCGAAAACAGAGACAGCTACAAGAGAACAACAGGCTCAGCCATAAGCGATAAACAAGTAAGCTTTCTTTCTTTTCGCTGTGTACAACTTAGCCACAAAAACATGGTGGATTGTACTTAACTAGCTAGCTAAATGCTAGCCAACCAATAAATTGTCATTGCTAGCAGGAGAACAAATGTAACTGACCATAACGTAAACTTCATACAGTTACTGAAACAAACAACAAATAGCTCTTGATAAAAACAAAAAAGATGCATTTACCTCTATGTGCTTTTTCAAATTCGATGGTGAATTCTTGAAAGCCAGCAGTTCATGGCGTTTCGGTTGGCACAATTTGCAGCACATTCGCCAGGAGTAATTTTTCATGCCTACTATGTCAAACATCTCTCTCAGATAAGGCCAAGGATGATTGGGAATGTCTTGCTGCTTGTCTGCCGAATCTCTGGTATCTCCGTTTTGTTCATTTTCAATGTCGCCGTCCATAATACTCTGCGAACGTTACCCAACAAGCTGCAATGATTTGCTGCGAATGAATGCCGCCGAATCTGTCGAGTCGTCTTGTGGTGGTGCGTCAAATGCAACGTATATTCTCATCCAATTAGATTGAATTTGGTATTGATGACGCGAAAATTAATAACGGTAACACCAGTGAAATTATTTGAAACTAAAGTAGCGAGCCACTTTTGCAAAATGTAATAAGTAGAAAGTACCGATATGTGTTAAAAATGTAAGGAGTAAAAGTAAAAAGTCGGCACAAAAATAAATAGTAAAGTAAAAATACCTGAAAAATCTACTTAAGTACCGTAACAAAGTATTTGTACTTCGTTACTTCCCATCTCTGATGGGCGGTATCGGTCTCAATTGAAAAATATTCATTTAGCTTTACTTGTGCGTTATTCTTATGTAAAACAATGTGGTTGGGATGTTATCTTGAAACCAATGCTTGATGATCTCAAAGATCTTGCAACTAATGGGTTTACTGTGTGTGTTAATAAGATGGATTATATAGTTAAAGCAGCACTAGCAACAATTTCTGGTGATAATCTGTCTGCTCATATATGGAACGCCAAATGGGTCACAATTCATGCGTTCAAAACGTGATTGTTCAACGACTGCACCAGTTAAGCAAGTGCTTGCGACTGTTAGTCAAACGCCTGCGCCTGTTACATAAACGCCTGCGCCTGTTAGCAACGCCTGCTAGATAAACTCTTACAGGTGTCAGATAAACGTTTGCATGATTTAATATAGCTCCACCTTTTTCATGTACTCACTCTTTAATATTCATGAAGGACGCTAGCTACCGGTAGTTTGCTTTTACATTGCCTTGCACTGTGCGCCCTTGTGTACTAGGTTTTCTATAAAAAAACAACGAAAACAAACGTTTGATTGTAAAAAATCTCAAAATTCAGACTTTATTCTCAGAACATCAATGCATTTTTCACATGTGGCCCTAAATTCTTCCGTAGGCCAGCTGCCTGTAGTCGTCAGTTAAAAAAACAAGAACGATACAGAAAGTGAAGATGGTACGAAGAAATGTCATTATACGATGCAAAAATACATTGAATGACTGCACTCGGCTCTTACTGTCGGATAGTCCTGGAGCTGAGGTGCTTCAATCAACATTAATTAGGTATGGGTTTATTGTTGATTTTTTGGAAAACATATTTTGGTGTTGCATCGTTCAAGAGCATCTAGTGACCAAATAATTAAAGGAAATGTCAATGTTACGAAGGCCGCCTCCATTAAATGCCTTTCACACATCTTAAGTGCTTAACACACACTTTATTACCTACCGGTCAAGCTTGCCTAACTGCTATATAAATAGCCAGGCATCCCAACCTGCATAAACTTATTTCAGCATAAGCTCATGAAACGTCTGGTCATTAATGTGGCTTGCGCTCAGTAGAAAGAGATCTTGGTCTTTATTGAGCGAAAACCAGGTTACCAAAATAATTGTCTTGCAGAATAGAAACCATGCAAAGAAGCTTGCAGTGGGCTAGAGGAAGGCTGATTAATCCCCGGTCAGCTGATGCTCTGATTCTGGAAGTTTCTGATCTTTTACAAGAAATTCGCAATTCTGACTTGCATCATGCAAAACAAGGTAATCCGCATTATAACGTAGCATAAACAACAAATGACAGACAATGGAAAGTTATTCTTCTGTATCTGATATTCCATGCCATTACTGAGGTACATTTTGCAATTATTTTGGTCCAAAATTGGTTGGTTTTAAAAAAAAATTTAAGAACACATTGCCATGTCCAGAACTTAAGAACTACAAATTGAATCTCTCTAAAATATGTAAAAAATAAATAATGCACTTAATTCCAAATAATTTAATGAGCCTTAATGGAGTACTGTGTTATTCCCACAGCCAGTTCCAGGGCTCCTAGGTGTGACCAGGTTCAGTCATTTCCTTGCAAAAACAATATAACGTATATTTGGTCCTAAAGCACAAATCCTACCAATTTGAGCTTGATTCCTGATGATGTACAGATATGTGACAAACTTTTGTCTTTTCTTCTGATCAAGGTGGAGATTTGTCATTCACGGTGGCATTGATGGCTATAGCCGACTCATTGTGTTTCTCCGTGCTTCTAACAACAATCGCAGCAGCACTGTAATGGATTGCTTCACTCATGCTGTGGCCAGATTTGGAGTTCCTTCCAGAGTGAGGACAGACCATGGTGGAGAGAACAACGCGGTTTGTATGTTCATGAATGTTTTCAGAGGCCGTGGGAGAGGCAGTGCACTGAGAGGAAGGAGCGCACACAATCAGCGGATTGAGAGACTATGGGGGAATATGTGGCGTGGAATGACCAATGTCTTTTATAACTTGTTCAATTTCCTGGAGAGTGAGGGAATTTGAATATTGACAATGAAATTCACCTTTGGGCTCTGCAGTATGTTTACCTTCCCAGAATGAATAGACCTGACAGAATTCAGCAAACAGTGGAACCAGCACGGTTTGAGGACAGAGAGACACCAATCACCGCTGCAAATTTTTGTGAGGGGTTGCCTTGCACATCAACGCCTTCAACTCAAACCACTGCCATGCAGGACCTATTTGCTGCTGGACCCACAGGAGTTGACAGAGAAACAGAGCGGGATGCAACAACAGGGCAAATGGGAGCAGGCCAAGGTGCTCCAGCAGGAGAAGGACAGTCTGCTGAAATTGGAGGAGACAGGAGTGCTGCAACAGGAGAGGCAGCAATTGTAGATTGGCCCGAGAGAGTGGCTTTACCGCAAAACCGGTTCACGCTGCAAGATGTTCACCTACAAGAACTTGTCCGACAAATAAATCCCCTTGCAGGCTCCAGAGCCAAAGATCTAGGAATTAATAAGGATGATAGATATACTGGTAGCCTGTGAAGTAACGCTTTATAGATAAAAATAGAGTAGTGGAATGATCTACGCTCTCTCAAGGACATCCAGCCCAATTTATGGTACAGAGTGCAGTGGTGAGTATTATAATTGTCGGATGTAATAAAGCGGAGAGCATTATGATACACTGAGTTAAGTGACTTCAGAGTAGAGAGAGAAGCACTTTGATATATAATATCACCATAATCAAGGACCGGCATGAAAGTCGACATAACAATTTGTTTCTTGTTAGTCATGGAGAAATACAGACTGTCAGCACAGTCCCTCACAACTTCGTACTACTGATCACTGTATTACTAAACGATTAATAGTTTGGAGTGAATTATAAGTACAATTATTAAGTGACAAGGTATTATGGAGTTATAGTATGCAACATACGAACGTTGATTGTAGGCTAATGTTACCGCAATTACCCGGAGATTCAACCAGATAACAAAATGTGTGTAAACGAGACCTCCGTCCATTTGGTAGGGTCATTGACCCAGTTTCTAATTAAATAAGGACAATCATAACCGATTGCAGTTAATTTGGTAACGTACCGTTGCCGGCCGTCATCATTTTTGTCATTCAAACACAAAAGCAAGACCACGTCCCCAACTTTTGCCGACTGTATGAACTGATATTCAATTTAAAACGTTCCCTATAATATCCATATTCTATTAAACACGTTAACTCAATTTATTATCAAGTTGTATTTCTTTTAAGAACATTTGAGTATTAAAATACATTTGAGTAAAGTTATTCAAGAATTTAGGAAATTTAAGCAAGCATTTTTTGTATTCGCTGGTCAATTAAATCAATGGCGAATAGGATGTCATACGTCCTATTTTTTATTTTGGGGCACTTTCTCAACGTTTTTGGTTCCACTCACTGTCGGTAAGCCACAAAATGTCGAACAATAGATAGACGTCTGACAAAAATTAGAAACAGATTGAATTCCCAATTTGATGATCTACTCAACGACACACAAACAAAGCAAGGAGTGGAAAGCCTTGTTGATAGGTTAGTGTACATTAGGAGATTCAAATGATGAGACATCTCGAGTTTCAATGTGCCAATATGGAGAGATGTATTGCTAGCATTTGCTGTTGTTAAACGTGCTTTATAATCAGACAAATAAATTAACTGCACAGTGCACTTTGACCAAGTTAATTTTAGATTTTTTTCTAAAAGGTTTGAAATGTTCTGCAATGAACATTCTCAAGGTGGACCCATTCGTGTCAGGACTACACAAAGGAGAAACGTTAGTTGTACAATTAGAGTTGGCATTCTAAGGAAAGGTCTTCAGCGGACAAGTACTACGAATAATGTGGATTTAAAAGATTGAATCCAGTGGTACACTTGGTTAAAAATACTTAATTTTCTTATAATTATGTTGTTGAATTAAGCAATTTGTTATGCACATTTATATTCTAGATGTTGCAGGCATTCAGAGATTCGTGGTGCCAAGACAGCAGTCAGAGAGGGATTTTACAGATGCAATCAGGAACCTGTTCCCTCAACTTGGAGAGGGAATTTGATTTATGCAGGGTGGACTCGCACAGGCACGTAGCTGTTTTGAACCTAGAATCTGTAACACCTGACGCTTTTATTTTTAATGGGCAATTGGGCAGGTCTGCACTGTACATTCGGGTGAAGGTAAGATTTACTTTTTATAAGGTCACTTCACATTTTGAAAAAGCAAAATCGTGCATAATTTAAAATCTCATCGTATGAGATGAGATTTTAAATTATGCATGATTTCGCTTTTTCAAAATTTTACAAAATATTAATTTAAAAATGTTACAAAATATTAAAACATTGTTTATATTGTACTGTATATTTGATGCGTGCTTCTCCTTCTATTCTTTTCAGTGCATTTTCAGTTGCAAGGATATTGCGACTGTTCTCAAATATCTGTGCACATTTTATTATCTTTTACAGATCAACAATGCAAGCTCATTGTCAGCACCACCTCCTGTGGACTCTCTTCCACCAGCACTTCCTATGACCGCCTCTCTTCCACCACCACTTCCTATGACCGCCTCTCTTCCACCACCAATTCCTGAGATGTCCTCTCTGCTTCCACCACTTTCTGTGACCCCCCTTTATCCACCTCCAACTGGTCCTGCAGCCACACATTCTTCTCCACCAACTACAGAGGCTTTGCTTTTACCTGCTCCATTTCCTGCAGCCACACCACCCCCTGCACCATTTCCTGCAGCCACACCACCACCTGCACCACTTCCTGCAGCCACACCACCACCTGCACCACTTCCTGCAGCCACACCACCACCTGCACCACTTCCTGTGGTCTCCCCTACGTTGACTCTTTCCTCTTCTCCTGATGTCCATGTTATCGATGAGGAGGATGTGTAAGTTCAGGAATTGTGACACATTATTTTGTGTGATTTTATTACAGGCAAGCATTTATTTTATTTATTGTTCTCTTTTAGTGTGGATCTCAAAACCTTACTCAAATTAATGAGTATGAAGGTGGATTCATCCTTTACCTGTAATGCCAACCAAATCAACACAACAAGAGAGGATGTTTTGGATTGTGGACTCATGGCCTTTCGGAGGGGAAGATTTGATCCAGAGGCGAAATTAGATGTTGTGTTTCTGGATGCTGACGGAATAGGTGAGGGAGGTCCAACTAGGGAATACCTGAGGCTGCTAATGAAGGCCATCCATTCCAGTGACTTATTTGAGGGACCTGACTGGCACAAAGCCCTTGCTTGCAATTCTCAAGGTTAGTCCAATTTCTAAGCAACAATTTCACAAATGTGTAACACAATCTTTGTTTTTGACTTTGGTATGATGTTACATTATGTTTTATACTTTCTCTGTATGTCAGCACTGTATGACGGTGTATATAAGCAGGTGGGCCGGATGATTGCAGTCTGCCTCGTACATGGGGGGGTAGAGCCACATTTCTTTTCAGAAAGACTGTACAGGCAAGTGTGTGGTCTACAACTTCCTGTGCCAGATCGTGCAGACATCGCGGATTACGATTTCAGAGGGAAACTGCAAAAGGTAATGTTGTGGGTGTCGTGGGCAAGTATCTTCCTTCGTAAATAGGTCCTTTCCAAAATGTGCAGTATCAAAAGACACTTTTCATCAATTGCAAAAACAGATACACAGAATAATGACATTACTTTATTTCAGAGCAGATTCAAGTAGGAATCTTAATTGCCGGTCCAACAACATACAACCTCTGTTGTTACTCAAGAAATTGCTCAGAAATAGCACATTTTGTCCCAAATATCTCCAGGCACCTAGGTACCATTATATTTAATCAGTAAGGGGACGGTGTGCATGTCCTGCGTGAGAGCATCAATATGCAATTGCATAGGGTGACGTTTTGAATTTTGTCCACCAAAACGCTTGTCACTCTTTGAAAATGGAAATGCTATTTGGGATAGGATTTTAATTTTGTCCACCAAAAAGTGGGCCATTCTTTGAAAATGAAAACATTTTTTTTTTATTCCATTTTCATTTGAAATAAGTCTATTAAAAAGCGGTGCAGTCTTTGAAAATAAAAATGCTATTTCGGAATGGATTTTAATATTAATTATGTCCACAAAAATTCTTGTCACTCTTTGAAAATGGAAATGCTATTTGGGATTGCATTTTCATTTAAATATTGTCCACTAAAAGGCAGGGCATTCTTTGAAAATGAAAATGCAATTTTTTAATTCCATTTTCATTTGAAATAAGTCCATTAAAAAGCGGGGCAGTCTTTGAAAATGCTATTTTGGATTGCATTTTAATTTGAATTTAGTCCACTATATGCTTCCATAGGGGTCAGTTCTCCGTACGTCGTTTAATACATCCGAGATATGACACATCCAAGATGACTTCATCCAGCTAATCATCATCCAACTAATTCGGTTCTCCGAACACACCTGTCGTTTACGATGAGTATAGCTGGATTGAGTCATCTGAGAGAAATGCGCGTCCACACGTTCGTTTAAAAGGCGACATGTATCGATTGTAGAGACCTTAATAAGCGACACTGCTATTCACCGAAATGGAACGGTGCTGCGGCGCAACACCCTGCGATGAAGCAGCAATGATAATGCAACAAGCCTCTTTCTCTCGTTATCCATGTTTGAAATAGAGATCTTTTTGTGTAAATCAATTTATATGCAATTATTCCCTCCACAAATATGTAATATGAGCGGGAAGTATTTTCATTTGTCAAGAATGCTTAAATGAAAATGCATATTGAGCAAACATAATACGTCGTCATGACACAAACAATCATAGTAACAACTACTGAAACTACTTTTTCATGCTTATAGAAAATGTTGAATTATGATTAATCTGGTCTATTTTCATCAACCTAATTCTTAGCAAAAGTTTGCATTGGAATAGTGAAGTGTAAACTTTCTGCGTCGCAACAAAAAAACATACACGCCCACATACACGCCCACAAGCGATCCAGGCGTAGTCAAGCGAAAATCCAAATGCCTAGTGTATCGTGCCCGTAATTGTTCGTACCTACGTTCCTATAATGATGAATACCACGTCTTCGTAAATTTAAAGCGCGTGTCCGTTGTTCCTAATTAGCATAGGTAAAGGCCCCGGTATTTCCCATAAAAGGGCATTAAACTGCAGGGCGGAGTGGAAACTCATCGTAAAAACGTGGAGAATGCAAAAATGCCTAAACCAACATGTATAGACAGTATCAGACGCCAAAAGAACAAATTACTTCTGTAGTTCAGAAGTGGAAATACTTCTGCAATAAGTGAACAGGCAAAAATATGTAATATTTAGCAGCGTCAGTAGTGGTTGCAAAATACAAATACAAAAAGGATGCATGGATTTAATCATTCGTTCTGTGAACGATGTGTCAGGGAAACGGCGAACCACGTAAAAATTACATAAAAAAGAAGTGGTTTGACATGAAGTTTGAGGCAAAAAAGTATTGCCAAACACAAACGACAGATGCTGACCACAGGAGGGGGAAAGGGTTGCACTGTCCTTACTGAGCTGTACCGGGGCATCGGGGACATAATCGGATTTAGAGCTGCAGATCTTTGCCCGAACCCTCGGGTTCGGTCCGGTCTTAATGTCTATTATACACTCGGTCTCTTGCGCTCGGGATTGCGCGGTGAATGAGTGATCAGGTGATGCGTTTCATTTTTAGCGAATGTATGCTGAGGAGGTGAAACGCAGGCAGGACTGTGGCCCATACATTTGGTTGCACCGGCCAAAAGATTAAAACCTCACTTTTAATGAAAAAAAAACGAGTCGGTTATGCCGAATGCCAAAAAATTGACAGTCTCTTAAAATATGACAGCAAAATGACCGGGTTCGGCCTTCGGGCTTTTAAAAACTGTCCGGCTCAGGTCGGGCTCGGGGCGAATTTTGTCGGGCCGGGTCTCAATTACAGCTCTAATCGGAATGACCGCAATCTCTCCAAGGGTGTATATGGCTGCAGCCCGAGGGTTCGGGCTGCAGCCGTACCCGTCTCAATCTCGGGGGTGCCATCCACAGAAAAGTGTTGAATATATGCAAATATTTGAAATATTTGAATATTATTTATAATGTTATTCTTCATAATATTTAAATCAATGTACAATTGATGAAAACGCAGAGACTAATGATTTGTCACAAAAATGTCAGCGCGCAAATCTGCGTAAGAGTGCTTTTCATTGTGCGTAGATTCTGTTCTTTCCTAAGAACAAATTCCAGATAAGTAAACTTTGGTGAATGTCAAAATCTTCGTGGAAACTGCGTAAGTGGGTTTTAAGAACAAATTTATTCTTAAGAACGGTTGAAGAATATGGTCCATAGTCTTTACTATTGTTCTTAGTCTTTTCAAACACAGTTAAATGCATGTGTTAGTCTGTTCATAATAGCAATCAAGAATCAGAAAAGTGCTTAATTGCCACAAATGTGTTAACAGACAAGGGATTTACTTTGGCAGGAAGGTGCTTACATAAAACATATGATTAGAAAAATATAAATTATACTAAGGGGCTGAGGGAATATGGATAAGTAATATACAAAATGATATACCAAAATACAGATAAGTAAATTAATTTACCAAACTGTTAAGTTCTTTGTTGCTGAATTAAATCAAGTAGACCTATAATCCAAATGACTGGTACAATTTCAAAAGTTAAACATTGTGACTTGTGAAAGTCAAAACTGTGTAGGAATGTAAAAATATGACCTCACTTTCCCCCACGTTTTCTGCATCTCCACTAGTTTAAAGGAACGAGCCACTCGCAAATAATATTATAATATGCAAACGGTTTGTGATGTTGTTAAAGCCTTATTGAGATGTATCGGTTTTCCTGTGAGGGTGTCAAATACATCATTAATTATACCGGTGTATTGGTTATAACAAATGTGAGTAGAGTTTCACTCTGCGATAAACGGTCTTGTCTATCTCGCAATACGGAATTATTATTATTTATTCATTATTAAAGGGTCTTGTCTATCTCGCAATAAGGGATTATTTTAAAAAAGCTCTGCGAATTGTTCTTCTCGTATAAATGGACAGGACATGGCTGTGAATGACTTCCCACGTCACCTCCGCCTATAAAGCTGCGATCTAATCGTGTATACATGAAATAAGCCTGCTCCGGAGCAGATTCAAGCTTACGCACCTGTCGCTATGACAACAAGTTACAGTACGAGCTTCGGAGAACCGAACTAACCAGGATTATGCCGAATCTACAACAATTAAATCCGGCTAACTGAGTTAGCGACGTACGGAAAACGGACACCAGAATGGAAATTTGTTGTCAGCCATATGGCTTACTTTGTTCGCCCAGTGTTATCAACAGTGTTGGGTTCTCATAACTGAGTTGGGTTTACGCTGTTGGTTGTGGTTTTCACTTTATTTTGGGAGGTAGGAAATACCTTTGTAGGTTGAAATGCCTTTGTAGGTTGAATTGCCTTTGTGAGTTGAAATGCCTTTGTGGGTTGAAATACCTGGCTGATTTTATAGGTTAGGTTTGTTGGCCTAACGTTGTGGTAGGCAGTAGGTTTTGCTGTGCTTGTGGCTTTGGTTGTTTGGTGAGCGCGATAAGAGTCTGGTAGTTAAGTGCTACCTGGAGCTTTAGTTTGGTAGATAGGTATAGCAACGTGACCCTTTGGGGTGCGCTGAGTGATTGTTTTAGTGTGTGGCAAATGTGGTTGGAGCATTTGTCTCACGAGCACCTCCGTGGTTTGGTCGGTCGTCAGCTTGCTCATTTCCTTCACCAAGCCAGCGGGCTTTAGTGCATAATAACCCACCACCGGCTGCTGAAGACAAGGGTTGAGATTAGGTTAGGATTGGGGTGGCTCCTTAGTTTGCGTTGTCTCTCGTTGCTATTTTGGAGAGAGCCATTGAGTTACAGTGGAACAACTTAAATAAGATGGTGTCGAATATAACTGATTTCATTCAAACTCCCAACGAAGGAGCTTTTGGAATGCTTTACTAACAACAAGATATCATGAGATTTTGTGAAATAGACACGATTTTTGTGCCCAAGATTTGTTACATCCACACGTAAAAGGTAGTTTTTTCGTGTCCTGTACACGATTAGTTTTTTTTGTGTACAGGACACGTAATATTTAGGACTCCACGGAAAATCGGAAGAGCGTGGGTTATTAGCCGCTATAGCAGAGGAGGAATTGTTCCCGACTAGTCCTACTCCATCCAAACCATTGGTGTTTAGTCCACCTGCTCCATCTAGTAGATTGACCTTGGCTCCTCTTTTGGCCGTATCCCGGAAACATTTCATATTGCTGGGAATTTACGTTTGTTGCCGAAGTTCAGTGAAAAGGACCCGGAAACAATTTCTTAGGGCTCTGTGATCTAATTCTGCTAGATCAATTTAAGGAAACCATTCCTGAGCGCATAGCCACTTATATCAATGAAAAAAAGGTGAAAACTGTCTCTGAAGCCGCGGTCTTGGCGGATGAGTGTGTGTTGACTTATAAGAGTAGCTTTGTGGGGTTCTCAAGTGAGCGGGGTGTTTAGAGACCACTGGGTCTGGGCCATATAGACACCCAAGTTCACGAGCACCCAGGGGTGAGTCTATCAGGTTTGACACTATTGTCAGAGATCAGGTCATTGGAAAAATGAGTGCCCTGTTCTAAAGGCTAAAGGTAGATTTGGAAGTAGTACTAATTTTAAACCAAAGCCTACAGCATTAGCAGCGCCTGTCCTACGGCCGCCGGTTGTCGTCTCCCGGTCTTACACACTGGGAGAGGTGAAGGATCCAATTGACCCAGATAACCTACCTTTCATTACCAATGGTTTTGTGTCTCTGGTAGGAAGCAATTAACCAGTCCCTGTGAAGATCCTGAGAGACACTGGTGCCTCTCAGTAACTTGTGTAGAAGTCAGTTTCTCCTTTCTCTGCTGAGTCTGATACAGGGACTAGTGTTTTAATCAGGGGAATTGCCTTGAACACCCTTTCTGTACCATTGCATAAACTGCAGCTGGATTCCAAACTGGTGAAGGGTGATGTGGTGGTGGGGGTGCGTCCTTCATTGCCTATTGAGGGCATTGAATTTATCCTTGGGAATAATTTAACTGGTGAATAGGTGTGGCCAGTCATCTCGCCGCTGTTGGTGGTTTCTTCTACCACGCAGATTAGTGATGATTGCTCGCAGAGTTTTCCTGAGGTGTTCACAGCATGCGCTGTGACACGATCCATGAGTGGTGCCGTTCTGGTCCCTCTAACTGAAATTGTCACGAAGAAGTCTGTTGCTATTTTCCCTGTGATTCCGTTGTCAGTGTCCCAGTCTGATTTTATCAAGGAGCAAGGGGTGACCCCACCTTAGAGGAGTTAAGGAACAAGATAATTTCCCTTGATAAGTGAGAAGATGTTGCCCAGGGATATTTTCTACAAAGTGGTGTCCTGATAAGGAAATGGTTGCCTTATAGTGGTTTATGTGTTCGGGAAGCTGTTGGTCAGGTAGTGGTACCTGTTAAGTTTTGTGAACTAGTGTTGAAAAGTTCCCACGATGATGGTGCTGGACATCTAGGCGTGAGGAAAACCTACGATTGTATACAGAGACATTTCTATTGGCCTCGGTTAAAGAGGGATGTTTCTGAGTTCATTAAAACATGTCACATCTGACAAATCTCTGGTAAACCGAATCAGACTATTAAACCTGTACCATTGTTTCCTATTCCGGCAGTCAGCCTGCCTTTTGAGTATCTGATTGTTGACTGCGTTGGTCCTCTGCCTCGATCTAAGAATGGCAGTAATTACTTGTTTACAGTGATGTGTCAGACCACTAGGTTTCCTGCTGCCTATCCACTAAGGCAGTGTTGAAAGCTTTGACTCAGTTAATATCAATCTTTGGAGTTCCTAAGTTGGTTCAGAGCGACCGAGGTTCAAATTTTACCTCGACTTTGTTTGGTCAGTTTTTTCAACAGCATCGTATTAAACATAATTCTAGTTGCCACTCCTGATCGCAGGAAGAGGCATCAACTGTGCCATGTAAATCTGTTAAAACCCTATTATGTGCGTGATGCTGTACAGTCCACCCAGGATGTTGATCCAATTGTTTTGGCGGGTACTGTGGGGACGATGGGTGCTGTCTTTTGTCAGGCGGTGGCAGAGCAGTGTGATGACGGATGTCCCTGGTCCAGACAATTGCGTACTCCAGGGTAGATTGAAAAATTTGAGTCTTTGGTTGATTTGGACAGCCTTTTTGCACATCTGCCTACGTCTAGGAGAGGTGAGTTGGCTGATCTGATTCAGGATTTTCCGATGTTGTTTTCAGATACGCCTACACATACAAACTTGATCAAGCATGATATTGACGTTGGGGATGCTGACCCCATACGTCAGCGGTTTTAATGGGCTTCCTCAGAGAAACTGGCTTTCCTGAAGGCTGAGGTTGACTATATGTTGGAGAATGATATTGCTCAACCGTCTTTCTCCAGTTGGTCTTCTTCCTGTATTTTGGTCAATAAACCAGATGGTACGCATAGGTCTTGTACAGACTACCGTAAGGTGAACAGTGTCAATAAGCCAGATTTGTTTCCTCTCCCTCGGATGGAGGATTGTGTTGATCAGGACGGTACAGCAAAGTTTGTGAGCAAGTTCGATTTGCTAAAGGGTTACTGGCAGGTGCAAAGGGTTACTGGCAGGGCACGTGAAATATTGGCATTCATTACACCGTCTGGCCTGTACTCCTATTCAGTGATGAGTTTCGACCTGCCACCTTTCAGCGCCTTATGAATACACTGTAAACCCGGATAAGTTAACAGAACTCAAAAAAATTGAGGCAATTTATTGCCTCAATTTTTTTAAGTTGATTAACTTAAAAGTCAAGATTTTCCAAAACTTAAAAGTTTTGATGACTTTCTACTTGTACCTTTTGATAACAGTTAAATTAAAGTACATATTTAGCACAACTCAAATGTTTGTACAGACTACCGTAAGGTGAACAGTGTCAATAAGCCAGATTTGCTTTCTAAGATGACTGAAAACGGCTGATTCAGAAAAGGATTGCTGAAATGTACATAAAGGGCATTTAAATAACACAGGCCCCGACTATGCTCTGTACAACTTTGGTTTGGCTCTATGATTTGTTTGGCTCTATGATATCTTCACAAATGGGTACTCAGTGCATTAAGTGTCTGAAAGGTACGAATGCAATCAGTGTAGAGGCATGGAAGTGAGCTGATTCTGGAATGGTGGCTGTGCTGCATCCTGTAGTGTCTAAATAACTGTATTCTAGAGGTGAAAGAAGCTGCGCACAACTTACACTTCCATATCATTTTGGAACCACCAACCTAAAATACAAATGAAAAATTACAAAGTTTAGACCACCAGGTGGGGGGGTTGGGGGTGATATAATAATTAACATTCATTGGATTACCTGATATCTTTGTCACATCTCCAGTTATCTTCCTTAACTCTGTCTAAACTTCCTGAAACTAACAGAGAGATGCAAAGGCATAAAATTAACAATTAAAAGTATTCAATGTGTCAAATTAAAAATAGTTCCATTAATCAATTTCCCAGTTAATGATCTTCACTTAAAAAAAAAGGTATTGTGCATATATACAAGCAGTTATTCTAACTAAATGTTAGAAACACAAATGTATTAAGTGACAGTATGACAATAATGTCGGTTTGTCACTTGCACTGTATTGTATTTCTTCTTTCTCATTACAACCAACTATCTTGCAGAAGTAAACCCATTAATAATCACTTTCACATCTTAGAAACATCTTTCTCAACACGCTATTCCAACATGCACGTAAAATGTGCAGCCCTTTAGCTCGTGATACTGTAGATTACCTGTGCTAGCCTCCATTTGTCCCGCCAACTGCGACTACAGAGTTCAACTATTAGCTTAACAAAATCGTTAACTAGCATTGTTAATATTCAAAGAAAACTTTCAAAACATTACATTTGCTATATTAACAAATTCGGCAAATGTATTTCGACATAAACGAAGAACATAAATACACATTTCGTACCAAAAGAGGGAGCAATAAATACGACGTTTTGTTTGGAGCAGCTTCATTAAAAATGAGGTATCGTGGGCGAGAGCCCCTCCCCTTTCCGGAACGCAGAGAAGCCTAATCAATAATTATTAAAGACTGAACTTGCAAATTACAAATTATTTGTTCCTACAAGTTAATCGTATTCATTACATACTTCATTTTCTATTGGCTATTTAAGTTATCAAGTGATAAAACCAACCTATTACACATGGTTAATAAACAATAAAGAAACATTTAAACCGATGTTCTGTTAACAGTCTCAATCTTCTCACAGAAAACGAGCGTCCCTAGAAGCTACAGATAACGAGAACTCGCACTGTAGGAACTCAGTTTGATCTTAAAGAGGGCCTATTATGCTCATTCGTGCCCTGGTAATATGATATTGGACCTTAGCCATGCACTATTTAAAGTTTCCATCAATAAAATATGTGACCTATCCCATGAGGTGTCTGTTTGTGTTTCTACTAAAAACTAATTTTCTAACACCAACCTTGAGCGGGGAATGAGCGTGTGATAGCTATATGTATCCCTCGTCAAGATTCTTCAGTGACTGGTAGTGGCAGTTGGCTAGCTGTGCTACTGAAATGTGCTCGCGCTAAGTTGCTAGCCGTTTAGCAGCTAACCTATAACTGACTTAACGTCACCAAGTTGCTAACGCCCTACAAGACTCACGTAATAAACCAATGACGGGCGGTGGGTTGGAGAAGGTATACGCTCTCTAAGACAAGCACATCAACGAATGTATAAAATAAGTAAAAGTGAATAAATATTAACATTGAAAACTTACATTAAGTCCAGTGATGCTGACTGCTGCGGAGTATGAAGTAACTTGCTGCAAGCCTTCTCTTGCTTCCCGCCACAGGTGACCGCATAAAAACGTTTCTTTTTTGTTTCTATCCAAAGAGCGGTAGGGAATCTGTGAATGTGCGCATTATCGCCCCCTGCTGCTTTGGAGATTGAATCGCGAATAACTCGGAATACAAATGATAATGCAGCTGCTCAAATAAAAATAGAGGATAAATTAAACCAGGGGTGTCCAAAGTTTTTTTAGCGAGGGCCAAATACAGAAAAATAAACAAAGGGCCGGGCCGCACACTAGAGGTGACATTAACACATGAATACTGTGTGTATTTCTAACTCACCTATAATGTGAAGAACTGTGCTGTCCTCTAGCTCGAATTATGTTGACAGTTTTTACGCCCGTCATGGCCGGAGCTCCATCCGTTGTTTCTCCACAGAGTTTGTCCCATTTAAGCCCCATCTTTCCAACTGCCTCCGACACAGCTTCAAAAATATCTCTGCCCGTCGTTGTGCCTTTTAGGCTCCTCATATCATGCAGCTCCTCCGTACAGCAAAAATGACCATCTACTCCCCGCAAAACATTAACAGCTGCGCGGTGTCTGTGGCATCTGTGCTCTTATCGCTAACCCTATCCATAACCAATCGCATGCTATCGAGTACAAATCAAAAGCACTAGCTTTGTCTCTCAGCTGAAGTTTCCAGTTAGCTGACAACAAGTCCTCGATTCTCCGCACCACTGTATTTCTGGATAAGCTCACGTTGTTGAAATCCGGAACTTTTTCCGGGCACATTATTGCTGTGACTTTGAGGCACTGCTTTATGAAATCACCGTCTGAGAACGGTTTGCCGTGCTGGGCCATACGTTTAGCGACCTTATAGCTTGCTGTTGTGGCGTTTTCCTTTATTTTGTTAGCACGAAAAACACCTGTTGTTGAGCTTGCATGCTAGCTGCCATTTGCTAGACTTTCTGCGTTCGTTCGGCACTGGTGTACTGATGTGTAGCTCTGATGTTTGGTCTCATAGTGCTGACGGACATTATACTCTTTCATCACAGCAACTCATTGCAAATCAAACAGATACACTTTACGTTGATTTCTTTGAAGAAATATTAATTTTCCCACTGTGTTTGAAATCTTCTACACTCACTTGCTATTTTGCGTTTCTTTGGTGCTGCCATTTCTGGTGACTCGCAGTAAAAGTTTTTGTTTGCTTAATTTTGTTTTGTGGAGAAGCACCGTTTCCATGGCTGGCTCCAACTAGTGTTGAAACTGAGAAGTGCAACAGAGTTGAGCTCAATCTTCTTGTGCGGGCCATATTCAATTATATTTTCAGAATTTGCTGCGGGCCAATAAAAACTGGACTAATGTCTAGTGCATTTCAGACTATTTTCACGAATCAAATTGTTACTGTTTTAATAGGCTATGATTGCAATTTATTTGTTATGATGGATTATACTTATTTGGAGAAGCAATTTGAGATTGTATTTTAGCATGTGCTATATAAATTAAGTTTATTTTTAAATCATCCCTATTTGAAACAATAGAACTTTATCATTCTTAGCATGTAATTACTTATTTCTATTAAGTCGTATTTAAGTAATGTTTTTAAGTTATGCTTACTTATACACAAAATAGTTCAATATAATCAAGATTATTAGTTAGTGCTACTCAAAATGAAGAACATGTCACAGCAACTTGAAATAATCAAGTTGGTACAACTTTTTCTAAAGCTTTGAGTATACACCACTTAATATATTTGATTACTTAGAACGTTCGGGTTTACAGTGTAGGGTTGTCTCCGGTCTGAACGGATGTGCTGTTTACCTGGATGATGTTGCAGTTTATGCGGATACTTGGGATTAGCATCTGTCCCTTATTCGAGCCTTGTTTGATCGACTTGCGGCAGGGAAATTGACCGTGAATCTTGCAAAATCACACCCATCACTACATAACTTTAATTGCTGGCTACAACCAAAAAGGGCCTCTGAGCAGTAGAGGTGTCAAGGTCCCCTCCTTACACAGAGAAGTATGGAGACAGGTAGAGAGTCATGACTCGAGGATGGGCCTGAAACCATGCTTGAACTACCTCTGCGTGGTGAAAGCTGACATTGTCCCCCCCAATTGCATAGGTGACCCTTTCACCTTGACAGGCCAGCTCAATTTCATTGAGAAACTCAATAAGATGTGCAGCATTATAGCCAAGTAAGGCCTACGTCCTACGTCATCATCTTCAGAGATAGCTGCGCACATGGAGATGTTTCCTCCACGTTGTCTAGGCACTTGGACAGTGGCCCGTTGGCCGAAGATGTTCCGTCCACGGCGACGAGTTTTGGCAAGGTTAAAGCCCGCTTCATCAACAAAATTGTACTTGTGATGGTTCACATCAGTGACAAGCACCATATATTTTCTTTAGTTTATTTTCCAGTGTTGTTCCAATATACATATGACGTAAGTGGTGCATCAAATAGTAACAGTAATAATATATATAGTGCTGTACCTGAACATACTCAGCCCTTAGTCGTTTCACCCGGTCATTGTTTCTCTCAAAAGGCACCAGGTAAATGTGCTTTATTGATACCTGATGCCTCTTTAAACGGCGGGCTTCTGTTGGTATGCTGATGGATGCCACATTGGCAAAGGTGTCATTGTACTCCTCAATTGCCTGATTTATTTCTGACAGTCGTATCTCATTCCTGGCTCTCACCATTTCCACCACTGCCAACTCTTGCTGGTCGGTCAGCACACGGCCACGGCCACCACTTTGGGGTTTTCTGTCAATTCTAAGCATAGAACAGAGTATACAGTCAACAGATCATACTGAACAAATACTGTAACATGTCTGATGAATTTACATGCATTACAATTTTACATTACTGTGAATGTAAAATAGTATACATCCTCCACACTTACCGGTTTTCACAGTTGACAGTTGATCTTTTTAGATTTGGATCAAATAATCTGGCAGCTTCTGCCATAGTAAGGCCTTGGTTCACCACATGATCAACAAGAGTTCTGTTTCCCCCTCTCCCATGACCAACCCTTTGATGGGCCCCATGCCCACCTCTTTGACCTCTCTGTTGGTGCCCATGCCCACCTCTCTGACCTCTCTGTTGGTGCCCATGCCCACCTCTCTGACCTCTCTGTTGGTGCCCATGCCCACCTCTCTGACCTCTCTGTTGGTGCCCATGCCCACCTCTCTGACCTCTCTGTTGGTGCCCATGCACACCTCTATGACCTCTCTGTTGGTGCCCATGCCCACCTCTCTGACCTCTCTGTTGGTGCCCATGCACACCTCTATGACCTCTCTGTTGGTGCCCATGCACACCTCTCTGACCCCTCTGTTGGTGCCCATGCCCACCTCTCTGACCCCTCTGTTGGTGCCCATGCCCACCTCTCTGACCTCTCTGTTGGTGCCCATGCACACCTCTATGACCTCTCTGTTGGTGCCCATGCCCACCTCTCTGACCCCTCTGTTGGTGCCCATGCCCACCTCTCTGACCCCTCTGTTGGTGCCCATGCCCACCTCTCTGACCCCTCTGTTGGTGCCCATGCCCACCTCTCTGACCCCTCTGTTTTGCCCATGCCCACCTCTCTGACCCCTCTGTTGGTGCCCATGCCCACCTCTCTGACCCCTCTGTTGGTGCCCATGCCCACCTCTCTGACCCATCTGTTGGTGCCCATGCCCACCTCTCTGACCCCTCTGTTGGTGCCCATGCCCACCTCTCTGACCCCTCTGTTGGTGCCCATGCCCACCTCTCTGACCCCTCTGTTGGTGCCCATGCCCACCTCTCTGACCCCTCTGTTGGTGCCCATGCCCACCTCTCTGACCCCTCTGTTGGTGCCCATGCCCACCTCTCTGACCCCTCTGTTGGTGCCCATGCCCACCTCTCTGACCCCTCTGTTGGTGCCCATGCCCACCTCTCTGACCCCTCTGTTGGTGCCCATGCCCACCTCTCTGACCCCTCTGTTGGTGCCCATGCCCACCTCTCTGACCCCTCTGTTGGTGCCCATGCCCACCTCTCTGACCTCTCTGTTGGTGCCCATGCACACCTCTATGACCTCTCTGTTGGTGCCCATGCCCACCTCTCTGACCCCTCTGTTGGTGCCCATGCCCACCTCTCTGACCCCTCTGTTGGTGCCCATGCCCACCTCTCTGACCCCTCTGTTGGTGCCCATGCCCACCTCTCTGACCCCTCTGTTGGTGCCCATGCCCACCTCTCTGACCCCTCTGTTGGTGCCCATGCCCACCTCTCTGACCCCTCTGTTGGTGCCCATGCCCACCTCTCTGACCCATCTGTTGGTGCCCATGCCCACCTCTCTGACCCCTCTGTTGGTGCCCATGCCCACCTCTCTGACCCCTCTGTTGGTGCCCATGCCCACCTCTCTGACCCCTCTGTTGGTGCCCATGCCCACCTCTCTGACCCCTCTGTTGGTGCCCATGCCCACCTCTCTGACCCCTCTGTTGGTGCCCATGCCCACCTCTCTGACCCCTCTGTTGGTGCCCATGCCCACCTCTCTGACCCCTCTGTTGGTGCCCATGCCCACCTCTCTGACCCCTCTGTTGGTGCCCATGCCCACCTCTCTGACCTCTCTGTTGGTGCCCATGCCCACCTCTCTGACCCCTCTGTTGGTGCCCATGCCCACCTCTCTGACCCCTCTGTTGGTGCCCATGCCCACCTCTCTGACCCCTCTGTTGGTGCCCATGCCCACCTCTCTGACCCCTCTGTTGGTGCCCATGCCCACCTCTCTGACCCCTCTGTTGGTGCCCATGCCCACCTCTCTGACCCCTCTGTTGGTGCCCATGCCCACCTCTCTGACCCCTCTGTTGGTGCCCATGCCCACCTCTATGACAGATCCCTTGTCCACGAGCTCTTCCTATTCCTTGCTGTCTATCCTGATCCATGTTAAAAGCAATTGCCAGTGTTTACACCCCCACTTTTATATCTAATGACCAATTGTGGTTACCCCAATCTGAAATCAATTAGCAATAACAAGTTTTCATCAGGTGTGGTTAATTTATATGTTCGTACAAAAACACATTTTATTTCTGTAGTTCTCAAAATCGATATACTGTTTATTGCTGAAATGTAAATATATAGGTTTACCAAACGGTTCAGTGATTAACCATTAAGATCAGTTGGATTAAGTGTTGGTCAAATGTATTTACGCAAATTAGATGAGAAGCATATCAAAAGTATTGTGAGCATTGCATTGTGAAAGACAATTACTTCATATGAAAGGTATTTCTTTGATGACACACTGATTAGTTGTGGTGAAAAAGTGATTGTGTAATTGTGTGCATTGTGCTTTGTCAATTGAACATCTGATTACATGTTTGAAAAAAACTGACTTTTTGATGATCTGCTTTGAGTTTTGTACTAATAAAAAGAACTGTAAAAAACGAGTTCCAGGGAAGAAAATGCTAGTTGTTGATTGAACAAGTTATGCACCATTAATGACAAGAACCGGAAGATATTTCCGGTTTATGGCTTCCAATGACGGATAGCACTGAGCTATAACTGTATTGGGGTCTGGTTTGATCAAGTGAAACTTATTATTCCATTGATTACCAATTTACAATTACCACTTTACAAGCATCAACTATTTTTGTTCAATGAAAATGAGTTGATAGTGTTTAGCGATAAAGGACAAAACTTCAGAAAAACAAAGTACAGCAGCAGTCCGGTTTGAAACAAGTATCACTGTATTTGTATACATAATGATTAAATCCATCCATAATGTTTAATTACTATTCACTAACATTCATGTATATTCATATACATTTGTTTGGATCTATTAATCTCGATAAACACAGGTACACCTAAATCATCATCTGTAAATGCATCAAGTATTCATTCATTGATATATTAATTTTCCTCATTGTAAAGTGTTACCAATTTCTGTTTTATTATTAGTAGGAAGTGGCAAAAATATGGGTACCTATTCAACTAAAAATTCCACTGGACCATTAAGGTAGGACCAACAAAAAATGCTGGAACATATTTGTCATCACAGGGATTTCTATCCGTTTTTTAGGCGTTTCTATGCCTTTTGATTGTGGCTTATAGAAAATATGTTTTTGTTTCCATTTGTGTTTTTGTTTCCAACATTTTATCACGCATTTACTTTGTCAATATGCAAGTATAAGATTTTGCCAAGGTTACTTACATTGGCCCAGATGTTTGGGGAACCAATGTTCTTCAATCTTTCTCTGCTTGATTTTTTATTTGGATCTGCCCGACACAAGACTGTCTGTCTTGTGACTGGAACACGGTTTCTGTAGAGCACAGGTAATATGAGAACTGGGTCGGGCTCCATTTATGTTAGCTTGTTCTTCATAATTGTATTGCACATACGGTGGATCAGGGTGGTTAGGAGTTGAACAGGCTCAATTACACGGGCTGAATTTAAGTCCCAGTCTGCCCCTGATATTTAATTCATTTGAATCCAGCAGCATTGCACACTGCAGACTGTGCTGGATGATCCACAAACAACAGACGAGATGCGACTGGAAATGGACAAATTCTCAGGTAGTGAAGGAACATTGTATTGCTTAAGATGCTGGCTTTCAAAATAAGATGGTAAATGTCACAAAACATCCACATAATCCAATTGTACCTAGAATACGATTCCGTTTTCTTCCGTTTTGCTTTTTCATCACCTATTCGGTTTGTATTTTTCTAATCTTTGTATATAAGGATACATTTATAACCTTGGTCTGTTCAGTGCTAGCAGTATTTAAATAATGTATTTTAAATTTGCATTTCCATTTATCCGGTGCTGTAATAAACTGCTGTAATAAATAGTTGTTTGATCCCAAAAATAAATATTACTAATTGATTTTCCACAAAAAAACCATTTACATTTCCTTGCAGTGGATTGAGGAACTTAAATGTGGTAATATCGGATGTTTATAACATGTATAAACACCTCTTTACCTTAGGCTCGGTGGAGATCTGCCAAAAAACAGGGAGTAGTTAGCACTTCAGAGCTGTAGCTGCAATGTTGTAAGATTGAGTCCCTAGAAAAAGAAAAATTGGTTGACCTGTCCTTGAGAAACAGAGTTAACCCCCATTTCTCCTGGGTGCCCACTGTAGTTGCCCCCTGCACATCTCCAATCAGTTTGTCCTATGTAAAAAATTGCAAAGGGTTACAAGTAATACATACCTTTGTTGTATTGCACTAATTTCATTAGGTAAGACAAATGGTGTTTAATAAGAGTCACATTTATTATGATAGATATTCTGTTGTATCTTTATGTTGAATTGACAACATCAGACAATCACTCAAAAACGTTCAAAAGCTCAGTTACTTTATCGAAGTTCTAGTTCCCAAAATCGTGGTTCAAAGAAATTATGCATTCCAAAGGAATACGCAGAACTATACTGGTAAAAAGTTTTTTAACGTTTTTTTTTCAGGTACAATACCTCTGAAAACATCAAATTGAATGCTACACTGCCATCCAGTGGTCTAGGATGGAGGCCATTGTAAAGTGCTACACTCTACATCAGACAAGTTTACATTAAAAAAATGTAAGTATAGTTTCATTGTTGAACAGATATCTCCCACATACACACAAAAAGTCCTTGTTTCATAATAACGATTTCTCCCCAAAGATACATTGTTCCTTTACCCCTGTTTATCTATGCATAATGTTCAACCTTTCAATAAAATAATTGCTGTTAGGTTGAAGACACATTCCAGACTTACAATATTGCAATTACTAAATTGAATCTGCCAATGCATGAAATATTGTCACAAATTGGTATGTTCCCAATGCAGACATTGTGCAATCATCTGCAATGTAATTGGCAGGATTGAGCGCTAGCTAGATGTGGCAGGAGGTTTGGACACATGGTTCATGTCTGTTCCTTCCTCTCCATCTACCCGAAGGTGTGTGCGCTGCTCATCCATGCGCTTGGCCTGAACTTTCTGGATTAGGCTGAAAAAGTCCTCGTCTGCCCCAGACAGCACTCCGCAACCAGGTTCAGGGAGAGAACATCTCTGATCTTCAATCCTGGAAGACTGGAGAGAGACAGACAGAGAAACAAATAATGCTGAATACATTTGTAATTGTAATCAATAATTTAACAAAAAAAATTAACAGGTATATACAGTAGGTTGCATTGTTGCTCCTGCAGCTCCTTTATTCTGACCTGGTACTTAATGAGCATGTTGAAGAAATCGTCGGTGGGTTCTTGAGGAGCACAGGATGTACACTGATGGCTCAGGTTGTTGTGGGCAATCTTCAACTCAGGAAAGTGGCAGATATTGGCCCTCTGGTCATTCAGCCTCTGGCTCTGAGAGTTAGCAATCTGGTCAAAGAACTCCTCTGTCTGGGCTAAGGTGAGGGCGGAGTCAGGGTTGCAGGTGGAACCTCTATCCACCGATGGGGAAAGGGAGAATCGGCAGCACTGGTCAGCCATGCCGCTACTCTGGGAATGCTGTATGGCTTGTCCTCATAAACAGGGCAGTGTTAGAACACCTGGGAGTAGAGAGTACTGGTTAATTGTTTTTAAATAATTACATCAAAGCTTAAACTACGCTGTAAAAAACTAACATAAATCTTAGTTAAACAAGCGTTATTATGTTATTATCTGATGATCAAAGTTTGCCCCTTTAGCTGGCAGTAATACCAACACTTAATTGACATAGGCTACTGTAACTAACTGGAAATTGAAATTGCTTGTAAATCATTATGATACTTTCTACAGATCTACTTTTTAAAATGTTTTTCCACATGACAGCAACTGTGAAATCTAGGTCACAAACAATGGGGCAAGGACCGGCAAAACCAAATTACGCACACGCAGTCCAAAATTATGTGAAAGAAACAATCTATCTTCAATTCTGTACAGACACAGACATGTTCTGCTTTGTTTGTTTTCTTTTCTAAATCCAAAAGCTTAAAAAAATTAAATTGTTCAGTAATGTCACTATTTGTCTCTTTTTCTCTCAGCAGGGACACTGTTTTCACGGGTGCAGCAGATATCACACTGTGAAATGTTTCATGGGAACAAAATGGGGGTCTTTCCCCCTGAGAAGTGTTCATGCTAGGTCTAGTTCACCAGAGCAAAGTTCTTGCTTACCAAAAAAAACATTGCACAAATGCTGAGTTAACTTCTACAACATAAGTAGAGAATACACATTTTTTACTGCACCTTGCACTCCAGAAACCAAGATGTATACGTTTATGAACAACACTCCTCCACCTATTTGCAAAAGTAAAATCTTGTTGTCGTTCTTTGCGACGTGCTTCAGTCTCTCACTGTCTCTCATTGTCACACACCCCTGAGTTCCGGACACTGTCTGTTTCATTTAAGCAAATGCAAGAGAGTGAGAGGGCAGGGTAAGAAAAAAAAGGAGGGGGGGGCGTTGCCCTTCTAAACTTCCATCATGGTTACTATAGGAACACGAAAGAGGCTTCCAAATCTTGCCTCTTTTGCCACACGCACGGGGCCACGCACACACACAAAACCGCAAACGAACACACAAACACACACACATTCCTGCATTGTTAACATCCATTCAGTGCCTCATAGACAATCAGTTGCCTACCGCTCTATAAAAAAAACATGAAACGGGACGTGGTGCACGTTTGCTGGAGTATAGATCACAGATACGTTTATATTTTATGCTCTTTGTGCAAAAATATATTAAAGTAAAATTGAGTAGCTAGACAAAGAGGCCACTGAGAGATTAGAGTGAAGAGTGTAAAAAAAGGAAAATATCTCCACACTGCCCAGGGTCCCAACCATGAATAGCTCTCTGTTCCTGCGTTGGTATGTGGGAATCAAGCCCTCTTTTTTGGCACTCCCCAGTCAATGTGTCCACCAGCAGCCAGTTGCTTGAGCCGTATTCTGCTAGAGCCGAGTACTGCAAGTGTCTTTTGAGTCCTGATAATGCAGATTGCACCTTGTGTGCTCATTATGACATCCTCCTATGGTATTTAGTGAAAAAGCGCACAGAGCTGTTCAAACAAATACTGTAAACCTCATTGTAAGCCTGCAGCTTGACTTCTTTAGAATTCTATTTAAGTCAATATTAAATAAATGAATATTGTTATGAAAGAAAATATGGCTATGAAATTATATATATTGTCTGGAACTCAAGGCTGTTAGGGTGTCCCTAGTGGACAATCAGGGCATGACTGCCCTTCAACAATTATGAGCTCTCTTTTACACCATGCAAACTAGTCAAACGGTCCTGTCTTGTTTCTTCTTTGGTCATGCTCAGCCAGGCTCTTAATGAGCAAACATAGTTTGGTTTTAACCTTCATGTTTCATTTGATTTAATTTTGGAGATTGATTTGGCCCATCAATAACTGTCCAGTTTTTACATTGAACCACCTAAATCACTATGGCAATTTGTTTAAGGTCATTGTCTTATGTATGAAGAAATGTGTCCAATAAGCAGGCATTTGCTTGTAATTGCTGCTGCTTCTGTCAGCAATGACATTATTATTTAGGACAAGTGAGACATTTCCAGTGGTGGGAACCATACACGCCACTATAACTACAGTGGATATAAATAGTCTACTTACCCAGGTTTTTGTGATGAGAAAGAAATACAAAATAATAAATTATGTCAGAATGTTTTTCACCTTTAATGTGACCATTTACGTCAAGAATTCACTCGAAAAACGAACTGACATTTTAGGGGAAAAAATAAAAACCTTAAATAACCTGGTTGCATAAGTGTGCACACCCTCTTATAACTGTGTTCAAAATGAACCAATCACATTCAAACTCATGTTAAATATAAGTCAGTACACACCTGCCATCATTCAAAGTAACTCTGATTAATCACAAATAATGGTCCGCTGTTCCAGTAGGATTTTCCTGATTTTCTTAGCTGCATTTCAGAGCAAAAGCCGTGGTCCACAGAGAGCTTCCAAAGCATCAGAGGGATCTCATTGTTGAAATATATCAGTCAGGAAAAAAGGGTACAAAATATTTTCCAAAGCATTTGATATACCATGAAACACAGTGAAGACCGTCATCATCAAGTGGAGAAAATATGGCAGAAAAGAGACATTGCCAAGATCTCAACGTCCCTCCAAAATGTATGAAAAGACGAGAAGAAAACCTGTCTGGGAGGCTTCCAAATGTCACAAATGAGGATTCTTCCTCACTCCGGGTGTAATTAGTTGGGAAATGGGTTTAGCTTATTGCACACACCAGGTGGGAGTTTTGGTAATTAGGTGGGTATTTAAGTTGAGCGTTTGCTTGTCTCTTTGTTGGTTATTGTTTTCAAGTTCACAAGATAGTTAGAGGTGAGTACGTTTGTATTAAAAGTGATATTGCTGTTGTTGAGTGAATGTATAAGTCGCTGTATATGCGCATTTTCATTTCAGTTCAACTAGCTAGTGTTTTTGCCGTTCTCTGTTTATTTTGTGTTTTCCTTAATAACTTGTTTGAACGGATTACCTGGCTTTGCACATGGCTGTTTTCCACTACACCTCCCGCGAGTTGTGACACCAAGAGGCCTACAGCAACATAAAAGTAGCTGCAGTAGGGTGGCAAGACGGTAGCGTTTTCTTACAAAGAAAAACATAAAAGTCTGGCTGATGTTTGCAAAAACAAGTCTCCCAAAAGCATTGGGCAAATCTGTTTAGGTCTGATAAAACCAAGGTTGAACTTTTTGTCCATAACTCCAAAAGGTATGTTTGGCGCAAAAAACAACATTGCACATCACCCATAGAACACCATACCCAGAGTGAAACATGGTGGTGGCTAGGGCTGGACAATAATTCAATATCAATATATATCGCGCAACACATTTTCGATATTTCAATATTTTTGCTGATCTCCAACGTGTCAAGTTTAAGCTACAAAATGAGCGCCCATGACCGCAATTCAAACGTGACTGAACGAGCTTCCACAAGTGAGGAGAAAGCAGACATTTGATAAGAGAGGACCGACTAATTCAGTGGTACGGAAGTGGTTCGGCTTTCTGAGACCTGATAAACTTCACGTTTCAGCGTGCTGCTCAATGTGCCGGAGAGTGGAGCCTACTAGCAGCGTGTTATGTTAAAGCTGCAGTACCTTTTTAGTTAAAAATTAGCAAAATGTATATAATGAGCCAGTACATCATGAATCCAATATCCAAACCGTGTTTTTGTTTTATCCTGAATCACTACGGTACACCTATAATAAGTCTTTTTATTCAGACTATTTTAAACTACTTCGGCTCCGCTGCGGATTAGCCCAGTACCTGCGTGATTCATCATAAACATAAACGGAGAGAAGAAGTTCCGGCTACAATGTTCTTCCGCAAGATGCAAGTTACGTTTAAAGTTAAATATATTAATAAGGTCAGTCTGAGAGTTTTATGTTTATTTGACTTTTTTTGTTTGTATACATTTTAAATTCAAATTAAAGGTGAATGTTAATTTATTTGTACAGTTTTATTTCTAAAACATTATGTAGTTTTTTAGGAGGAGGTTTCATAGACTTGGCAAATACATTTTTCAGAAGATTGTAGGTACAGACATCCGTTGTGGGTGTTTTTGGCATTTTTTATTATTCATATCGATATCGGAATTATATCGTATTGACCGAAATTAATATTGTGATATAAAATTTGGCCATATCGTCCAGCCCTAGTGGTGGCAGCATCACGCTTCGGGGCTGTTTTTCTTCAGCTGGAACCAGGGCTTTAGACAGCTGCTGTCATTCATGTTTACACTCACTCATCTTTAACCGCTTGTCCAGGGTCGGGTCACTGGGGCAGCAGCTCGACCAGGGGACCCCAAACATTCCTTTCCCTGGCCATATTAACCAGCTCTGACTGGGGGATCCCAAGGCATTCCCTGGCCAGTGTGGAGATAAAATCTCTCCAACTAGTCCAGGGTCTTCCCCGTGGTCTCCTCCCAGCTGGACGTGCCAGGAACACCTCCCTAGGGAGGCGCCCAGGGTGCATCCTTACCAGATGCCCAAACCACCTCAACTGGATCCTTTCTACACAAAGGAGCAGCGGCTCTACTCCAAGTTCCTCACAGATGACTAAGCTTTTCACACTATTCCTAAGGGAGAGGCCCGCCAACTTTCTGAGAAAACCCATTTCGGCCACTTTTATCTAGTACTTTCGATCATCATCCAGCCTTCGTGACCATAGGTGAGGGTACGAACGAATATTAACCGGTAAATCGAGAACTTTGCCTTCTGGCTCAGCACTCTTTTCGTCACAACAGTGCGGTAAAGCGAATGCAACACTGCCCCTGGTGCTCTAATTCTCCGGCCAATCTCACGCTCTATTTTTCCCTCGCACGCGAACAGGAATCTGAGGGTCTTAAACTCTTTCACTTGGGGAAAGGATTCATTCCCTACCCGTAGTATGCAATCCACCGGTTTCCTCCTGAGTCATGGCCTCAGATTTAGAGGTGCTAATCCTCATCCCAGCCGCTTCACACTCAGCTGTGAACCGATCCAGTGAGTGCTGAAGGTCACTGACCGATGATGCCATAAGGACCACATCATCTGCAAAAACCAGTAATGAGGTCCTCATCTGCAGCCCTGGTCTGCAGCCATGAACCAAAATAAACGGACCATGGTGGAGGTGAGAGCAGTGAGTGGAGGGGCCACAATGCTGTAGTCCCGTATAAACCGCCTGTTAACATGTATTGTTGTAGCTGAGTAGCAGGAACCCGGCCATTCTGCCACCGCCTGCACTTTTCCAGGATCCATCCATATTTGGAGACGATAAGGGACCAGTGGACTTATGAAATGTGCATTTTTACACCTTCAGAATTAATTGGTTCTCCAGGAGCCGGTGGAGAACCCGGTGTGTACGTGTAAGACATGTTCGTGGACTGAACGAGAGAAGATCAGGATGTTGGCCAGAAAAACAAACTCCAGTTCAGCATATCCCGGAGCACGTTAATCACCAGGGCTTGAAACACAGCAGGGGCATTGGACAACCCAAACGGCATAACCAGGTGTTTGTAGGGACCACTGGCTGTGTTGATTGCAGTCTTTCACCCATCGCCTTCTCTAATTCTGATCAAGTGGTAAGCATTGGGTAGGTGGAGTTTCGTGAAAATAACCGCCCCGTGAAGAGGCTCAAAAGATGATGAGATGAGAAGAAGGGGTTAACGGTTCTTCACTGTGATATTATTAAGGCCAATAATAATCAAGCATGGGTGTAGGGTCTTTTATTTCTTCACCACAAAAAAGAACCCAGCAGGAGACGATGAAGGTGCCCTCTAGGAGGCAATTTGCCAGGCTTTGGTCAGTCGCACAATAATAGGGTCTGTGTGGTGTTAGAGAAGTGGCATAAACCTTGATAAAGACTGCTTTTAACCTCAAATATTCCCCGAGGACCAATGCAAGGTCGATTTCCTCCTCCTTTCCAGAGTAACTCGACAATGTCAGGGGCAGGGCCGCACGTAAGCAATGGTCATGACAAAATGGGCTCCAACTCGTGATGGACCCAGTGGCCCAGTCAATAACAGGGCTCTGAGGGTTGGCTCTCCATGGAGTCGATATCTTTCTCACAATTATCTTTCCGGTGGAATCGTTCCTCCGTATCTGTTTTGAATACTCTGGACTTCATCAAGCAGCATAGTGTTATAGTATTGGTGGAAGGTTTTCTACACACTGCCTTTTAGTACATTTCAGTTAGCCCTGATAATAAGAGAAAAAGCAGTCATCAAACATTCTCACACGCCAATACTGCATGTTTATTTGGAAATGGGTGCAACTTGTTTTAACGAGTGAAACCATTATTTTTAGTGACTAACTAATGTCTTTGCACGAGCTCTTTTTGGGGTAGCCCCACTTTGGCTCCGATTCCTGAAAAACAAAATCGAATTCACGAGTGTGCAGCATATGTTTCCTTTATTCTCGAGCTGGGATGTTCTCACAACGAGGGCCAACAGATGCTTGGTCACAGACTGCGCTACGTTTTATTTGTGCAGTGTTGCGTTTTCTATCTTTCCAAAGCAAAGCTTAAAGTAGTTATTACACAATGTTAGATCTGTTGTTCATGCACAAACTAGGTAATGCAACCTGACTGGCCAAAAACGCCTGGCAAATCAATTGTCCTGACATTTGGTGCAATATGGGAATTTGTTGTCACTACTAGATGGTGAAACAATAATACTATGTACTAAAATATCATCAAATAAAAACAGATAATCTATACTCTTAACATTATAGGAAGTCTAACATCATATCAGGCATCAAGTCATAATATTTTGGCTCATCAGTGCATATAGTGCAATTCTCATAAAGGTTATGGAATAAATTAACTGTTATTTAGAAAGACTGTTGTTTATAATAATGATTGTTGCATGATAATGATTGTTGCTTTAACAGTCTACGTGTTGTTCATAAATCTGCTTTATGTACACACAAGTCGTCAAAGATTTTCTTGGGAAATACTAGTAGAAAACGTCATAAGTTTTAGCCAAGAACTACACATTAACAATGAAGACAGAAATAAAATGCTGAAATAAACATTTTAAGCTGTTAAAAGACTTGATATGAATTAGTTTAATAAATAATTCTGCAGATTCACCCACTTAAAGCAAAGTGATTTTCCTACCTTTAGATTCTGAGATGGACTAAAATGGCAAGATTATAATCATAATCACCTGTTTTCTGCAGGAGCCATAAGATGCAATACTTAGAACACTTATTTGTTGAAACAGGACAATGCCAGGATAAAAGATCCTCTCTTCTGTCGTTTTTCCGTTGCACCGAAGCTCTTTGTGTTTCAAAGCCCACAGCGACAAAAAGTACAGCTCAAGCAATGGAAAGATCACTACAGCGGTTTGATATCTATGCAAATGGAGGTGCCCCACAATTCTAACACGTGTGTATCTGTTCTTTGAGCTTGACGAGTGCAACGGCATGTGAAAGGCATCAGGGCTGACAGAGAACAAATTGGGACAGGAGTAGGACTATAGGATCAGATTAGTGAGACATGGAATTTACTGATGAGGCATTTGCCTTTGTGATACCTCGACCAATACACACCAATGCTGAAATTGAGAGACACAGGAGAGGGAGACTATGTTTTGTGTGTCCTGAAACAAGCAGTGTGCACTGAAAGGGCCCACATGCGAAAAAGCAATTGTTTATATCAAAAGTCAAAATCAACCCTTTATACCCTGCTTCTTATTTAGATAAATCCTTTTTTATTCAGGCAGATGTCTGTGAGTGACATTGCCAAAGCTACAAACACATCAAAATAGAAAAGCAATTGAAAGTACTTGTCTTAGCATGTCTTAGACACTGCCTCTGGATAAAAATACTATTTAGATTAGTGCTTTAATACAATATATATATATATATATATATATATATATACATTATTTGTTTATCCAATATTGCCTTTTACTGTGTCCCTTTAACATTTGTGCAAAGCAAGATTTGTGTAAATAAGGAAGACTCAAGTCTGTGTGTTGCCAGCAGACATGGTTTTAAATACAATATAATATAGAGATAGATAGACAAACATTTAAAAATTCAATCAAAACTATAGTACTAAATTAATCTTTAAATCTAGCATCACAGAATATTCAGATGGGTAGGGCCGACATTTTAGGACTATTATATTGGATTATACGGAAAGCTTATTGAAGCACAGAGAAGTATTGGAATTATTTTCAACTTCAACCCAGGTGTTGTCATTAGGCAGTGTTACAAACTCACTGGATGTAATCAAAAGCCCTACCCATCTCAGATCAACAGGAGCTTATTGAAGGGGTTGTTTGCAGTGGTTTATGTGTAAGCGATAAGTTCACTACCATTCAAAAGTTTGGGGTCACTTAGGAATGTTCTTGTTTTGAAAGAAAAAAACTTTTTTCTTCATTAAAACAAAATAAACAAAACTGATCAGAAATACAGTTTAGACATTGCTAATGTTGTAATCGACTATTGTAGCTGAAAAATACTCATTTGCATATGAATATGTCACCACTCCCTCTAAAGCTGCCACATCAACATCTTCAGGCAGACTTCAGTGGCCTTCTAGCCAACCTGTTCCATCATTCCATCTTTTCCTGTCTTGTTAACACACACACCTAATTCTCGTCCCCTAATTATTCCTGTCTATATATACCATCTGGTTACCTTGTGTCTTTGTGCGTTATTGTCCTTGTTATGCGTTGAATGTTATGTGTGAGCTAACTACCATAGTTAACATATAGAGACTGTTCGGTTTGTCATAGCAATAATTATATAAATGCTGCGCTTTTATATAGCGCTTTTATCCACTTTGATCCTGCGTCACATTGACCCATTCACTCATTCATACACTGACGACCGCGTCTACCATGCAAGGCGACTGCAGGCTCGCCAGGAGCAGCTGGGGTTAGGTGTCTTGCTCATGGACACCTCGACAATTTCCCACGAGGAACCGGGGATCGAACCACCAACCTTCCGATTGATAGACTCAACCCACTGAGCCACTGCCGCCCCTATATATACAGTCCCTGACAAAAGTCTTGTCGCTTATCTATTTTCTAGAAACACCTGCTATTAACCAGACTTTTAATTAATCAATTGGTGTTAGAAATAGCTCATATGAAAAGCTAAAACCTTCCCAAATGATGTTTAATGCACAGAAATGAATTAGTTTCACTGAAAAAATATGTATCATTTAATCAAGACAGAAAGGTCAAATTTTGGCAAGACAAAAGTTTTGTCGCCTATACAGAAATTGAACACATTTACTGCAAATACAAAAATATGTCAGCAAATTAAGTAGTGGTGCTGTGAGGTCCAAATTGAATATCTTGTATGACTTCCATGAGCTTGAAGGACTGCATCCATGCGGTTTGGCAAGGATTCATACAATTTATTGATGAAGTCATCAGGAATAGCAAAGAAAGCAGTCTTGCATGCCTCCCAGAGTTCATCAATATACTTTGGTTTCGTCTTCCATGCTTCCTCTTTCATCCTACCCCACATATGCTCAATGATGTTTATGTCTGGTGACTGGGCTGGCCAATCCTGGAGCATCTTGATCTTCTTCACCTTGAGGAACTTTGATGTGGAGATGGAAGTATGTGATGGTGCAACATCCTGCTGCAGAATTTGTCCTATTTTATGGATGGGAATATAAGAGGTAGCTAAGATTTCTTGGTATTTTAGACTATTGATGTTGCATTCCACCCTGCAGATCTCTTGCACACCCCCATACTGGAAGTAACCCCAGACCATGATTTTTCCGCCACCAAAATTGTTTTCTGGGTGAATCTCGGATCCATGCGGGCTCCAGTAGGTGTCCTGCAATATTTGCGGTGACTGTGGTGTAATTCAACAGAAGATTCATCTGAAAAATCCACCTTCTTCCACTTTTCCAGCGTCCATCCTTTTAGGAGGCTGTGGGCCTTGGAAATGCAACACGGTTTTTCAATTGTCTTTTGTTTAGGGCTGGCTTCTGGGCACTGATTCGACCATGGAGGCCATTTTGAGACAGAATCCGACAAACTGTTCTGGTTGAAACAGGGACTTCAGGTGACCAGGTCTCATGGAGCTCTGCTGCAGTGGAAAATGGGCTGGCCTTGGATTTTCGAGCCAACAAACGATCCTCTCCAGCAGTTGTCTTGAGGGGTCTGCCTGACCTGGGCTTGTCAAAAACGTCTCCAGTGTCTTCAGATGTTTTTTTTATCCTCTGTACTTGACGCTGAGACACATTGAAGGTGTCTGCCATATCAGCATTGGATCTGGTCTTCAGCCTCTTGATAATCAAAACTTTAGTCTCAGGGTGAATCTTAGGCATGTTTGCAGAGGTCTAGTTGCAGTTGATGTGAAGGTCTAGTGTACTGGGGTTGTTTTTATACACACCTGAGACCTAATTGATCCATTATTAGTCACAGGTGAAGCTCATATGACAAGGCGACAACACTTATGTCTTTGCAAAAATTGACTCAATGGGCTTTACCAAGCTGTGAATATTAGAATACTTTTTGACAGTTTAATTTTGCACTGAAACATTATTACAAAAGCTGTTGGGATTAAAATGAGCCATTTCTTGTAAAAACATCTTGATTAGAAATATATTTCAGCGGCACTTCAGGTCAATTTGTACACAAGCGACAAGACTTTTGTCAGGGACTGTAGATAGACTGCTGTAATGAATAACACAGCAAAGGGAGAAGACAAACAGGCATAGGTTGGTTGGTCTGCAACAGGTGAGACATGGCGTAGTCACAGAATCGGTAAGCAAGACGAGTAATCCACTGGGCAGGCAGGTAGGTCGATAACGAAGATCACATGCAGAAGTACAGACTAGGGCAGAGCAGAGCAGAGACAAATAATAACAGACAGAGCAAATGGTACACAGGGAATCTAGATCAGGAATATACTCAGGAACGCTTAGCAATTGTGGAACGAACAATACCTCGCACTGGAGTAAAGGCAGGTGTGGCTATTTATAATTAGAGCCAATAAGGAACAGGTGTCAGTATTCAGGTGAGTTGGATCTAGAAAGAGTGTTACTATTATCTACCAATAGATGGTGTGCTGGTGCAGGTAATGGATGTGAAGGAGGAAGTGATTTTTGTCTTTTTTTATTAGTTAGAATAAGTATAACTCAATGTTTTGTGGTGGAAGAAATCGCGTGGTGGAGATGGTGAGGCGTGGAGCGAGGCAGACTGAGAGGCAGGCAAGTAAATGACAGAATCGCCAAGGCGAGAGGACTGGAAAAACCTGAGTAGAGAGCAAAAGGTTGTGGTCAAAAACTGGAGAAATAATTAACATGGACAAATCTTCTTAATTAACTTGGCGTGAACCGATGCGTAGTACCGTGCTGGATTAACTAACGATCTGGTGAAGTCTGGAGTCCAGAGCCAGAGGTCAAATACAGAGAGGTATTGATTGCTAAGTGGGTTCAGGTACGCAGCTTGCACACAGCGGACACAGATGAAAGAGATGGAGTAATTAAGCCGGGGCCGTGCCTCTGACAGAGTGAACGACAGACAGACAGAGGGAAACAAGACAGACACATAGGAAACACAGGGAAAACATAGAAGCATGTCAGGTTAGTGGAGCACATCAGTCTCAGAAAGGCTATACAACCATCTCTAAATATTGTTGCTCCATCAGACAAATGTGACAATATCAAAGCCTGGAGGTGCTTTTCCTCCTTGACTGGTGAACCATGAATTCTGGGGTATATCAGGAGATATTTAACTGAATGTCAGGAAATCAGTCAAGGAGCTAACGCTGGGCGGAAAATGGGTCCTCCAACAAGAAAATGACCCAAAGCATTCAAGCAAAAATACAGGTGAAAAAAGATTTGTTTTTTATGATTGGGTAATGTCAAAGTCCTGACCATAATAAAATGAAGATGTGACTGGCAATGAAGCAGGCAGTACATGCCAGACACTCGTCAAAACTCAGTCAATAGACTGAGTTCTATATGGAATTTTGGGCAATCCCTTAAAAAAGATGTTAGATCCTGCTATGGAAGCATTAAGTCAACTTAATTCAAATGAAAATGTAGTCCCAAATAGCATTTACATTTTCAAAGATCGCACCACTTTTATCTGGACAAAATGATAATGCAATCTGGTACAAAAAAGTTGGCCTGTCAGACAAGAAGTGGATCCTTGAAGCAGCAGGATGACTAGTTGACTAGGACCAATGTTATACAAATGAGTACAGAACTGAAGAGGTCTCTCGTTGGTGAGCTCTACAAGTCTCTTTAGTTACAAACAGTTATCCTTTCAACCTCTGAGGTCGAGCCATCTTGATTCTTCCTGGAGTATAGAGTGGACCTGGGGGGGTGTTCTCCGTACGTCGCTAACTCAGTTAGCCAAATTTGATTGTTGTCGATTAGGCATAATCCTGGTTAGTTCGGTTCTCCGAAGCTCATCCTGTACTTGTAGTCATAGCAACGGGTGGGTAAGCTTGAACCTGCTCCGGAGCAGGCTTATTTCATGTAAACACGATTAGATAGCATTCACAGCCATGTCCTGTACGTTAAGAGAAGAACAATTCGCAGTCAGAGCTTATTAAATAATTCCGTATTGTGAAATATACAAGACCCTTTAATGCAGAGCGAAACTCTATTGAGATTTATCGGTTTTCCCGTTAGGGTGTCAAATACATAATTATTTTTTTGGATCCACACATTAGATGTTCGACTCGTCGGACATACCGTTATACCGTTTGCTTAACCTTAATATTATTTGCGAGTTGCTCGTACCTTTATTGTAGATGCGAAAAACGTGGGGGAAAAGTGTGGTCATATTTTTACATTCCTACACAGTTTTGACTTTCACAAGTGAAAGCAATTTATCATTACCTAATGTTTAACAGCTGAAATTACTGTACCAGTCATTGAATTATAGGTATACTTAATTTAATGCAGCAACAAATGACAAAATACTGTATTTTGGTACAGTATTTTGTATATTACTTATCCATATACCCCCTCAGCTCCTTAGTATAATTTATATTGTTATATTCATATGTTTTATGTAAATGCACCTACTGCCAAAGTAAATTCCTTGTCTGTTAACACATTCATGGCGATTGAACACTTTTTTAATTCTGATTTCGGATTCTTGATTGCTGATATGAACAGACAAACACATGCATTTACCTGCTTTAAAAGAGACTTAGGTGACTAAGAACAATATAAGTAGTAAAGACTACCATTTAATTAGGGGATTACTCATGGACCGACTAGAACATGGGAACATGTGTGTTGGAGTTTGTATGAATAAATGTGGGCAGAAATCGTATTTTACGCAGTGGGAATTGTGGAAGAAATGTACTGTCCTGTGGTGGCTCTGACATTTAGAAAATATGAAATGAATTTATGACATTATTAAAATAAATACCGTAACAATTGATAGAACCATAACATAGTGACCACTAAACGCGTTTAATTTGTCTGCTACTTTTTGCCAGCCCTCTCCTGGCTTTGCAGACTTTGCGGTGTTCCCTTGCGTTTTAATTAAACATTCAAGTTCCGCATAACCTTCCATCAATATCTCTGGTTCTGCTGAGGAGAAAAAGTGGGCGTGATCTTTGGCCATAATGAGTAGCCAATAGGAATGTCGCTGATCAAGGTTTCTACTATCGATACATGTCGCCTTTTAAACGAACACGTGGACGCGCATTTATCTGAGATGACTCAGTCCAGCTATACTCATTGTAAACAGCAGGTGTGTTCGGAGAACCGAATTAGCCGGATGATGAGTAGCCGGATGATGTCATCTTGGATGTCTCATTTGATCTCGGATGTCTTAAGCGACGTACGGAGAACACCCCCCTGGTTACCCACTCTTCCTAGGACACAATGTTGGGTTATTTGGGTTAATTTCTGAAGGGAAGGTTGTATGATGGCATTCGTCACATTTATTATAGATGCAGGCCATTTCATCAGGATCACAAAATGATGCAGTCACCAGTTCTACAGGTGTTAAAAACCTTTGGAGGTTCTCATGTATCTTGCTTTCACAAGTTTCCTTATCTGCAACTCTGGGGCTGACAATCCAAAAGGGCCTGTGTTTAAAGAACTGAGATACCACAACCCAGCCCTCAAAGAGTCTTGCAGCCAATTCAGGTACTCTGAGAGTCAGTACAAAACACCAAAACAGTCAAAAAAGAAACAATCAAAACTAAAGAACACATTAAAAACACTAAATAGGCTTAAGAGAAAAGACAGGATACCTACATTTATGAGAAAGAAAATAAAAAGACTGCAGGATATAAGGTTGTCCTGAAATTCTGCTAATTGATACAACAGGACACCAGGTACTCCGACACTGCAAATGGGCCTCATATGCCATAAGTGGCGTTATCGGCCACGCCCAAAGTCTATGTGACCACCCCGTTGACCGATATGTCCAAAATGTCTGGAACATTTTTCTCATGGTGACCAAAAAAGCCTCTTGGACCCATAAAGTCCATCCAGACCGGTAAGGACATGATGGATTTTCTTGTACAGTCCCAATTTTGGTAAAGCTACTAAACGCAACTTCTCTTGAACCACTGCCCCAAATGACTTGATTGTTGGCTTGACAATTATTGTCTTTCAAATCGATATTGATCAAAATAACTGAATGGGGCCTATTTATGTAAATATACAAATTGCCTCAATGTCAGTGTCAATACATCAAATTTAACTTTTACTGATGAATTTCACAGCTAACTGGATTCAAGATGACATCACTATGTACTACTCAAAGAAGTTTCAACTTGTAAGAGCTGTGTGAACTGAGCCAAATTGGACCCCTAATAATGCTAAGTTTCCAATGCTATTAATGCTAACAATGCAAACATCGCCCAGTGGTCGTGCATAGCTTTGTCGCTAGAAACGGTGACTCATTACTGAAGGGTTGCTGGTTTGAATTCACTGATTCACCTTTCTAATTTTGAACAGGGTCATGCTGTAATGATTTTGCCTTATTCTTATTATTGTATTGTCTTGTGCCGCTCTCTGCTGGTCGTTTTTGTTCAAGTCAACCTCAGTCATGTCGTTGTTTTTGGTTTTTCTGTTCTAGTAGGTTATTTTCTAGTTTTGCATACTGACATAATATGCCCCACCCCGATAATGGCCCACATACACCCATAAGTGGCACTACTGGCCACGCCCAAATATCTATATGTCAATAAATCAAATGTAATCTTGACTGACGTGGCATGTTCGACTGGCAATCGCGTAATTGCCGCTTCATATGTCCATTTTAAAATGATCTGTATTTTTTAGGAGAAAATCACTGCTTGCAATTACATTACATATTTTATTTCATAGTACATATTCTAGCTTCGGACTATTTGTATTGTTTGTTCTGTTGTATTGTGTGTACGTATACGTTCTTTAATGTGTGTTTTAAGTGTTGCAGCAAGAGGTTTGAAGAAATTAGGTGTGTTAACAGACCTACAATTAATAAACTTGTTTCTGATCTAATTCTTATTCTAAAAAGGCGGGAAACATAATGACCTTTCAAAAAAAATATGTTTAAAGATTATGAATACTGCATTATTATAGCAATGTAAACCCATTGTAGGTAAAGATGGGTGTAAGAAAACAAAAGTAAATACTTGAACTCTGAAAAGATAACTGATAATCTTACCTTGTAGCCATCTTGGATCTTCCCTTCTCTGTTGAACTTTCTGTGTCAATAAAACTTTATTGACAATTGTACAGTAGTTTTGAGAGGTGGGTAAACAAATGTTACGGCAATGAATTGTATGTACATGGACACACAGTTTTGGCTTGTGATATAAGCTTAGATAAAATGCTTTTAGAACTTCTACAAATTCTTATGGGATGTTAATATTATCTACTATAGACAATATAGAAATGTTTTTAATACTTTTTATAAAATAAATTTTTAGTTTTAAGAAAGCAATACACAGATTTTTTATTTTTTATCAATAAATAACAAAATAACAATTAAAATAAAGTTGAAAACAACTAAGTGAGTACCGGTAGTTAAAATTGTGTACTTTAATATTAAAATGAATTATTTTCCCTTTTCTGTGATTATGTGCATTTCTTTATTTTTCGGACATGTCGTCAGGTAGTTTCATGAAAATGACCCCCCTGAAGGGTTGCACTGTGAATATGTCACTACAGGAAGGTAAGACACAAGACGCAAAGCTAGAGTAAAGAGACATTTGTTTACTGCTTTAAAAACAAAATCCACAACAGTGTGGTAAAACTGGAAAACTTAAATAGCATCCCCAATTAAATCCAGCAGGGCGGCTGCCTCCATTTGGGAAAACACAAAATGCTTAAATGCCAAGAGGCATTCATGCTGTTGGGACCTGACTAGCACCTTTAAGGCAACATGTAGATTCCAAGCGGTCTTAAAAAGTGTTTTATATATTGTATATTATATAATGACTTACAGAAAACTCTCATAGAACCAAAACAGGAAAAAAGCAATATACACAAAGTCAATTACAATATCTAGGTAACTATCTTGTAAACTTAGAGCCACATCAGCAGAAAATAAGTTTGTTTTTTATACTATGCGATGCTGTATGCTAATAAAGATTGTAAGAATTATTGTCATTCAAATATATTATCTAATACTTCTTACAATGCTTTCAGCATTCTTACGCTGTTTCAAGTTGCTGAGTTGCTGAGGCATGCATATAGATAATGTCACCATCATCTAAGACATAAAAAAGAGCCTGAAGATTTTTTTTTTTAATTAACTGTAGACAGACAAGCCCTGTATCTATAAAGGAACCCAAGCTTGAATTTCAACATTTATCTGTGTTCAGTCACATGTATTTTAAAAGAAAGCCAATCGTCTGACCATAGCCCTATGTTTGGTTCACGTTAAGCACTTGCTTTCTGTCCTTACCAGGGTGTTTGTTTATGCGCTGCAGTATATTTCTCCAATGAGAAACCAGCATGATTTGGTAACCTTCTCATGTCGTGTGTACACTGAAAGAGGCTGTTATAATATTTGTCACAGAGTGGCGTCAGAGAGAGAGCGAGCATGAGTGAAAGGGAGAAAAGATAAAAACAGGAAGAAACGGAAAGGGGACGGTAAATGCAGAGAGACTGATTGGCCAAGGGAACAGAGATGCGATGAAGAGAAAGGGAGGGGCCATGCTAGAGGAGAGCACTTAGAGAGCACGGCACAGCTTCAGAGAAACATGCATCCTCCTACTGTTACGTGATATTTCTACAGCTAGAATTCCATGATGGGTCAGCAGGCTGAAATGAAAGAGATGGAGCCTGAGGAGTGGCTGCAGACTTCCTTTGGGATGCTCAGTACGGCAAATTGAACTGCTGCATCTCTGAAAGAACAGTCATGCCAGTCATAAACAGGCCAGGGTAGGTAGAGGACATTTTTCTCAGTAATGTTTGCATTTGCAGCTTGGTCGATTTCAGAAGATAGTCTTGTGCTGTATAATTACGATTTGTGGAGAACTAGAAGAGCAGTGTCACGCATGTCAGGGAAAATTCTTTGCACTTGTGAAAAGTATTAATTTACTCAATTTGATTAATATCAGTCCCTCAATGTATTTGTGTACTTAGCATTTCAGAATATCTGCTCTGAAAAGAGAACACTTTACTGTGCTTTGTCATGTCAGGTTATGGACAGGCTCAGGGTTAAGCAGACTATTTTCCAATGGGGAGTGATATAACTATATATATACAATAAGGAAACCAACTCTAAGGAACACCTGTCATCCAAGCAAGCCCCTGCTGATGAGTCAATTTTCACTCACAGTCAAACTTTAAAAGTCCTGCTTCGGTCTCAAACTGCCTGAGCAGGAAAACCAACTCAATGTAAGACAAAGAAGACAGGTATCCAAATCGAAGAGGATGTTCTGACAGGTAGGTGAAATAGAAAAAAGGCTTTGTATACAGTGAAACAATCTTCTCACACAGTGGTTCAACGGGTTGTAAATAATTCATGACACATTAAAATGTACATTGAAAATCTCAACTTCTTCAAAATCCTAAAGAAATTGTTGAGTGGTACTGTGTGTCAGTATCACTATATTGCTTCCTTATTAACTTTTCTTCCAAAAATTACGATATAGTGTTGCATTGGATTTCTCAGAGTGCAATAATACAGACTTGCATTCATATCCTTGCTGATATGTGCTCTCAGGCTGCCTGACTCAGCATCTTTAGAGGCAGAACAGAGTGGGAGGCAGCGACTGTACAATGTTCTGTGCAATGTGTTTGGATTGGTTATTCAATTACCCTGATGAGAATGTTATTCAATGGTGAACTTGAGCATCTATCTACAAAAATGGTCTCTTACTTTTTGAGTGATTTTTTTTGTTGTGTATGCTTATTTTCATTGACAGGACATCATACTGAAAAGAAGATTCAGACATCCAAGTCTCATTCCTGTTTGACTGGGGGAAAGAACTGCAATAAAGAAACACGTCCCATAACACTCCACGTAGCATTCTCTCCTAAAAATGTTTCCATCTGTGCAAATACTGTCAATGTAAGTTCCATAAAAGGATCTTCCCTCTAATACCAAGGACATATTTGAAGACAGACATAAGGGAAAGGGTGAGACAAAGAATCAGGAAGTACCAATGACGTCCAGTGCTAATCTCTATTCTGTGGACCAAGGCTTCACTATAGAGGCAATGTGTGATCCGGTAATTCTCAATGTACAGAACGACCAAAGATCACAAGGTTTGTTGCCGTTAAGCAATAACCACGAGACCAATCTCCAGTCAACCAGTGCAGTGTGTTTATTGTCCCCGCCATGCAGAACCATAATAAAAACTAAAGAAGCTCAGCAAACTATGGATACCAGCAAATTAATCTCCAACACAGGCTGCATGTTCAGTGAACCATTTGTCCACAAAACAAAGCATTATGACACAAAGACTAATCAAGAAAGCCCCTCATTTGAGGACAGTGTCTCTGAAACCGAGAATGAATTTGACTTGTTTTCCTGCAGCAGTGAGTGTCTGACCTACATTGAGGAGGATGAGGAAGCGCGAGACGTAGCGAGAGGCAGAGGCAACAAAAGCTTTCAACACTTCAGCCAAAGCTTCAAGGATGATTCTCAAACTCAGATTTCATGTCTAAATCCAGCTGGGAAACATCACTCCATTTCGATGCCATGTATGACACTGGTATTAGAGACCACTGAAATGCCTAAACCAGCTTCTATAGAGTGGTCGAAAACAACTGTCTCTGAGGAGGGTCTATCAGAAATCTTTTCCCCAGTGGATGAGGTTCTGTCCTACGGAAGCAATGATTTTCCTCCAGCTGCAGCACACTGTCCTGGACGTGGGACTGTTAGCTCCTGCCTGGTACCTCCCCCACCTGCTTTTGAGGTAATCACATGGACAAGTGAAGAGGACTTTCCCCCTCCTTCCGAAGGACATGATCTGTATTTACAAGAGGATCCATCCATTGATAGCGAGCATATGTCTCCTCTTCCAGATGATCTGTCACCGTGTTTAGACAAAACTGTAAATTCGGGCGAGGCTAACGATGACCATACCATGGCAACTGCTTACCCTACACAGAGTGTTTTTCACAAAACACAAAGTGTCAGCAGCTGGCTTTTTGAGGAAGAAGATGACACAGACCCGCTATTTTCCTGTGAAATTGGCAATAGGGTTATCGTCAACCTTACCAGACCTGGTGTGCTTAAATACAAGGGGCCGACTGTATTTGCTGGTGGCCTCTGGGCAGGCGTGGCACTTGACAGGCCAGACGGAAACCACAATGGGACCTTCAGAGGAGTGCAGTATTTCAAATGTGAAAGAAACTGTGGCATTCTGGTCCGAGCAGAAGATATCTCTTATTTGCAAGCGGCACAGGACAGTGATCTGCATAATGGAGTGGAGGAGGACTCCTCTGATAAAAAAACACCTAATTCAAAATCACAAGGAGCTAAAGCTGGAGTTGGAGTCCAAAGTGTCAAAGGTTTGGGTAGACCATCAGCGTGCAACAAAAACAAGGGCCAGAATACTGCAGTAGATTGTCCTTTAAGTGCTAACAGAACCTGTAAAGAAAGACATTTACAAGATAAAGGCTGCCAAACACTTAAAATAAGTAGTGAGATGGCTGAAAGATCAAATATATCAACTACAATACCAGAATCATCAACGTTTCAAGTGAGTTTTCTTAAAAAAAAAAAAATTGTTTTTAATTCATTTAATTCAGTGTTATTGCACAAGTTTTCTTTTTGTCCCTCTCCAATGAGATGGTTTAACTGCACATTTTAGGCCAAGTAGGTTCATGCAGACATTTATTTTTAATTATCTGTCAAAATATGATTTGCCTTTGTTACACAGTTATTGCTCCTACTTTACAGGTTTGTTATGGTTTATGCTGCCAATCCGCACCACACTCCATTAGTTCTAGATATGACATGAACTCTTGGGTGGAAAAATGGACTGAGGAGCTAATAAAAGGTTTTATTATGGATGCTCTGGAGATATGGATGACAAACAGAGAGAAGGCCATGCTCAAAGAGGACGATCAACAAGGTGATGTAAGTAACGTTTAAAGTGCTCATTTACATTAGAAACAAATCGTTTCACAAAGCTTGCTTTAGCATGGGCAGTGCCATTGAGCACTTCAACCACAAAAACAGACCTCAAATTTCAGCTTCATGTGTCATTCACTTGTTATGCTAATTCAGACTACTCATTAACATATATGAATAGAATACGTTGACTAAGTACTGCAGATTGACGGATGGCAGGTCATCATGTTTACAAGCAGTCCTACATTTTGTGAACTAAGTTGTTGCTGTTTAAACATAGATAAAGCTCCCTTTCAGTACAACATAAATGTTATGTCATCATCAGAATCTGAAATCATAATCAGAAAGAGTTTAAGTTGGTTAACAACAAAAAAGATATTGTTCTAGCCTGTTACTGCAGCAATTGTTGTTCACGTAAGAAACAAATAGGCTACAAAAAATTTAATGAAATAGATTTGGAAAGCAGGCTATAGACAGTTTGTTTCTGGGAGCAAGTTCTTGAGGCCTACTGCTGTAGACGTGAAAATGTTCTTGTGGTTAAAGTTTTTGGTGTTGATTGATTTCAAACTTCTGCAAGAAATGAGAGTTCTCAATCAGCCTTGTTTTCAGATGCGTCTGTAAAACACGTATCTCTACTGAAGCAGCCTGCCGATTGAGATTGTATTTCCACTGTGCACTACCAGTATGAAATTAAAGAGCTCAAATATACATCTATCCTGAACCTAACTGAAATGAACTTTTGCACAATATGCTAATTTTATTTAATTTTTACAGTAATATATTAGTTTCACCTTTGAAGTTGTAAAAAGTAATTTTCTGAGATGCACCTGTATAAATAGGTGGCATACAGTGGTGCAAAAAAGTATTTAGTTAGCCACCAATTGTGCAAGTTCCAGCAACAGTGTGTGAAAACTTTGTGAAGACTTACAGAAAACGTTTGACCTCTGTCATTGCCAACAAAGGGTATAACAAAGTATTGAGATCAACTTTTGTTATTGACCAAATTTTCCACCATAATTTTGCTAATAAATTGAAAATGTGATTTTCTCCTTTTGTCTCTCATAGTTGAAGTGTACCTATGATGAAAATTACAGGCCTCTCTCATCTCAAGTGGGAGAACTTGCACAATTGGTGACTGACTAAATACTTTTTGGCCCCACTGTACTTTTACAACCTTTGTTTTTAGTAGTAAGACTACTTAGGATTTAGTGGAAATTTCAGATATCCGTTGAAATGAAAATAATGCTTAGAAAATGAATAATTAATTCAGTGAATGACATATACAGATTAATTAATGTCTGATTTATTTTATAAATACATGGCATACTTTTACTTTAACGTTTTTTGTAGAAACTCTTTTTACGATTTAGTAGAAAATCCATAAATATGTTAACGCGAGAATAATGCTTTTAAAATAAATGACTAACTCCGGTAGCGGTTATTTTCATTCCACACACCAGGGCTTAGTTAGGTCATTTGTGGAGGTATTTAAGCTGCTTGCTAATGTCACTGCTTTGATTCTCATTGTTTCAAGTCATGGGTATCTAGAGGTTTGTGTTATTGGATATTTTTAAACTGTTTTGTAATCTTTACATACCCGAACGATGAAAACTGGCTCTGCCTTGGCTTCATTCCTGCACTACAGCTAAGAGGTTTGTGACACATATATGCATCAAACAATGTCTAAATGATTTATTTTATAAATGCCTACTTTTTTTTTTACTTAGCCTACTTTTACAACCCTTGTTTTTAGTAGAAACTAGTATTTAGTAGAAATTTCAGAAATTGGTAATAACAAATGTTCAGCTTTGAAAATTAAAAACAAATGTGTTTATAGACATATACACATCAATAGATATATATTTTTAATTCTATAAAGGCTTGGCAAATGCTGAGGCACAGCACCGTGGCAATACTGAGGGAAGCAGGACATGGCACCGAGGAAGGTGGAGACTCCAGCCCCGGAAATGGAGGCTTGTATATTTGGTTATATAAATAAAACTGCACCTAGGCTCCTACAACTAGTGTACGATAAGATTCGATTGATATGTTTTAATTTGATTTTTAGCTGGATATTTCAGCTCTCTTGACAACTTTTACCCATCTAACTGCATCTAACCCCCCAGATGCAGCTCCATCATGACATTGTCCTGCATGTTCCTCACTCTTGTAAGTTTTACTTATCACATACATCCTTTATGCATTCTCATGGCTTTGAGATGTAGAGTAGCAATCTCGTTCAAAGGTTTGAGGTCACAAAGTGATTTCCTTGTGTCCATGACACCATAATATAGACTGTACGATTAAAAAAATGTTTTTTTTTTACTTAATAGGATATATTTGCCCAATCTTCTTTGCAAAAGGACTCCAAATCTGTCAGATTGCGAGCATATCTCCTGAGAACAGAATGCGCTGCTAATAATCGTCAATTACAGAGTGCAGGCTGTGTTTTTGAGTGTGTTCGTGCAAATGTGAACAATTATGCATGCCAGCACGATCAAAAGGAAATGTTTCATTACCATATGTGCAGAAATTTGTGTTAAAATTTGTATGAATGTATTTTATTAATTAAATTGTTCAAATACAGAAATGTGCAATTTTCACGCTCGTTAATTTCACTAAATGTTAATTTGCGATTAAAAAAATCACAAAGCATGAGCTGTGTCCATGTCCTCGGCAGTAAGTCGGATTCGTTCCCGGTGGGGGTTGGCCTCCGCCAGGGCTGCGCTTTGTCACCAATCCTGTTTGTAATATTCATGGACAGGATATCGAGGCGTAGTCATGGGGGGGAGGGGTTCCCGTTCGGTGGGCTGATGGTCACATCACTGCTTTTTGCGGATGATGTGGTCCTGATGGCCTCATCGGTCGGTGACCTTCAGCACTCACTGGATCGGTTCGCAGCCAAGTGTGAAGCGGCTGGGATGAGGGTTAGCACCTCTAAATCTGAGGCCATGACTCTCAGCAGGAAACCGGTGGAGTGCCTACTCCGGGTAGGGAATGAGTCCTTACTCCAAGTAAAGGAGTTCAAGTACCTCGGGGTCTTGTTCGCGAGTGAGGGAACAATGGAGCGGGAGATTGGTCGGAGGATCGGAGCAGCGGGGGCGGTGTTGCATTCGCTTCACCGCACCGTTGTGACGAAAAGAGAGCTGAGCCAAAAGACAAAGCTCTCGATCTACCGGTCAATCTTTGTTGCAGTTTTGGCTATTTTCAGTGTACCAATAGGGTACACGTAATGTGGCCATTCGACTATTAAAAAGCAAAATATTGTTGGATGTGAAGTGTACATAAGTTTGTCGTTTAGAACTTCTCTGATGCCGCCGTGTTCCACACATTACACGGAAGCGACAGGAAGATATTCATTTCATGTCATTTATGTTAACTTAATATTGTCTACAATATGTTCAAAAATATTTGGGTTTATTCATTTGCAGTCAAAAATGTGCCATAAACATTTTGTTTTCTCTTTTTTTTCTCTTTTTTTTTTGCGCCACCTGTAGACTTTTTACGGATGAAAAAATATACAATCAAAATGGCGGATAGCTTTAAATTATCTTGTCCAGTGTAAATTAGCTGGTCTGCGCTGTTGTGTCATTGTCATTCAATTTTAGTGATCGAGTGTTCATTCTGTGTGGGAGGAGCCGGTTCAGTGGGTTACTCGTGCTGCCTGTCGAGTTGTTCGTTTGTTCAGGGCGGCTGATTCACTCTTTTAACTCGGCTGCTTCGGATATATTCTATTCACCGGCGGAGCATACATACGTTTGTAGTTTTTAAATGGATGCTGCCTTGTCCCATACATTACACAAAAGCAACAGGACGATATTCATGTCAGGAAATAGTGTACTGACTGAAGTTAACTCTACCCTGTAAAAAATGTCACTGTAAATTTTACAGTAAATTACTGGCAGCTGTGTTCCCTGGCAGTTACTGTAATTTTTACAGCTCTTGCTGTAATTCGAATTTACAGACCTTTACTGTAATAAATAAATACAAGCTCTTACTGTATTTATTTGAATTTACAGTATATTAATGGCAGATGTGTTCCTGGCAATCACTACTGGTGGAATCTTACAAAATCAATTGCATCAAAAAATAAGATTAAGAATTTTACAAGAACATCATCACTTAATAATCAGGAAAGAAAAACATTTACTTGTTTATTTTGTACAATTGTTTTAAAGATGTCATGAAATAACAGATTTATTGGCCTGTTTGAAAAAAATACACAATGTGTGTATGCACTCATCAATTAGTCCAACCTGCTTCTTCTGGATTGGTCTTCTAGTCTTGCTGGATGCCACTTTTTTGCTGCTGGCTTTGGATCCATGCTCAGGATTAATGTCAATGAATTGCCTGAAAGACACAAAGAAACAAGCACCAATCAGCTTTAGCAGTGCACCTCAGAGGTGGGACAAAGTCATTGTTATGCAAGTCACAAGTAAGTCTCAAGTCTTTGCCCTCGAGTCCCGAGTCAAGTCGAGTCAAAGATGAGGCAAGTCCCGAGTCGAGTCACAAGTCAAAGCCAACAAGTCTCAAGTCGAGTCCAAAGTCCTACCATTTTAGTTTCAAGTCATTTCAAGTCATCTTACCACAGAATTTATACAAATCATGTATGTCTGTAAGCTTTGTATTTATTTAAACCTCTTTTTATACAATGACATTAATACAGTAAAAAACGGAAAATTTAATTTCACAAAAAATGCTTGTATTTCAACAGCATATTGCACTAGAACAATGCACAGCAACTTCAGTCCTGTATTGTATTGACCTTAGGGCTGGAAGATATGGAAAAATTTTATATCACGATATATTTCTTAATTTCGGTCGATACGACATAATTCCGATATCGATATGAACAATATAAAAGCCTCAGAAAAAATGCCATGAACACCCACAACGGATGTCTGTATACAATCTTCTGAAAAATACATTTGCCAAGTCTTTTGAGCCTCCTCCTATAAAACTAAATAATATTTTAGAAATAAAACGGTACAAATAAATTAAAGTTCACCTTTTATTTGATTTTAACCTTTATACAAACAAGAAAAGTCAAATAAGCAATTTGACTCTGAGACTGACCTTATTAATATATTTAACTTTAAACAATAACATAGGCTGATTATATTCTATCTTATCTTATAAACATATCGTTTAAAGTTAGTGAACATGTTAGACAATGAAGAGGTGAGTTCATGAGTTCGCTACGTGACCGTGGATTTAAGAGACACGACAGAGAAGCTCATGAACGCGCATGTCGCAACATGCTCGGAGAATGAGAGTGCTCAAAAGCGCATGTCCATCATGACGTCATGGGCCAGTCAACGCGGAAGATCCAAGCTCCTATGTTGGCTTTATGCGCTTTTGAGCCTCTCATTCTCCGGCACATTTGGCATCACGCTGAAACCTGAACTTTATCAGATCTCAGAAAGCTGAACCACTTCCCCACCACTGAATTAGTCTTTCCTCTCATATCAACTGTCTGCTTTCTCCTCACTTATGGAAGCTCGTTCAGTCACGTTTGAATTGCGGTCATGGGCGCTCATTTTGTAGCTTAAACTTGCCGTGTTGAAGATCAGCAAAAATATTGAAATATCGAAAATGTGTTTAGAAATCATATCACCGTTATTGATTTTTTTTACCGCGATATATATTGATATTGAATTATTGTCCAGCCCTAACCTCATATTGCAAAACAGTTTTAACTTTCAAATAGACATGGGTCCTTTTAGCCTGAACTTTTTTAAACATGTAATTAATAAAATCCTCACTCCTCAAAATGATCACTTCTGGAAAAAATGGACCAACCTGATAATATAATTGGAATGACTCCATAGAGACGTGTGTGCGTGTGAGCGTGCCCGTGCGCAGCTCCGTCTGTAATCTTCGACCCGCATGTTTTGCAAATTGCAACTCTTTTTTTGTCGACTACCTCGTAATTTTTATAGCCAAACGAAACTATATTCGGTATCATTTTGCCAACTGGCGCGTAGTTGCTTGTGCTTCATTGGTTGTCTTGCAATGTGCCTGCTTGGATGCTGTCTAATCAAAACAACGTGGGACTACAGTGATTGGATGTCGAATCAAAACAACGTGGGACTACAGTGATTGGATGTCGTGCAGGCAGCGCGCGTGCTCTCTGCATGCATTTCTTTTTCACAATGCAGATAAACTGAGTGCGGCGTGGCCGTGTGAACATTTTCTTCCCCAGTTTTCATGGGAAGTAGCAAGTCTTCTCGAGTCAAAAGGCGCAAGTCCAAGTGAAGTCACGAGTCATTGATGTTCAAGTCCAAGTCGAGTTGCAAGTCTTTGTACATTTTGTCGAGTCAAGTCTGAAGTCATCAAATTCATGACTCGAGTCTGACTCGAGTCCAAGTCACATGACTTGAGTCCACACCTCTGGTGCACCTTGTGCCCGCAAATAGATAATGATGTTTTTGTGGACCAACCTAAAGAGCTACTGATCACAGCAATCACAATAGCCAAAGACACAGCACAGATCTGCCCCTGTTACCTTTGGATGAACTTCTCTTCATATTCGATGTTGAAGTAACTTGCAAAGACAGTGGTGAATGATGTTTACCAGCCACCTGTTATTCTATTCTGACCATCCACTGCTCAGTTTCACCTGAAACCAAACAATATTTAAATAGATCAAAGAAAGGCACAAAGACATAGTTTCAGACTTGAGCATTAAGCAGACATGGGAGTACAGAAACGCACAGGATATCGCAAGAGTATCTCTTTGTTGCATTGCCTGAATTGACAAGTAACTGCTGTGTCTTCAGTAATATGGATTTTCAAATGAAAGTACAAACTCTTCATATCATTACAACAAACACTGCAAAAATCCACATGGCATACTAAACTTAGATCAGCACAACACAATCTAGGATCAACAACAGGGATTTATTCTACATGGTGTCTTAATTGGTGCGTTTTAAAAGCTGCACATTTGGTGTAAGTGCAACTTGGAATGTTTCTGTGGATTTGCATGTGCCTGGTGTATGAATATGTAGTTGACAGGGAAACATTGTGAATATAAATAAACCGAATAAGTGAGTTAAAGTCCTTACAATTTGTACCACAGGACATGCAGTGACGCGCGTGGATAACTCACTTGTTAGTTTGAGCCTCAGGTTCCAGCATCAATATGTTTCCGATTTTAACATCGTACTGTTGAATAAAAGAAAACAAACTATTTAAAACCGGCACACGAGTACAGTGAAACCAACAAGCATTATATAAAACCGGCACACGAGTACAGTGAAACCAACAAGCATTATATAAAACCGGCACACGAGTACACAGTACAACAAATGCATTAGCTGTCAGGAAAATATCCAATTTATCTGCGTGACTTACCAAACGTTGAGACGAAATCAGTGGTCGAAAAAATCTTTCGTGGACGTTCCGCGAGATGTCGCCGATAATTACGTCGGATTAGAATCAGCTGCATTCAAATAAAAAACGCCAACCAGTCAAGTTAAAAAGTAAACGACATAATACCATTTCTGGCTTTCTTAATACTTGTGTTGCCACCTCTGAAGTTAGTTAGCTTGTTAGTTAGACACACCACCACTCGAGAGAAACATGCCTGCTAATGTCCTCAAAACAAGTCAAAATATATTTGTTTTGATTTAAAATAATCAATAATAATGTAATAATATCACGTTACATTTAGGTACCGTAATTTCCGGACTATTGAGTGCACCTTTTAAAAATATTATTTTGAACATAAATAAGCCGCACTGGTCTATAAGCGGCCCGTGCCTACCGGTACATTGAAACAAATTAACTTTACACGGTGGTTGACTGTTTCGACAAAGTTATTGTTAGTCGGTTAAAAAAAGTGATCTCTAAATTAGGCAATTATAAATATTGGAATAAACGCTACTAAGGTTAGCCATCTCATTCCAATATGTTTTTCTGTAAAGTGAAATAATCCCTCACGCAACCTTTTTCATAATCGCCTGTTTTGTAAACCAATAAAAAAAAACATTTTGCGTGCCGTCACACCGTTAGAGCAGAGCAGACGACATAGAGCGTGCAAAGAAAAGTACTGTGTGGGACCATTTCACCAAAAAGAATGACAAAGATGTAAGTTGCAACTTATGCGATACATTGTTGAAATATAGTGGCAGCACATCATCTATGGTGTATCACCTGAAGACGCAACACCCGCAAGCCTCTTCGGAGATGTCATTTTCTCAAATGAGCCGCGGCAATGTTTCTAATGAGCTTCAAACGCTAGACAAACGACTTTATTTCAAACGCGATCACCTGGCTTGCCTTGTACCCAAACTATTTCAAAACTAAGGAGCCGTGTCCACCGATTACATACAAGCTCCTCTGCGCCGCATTTGCGGGACTTGTTTCGCGTGTGTGTGTGTGTGTGAGTGCGCGCACAGAGAGATGTGACAGAGTTGAGTAATTGCAGGCGCGGCTCGAAATGGCTGCTATTTCAAATAGCGTAGCATATTTTAAAATAAACGGTTAACCGGTTTCAACCGGTTAATGAGGCTCGGTGACCGGTCAAGAAAGTTTTTAGTTTTCGCCATCCCTAGCTTTAACGAAACACGGGTTGTAACAAAAAAAATAGGCTTTAAGGAAACACGGGATGTAACAAAGAAAATGCTTTAACGAAACACGGGTTGTACTGTTCTCTCAATGTGTTTTACTCCTCTTGAGTATTAACATAAATAAACTGCCAAACTCTTTTCAACGAGCCAGGTGAGCGAGCGCACTTGCTCCTTTAATTACTTTCACATAGTAATCAACTTGACATCACTGACACGGAGTGAAACTAAAAAAGAGAATACACGATAGACTTAATGAATTAGAATTAACAACAAGCAAACGTGCAACTATCGTTATCTGCATAGCTACAATACTTCAAACATTTTTTTTGTACAAACCTAGAAATAGGCATAATGTGACTATAACATAATTCATTGCTTTCTGAAGGAAGCGCATAACACGACTTTAAGAAACCAACAAGCTAGCATGTTGTATTTTTTCCTGTTTTCTCCTTTACACTGAACGTAATACCTAGTAAAGGTAGTACCGTAATACTTAGAATAGAGGAACCAACTCAATTACCTTAACGATAACAGCGCTATCAAACGATACTTAACAACGTCACAGAATGTGTTTTTTTATGTGAAAGCGGGAAAAATATATATATTAGCCGCGTTGTTGTTTAAGCCGCAAGGTTCAAAGCGTGGGAAAAAAGTTGCTGCTTATAGTCCGTTATAGTCCATTTGCAGTCTATAAATGTCAGTTACGGCAATTTGCAGCTTTCCTGTAAGCTACAACACTCGTTGTACACACAAACATGCATTATATTTTCTTTACATAGCCTAATATTGTTTATGTATCTACTATTATCAATTGCATATTGTTAGGTCATTGGTCTTTGAAAAGCAACATTTAGGTAATTAATATTAATTTGTAGATAATGCGGTTTGGTTTCTCTGTTTTAACCACCTGGTGACAGACAAGAAGATATACAGATGAAAAAAATTGAATCAAAATGGCGGATAGCGCAACTTATTGTAGTCAATATAGAGTTCAGTTGGCAAATAACAATAAAATAAGAGCGGCTAAAGCATGCATATCTACGAGAATTTATAAAAAACAGCTTTCTGTATGTTTTTAGAGTACCGCACATTTTTTTTAAATGCCTCTGGGTCAAATGACCCACTGCCGGCACTTCTATTGTTACGACAGCGTCTGACAGAGATGAGGGATGGTCGTTTGACTGCGGGCCCATTACGGACACAGGCAATAAGTTGAAAACAGCGTAGGTGTATAAAGGGCAGATTAGTCAGGACAATATCTATGAGGGTCCCTTTGTTTACTCATTTGAGGTTGAAACTGGTAGGTTCATTTATAATTTGTGTGAGGTTGAGTGCATCAATCTTAGAAAGTAAAGTGACTTGGGGGTTAAGCATATCCCAGTTTAAGTCTCCTAGCAGTAAAAACTCTGAGGATAAATGGGGAGCAATCAGATCACACAAGGTGTCCAGTGCACTGCTCAGGTTAAGGGGGGCTGTAACAGGGAGCCACGTTACAGTCTGATTTCTGCAGAGATTTTTATAATTTGAAGCTCAAACTGTTTGGGTACAGGTACAGCTCTGTATTTTATCTCTAGAGTAGATTACTACTCCACCACTCATCTATCTTGGTGAAAAATGTTATAGTTGGATTGTTATTTCTGAGTTATTGATGGACTTTCTATGCCAGGATTCGAACACGGCTAGGGTATCTGGATTCGCTGAATGTGCAAGAGAGAGTTTAGGAAGCAGACTTCTAATGTGTATGTGCATAAACCCGAGACTTTTTACAATCGCAATCACTACGAGTTACAGGGCAGGGGTTTAGCTCTACATCTCCTGAGGAGTAGAGGAAGAGTAGGATAAGTGTCTGACACATGGCTTTAAGAACTGGTCGATTGGAGCGGTGAGCAGAGTTAGGAATAGGCATCTGGGGGTAGTAAAATAAATGCAGGGCCGTATGGGCAGCCAGGGATATGACAGTATGGGTAATCAAAGGAGGTAAACCTAGTAATAATGCAGGAGGTTGCATCTGTCATTAGGTGTAGACGCAGTGCACATTACAATTTGGTCCTACCCCACCACTAAGTAAATAGGAATATACCAATCTTGTCAGTTGTGCAACGTAATGCCTTCAATGCCCAAGCCCTATCCCCTAACCACTAGGCCACCATGCCGCCTCAAATAACATGTCATTGTTGATTCTCTATCATATAGTAGTGAACTTGAGTGTGTGAAAGATTTTATGGACAGTGTATTTCACAATATTTGGCAGCAATTTTGTTTTGCATTTAGAAACAATGGGATGTTTTGCAGATCACACTAATTGGGAGAATGATAATTATGGTAAAACATTGTTTGTATTTGTTCGTATGGTCCTACAGAGCCTGCACAATAGCAGGCAAGGTCTGTCATTATGATTCAGCCACAGATGAGCCAGTTCTTTCTTCTTTAGTACTTCAATATTTGGTCGGTCTCTTATGTTCATGTTTCAAGGCAAAATGCAGTTATTAACTTTAAATTAAAAGATTATTTGTGTTTTTGTTGTATTGCAATAGCCTGTTTACACTGATTATATACAAAACAACTAATCAAAGCTAATGCCTTATGCTAATAGATAAAATAATAATAATAACATATTGCATGCTTTGAGGCATGCTTTTGAGGTAGACTTTTAGGTAGCAGACCAGTCTGCTCTGCCGGACCTCCTCTGTCAACATTTTCTTTCTAATATTTTGACTGTAAGGTCAAGCTTAAACAACAATGCTCTTTTCATATGTATTTTGGGTCAACTTTACCAATGGGAATAACTCTGTAGGGCACTGTACATTTATTTGAATAGCATTATCATGGTCGCTGTTGTTTAATTTACAAAATGCTAAAAAACCTGCCATCCTTAGAAAGACAGTACAGCAACACTGGTTGTTTAAATGGCACTGCACATGCTCAAAAAGAAGCGATCAGGGCAAAATAAGTTATACTTTGATGTGTTTCTTATGTGTATTTTTTCTTCCTCTGACTGACTTTTGCAGATAATGTATTATTTGAGTAGTGTACTTGCTATTACTGAGATGTGGACTTTGCCTAGCTTCTTAAAATATATGCACTATTGCAAGTTGCTTTGGATGAGAGCATCTGCTGAATTATACTTTTTTAAACTATCTGTCCTTGCTAATATGTGTAAGCCTAATATCTTTCTTTATCTTTTGAGTGATTGTTTACATGACAGCTTTTCAATTACTTTTCAGACGGTAAAGAAGAAGAATGACACAGCAGCAAATAAACAGTGTTTCATTGAACAGTGGCAAGAGACTCTCTGCTCTGCAGATTTTGGGAAGATTCAAGTTTCGCCCCACAACCTGGACATACTTTACAGATTAGTTGATGCTACTGTGGAAAAATGCTTGGGCCTCACAAACAGCACAACAATTTACTTCCCGGAAGCACCGAGCTATATAATTGATGAAGAGAGTGTCAAAGCTTATGGACGGGTGAGATGTTCTGTGCAATTGGTATATGTGCAGAAAGATGGATTCGAAACCTTAATGAATTAACCACAACTGATTATCATATTGTGTATGTTTAATCTAGATCATGTACGGATTCATTTCTGAGGTTCTTCATGAGGTGTTGGCTGATCACTCTGGGATTACAAGATCTATGTGGCAGACAGAGAATATAATCTCAAGTCTCCAATCAAGTAGATTCTCTGTCACGGAACTAAAGGTAGTGAGTGCAACAGCCACCTGTATGCAAATCCATGTACACAAGTTCCTGTCTAAAAAATATATGGAATATGACTCCTGCATGAAACCAATGCCAACAAATTAAGGACACAACACTTGGTGTTTATTTTTAAGGTCTGGATAAGATATCTTGATGAATACAAACTACAATAAAAACAAAATGTGAAATTGTAAGTATCGTAATATCTTGCAGGTTGCTGTAAAATCTGAGGTGCAGAAAGAGCTCAACTTGGAATGGACTGACCTTCAAATGAAAGAGAGGTTTCTGACGTTGTGCAAATACAGAAGTGCCAAGAGAGATAGAGTTGACTATATTCTGGTATGTAAATCAGTTTGATCAGACACAATTGTGTTTTTTCATGAGTATTAATGAGTGCAATGTCTATCAAACTATATAGTTAGTGAAAAGATTACATACTCGCAGCTACAGTGTTTACATACATGATTGTCATTGAATCATTAGATCCATGAGCTTTTTAAAGAAGAACTCCAGTGGGTGGACTACAGTGCTGACCAGATTACTGTGAAGATGAAGCTGACAGAAGAGATTTTCAGTTTTCTTCTGGATGACACAATATCAGTTCTAAAACACATTTACATGACACTATTCTTTTAGACCTAAGAAAGAATGATTACTTACCCTCAATATAATTATATATATATATTATTTATTATATCATTACATTTCCAAATGCTTTGAATTTTGCAAGATCAAAATGATTATGTCTGGCTACTGAATATTGTTCTGACAAAGTAAATGTATTGACCAATTAAAAAAAACCTTCATATAAGAATTATTTTGTCATGTCTAAATATTTCTAGTGATTAACATCCTTTATATGTACACCTATCAAACAATGATGAAATGAGAAATGAATGAAACGAGCAATGTGGATTTATGCCATAGAGCTATAGAACACATTTAAATTAAAAAAAATCAAATTGAGAAACCTTAAAATGTTTTGTTTTTAAACAGAAGAAAGGCCACATCAGGAGATGATTATGGAAAGGTTTAAGGCTTTGTGACATAATATGTTTTACTGTCACGCTTGGCATTTGATGCAGAGACAGGACCCAGACGAAGAACTCCCAATCTTTACCATTTTGTTTATTGTCCACAAAGACAGGCAGGTTATCAACAGCATGTAGACACTGAGGCTTGAAAACCAAAACAACCAAACAAAGAGAAAATAAAACTAAACCTAATACTAAACACACAGGGGTAACTGGACAGGAAACTAAACAAACGGGATCATGAAAAACGCTATAATCTAACAAGAACTAAATGGTACGTGAACAGAAAGCAACTAAACATCGACCATACATCCACTTGGTAAGACACATAAAGACAATGCTTCCAGAATGGCGCTGAACACAACAGGACACATAATGAGACACAGGTGAAATGAATGGGAACTAATTAGAACGGAAAAGTACAAGGACAAAATACTTACAATGACACACAAGGACCATTAGATGGCAGTACAGGCAAGACATGGACAGAACATGGCCGGAACATTCCATTTACATTATCCTAATGTATAGCATAGATATTACATTGCAATCAATTGCACATTCTCAATAGTCTCTGTAACAAAAATATATACATAAAAAATAACAAGTCTTTAAATTAAAATGGGTGAACTACTCCTTTAAGACAGTGAGCAACAAGACATATTTCTGTGAGACCTTTCTTCATCATTCTCTAATCAGTTTCTGTGACAAAAGAAAGGATTCCGTACTGAGGAATGCCATCGAATCACTTTTTTGTGTTCATCAAACATTATATGATTTGACTTAGAGCAATTATCTATTGCGGAATTACTTTAAGAAATGGGTATGATTTTAATTGAAATAATTATTTCTTGAATATTATTTAGCACTCTAATCAATTATTTCTATTGAGGATGCCATTAACTGTTGTGGGCAATGTATTTGCACACCACCCATTGTATTTTTATGTCAACTTTGTGTATATTTTGTTCAATCTTTAACTACATATTGTTTAACTAGCAGCAACATTACTTAACTACTCTTCTGGGTGTATTTAAATGTAGCAAACTTTGTTGTTTCTAATTATGACTTTTTTTTTTACATTTGTGCAACGTTTACTTAAGTGTTCATTTGGTGTTTATTAAGTGCTTATTTTCCTTTTGGTAATGCCTATATGTATTTTTGCTTTGTATTTATTAGGATCACCAGCTTTGGCATACAAACGTCTCCCGTCATGCCAGTACAGCTCCAATGTATTGAATGCTGCGTAGCAACTGCGCCTACTTGATGCTTGTGAACTGCGTCGAAGCGCATCTGCGCCGCGCTGCTAAATATCTGCCACGAAGAACACGTAGCTTTCAGCTAGCAGCTGTTTCATGTGATGTTGTCGTCCATATCCACATCGCCGTTTCCTCTTTTGTGATATGGCCACTCTGCGTGTTGACAGTCGCTCTTCATTTCGAAAGACGCCGTTTTTGTTCTTGAAAACCTGCATTGTTTTGGTGTTATCGTTTCACTCAGCTCAAACCACTAGGCTGTATTCTGAGGAGGATCTTGTGGTTATATTGACAAGCTCGACCATCAAACAGTCTTTGCTCAACTCTTCCACCGCTTGGCTGGTCCAGTTTTACTCTTCATGGTGCGGTCACTGCATCCAATACTCACCTACCTGGAAGGCACTAGGCGGAGATGTAAAAGGCGAGTCATCTTTAAACTTTACAAGCTAGCGAGGACCGACAAATGTTTCCTTATTCCCGGCGGTGTTTCTGCCGCTAGTTAGCTTTTAGCACATATTGCTACGCACTGTAGCTACATTGTTCGGAAAGTGTCTCGCATCGATTCCAGTTAAATGCCATTTGGGGATTTGTTTGCGATAATGTTCGTTTGTTCACATTTTCTAATTCGGAAGCATGCGTTGATCTTTCTTTAAATTAACTTTTTTTCATTAACGCCGTTTTTGTGTTGACTAACATTGTACAATATTTCTAATATAAGTTGTGAGCTAGTTAGACAAACAACGTGATGGATGAATACTTGATTGGATTGATTAGAATATGCACGTAGGCCCCACTTGTCACACCTGCGCTGTTCTCACATAATGGTATGGTGTTCACTGAATTTCACATTCTAGTTTACCCTTTCTTTGTATTCTATCTTTGTTGAATTTGAAACATTAACCTGTTAGAGTTAACAAAAGTTACGCCTTCTAAAAGGAACTGAGTGTTCTAAACTCCCCTGTCTTGAGTTGAGTGCATTAATTTACCTTACAAACTAAGATGAAGATAAACTTTTTTTGAGATCAGGTGGGCCTGCATAGTTTCTCAATGTTCTTACTTTTACATTTAGCAAAAAAGCAAGTTAGCCAAGCAATTCTGTTTATGTGCATTTGGAGTATAAACCCCACAGCCCAAAGACTATAAGTCAAGCCAATTCTAATCTTTTTTTTACACGTACAACAATCAGCCTTAATATTATGATCGCTGATAGCCAGTTAAGGTGACACTGATAATCTTGTTTTCATGGACCTATCAGTGGGTGGGTTGAATTAGGTGGTGTGTGAATATTTTGACCTCAAAGTTAATGTTTTAGAAACAGGGAAAAAATGTGCAAACGTAAGTATCTGAGTGACTTTGACAAGGGCCATATTGTGATGGCTAGATGACTGGGTCATAGCATCAGGCACCAGGATGCACTATTGGGAGAAGGCAAGCCAGCTGAGACAGTGTGATGCTTTGGACAGTGTTCTGCCGGGAATCCTTGGATTCTGACATTCATATGGATGTTACATTGACACTTACTTACCTAAGCATTTTTGCAGACCATGTACACCCTTTAATGGAAACAGTATTCCCTGATGGCATTGGCCTTTCTCTGCAGGATAATGCTCCCTGCCACAAAGCAAAAAGGTTCCGGAATGATTTGAGGATCACAACAATCTTAATCCAATCGAGCATCTGTGAAATGCTTACAGGATTTGCTGCTAACGTCTTCGAAGGGCTGTGCAATTAATTTTTATAACATTTATTGCTTTTTTGAAAAGGTATTGTGTTTACTACTCAGTATCAAGAATTGCTTCCGTTGAGGTTTATTGGTCTGCCTGGCTCTCTATAGACTTGTTTTGTTTTCGAATAGTTATTATGGTAGCATTACATCAGAGAGTGCGGATGCATACGTTATCGGTAATTCTTTGTTGGCACAAGCTGTTGGCTGGTTGGCTAGTGACTGTCCGCCTACAAGCTGTTCCCCTATCAATAGGGGAACCCTGGGCTTTTTGTTTTCCCTTGACCCGAGGGCTTGCATTTCTCCACACGAGCAGAGGCACATTATATTGTGGGCAGGTGGCCAATATGAATGGCCTATGTAAACTACTGGTTTCAGACGCATCCCTATACTTTGGTTTCAGACAATTAAATGTTCATTCTGTTACGTTTTTTTCCAGCAATGTAGAACATGCTTAGAGTCAGACAAAAGCAGGAACAGACAGAGTAACATTTTGTTTGTTTTTGTGTACAGTTTAGCAGGTTGAAGGTAACATATGATTAGTCTTTGGTTGGAAATAGGCAGCTCTATGTCCATCTACTGCAAAGTGATTGGTTTGTAATGAATTTAATCAAATTTATTGTGGACCAAAACAGTTTTTCTTATGAAATTTAACAAAAAAATACATTGATGTGCTTAATGAACAAAAATGATAACATGATCCATTTTGTAGTAAAAATCAGACTTTTTTTCTAACGTAGTACAACATTGGACCCTTATGAATCCTACTAATTTATATAGCACACATCTACAAAAATATATTATTTGTCCTTCGGTGCAACCAAATATCTGCATAATGGTCTGCAAAATTATAAGTTGTAAAATACAGTACTTTTTTATTTAAATACAGTTTTATTTTTCTCTAACCCTAACCCTTCGTTAATTTGTTATAATGTTATGTTCTAAAAAAAAATCACAGTATTGAAATTGAGAAAATACAGAAAAGGTGTACCTCTTTGGTATGGTTACCCAATTCCAGGTTTGGGTTTGAATATGGTTTTTATTCTACCAGACATTCTAATATTGAGGAACACACTTGACTGATTAATATAATTTTTATTCAAAACTATGAGAAAGTGTTGGTTTCTCAAGGGATACTAATTGTATTTAAATTGAGGCATAGGTGGTAAATTACGAAAGAAATATTAGAATTGGCTACCGGATTCAAAATGTTGTTGCGCAAGTATGCTAATGTACACAACACACTACTGGCAGCAATCTGCATAACAGCTAATGTTTGCTCTGCACAGCTATAGGGTATTTATCTAGCCTAACTTGTTTGCGATTGGTGTTTGATTACTTAAATTTTTCCTGGGCACATGCCAGCTTCGTTTATACTAACTGGTTTTGCAGAGAAAGGTACAACTAATATAATAAAAAAAACATGTGGATTTTAAAATAGAAAAGAGCTGCGTTGTTTAAGATGAGTAAGTAATTGAGTTCATGGAAATTAAAAAGCACAGAATAAAGAAACCTGCCTTTTGACTGACAAGGTGACTGCTGTGAATTGGTGTGTTTGGCCCCGCCAGGAAACTGAGTCAGAGAAAATGACCTGGTGGCTATGTAGAGAAGAGGTGTGGTGGAATAATGCTACATGACTTTTGTCACATGCTAAAACTCCGGTAACACATCAATAGTCTTAGGTCACATGCACTTTTTAATGCTGCATATTTATCTTTTTAATGTAACTACTGGAGTCACTTGTGTAAATTCAGAGATTCTTTGACATACAATATTAATGTATTTTCTAAGATAGTGTAGGATGTAGATTCCTACCCACATCTCTTGTATTATACATTAATGAACTACTCATTTGAAACCTACTACTAAACTACTCTCTTGCAACAAAACAACCATATTCTATGATATAATGATTTTCTTTCTCAGACTGGGAGCAAGCCATGCGGATTGGTGTCCTGGACTGTGCTCAAGAGAATAACTTTGACATCTGCAAGGACTTTGGGGTTCATTTCTACCCCACCTTTAGAGTAAGTAGCAGTCATAATTCTACCAAAAACTGTTGTATAAATACATTCTCATTGTTTTGGAAATTTTCATTACATTTCTTAAACTGTTTATTTTCCTCCTCAGTACTTTAAAGCGCGTAACCCTGCATTTGATGTTGGACAAACATATCGGGGTAAGAGTTTGGTGTATTTAGTTATTTTGGGGTATACATTAATAACTTCAAATCAAAGTTCTTGCTTTCTAAAATATTGTTTCAAATACTTATCGCTTTGAGAATAGAAAAACTAGAGAACTCTTTCAGCCATTTGTGTTTTTGTTAGGGGTGGGCGACATGGACAAAAAATAATATCTTGATATTTGGTGCATTTGGCGATAACGGTATTTGATGATTTAACATGTAAATGTGTTTTTCAAAGTGTGAGTTACTTTCACTCATAATAATAATGGGCACACTGTTAAATGAAAACACTTTATTATTTTCTTTAAACTGTGATTATTCACATGAAAACTTCAGACATACAAATGAACTATAGGGGAACATTGAACTGTTGAATAGTGTAGTAACATTGACTAGACTACATTCTGGAACTCTGTATAACTTTATTATAGACCACAGTTTACTTCAAATTATGAGCTAAGAACACAAGTCTGTCCACAGTGTCAGGTTTAAGTGTCGCCTGGTGACATGTTACAACATTTCTTCAAGTGCTAAATGCCCTTTCTGAGGGGCTGCTTGAGGCAGGGATGCGTAGATATTTTTTTGCAATTTTCCCAAGTAGGGGAAATTTACCTCTTGTGATTTCCACCAATCAAGTGAATAAAAATCACTGTCCACCTCAGGTATCATTAAGAAGTTTTTGAGCTCCTTGTCAATGGCAGCAGCCAGCGACTCATGTCCTTCAACTTTTTGTTTGTTGAAGTAACTCCCAAAATACTTTTTGGTCTTCTTTGCTGCCTCCCTGGTTCCATTATCACCACCACCACTACTTGCTCCTTCTCCTGCAGCTGGAGCCATAGCTGCAGCCGTTGAGGGGTCTGGGTAGGGCTGTCTTCCACTGTCAAAGCAATAAGTTCAGTGGCAATTGTTGAGGCAATGGCTTTAATCTGGTCATCATCATTGTAACGGTTTTTGAAGCGGGGGTCAAGTGTGGATGCCAAACTTAACAGGTCATCTACACAGTCTTCTTTGTAGTTGGTGTTCAGGTACTCCAGGATGGTTGTTTTTATTTGTTTGGTTAGGTCTGTGTTGTCAGATTTCACTGCCAGGAGCTCAGAGTTGAACAACACAAAGACAGGTTTGAGGTAGGACACTGTTACAAGTTGCCCACCTGAAAGAGCATCTGTAAACTCTAACAGAGGACTAAGCGCTTTGCTCACTGATTCCAGCACGTCAACATCTTGTCACGTTGGAATAAGATGCCTGCGATTTCTGTCTGCTCCCAGCACATGACGAATGGCCTTTTCTTGCTCAATAAATCTTTCTATCATGCGCTGTCTTGAGCCCCATCTTCTTGGTGATTCTTTGATTAGTTTATGCCCTGGAAGCTTCAGCTGATCTTGGGCATCACAAAGTGCTCTCTTCATTTTCCTGTTATGGGAAAAAGCTCCAACGACCTTCTTGCAAACTCCAATGGCTCTGTGTACTCTAGGGTCCCTCATGCTCCTCTCTGAAAAACATTTAATATTTACAGAACAACATTTATTGTGAGGCAATTTCATTCACCTAGTGGCTTTGCCTAATTGTAAACTTTTTTGTAATAAACAAATATTTGTCATTCTAACAAACAAAATAACATTTATATCAACTGCATTTTATAGGAAAAAAACAAAGTAGCCCACTAGCCAACTTACCTTATGGCAATATGGTGTATGTGCCCAAAACACGGTAGCCTCGTCCAGCTGTTAACTCGGAGTGCACTGACGACGTTAGCACCGCTGTCTGTGGTCATGCAAACCATACGATCTTCCCTCAGCGACCATGATGCGAGGGCATCCTTTAGACCTTTGGCAATGATTTCGCCTGTATGGTCATCTGGGATGTACAACGTTTGCAACAGAAGTGCTGATGTAGCCAAGCGTCATTTATGAAATGCACCGTCAAAGAGAGGTATGGCTCGGATGTTCTGCTCGACCATAGATCCGTAGTGGTTACGAAGTGTGACACGTTTTGCAGTTTATTTATCACAGTTTGCCAACATGAGTCATATAAGTTTGGCAGGGCAGTTGAGCTGAAATACTTTCGACTTGGCACTGTATTTCTGGGGTCTAGTGTATTCACTAGTCCTATGCAGCCCTCTTTCTCCACAAGCTGAATCGGCAGCATTTCTTTTCCTATCAACATGGTAATAGCATTTGTTACGTCTCGCCATCTGTTGGGTCAATATCACTATCAAGTGCCTTCGAGACTTCACCATTTTCAAAATAAAAATCTGCGATTTTTCATTTAACTTCATACGTGCTGTATTAAGGAGACCTTAGGCTGTTAGCAATGCATATTTGAGCAAACCATAAAATATGTCCACCCTGTCATAGACAAATTTAAAGTAGAACTAATCAATTTTTATTTCATTGTGATAATAAAATGTAGATCTGCAGAAAGATAATGTGTCCCTCTCCCAAAAAAACATTTTAGTTAAAGGTATAAGTATTTTGATAATTATGAGATTACTGCCTAAACTTGTTTTGCGCAAAATAATATGCAATAGTTGCACATTCTTTTCTAAATAAAATCTAACAACAAAGATATTTAGTCAAACTTTAAAACAATATTAACAGGCTCTTATTTGTTTATTAAAAAATGACACACAAGGTTTTGTTAAGTTGTTAAAATAACTTGTTATTTTTCATAAAAGTTGATGATGACAGTGTGGACAACAAGATGACAGTGTGGACAAATGCTTAATGTGTGAACTAGTGAACAGGAACATTAAAAAAACTACAGAAAACACAAGAAACCTTTAAGAAATATAAATAAGTATTTCAGGAATTCATTTTCTGCATCACTGTAATTGATTTTTCTCATACTTCCAAACAGACGGATCAATTTGTCGAGAGCGCCTGTTCAGAGCTTGTGGTTCTGGCATTAGGCAAAGAATCTGCCAATCATCGTACCATTTGATGTCCTCACGGGGACCTGGCCAAAAGAACTTGTTGGTGCCATTACGGTGCATACACTTAATTTTCACACTGTGCCTTTCCACATCCATGATGACACCTGGGTATCCTTCATTGTCATAATTGACAACGCACCACTCTCCAATGTCATCTCTCATCTCATCTTCAACCGCTTATCCGGGGTCGGGTCGCGGGGGTAGCAGCTCTAGCAGGGGACCCCAAACTTCCCTTTCCCGGGCAACATTAGCCAGCTCTGACTGGGGAATCCCGAGGCGTTCCCAGGCCAGTGTGGAGATATAATCTCTCCACCTAGTCCTGGGTCTTCCCCGAGGTCTCCTCCCAGCTGGACGTGCCTGGAACACCTCTCTAGGGAGGCGCCCAGGTGGCATTCTTACAAGATGCCCGAACCACCTCAACTGGCTCCTTTCTATGCAAAGGAGCAGCGGCTCTACTCCGAGTTCCTCTCGGATGACTGAGCTTCTCACCCTATCCCTAAGGGAGAGGCCAGCCACCTTTCTGAGAAAACCCATTTCGGCCGCTTGTACCCGCGATCTCGTTCTTTCGGTCATGACCCAGCTTTCATGACCATAGGTAAGGGTAGGAACAAAGATTGACCGGTAGATCGAGAGCTTTGCCTTTCGGCTCAGCTCTCTTTTCGTCACAACGGTGCGGTGAAGCGAATGCAACACCGCCCCCGCTGCTCCGATCCTCCGACCAAACTCCCGCTCCATTGTTCCCTCACTCGCGAACAGGACCCCGAGGTACTTGAACTCCTTCACTTGGAGTAAGGACTCATTCCCTACCCGGAGTAGGCACTCCACCGGTTTCCTGCTGAGAGTCATGGCCTCAGATTTAGAGGTGCTAACCCTCATCCCAGCCGCTACACATTCGGCTGCGAACCGATCCAGTGAGTGCTGAAGGTCACCGACCGATGAGGCCATCAGGACCACATCATCCGCAAAAAGCAGTGATGTGACCATCAGCCCACCGAACGGGAACCCCTCCCCCCCATGACTACGCCTTGATATCCTGTCCATGAATATTACAAACAGGATTGGTGACAAAGCGCAGCCCTGGCGGAGGCCAACCCCCACCGGGAACGAATCCGACTTACTGCCGAGGACACGGACACAGCTCATGCTTTGAGCGTACAGAGATTGGATGGCCCTGAGAAGAGACCCCTCACCCCATACTCCCGCAGCACCTCCCACAAAGATCCCGGGTACCCGGTCATACGCCTTCTCCAGATCCACAAAACACATGTAGACTGGATGGGCATACTCCCAGGCCCCCTCCAGGATCCTTGCGAGAGTAAAGAGCTGGTCCGTGGTTCCCCGGCCAGGACGAAAACCGCATTGTTCCTCTTCAATCTGAGGTTCCAATCGAGGGATGTGCTCTCCAATGTGCTCTGACTCAATTGATTCTGGTCTCATTTGGATATCTTCTGCCTTTTCACATGTTTTTGCCTCAGATGAACGTGGAACTTCAGTGAGAGTGACCTCCTGAAGATTAAAGCAGGTGCAGTCCAAAACACCATGCTCTCTTTTACACAGACATGAAATGTCTCTGTACATCATCTGTCCAGGTGTCAAACTGATTGCTTGATGGATTCTCATGGTTCCTTTTACAGCAGCAATTGCAGGTACCTACAGTGAGACAGTAAATAAATACAATTACTTTTAACCACAACATGTGAAAAAAGCATCAGATCAGGGGCTCAAATTATTTTGTCACTGGTTACCTCAGGCTTTGATTCAATATTCATTTCTGGGACAAAGAACAGCTCGACAGATGTGTTCAGGCTTCTCAGTTTGACATAGAAGCTCTGTGCATCAGGGATGTCTCCTCCTTGGGCCACAATCCGGTCTGCTGACCTCTTGAGGGCCCCACCCACACCGTCTGGTGCCCCCTTCCCATGGCTAGCCTCAAAGAAATTCCATGTTATTCCCTTGAAGTCATACTTGTAGGGTTCGGTTGAGAAGAAATTTCCCTTTTGTCGGTATTGCGTTGCTGGCCAGTCACAAAAAAAAATGAAGAATGCTGACTTGAGGGTGTCTTTCTCTAACTACCTTTAGAATTGGATCAAGGTGGGCCCAGATGGCCACAGGGTCATGTCTTCTGGAGGGTGATATGGAGCAGAAGGCGTGCGGCGCCGGTTCACCTGCTGTGTAGAGCACTCCAGTGTGCAGACTGGCCTGCTGGTGTGAGCCTCCAAAGTGCACAGACTGGATTTCTTCACTGTACTTGCATGTGTAATTTACACTAAAGTCCACATGTATGAGCCACTCATTGTACTTCAGGTTCCTCCTGAGCTCTCTGTAGACATCAAACTGCCACTTGATATTGAAAACATGGCGTCTAAAACGGAAAAGCCTCTCTTGGAATTGGGTGTTAAGTTCTTCCTCTGTTGTTGTTATTTCTTTTTTTACTGTTATTGTTGAAGTTCTCATCCTTCATGATTTTTTTCTGTCATCCACTGAGATAAACAAATGTTCTCTTGCCCAGGAGTTTTCAGCATTGAGCAACAAGTGTGGAGGCACGTCTTGCACTCACCATAGGCACATGCCTTGGCTCTGGGGTTGCACATGGTTGCTTCAGACAATTCTTCAATATTTCTTGAAGACAGCAATCCATGGTTCTGCATGGCATTGGCCATAAATTGCAAGTTCTCATGTTTTTTGCACAGACATGTGTCACGGTCAGAGGAAGAGGGGGTTACCACCCAAAAAGGTTTGAGACGGCAGAAGGAGGTGAATGATATCTGGCCCAGGTTGTTGGAGAGAAACTTCCTATGCAAGTTTCTCATTGTGTCAGTAAGTAACCTCTTCTGCATCTTTGTCTTCAGCCGAGTGACTGTTTGTTTGCGACCAGTCGTCATTCGACTGACATCATCTCTAAGAAAATAGGATGTAACTTTCTTTTTAATTTCGGTTCGACTGACACACTTCCTCCCACAGTAGGTAAGATCCACAGGGTACTTTGCTCTTTTCTTAGAGTAGCCGAAAGCTTTTAGGGCATACTTCTGAAGCTTGTATTTCTTTAATATATTTCCAGTGACCACTTTCGCAATCAACTGCTTATCTTTGTTTGTTTTTGCATTTTTGTATTTTCTTCTGATATCCTCAATCAGTGATGTATGAAAAAGAAGAGCTCTTTTGGTTGGAGAATTTACTTTTTGATTATCCAACAATGCATTGACTTTTGCACGTGGCGAAATGGATGAACTTTCTTTATTGGCCCTATGGAAACGCTTTTTATATTTCTCAGTTTTAGTTCTCTCCTTTGCCAGCTGTGCCTCCAATTGTTCAATCTTTTTTTCCTTCGAGTCCGTTCGCCTTGACGCCGTTGCCTAAGACAGAAAACATTTGTTAGGATTTTTGGTTCGATTTTTGGTTGTTTTCAATATGTAAATGAATGGAAAACAAACAGTTGATAATTGTCCTTCAGATAAATCTAAACTTTTTATTGATTTCGGTATCTAAGCTTCCATGTTCTGACCTGGAGGGGCCTGGATTATTTTCAGGAGCTTCAGGATTATTAGGAGAGTTGGGTGTCTCTGACTGTAGCAAAGAACTGGCTCGAGCTCTGGCCCTGAGTTGCCTTTTTTCCTCCTTCCAGTTCTTTCTTTTTGCTCTTTTCTCTCTTTCAGTTAGTGCATCAATACCCTTCTTTTTTCCAGTCTCTCTGTCTTTTTTCCATTTTACCCTCTCTTTCTCAAGGTACTTTCTTCTTCTCTCTGGGTCAGCATCACGACGTTCCCTATATCTCGTTGCTATCTCAGCTCCACTTAAACTCATTCCTGGAAGAATATTATAATATTTCAAAACAATTCAAAGTGTTCTCTCACAATTTTCCCTTTAATTTGTCCAGCTAAACCAGGCTTGCCTAGTCGTATTCATTTACATTGTTACGGCTGTATTTTTCCAAACAGTCCATGAAATCCATGTCAATCTTTTGTTACATAGGAACAGAGATTTGTAAACTATCATCATCAAAACACCTGCTGACAGCGATGTTGCCAAAAAGGTTCACGTCTACATCTAAAGTCTACTGTTATAATTTGTTATAACTGTTCAATATAAGTGGGAAAACAATCAAAATGTGGCAAATACTGCACATGTCCTGAATCATGTCCACCCTGTCATTGAAGGCATTGTGACAGGGTGGACAATGACAGGGTGGACATTTTTTGCTAAAATTAGCATTTAATGAACACATGGTGTACCTACAGTTAGCATAGTGATTCACTGTAAAAGCTGACTGGGCACTGTATAAAACATATATTTCACATTTCTGAAAAGTTTTTGTATTAATTAATATTTCACAATGACAGGGTAGACATGTTAAGCTTGACAACACGCAATTACAAACACAATATGATGAACATTTGGAAATATAAAGTTAGATACTTACTGTGTGTCCAGCAGATGCTTTAACCTCCACTGAAGAAAGGTTAAATGGGGGTGGGGATGTCAATGAGTACATCAGTTGGTTTCTTAAAGGGGCATTTACCCCATTATGACAGGGTGGACAGCAATATCAGGGACACATGCAAAATACTTAATATTATTATAAAAATAATCAAAATGACTTGTTTTGTTCAATATCTTGTTGAAGACAATAAGTACATTAAAAAACAATTGACATTTTATGTATTTTAACAACTCTTTACACTCACTGAAGTTAGCTTAGCAGCGTGTGGGACATGCCAAAATCACGTACATTCTATCAAAAAAATGGTATAAAATCAGTAAAAAACATTTCAAGAAACTTATCATTGTACTTGTGTGTGTGTGTAAATGTTTTGCCATTCAGAATAAAACCTCAGAATGTCATTATTTTGTATTATGTTCATGATTACTGAGGGATTCTGACGAGGACACCAAAGGCACTTTATAGTGATATTGACTCTGTTGCTTTTTTTTGTCGTACGGCACCTTTCTGCTAAACGACTCCGCTAAAGTTTGCTGAGTGTGTTGTGCAGCAGGTACCATAGCAGATTTATTTTTTTCTTGGGCAGCGGAGATTTGAAGCTTTTCATACTCTTGGTATTCCTTGCTATGGTTGGTTCGCAGGTGGTGAAACAAGTTGGTTGTCGAGTTGCTTTTAACAGCAACATGTTTCCGACACACCTTGCAGTGTCGTCTTTTGTGCAACATCAGTCTTCTCAAAACCAAACCGCTTTCATGCAAGTGAAGTTGATCCACGTTTTTCTACTAACTCGTCCAAGATAGATTGCGGGGCTGTGGCTGTCTGCATGCTGTCTCATTCTGTGAAATGTTTAGTTTACCCACGTTAACAGGTGTTGCGATATAACAGGATGTCGTTTCTATAAACAGAACCCCAAAACCAACAACAGTTTCGATCCAGAGGAGTAGAGGGGAAACAAATTTGTGCTTATAATTATATAGCCTATTCAACTTCAAATTACACCTGTTTATTTAGGGCTCCTTTTTTATTGTATTTGGAAAGTAGTAGGCTGTGTAAATAAAGTTAAATATTCTATTTGTTGCATGTCTCCGCTAATTATGACGTTTCCAAGGTGTAGTGCAGGGAAATATGACCTGCCGAGGATTAATTGCTGCGGAGCTCTGCGTCCTCCGGCAAAAATAGAAGCTGTGCGGATCAGCTACGAAGGGCTGTGCCTAGCCGGAACTGGGACGCAGTCGTTCTGCAGTCGGTGGAAGTCGACACATTGGAAACCGAATGACTCCGCCGACGTTTCGGAGCCGTTCCGCAGCCAATCCGCATCCAGTGGAAATTAGGGGTTAGATACCGCAAAATGAGTCTGATGAGCGAAAGAAAAGACAGAAAAGAAAATGAGTTCGGCTCAAAGAAACATCATTAAATCACTAATGCCATCACATACTATTTGGCCAAAAATAGAATGGCCATCTACACAGTGGACAAAGAAGGCTTTAAGAAGCTTCTGAAATTCAAATTTTATCACGGAACTACTTCTCACAGTGTTCTTTAGGGTTCATAGACAGCGTTATTTCTCCTCCAAATACTGCAAGTTGAGTTGATGCCAAATGGCTCGATTTTTTGGTCTCATCTGACCACAACACTTACACACACACACGCACTCACCTAGTTCTCTGAATCATTCATATGTTCATTGAGAAAATGTAGACAGGCTTGTATATGTGCTTTCTTGAGCAGGGGGACCTTGCGGGCACTGCAGGTTTTCAGTCCTATGTCGTACTGGTCTGTGTAGCAATTCGGATTCCACATGCGTTCAATATTTTCAACTCTTAAATAATTTCTTACGAACATGTAACCGGAAGTCTGATGGTCAGATAATATTTCAAAAATATATTTTTATCAGAAACCTGGCCAACAGAAAACATTCTGGACTCTAAATTGCTTTATATTGTTAGTGTTTACAGAAATATTTTTTTCTTCTATTTGATATGCGGGAGGCTGCATTACTCAAGTGCTTCAGCGCCGCTTTAGGCAAATTATGTTATTGCAGCCACCTAAAATAGTTCCTATGAGAACAAACAAGATGTTCAACAACAAAAATATTTGTCGACATTTTTATTGTCAACGTTGTGGATAGTGTTGACTAATTGTTTCAGCCCTCGAAAATGTGAATTAGTTGCTTGCGACAAAACAGCAGCGAAGTTGCCTCATTTGTTGTTTTTATGAACTGAAAGTGTATTGCTTTAAAACAAAAGACCCTAGTGACATGCTAAATCATTGCTAAGAAAGGTTTTCATAGTTCAGTCAAGTGCATTCAACCTCTCGTATCTCTCACCAGGGACTGATAGAGAGCCCCAGACTGTGCGACAGCTGATGATCAACTTTATCCAGAACCAAACAAAACAGGAATGCCCAGCCACCTGCCCTGGATTGGAGCCTTCTAGGTTTGTCCAGTAATGTAAATGGGCCTGTTGTGAAATGTTTGTTAAAAGCACTTGAATGCAAAGTTCATGTTATTTAGTTTAACAGTCTAAAAGAAATCGTTAATTGTAGTGTGATTAAAACTCACTATTTACATTATTTACAGTACTTGATTAACATCTGATATGTGAAAGTGTGTTCAACCTTATTTGACAGTAATTTAGTTTTACCGCGGCTGCGATCTATCACAGGAACTGCTTTTGTTATGAAGTAGTTTACACGGATGTTATTGTGTACTCGTGCTAGATTGAACGTGCGACAGAATGAGAAACGTGTTTGTTATGCTTGAGTTGTTATTTTCTTGTTTGTAATGTGAAACCTATTGAACAGTAAACGTTCACAGTAAAAGACAAGTGTTTTTTGGTCGTCATTCGATGCCATTCCACTACAGTGCAGAGACATTTTTGACCCAAGCGTAGTAGTTTGACCATTGCTTGCTAGAGTAGATTAATGTATATTTTAAACCATCAGCTTGTTTTGGATATGCCTCATTGTTCTGCAAGCAATACATGTGATTATCATATTTACACTCTTGTGTTCTTTTTCCTCATTTCAGCTCTAAGAATATATTGTCTTTGATTGGTCAAAAATCCAGCCAATACACAGCCATTATTGTTGAAAATGAGGACTCTTATGTTGGCAGAGAGGTATGAAGCCAGTCACTGTACTGGAACTTTCATGGCATCTTAAAAAAAAACGCATGTATTTTAAATTCTTTAAAAAATATATTTTCATACGTCAGTGTGTAGAGTTGCTAATCAAAATAATGTGTATAAGTAATGTCAGCTATTCCCTATAGGTTATCTTGGACCTGATGACGTATAGAGGGCTGACTGTGAAGAGGGCACTGAGTTCTGACAAGCTACTCGTAGAGAAGCTTGGCGTCAAATCATTCCCCTCAGCCTACCTTCTCCACCCGAATGGAACGCATGGCATTCTGGATGTGTGAGTTGGCTACCTGTACAACATTAACTCCCAGGTGTTTGTGCTTCAGTCATGGGACTGAAAGTGTATTTAAGTATGTTGTTTTAACTGATGTTGTTATCCTTCCCTTACGGATTGTATGGGCACAGAATATAGCATCCTGTTATACATTTTTGTTTAATTCTACATTTTTTTTCCGAAATCGTTGACATTTAGTTATTATTTTTTGCGACACAATCTGCTATATAAATCCAGGTATTTTGTAAATTGATATTTCCAGGCAGAAAAGACTGCGGTTCTTCTTCTCCTCATTCCTCAAGCTGCTCCCCGGAGTCTACAGGAAGAACTTCTCTGGAGCAACTCCGGAGCCTCTACTGAAGGGGCCACAAGGCTTTGGGAATTTGGATGCCTGGAAAGACTTTGAAAAGTTAGTTGGTTGCTTGCTATGGTTGGGTACCTAACTCAGTACTTTTAAGGCCACCGTCCGAATTATGACGGTACTACCGAGTATAAATTCACGTAAAATCAGTCTGTGCCAAATTTCGGTACCTTGTGAGCGAATACGTGTTCGAGACGGTACGTGTTCGAGACTACGAGAGCGAGATGTCATCTGCAGATGGTTCAAACACCAACAGAGTCAGGGCAATGGTGATGCAAATGCGATCCGAAGTGTGGTTATATTTTTCAAAACTTGCAATATTTGTGATGCAAAATGCAAAGCTGGCCATGGCAACACGTCTAACCTGAGGAAAGCCTGGTCAAACATAAGATATGTCTTAAAGCTGAAGCTGGTGCTGTATTTGATGGCATGAAAGCCAAGTCACTGGCAGCTGCCGCAGCTAATCTTTTTTTTAAGATAACCGCTAGGGTAGTTTATTTCTAGAGTAGTTAAGAGTTGGTCTTTCCAAGAGTAGTTCATTTTATACTTTAGGTTGTAAACACCTTTTATGTATTTAACTAAATCTTTTCCCTGTCCTTTGATAAAAAATGTCTTAAATGTTCTGTATAAATAACACTAAAGGAATTGAGAAGTTTGGTAATTTTAATACTTTTTAAATACACAAGTACCATTGGGTACCACTACCGAATTCCAGGTTCCGGTATCAGTTCAAATGCTAACGTTACCCAACCATATTCCGAACCCTGTTTGCCCAATGCATTTTATTCAACCAATAATTTATCTAACTTTATGAAGACTATACTTGTGTGAAAGCTCATGAACATTCTTTTCTATAACATGACACTGTCTTAATCCATGGTTCCATCCTAGATCTAAGGTGTACATGGCAGACCTTGAGTCAGGGCTTCACTACCTGTTGAGAGTGGAGTTGGCTACCCACCAAACCTTGGTTGGAGAGGAGCTGAGCACCTTCAAAGACTTTGTGACAGTTGTCGCTAAGGTAAAGTGCTTCAATTGGTTATGGTCCGAACAAGTAAACTTTTAAATAATGTTTGCCCGATCTTTATTTCTTCTTTAGAAATAACATTAATTCTATGTTTTGTTTTTAATTCCAGCTTTTCCCAGGTCGCCAATCTGTGGTGAAACTTCTTGAGACTCTGCTGGAGTGGCTCGTTAGTCTTCCTTTGAAGAAAATCCCGTATGATGCCATCCTTGACCTGGTCAACAACAAGATGCGGGTAATAAAGACATCTTTGTAATAGGTCTCTATGTTAGACCTTTTAAATGAACAATTACTATTAAAGCATCATTATTTCTTTTTAACGAACATTCAAAAACGTAGAATCACCAAAAACATTTAAACTTTGCCCTTCGATGAGATGTTTTCATTGTGCATAACTTTCTGACCGAACAGAATGCATGATGTCTACTTGATAAATATCTGCCTGATGTATGTACCCTTCTGTTTGTAAGTTTGGGCTCACTTAGTAATGTCATATGATATGTGTTTAAACAACAAATATACCAAAATGGATAGAAAATATAGCCATTGACACAGTTAGAAATACAGATTTTTAATTGAAATAATTGTGATTAGACATCCTCAAAGTACAACAGCCTGCAGTTTGCATCCAACCAGAAGTGCATAAAGATATGGAGTACAGTGTGAGGATGTACAATTGACATGGATAAGGTAATAGGCAGGTTTTCAGTTTAACAATGTAGCAAATTGCAAATGTGCAGAGGGCAACACCAGTGGAGAACATCTGTGCAAGCGGTAAACACCTAGAACAAACAATAAGCGTTGTGAAAAAGGCAAATTTAATAAATAGGCTCCACCAAATGTAGTACCACCGGATGTATATGAAAATGGAAGATCAACTAAATAGGTTAGCAGTGTGTAGGCAAGAGGTAGCAATAGGGGTTCAACAGTACATTGGAAATGGGGGCTAAAATAAATAAGTAGCAGTGTGAGTGGAAAGTTACCGAAGGGTGCCCCCCCTGATGGCAGGTGGGCAAACAGTTTATGGTTCGGGTGTGAGGGGTCCCTGATAATGCCACGCGCTCTCCGCAAACCGTGCTTGTGCTGGATGTCTCTGATGGCGGTGTGCTGGATGTCTCTGATGGCAGAGTGTGCTGGGCACCAATGATACGCTGGGCAGTTTTGACCCGCTGCAGGGACTTACAGACCGTGGCACAGATGTTTAGAATGCTCTTGACCATGCAGCGGTTGAAGTATACCAGGATATTAGTAGATTAGTAGTTTCCATAAGAAGTACAGGCACTGTTGCACTTCGTTTGACCAGGGTTGTGATGTTGAGGGACAGTGGAGATGTGGACACCCAGGAATTTGGAGCTGGCCACTTGTTCCACCGTGGTCTCATTAATAAAAACTGGGGAATGTATACAGCTATTTGCCTTCCTGTAATCCAGAATCAATTCTTCGGTTTCTTGGCATTGATTACCTGGTTGTAGTCTCCACACCAAGCCACTAACTAGGTACCTGATCTCCTCAGTAGGCTGCCTCGTTGATGTCCCTGATCATACCACCTACTGTGTGGTGTCATCTGCAAACTTAACGATTAACAATGTCTACACTAATGTCATTTTAGTGTCCCCAAACTTTTGGACAGTAGTGTATATAAAATGCCTGAATATGTTTTTGTGGAATATACTGCAGTGGGTCTTGCAGTTAGGCTACATGTTTTTGATTGGAGACATAATTCACAAATGTGCATGGCAAAAATCTTGCATTTAGTTATTCCATTGTCTGTTTGTGTTCACATCAACACAACATATAGATCTCTACATTTTGCATAGCTAGGCTACATGTTTGTTCCATCCATGTCATTAAGGAGGGAAAATAATCATCTCGTACGTACATAATCAGCCAGGGGTGGTTGAATTCATTTAGCTGAACGTAAATGCTCTACTGCTCTGACATTCATCTGATCACGTTAATGGAACAAAGCAGTTTAGAGGGAGCATAATTATACTGAGGTTAGCTAAGTAACATTCAAAATGAAGCTCTCCAAGTCGCTAAAACAGTCCGTTTGCATCACAATGTGCTCGCATGTAGCCGTTAGCTGTGTGCATGGCACACTCTGTTCCAACGGCTGAACTTTGCTATTTTTGGAAGATGAATTGCATTTCAGTATTGGAGACAGAATGGAGCAACATGTTTACTGGCATTTTTTCTCCACTTCGCACACTCCTGCTGTTATTATGTCGACTAGTGTTGGTTATTTAGATGCACATGTTTTCCAATCTGTATGATTTTTCTTGCGATGGTTTGACACATTTGTATTGTATGCAATTATTCTTCCCTACAATCAATACCACCAAAAGTGTTGAAAATTGAGATTAGAGCCAGTGGTATCGATTTGGAAAAGTATTGCTTTTCATGACATCCTTAGTAGATGTAAATAACAAAATATCTACTTGATTTATGGATCTACTGAAAAAACTGGCCAAGATGACATTCATTCTGCGCACAAGCATGATAATTATTAAATGCTCATTTTGTCATTTCATTTCAAATAATGTTGTTGTCTTGTAGTTTTGGTGAAAACATAATACACTGATCCACTTCTTTTCATGTCTTCTACCATCTCAGTTCCCTACATTGTTTAGCTTCTCGTAGCCGAACTCTGTTCCTCCCATCTCTGCATGGGTACGTAACTCAAAAGCAGAGGGGACAGGTAATGGCATCTTAAATGTCTTTAAACAAACAATAATGCACAGCCCATATTTGTATGCTTTACATTGAAGTAATTAATCAGATAATCTTATTCAGAGTAAATAATGTTAGTAAGTACATATATTTTGATGAATGTTTTCATACTTACAACCATGCCCTGTTGAACAAGGGCCATGTGCAACTGGGCTACACCGAACCATTACTTACAGGGACATATCCTTGCAACAAGCAGAGCAAGAGGAATTTTGAACTCCGTTTCACCCCGGATCCATTTTTTGAATGGTTTTCTCTAGCATCTTCACTATAATGTTAGCAGTGTCTCTGTTGCAACGTTATAAGAGCACACTTACTTGAATATTCGTTGATGAGACAAAACATTATGATTACTCATAGGGAAAGTGAATAGAATTGATCATCTCCAAACCAAGGCACAAGACAAGCTCTGGCTAGATTCGATGGTAAGCGTACAATTTATTATGGTAGTTAACATGTTGGGTGGATGCAGGAGTGCAGACCTGAGTGATGGGATGTTCCTGGTCAGCAGTGGTCCAGCGGTCAGCAGTGTACCTATCGACCGTGGTCCAGCGAGGAACAGCACACAACCTGCGACAGGGTGTTTGGTGCTTCACGGCTCATCAATGCGTGAGGTCCACGAAGGCTGTCCTGTCTTGTCTAGTCTGACGGGAAGATTTGCTATGGCACAAGTCACAGAAAAGTTGAATGGTTGTTACTGCATCGCACCCTAATGAGTATGTGGCTGCATTGTCGCAGAACGGTCAGTGACCATGACAACCCCTATCTACTGACTGTCCACTTGGAGCAGTGAGAAGATTGCCTTGTCCAATGAGTCCTGTTTTCTTGTACCTCACGTGGACGGCCGTGTACATGTGGGCCATTTACCTGGGGATTGAAGGCACTGGGATGCATTGTGGGAAGACGTCAAGCTGGTGGAGGGAGTGTGATGCTCTGGGCTGTGTTCTGCTGGGTAACCCAGGGTCCTAACATTGACATATTTGCCACCAGTCTAAACAATGTTGCAGGCCATCCTGGTATGGAAATGGTATTTCCTCACAGCAGTGGCCTCTCAGCAGGGTAATGCACCCGACCACATTGCAGACATTCTGCAATGGTTTGAGGAACATGATGTTGCCCTGCCCTCCAAATTCCCCTGATCTCGATACGATTGGGCATCTGTAGGATGCGTTGGAACAACATGTGCGATCCACTGCATCTCCATCTCACAACTGGTTAACAGGAGACTGCAGGTGAGACTCTGGAAGCACTTATCAAACCCCCATGTCGATCAGCACCAGGTCCCCTCAAGGTTGCATTTGGTCCTCTTTTTTCTTTCTGAACACCAACAACCTCACCTGCAGCCACTATTCTGTCAAGCTTCTGAAATGTACAGAAGACACCACCTTCAATGGACTTATTTTTGATGAAGACAAGGGAAATTGAACAGCTGGTACAGACTGAACCACTTGAAGCTCAATGCACAATAGACATTGGAGATGGTAGTGGAATTCAGGAGAAGCCTAGCAGCCCTTCGTCCCATCGTCCTGGGTGGCTCCCCAGTCAACAATGTGGATTCCTTTTCGCTTCCTGGGCTCCACCATCAAGCAGGACCTCAAGTGGGAGCTGGACATCACCTCTCTCACAAAGAGAGCACAACATAGGTTGTACTGCCTATGGCAGCTCAAAAAGTATAGACTGCCAAAGTCTACGATGATTAACTCTTACACTGCCACCATTGTGTCTTTCCTGACCTCCACTATCATCATCTGTTAAGCTCTGCGGAGCGGATCATTGGATGCAACCTTATGCCTTTATAAAATCTACACGCCCTGGTAACTGACTATTCAGACCTCTCCCCTCTGGAAGAAGGCTCTTGCCACACCAACAGTTTCTTCCCCATAGTAGGTCTCAGGGACATGCCCCTGGCACCAAACTGTCCATATCCTGCTCACCACATTTATATTCCTCAGAAATCAAACTAGACAGTGGCAATTCTAACTAAACATTGAACTCTTCAGTAGACATTTGCACATTTGATTTTACATATGTTTACATATTTATATTTACATATTATATATTCTAGCAATTTATTGTTTCTCTTGTTTGTATTTGTTCATGAATGTGTGTAAGTGTTGTAGTAAGTGGTCAGAACAAATTCCTTGTTCGCTGTAAACCGACTTTGGAATTGAAGCTCTTTTTGATTCCATCCGGAGGACCAACAGCATTTTTGGCATCGCTTGACAGTCTATACTGTGCATATACTATGAGAGCTAAATGCAATAAATATTGTATGTGTACCACTTAGTCAAATTCTGTTCACGGTTTAGTATGTACCAGATTTTTGTGAAACATCTGGTTTTAGTCCAGAAGGGATGATGACATGGAACAATGGCTATAGGATTAGGGTTTGATGTCTCACTGACCGAGTAAATACTGATTCTGTATTTTGTGTCACAGTTCTAAATACTATGACTAGTACTCAAAATGACACCGCAACAAAAAGCTAACTATAGCTTAAGTCACAGAATTGATCCAAGCCGATTGCAAAGCGTTATTCTAAAAAGTCTTAGCAGCTAACTAGTTATATTGGGCTACCATTCAATGTGATTTAGAATTTACATTTTTATTTGTTGTGCTGCTAGTGTTTGGAAAATGTACTGCAGCACATGGAATTTCACACAATGCAATGGTGATGATGGGGTGTAATGATTTTGAAATAATTGCATGTTTTGTACATTGACTCTCCATGTAAGCCCAAGAGCTGTCAATGTCTTAATTTTGAAAATCGTTTAGAGACATGGCTAAATATTAGACTGAATGCAAAATGCCTTAAGGCAGGAACTGAAGATGGCTATAGTACAAGCCTGGCTATAGGTAACAGACTTCAGGCACTTCATCGAATGCAAAGTATTTGGAACTAAGTACTAAAAATGACCAAATGGGGTAGAGTACGCAACTAAAACAACAAATCTTGGTACTTGTCCAAACTGTTTGGAACGGATGTTACGGAGTAAACAAATATTTTTTATACATTTAACATAACTTCCAAGTTCAGCACTAGGGGCACATTGCCAAGCTATCAGTTATGTTTAGTAATCTAGCAGACAATTCAATATGTGTTATGGAATTGACATTTGTAAAACCTGGCATAGTATACTTACAGCTGTGTGAAATTCCTTCCCCCAATAATTTTCAATTTTATAAATGTGTCGTATGATAGTGACTTTGGACAGAGGTATATGGGTAGCTAGTTTGCTACTTGGATGAATCCATACCAAGACGTTTTGTCAGAATGCAGTGGAAAGCTTGTCCAATGATCTTGTTGAAGAGAAGTTCATATCAGCCCGTGCATTCTGCCATTGATTGGAAATAATATATATTGGCATTGATTTCAGAGCTTTATCAAATGTGTTTGGGTCTTGCAACAGTACACAACGACTAGTCGAAATAACTAAGATGTTTGCAGAAGTGAATAAATCAAGGTGTATATAACCTAACTACAATGCAGTTGAATGCATAATCAATTGAAGTGCTTATTGGAGCTGAGCGATAATTCAGTAGATATTATATGAAATTGTTAATATTAGCGTTATTATGTTGTTATAATAATAATAAAACTAGATAGCGTACAATTTCTGCAGAAATTGTGATGATGTGTGCTTGCGGCCACCCGTAGTCGACTGTGTACTGATATCAACTGCCAAACTGAGGTGACACTGCTGCTGCTGCGCCATAGTATGCAATGTGTTAAACCTATCAGTCATTACTCATGAATACACACTACTGCTGCAAGCACCATAGTATGCAATGGGGGGATGCCTAAAGGGAGGGAGAGCAAGCAGCAACAATTCACATGCTTTAGTATTGTATACACGTACAGTTAGTATTAACCTGGCAGTCAAGCTCAACAGGAAGTTACCATACAGGCCCCCTGTCTCATATCACTTTCCTGCCAGCCCTGACGCAGTGACTTTTGATTTGTTATAGAATAAACATGGACTCATCAGGTAGCCTTCTTCAAAGAAGGGAAACCCTCAACAGTTTACATTAAATTACCAGTAATAGTTCATTGGTGGGGGGGGCAAGGTTTGCTTCACACCGGCTTCAAATGTTTTTCCTGGGCCTTTCCATCCTATCCTATCACCGTGACCTCTGTGAAAAAGAGAAGACAGTACAATGGACAGGAGTTTAGCACATGTTTAAATCTTCTCAGTTAATATGTACTTATTTTTATTGACTGGTTCATACCTCCCTGTCAAGTATACAATGTATAAAAACCTATCAGTCATTACTCATGAATACACACTGCTGCTACATGCACCATAGTATACAATGTGTTAAACCACCATAGTATACAATGTGTTAAACCTATCAGTCATTACTCATGAATACACACTGCTGCAACATGCACCATAGTATGCAATGGGTTAAACCTATCAGTCAATACTCATGAATACACACTGCTGTTGCATGCAAGATAGTATGCAATGTGTTAAACCTATCAGTCATTACTCATTACTACAGTAGTAGCTAACGCTAACGCTAGCTAGCGCGCTAACGCTAGCTAACATGCTAACGTGTAAACAGAGACCCAGAGAAAGAAGTTACCCATCCATTCATTGCTGCAGGCTGTCTGAATGTATGCATAAACTTACAGTAGTAGCTAACGCTAGCTAGCGCGCTAACGCTAGCTAACATGCTAACGATAGCTAGCGCGCTAACGCTAGCTAACATGCTAACGTGTAAACAGAGACCCAGAGAAAGAAGTTACCCATCCATTCATTGCTGCAGGCTGTCTGAATGTATGCATAAACTTACAGTAGTAGCTAACGCTAGCTAGCGCGCTGACGCTAGCTAACATGCTAACGATAGCTAGCGCGCTAACATGCTAACGTGTAAACAGAGACCCAGAGAAAGAACTTACCCATTCATTCGTTAATTCATTCTTTCTTTGCTGCAGGATATGTCTGTGGCTGTTGATTGCAGTGTCTGTGGCTGTTGCCTGGCAGCTATGCCTTTGTCAGGAGGACCAGCTGTTCTCATCGATATCAGAGCGCGCTGCCTCCTTCCCCCCGCCCCTTCCAGAATGTTCCTACTATTTAGCCAATCAACAACCAGAAAATGCTGCTTCACTGTCTATCATTTCAAAAGATTCAGACATGGTCGTATACTTTTAGCTCTACTAACCAGAGTTTTACTCACACAGTTTAAACAATTACATCATGAGAATCCTAAGGACCAGGCGGACATTTTGATGTATAACATGTATCTGTAACCCCAGAAATGTAGGTGCTATCACAATTTACAAACGAACAAAAAAACACCAAAAATCGCTTTCAAATTAGAGTGGAGAAAATCACCGTTTCTATGGATGTCTATGGGGAGGCGCAAGTTGGAAACAAAAGGACATAACGAAATAAATATATATGTTACAGCTTATATTTGAACATTTTGAGTGACAGCACAAATAGATGAACGTTTTGATATGCCATTTGTGTGTAAAGAGTTGAAACTCAGGCAGCAGTAGCAGTTTACAAATGTTCTCTACATTTTCTGCTGAATGGGCTCTCACACTCTAGTTTTGAAGATTCCGTCAATGTATTTCAATGGGGATTAATTAGCGACATTATCGTTAATATTTCGTAAACTACATAACGAAACTTTCTACAAAACAATAGCAACTAAATAGGTTTTGGGACGCACATTTTGACAATTTTTTGTCTATCTACTGCAAAAACTGTGGGAGGAGTAGGGGTGGTCATAATTTGATATAATAATAATAATAACTAGATAGCGTACAATTTCTGCAGAAATTGTGATGATGTGTGCTTGCGGCCACCCGTAGTCGACTGTGTACTGATATCAACTGCCAAACTGAGGTGACACTGCTGCTGCTGCGCCATAGTATGCAATGTGTTAAACCTATCAGTCATTACTCATGAATACACACTACTGCTGCAAGCACCATGGTATGCAATGGGGGGATGCCTAAAGGGAGGGAGAGCAAGCAGCAACAATTCACATGCTTTGGTATTGTATAAACGTACAGTTAGTATTAACCTGGCAGTCAAGCTCAACAGGAAGTTACCATACAGGCCCCCTGTCTCATATCACTTTCCTGCCAGCCCTGACGCAGTGACTTTTGATTTGTTATAGAATAAACATGGACTCATCAGGTAGCCTTCTTTAAAGAAGGGAAACCCTCAACAGTTTACATTAAATTACCAGTAATAGTTCATTGGTGGGGGGGGCAAGGTTTGCTTCACACCGGCTTCAAATGTTTTTCCTGGGCCTTTCCATCCTATCCTATCACCGTGACCTCTGTGAAAAAGAGAAGACAGTACAATGGACAGGAGTTTAGCACATGTTTAAATCTTCTCAGTTAATATGTACTTATTTTTATTGACTGGTTCATACCTCCCTGTCAAGTATACAATGTATAAAAACCTATCAGTCATTACTCATGAATACACACTGCTGCTACATGCACCATAGTATACAATGTGTTAAACCACCATAGTATACAATGTGTTAAACCTATCAGTCATTACTCATGAATACACACTGCTGCAACATGCACCATAGTATGCAATGGGTTAAACCTATCAGTCAATACTCATGAATACACACTGCTGCTGCATGCAAGATAGTATGCAATGTGTTAAACCTATCAGTCATTACTCATTACTACAGTAGTAGCTAACGCTAGCTAACATGCTAACGATAGCTAGCGCGCTAACGCTAGCTAACATGCTAACGTGTAAACAGAGACCCAGAGAAAGAAGTTACCCATCCATTCATTGCTGCAGGCTGTCTGAATGTATGCATAAACTTACAGTAGTAGCTAACGCTAGCTAGCGAGCTAACATGCTAACGCTAGCTAGCGCGCTAACGCTAGCTAACTTGCTAACGTGTAAACAGAGACCCAGAGAAAGAAGTTACCCATCCATTCATTGCTGCAGGCTGTCTGAATGTATGCATAAACTTACAGTAGTAGCTAACGCTAGCTAGCGCGCTAACGCTAGCTAACATGCTAACGATAGCTAGCGCGCTAACGCTAGCTAACATGCTAACGTGTAAACAGAGACCCAGAGAAAGAAGTTACCCATCCATTCATTGCTGCAGGCTGTCTGAATGTATGCATAAACTTACAGTAGTAGCTAACGCTAGCTAGCGAGCTAACATGCTAACGATAGCTAGCGCGCTAACGCTAGCTAACATGCTAACGTGTAAACAGAGACCCAGAGAAAGAAGTTACCCATCCATTCATTGCTGCAGGCTGTCTGAATGTATGCATAAACTTACAGTAGTAGCTAACGCTAGCTAGCGCGCTAACGCTAGCTAACATGCTAACGATAGCTAGCGCGCTAACGCTAGCTAACATGCTAACGTGTAAACAGAGACCCAGAGAAAGAAGTTACCCATCCATTCATTGCTGCAGGCTGTCTGAATGTATGCATAAACTTACAGTAGTAGCTAACGCTAGCTAGCGCGCTAACGCTAGCTAACATGCTAACGATAGCTAGCGCGCTAACGCTAGCTAACATGCTAACGTGTAAACAGAGACCCAGAGAAAGAAGTTACCCATCCATACATTGCTGCAGGCTGTCTGAATGTATGCATAAACTTACAGTAGTAGCTAACGCTAGCTAGCTAACATGCTAACGATAGCTAGCGCGCTAACGCTAGCTAACATGCTAACGTGTAAACAGAGACCCAGAGAAACAACTTACCCATTCATTCATTCTTTCTTTGCTGCAGGCATATGTCTGTGGCTGTTGATTGCAGTGTCTGTGGCTGTTGCCTGCCAGCCATGCCTTTGTCAGGAGGACCAGCTGTTCTCATCGATATCAGAGCGCGCTGCCTCCTCCCCCCACCCCTTCCAGAATGTTCCTACTATTTAGCCAATCAACAACCAGAAAATGCTGCTTCACTGTCTATCATTTCAAAAGATTCAGACATGGTCGTATACTTTTAGCTCTACTAACCAGAGTTTTACTCACACAGTTTAAACAATTACATCATGAGAATCCTAAGAACCAGGCGGACATTTTGATGTATAACATGTATCTGTAACCCCAGAAATGGAGGCGCTATCGGAATTTACAAACGAACAAAGAAACACCAAAAATCGAAGCAGGATATGTCTGTGGCTGTTGATTGCAGTGTCTGTGGCTGTTGCCTGGCAGCTATGCCTTTGTAAGGAGGACCAGCTGTTCTCATCGATATCAGAGCGCGCTGCCTCCTTCCCCCCGCCCCTTCCAGAATGTTCCTACTATTTAGCCAATCAACAACCAGAAAATGCTGCTTCACTGTCTATCATTTCAAAAGATTCAGACATGGTCGTATACTTTTAGCTCTACTAACCAGAGTTTTACTCACACAGTTTAAACAATTACATCATGAGAATCCTAAGAACCAGGCGGACATTTTGATGTATAACATGTATCTGTAACCCCAGAAATGTAGGCGCTATCACAATTTACAAACGAACAAAAAAACACAAGAAATCGCTTTCAAATTAGAGTGGAGAAAATCACCGTTTCTATGGATGTCTATGGGGAGGCGCAAGTTGGAAACAAAAGGACATAACGAAATAAATATATATGTTACAGCTTATATTTGAACATTTTGAGTGACAGCACAATTAGATGAACGTTTTGATATGCCATTTATCTGTAAAGGGTTGAAACTCAGGCAGCAGTAGCAGTTTACAAATGTTCTCTACATTTTCTGCTGAATGGGCTCTCACACTCTAGTTTTGAAGATTCCGTCAATGTATTTCAATGGGGATTAATTAGCGACATTATCGTTAATATTTCGTAAACTACATAACGAAACCTTCTACAAAACAATGCCAACTAAATAGAGTTCGGGACGCACATTTTGACACCTTTTTTGTCCATCTAGTGCAAAAACTGTGGGAGGAGTAGGCGTGGACAAAAGTGATATAATAATAATAATAATATATATGTGAGATTACAATATGTGTCCTTGACCATAGTCAAGCACACATAATAATATATATGTGAGATTACAATATGTGTCCTTGACCATAGTCAAGCACACATAATAATAATATATATGTGAGATTACAATATGTGTCCTTGACCATAGTCAAGCACACATAATAATAATATATATGTGAGATTACAATATGTGTCCTTGACCATAGTCAAGCACACATAATAATACTATGCACTAGTGTTAATTTATTTGCACTTTTCCCGACATTTAGTTAGTATTCTCAAAAACAATCATAAAAAGTTGTACAAACAAACCTGTTTTCTCTTTATCTCTTACATTTAACTTTAAGCTAAAACAGTATATGACAAAAAATAAATGTGTATTTTAAGATTATAATGTATCTGTGTGTGTGTATTTTAAGATTAAAATGACAACCTTGATGTACAAAATATTAATGAATGAATCATTAGTCATTAAAATGGTATCAAAGATTGACAACAAAGGCAAGTCACAACTTTTGCCACCAGCTTTTTTGTTGTCTATCTTGGCACTGAATTGTATCGCACCAAGTCTATTAAATGCACTCGAAAATATGCATTTAGCTATACTGTGCAGATTTAGCTATACTATACTGCTCTAATTAGAATTTATTCAAATTAATTTTGGCCATGGTATTGGGCCGGTTTTAAATATATGTTTCCGTCATGTTGTGCAAATAATGGGCGTATCAAAATGTTTGTTTCTCTTCCATTCAAACCTCTCCAGATGAATAAAATAATTGTTTAGCCTACCACTTTTGGGCATTGGGATTTTGCTCTCTTGTAACATTGCACCTTCTTAGCTGAGGTAAATAAAATGTGGGTAGTCTCACATTCACATAGTTTACATGGCTACACTCAGCATATACAGTCTTTTTTTGTATAACAATGTTTACCTGATTGTTTGCCATATTTTGTTATTGTAGATGTTTTAATTCAAGCACGGCCAGGCTTTCTTACTTGTTTGAGTTATATCTTAACCCAATTGCATTTGTCCCAAACATCCACGTGTTTTAGAGCTTCTACATGAACATTTTGCTACACCTGCAACATCTGCTAGACAATGTACACTGATAAGCCAAATATTATGACCAGCCCAAAAAAATGCTGTTGGTCCTCTGTATAACCGTGTTACCGGAGGTTATGAATACAGGATTGTTTTTGAAAGAGTCACACCTGTTTTAAATTTTTTGTCACAACACTTGTCAGCCAGGGTGGTATTCCACAAAGAGGGTTTAAGTCACTCTCACATATATCCTGAACTCTTGGTTGAATAACCCAAACATTGCTCTTGAATATTTAAGCCAGTTCAATTCAAAAGAAGCAATACTGTTGCATTGGCAAAGGACGGAGAGTTGGATTGGCAAAGAATAACAGCTTGTGTTAATGTGTGAGGTTTTCAATATGTGAACATTAATCCATTTACAGTGCATCCGGAATGTATTCAGGGGGCTTCACACTTTCTATATTTTGTTATGTTACAGCCTTATTCCAAAATGGAATTTCCCTCAAAATGAACATTTTCCTCAGAATTCCACTCACAATGCCTCGTAATGTCGAAGTGAAAAAGGTTTGTTACGTACATTTTGTATTTGTGCAAAAAACAATAATACTTTATTGAAGCACCTTTGGCTGCAATTAGCCTTTTTGAATATGAAGCTTGGCAAACCTATTTTTCAGGCAGTTCCTCACATTTTTCTTTGCAGGACCTCTCAAGCTCCATCAGGTTGGGTGAGGAACCCTGGCCACACCTCAGAGCCTGGTTCCTCTAGGTTTCTTCCTAAACTCGACCAAGTTTTTCCTAGCCGCTGTGTATAGACTTGTTGATGCGCGCTCTGTCGGGTTCAGGTTTGGTGTTTGTAAAAGCACTTTTTAAGCACTTTTTGTTAAAAGGGCTTTATGAAATACATTTGATTGATTGAGGAGCACAGCCATTTTCAAATCTCTACACCAATGTTCAATCGGGTTCACGTCTGGGCTCTGGTTGGGCCACTCAATGACATTCACTGAGTTGTCCCGAAGCCACTACTTTGTTATATTCGCTGTGTGCTTAGGGTCGTTTCATGTTGGAAGATGAAGCTTCGCCCTAGTCTAAGGTCCAGAGTGCACTGGAGCAGGTTTTCATCAAGAACGTCAGACGTCTATGTAGATTGCTGCATTCATCGTTCCCTCAATCCTGACTAGTCTCCCAGTTCCTGCTGCTGAAAAACGTCCCCACAGCATGATGCTGTCACCACCATGCTTCACTAGGGATGGTGTTGGCTACGTGATGAGCGGTGCCTGGTTTTCCTCCAGACATGATGCTTGGCATTCAGGCCAAATAGTTTAATCTGTGTATTATCAGACCAGAGAATCTTGTTTGTCATGGTCTGAGTGTTCTTTAGGTGCGTTTTGGCACCTCCAGACAGATTTCTGTAACCTTTCCCAGATCTGTGCCTCGATACAATTCCTTGGACTTCATGGCTTGGTTTGTGCTCTGACATGCACTGTCAACTGTTGGACCATTCAAAAGGCCAAGGCCAATCAACTGAATATACCAAAGGTGGACTCCAAGTTGTAGAAACTTCTCAAGGAAGATTAGTTGAAACAGTAGGCACCTGAGCTCTATTTTGAGTCTTGTGGCAAAGGCTGTGAATACTTATGTACATGTGATTTCTTTGTTTGTTTTTATTTTAATGGATTTGCAAAGTTTTCAAAACTTTCACATTATCATTATGGGGTATTGTGTGTAGAATTGAGGAAAATTGTAATCGTATCCATTTGGCAATAAGTCTAACATAACAAAAGTGCTGTGAATTCTTTCTGGATTCACTGTAGATGTCATTTATGTGCTCTCATCAATTTCTCATCCTTGTGCATATTGGCTAAAAACAATATAGGCTTATACTTTTTTCAGAAGTAATCCTTGTGGACCAAAAAGTCACATTATTCAAAGGACACTTGAACTATAAATAATCATTACACGTTTTCACAAATTGGCACTTTCATGTAATACATATTGTAACGATATATTGCATATTCAATTTAGCATATTCTAACATGCATGGTATATCCTGTTCACGTTGTTGTTGTTTGTATTGTTAATTCTTATCCTTCAAAGTGGATTTATGTTGCTGATTCTGTAAATAGAGGAGACAAAGCTGAACATTAAAACATGGGTACTATATGCCTAATGATTATTCTGTCATTTATTATTGAATTATAAAGCAATAACATGTATTTTATTTACATGAGAAATTACATGCGAAACAATTAACAGAACTTTCCTTCATGCATTATTAATTTATTGTAAAGTGATTTTTACTCTTATCACCCTGCCATGCCGTAGGCCAACTTTATATAGAAAACTGAGGCAAAAAAACGACGGCCGTTGCTTGTGTGTTCAGCGCTGATGCACGATGTGTAATGTTGGATATGTACTGTTTTAAAAGAATTGTTAAATAAATGATTGATTCATGTGAAAAGCGATAACGCTCACGCAAATGTTATTCCGGGAATGACAACGCATCTATGGCAACTTGCATACCCTGAAAGTTACCTCTGGTTTTGGAACTGAAAGAGTTAACTTACACGGGTACGTCGCATAAACTGCTTTGTGAAATACCCCCGGGCTAACACAGCAATTGAGTCAGGATGTGTTATATTGTTTCTGCTATCATTTCAAAGTGTTTATCCTAGCCACAATAAACAAAGGGCTGTAGGTAAACACGCTTGCTAAATGTAGACAGGCAGCCCAAATATGGTAGTTTTTAAGTTTTTGTCTGTGACCTACCACTTCACTTCAGGTAATTTTTGGAGCTGATCTTATCGGTCAGAATACAAAGGGTGGAAAATGATATTAGTTTGTCTGGCAATGTAAATGCAATCTCTCCCTGAACCATTTCAGATATCCGAAATGTTCCTAAGTGATCAGCTGCAGTGGGTTGGCTGCCAAGGCACCAGAGTGGGACTCAGGGGCTATCCCTGTTCCATGTGGACCCTGTTCCATGTCCTTACAGTTCAGGCGGCCAGACGACCGGATGCACTGGCCAACACTGGTATGTACACCATAGTTAAGATTTGTATCATAATCCTCAATGCATAAAGCCTAGTGATCGCCTTTGCCAGGCCTTAAGGTGATATCTCCATTGCATCCTGAGTTTGCTCCGCTTGTCTCATTGTCCCTAACCACTTTGCTTGTTTATTGCCAGGGCTGGAGGAGAATCCCAAGGCTGTGCTGCAGACAATGCGCAGGTACATTGTGAACTTTTTCGGCTGTCAGGAGTGCGGCAAACATTTTGAAGAGATGGCTGCCGAGTCTTTGCCCCAGGTGAAATCCTTGGATGAGGCAGTGCTTTGGCTCTGGAGAAAGCACAACCAGGTCAACAGACGCTTGGCAGGTAAGGAAAGCACCTCTAAATCGGCCAGGGTTTGGGCTTTCCAACCTATTTGGCATTGTTTATTTCACACTGGTAATAATCCTGTGGACCATTAAGTGAAATTGATTGTTTTGGCGTTTTTTATTTAGCAAATCCTCCAATATCGTCTCTAGGGCTTCGTTAGACATGAATATATACTCTAGGCATAGTTATTCCTCTTCCTCTGTCTGTGTTCTTTTGAAAATGTAAATGACTATTATGGGAGTGATGTCATCACAGACTTTGCATCGCACTGTGCTGCGCATGGGGCTGCGTAGCCACAGACTGGTCAGCGTGCCCATGATGACCACTGTCCATACGCTGGTCTACAATGGACGTGTGAGCATCGGAACTGTACCTTAGAGTTGTGGATGAAGTTAGTCTGGTCAAATGGGTCCTGTTAAACTGCTGTGTACGTGTGCATGGGAAAGTGATGGCACCAGGATGCACTGTGAGAAGGTGACGTGGGGGAGGAGGGACTGTGACGGGGCATCGTTCTGCTAGTAAACCCTGGGTCCGGGCATTCAAGTGGACGTCAATCTGACACATGCCACTTGACTGAACATTGTTACAGACCAGGTACACTCCTTCATGGCAATGGTGTTCCACATTCGTCTGTGACCTTTTATTAGGATAATTCAGCCTGCCACACTGCACACGTTGTTTGTAAATGGTTTGCGGTTGATGGTGAAGAGTTCAAGGTGATGCCCTGGCTTCCAAAATCCCTTGGTCCCATTCTGGTTGAGCGTCTGTGGGTTGTGCTTAATTAACAAATCTGATCCGCTGCATCTACACCACCCAATTTACAAGACTTGAATCTGCTGCGAATGTCTTGGTGCCAGATACCACAGGACACCTTGGGGGGTCGGTACTGTTTTGGCGGACCAACAGCATTTCAGGCATAATGTTTCGGCTTATAACAAGTGGATGTAGAATTATATCAGGAAAGATGTACCCACTATAGTGGTTTAGGGTTCACTAAGCATGTTAAAACATGTAACTGGTATCTGCTGTGAACGCTAACTGTGTTTTCTACTTTCTGTAGGAACAATGAGTGAAGACCCTAACTTTCCCAAGACCCAGTGGCCCAGCCCAGATCTTTGCCCCACCTGCCACGAGGAACAGGATGGCATCCACGTGTGGAATGACGATAAGGTGCTTGTATTCCTAAAGCAACACTACGGGGCTGCCAACATCTCCCCTAAACACCTCCGCAGCAATCATCTCGAGGCCCCGGCAACAAATGGAGCCCCGAAGCCAAAGCCGGAGATGCTCGTAGTTCCTGAGGATAAGCCCAATGAACTGTTACCGGGAAACACCGTTGTTTCTAAGAGCCTTCCGCTCAATGCCAACCGGGCCAAGTTGAGCGGTGTAGAGCGGGCAGGGCAAGACACAGGGGTTCATAGTGACATCAGACCTGGGGTGACCTTTTTGGGCCTGGGCTTCTCCAGTGTGGACATGAGCCTGTGTGTGGTTCTCTACGCTTTCTCATGCGTCTTTCTCATGTTCATGTTCTTCTTTTTCCGAGTCCGCTCGAAACGGTGGAAGGTCCGCTACAATCGTCCGTATGTATAGCTGTCCCCTGGTCAAAATCTTTTATTTCTTTGTTTTGGGACTTGGGTTTCTTATTTAACATGTAGGTTACAAAGTGAAGATGTAATTTATTTGTTGGTTTTGGATCATATGCTATGAAGAAGTTCTTTAACGATGTTTCAACAAGCAGGTGATAAGGTATTAATTTCATGGCAATCTGTTATGGGATTGTCATGGAAGGAAATTATGCCTAATACAATGTTGTGCTTATAAAGAATACTATTTTAACGAAATAAAGGTTAAATAAGAATGTGGCAAAGTGTGAAGCATTTACAGATTACAATTAATCAAGTTGATTACAAATTAACTTGTTGTCCTTTTATGGGTTCTATTGGTATTGGTCATATTTTGATGAGTTATGGAGAACTTTAGGAATATTTATATTTAACTGAAAGCATTCTGTGAATTGAAAAAATATTTGTCAATGTTTTCTTTTTAATGTATAATGGTTGTTACTGTATTTTTTTTCCGCTCCATAACCAAATTTGTACTTGTTTTATGCAGGTGCCTAAGTACTATCTGAATACTTAGAATGCGTTTAAATGTATACTCCCTGAACTGTGTCCCTCATCCGTAGTGGCCTTTACATGACCGTAGCATTCACGTGGTTAAAATACTACAGCCCCTTTGTAGAATGGACAGGTCACAGTGGATTTGACAGTTACCCCAAATCTAACTCCCATTTCTGATTGGTCTGCTGTGTGTTCTGTTTGATTGCCTTTGAATGTCTTGTCTGTACTTACCATTGGATTAAATTGATACATAAAGTAACATAAACATTTTAAAGAAATTGGTCCAGTAGATATAGTGACATTATAAAGGAAAAGTATTATTTAACTAGTTTGCAAGTCTCAATTTGGAGAATATCCTTGAAAACATTTCATTTTTTGGTAACCCTTGAAAATGAGTGCATTTTGAGTGATTTAGTCCTGCACACTTCCTAATAAATAAAGATTTTAGTTGTGCATTATGGACTGCATATGACATGCAGGTGTGAATGGAAGCACTTACTGTATACTAAACCAAGTTAGATATTCTCAAAATAGAATGCTCTACAATATCTATCTATTTTGATTTCCCCGTTGATTAATTCCTTCAGCTAAAAGTTGTATTTGGACTTTTGACTTCCCAATTGATCAGTGGTTTTAATTCATTGAAACTTTAAAATGTTATTTATGAATTAACTTTTGTCAAGAAACCTTCTGACCTATGTAATTATATCTTATACTATATTGACAAAGTTCATGGAGGTCTTTGCAATTAAATGTTGCTTATTCAGATTGTAGACAGGATCTGATGTAATAGGAAGTTTCAACTTTCGAATGTGTCTTGGGTGTTTATGTTTTACTTCTTATTTTACTGTCTGATATTGTGTCAAGTTTTGTGTCACTGCTGCTTAATGTTAAAAAACATTAAAGGAAAAGTTGCTCATTGTTCTGGCACATACCGTTTTGAGCCGCTGGAAACGTATTTAATGTAATGTATATTTTAATTGTAACTAATATGCATTCATTAATTACATTGTTTTGTGTTCTGTGAGTTCTGTCTTTCATTTATTTTTGTTTTTGAAAACAATTGTTGGTATTATTTTAGGGAAACTGAAATGGTATTTCTAAGCATAGTTGTGACCGAAGTTATGTATACGGCGTTGTAGGTTGGTCCAGTGCTCAAAACTACTGCCTCAACTTGTAAATCTGTCCCCATGGCTCCTGCAAAAAACGTTCCTATCGTTTCTCACATTTCGGTAAAAATAAAGTATACAAAATGACAGAAAATAACATTCAAAGTTCAAATATAAAGTAAATGTATATTTACATGCTTTACATGGGGAAAAGCTGTTGGTGTGTATATATTGCTACCCAATTTGTTAATGATTTTTTTAAGATTATTTAATCCTTTGTCCTTTGGAGATTATTGTAGCACATGGATAGGTGCTAGATAATTTCGGTCAGCAGCCAGGCATTATTCATTGTCAAAATCAGAAAGCAATTTTTTTAATAAGTAAATTTACAGCATTTTGTTTTGGCCCGTTATTGCAACTACATAAACATGTTTTACAAAAAATAGACTACAGTAAATTACTGAGTGCAAATGTCCAGTGGGTATTCTGTGTTGAATGCAGGGTACAGGCTATAGTGAGTATGTTTCGGTGAGAATGATGGACCTCACGCTTTTGCCAGAGGGGAATGTTGTGAGGGATAGTTTGAGGGATCGGCCTTAATCTTTGTTGCTCACCTATGTGGCCTGGAGATATGTAGTTCACATGGAGACAACAGATTTTAGCCAATGACCCGCTCTGCTGGGAGATGATGCGACAAGGGCAGGCTTCAGCAGACTTCACAAAGTTCACCAGGTAGCCACCAGGGCGTCGTCTGCAAACTTCTGGAGCTTGACATAGTGTTGACTGGGGGGTGTACAGGGAGAAGAATATGGGGGGACAGGATACAGCCTGGTCTCTAGATCTTAATATTTATTGGAAAGGCTACTTACCCTGTCACGTTGTTTATTAAGTTATTCACTTTAATATATTAATATCCTTTTTGTAGTTTAGTTTTTATCTTTCATAGTGTTTTATATGCTACCTCTACTAGGTTTGGTGTGTTGTCAAGTGATGAGAATAATATGTGTTAATAAGCTCACTGCTAACACCACATCTGCAATTCAAAGCAAACCCATTGACTGTGTCCTTAAGGAACAGTTTTCCATGCCCTCATATTCCCTAGCTCCACTTACAGCTAACAACCAAACATGGACACACCTAATATTATCACATACACATTATAGTGTAAGTCCCCCTTATGCCGCCAAAACAGCCCTTAAGGCATGGACTCCAGCAGACCTCTTCAGGTGTGCTGTGGTATTTGGCACCAAGACATTAGCAGCAGTTCCTTTAAGTCCTGTAAGTTGCGAGGTGGAGTCCCCAAGCATTGGACTTGTTTGTCCAGCACATCCCACAGATGCTCAGTTGGATTGAGATCTGGGGAATTGGAGATCATGTCAAACCATTCCTGAACCATTTTTGCTTTGTGGCTATCAGGGAATACCATTTCCATGAAAGGGTGAACATGGTCTGCAACAATGCTTAGGTAGGTGGAACGTGTCAAAGTAACATCAACATGAATGGCAGGACCAAAGGATTCCCAGCAGTACATTACCCAAAGCACCACATTGCCTTTGACAACTTGCCTTCTTCCCATAGTGCAAACAAAACGTTATTCATAAGACCCGGCCACCTTTTTTCATTGGTCCGTGGTCTAGTTCTGATGGTCACATGCCCAGTGTAGGTGCTTTCGGCATGGACAGGGGTTAGCATGGGCATCCTGACTGCTCTGCGACCCTACGTATAAAACTTTGATGTACTCTGTGTTCCGACTCCGTTCTGTTAAAACCAGCATTAACTTTTTTAGCGAATTTGACTATATTAGCTTGTCTGTTGAATTGGACCACACAGGCCAGCCTTGGCTCCCCATGTCCCCATTACTTAGATACTTACACTTGCTCATTTCCACTGCTTCTAACACATCAACTATGCGGACAAAATGTTCATCTGCACCCAAATATATCCCACCCCACTGAGAGATGCCATGATAACATTATTAGTGTCAGTTTACCTGTCAGTGGTCATGTTATGGCTTATAGAGTATCAAGTGTATTATCTTTATAGAGATTTAGGGCACCATGACCTAATATAGCTTCAGCGTACCATGGCATAGTTTCTAGATTTGTCTTGAAGCCTTGATGGAGGAACAGAACACCATTATTCCTCAAGACATTCTAGAAATAATTTCATGTGTTTTGCTAGAAAGTGTTCTCTGACATTGTTAAACGTCAGTATTGCCGTTACCTGAGCGTTCTCTTACAGTCACTAAGCTATAGAATCTACCAGCCGTTGTAGCAAAAATTATGTGCCAGGTCAGCATTTTATATGCATGATGGAAGGTTACTTCACCCCTGTGGGGAAGCTCTGGCTTTTTACTTAGTACCTCTAATTTACGATAGTGTTTTATTCATGTTCATTAGTGGTTTAATAAATTCACAATAACTGATTATCCGCAACAACCGTATCGGAATAAAGAACAGGCATATCCAGCCCTTCAATAGCAGACGACAAAGCTATTCATTTGTGTGCTGTGCCCTGTGTCTGGCTCCTAGTTGGCACATAGACGCAGTATGCACACTATGTACTCAGCATGCCAAGTTGGGACAGGCACTGCATTGCAGCGTAGAGCATTTGCCCAAGTCATGGCACACAGGCTGAGTCTGATCAGGCGATGTAGATCATCTACTGTAAAGAACATGAGTAGACAGTATTATGTCATAGCACGAGCGAAAACTGAGCTTTTTATCCGTCCTTGTGTTTTCGAAGGTCTCGATAACACAACATTATATTAATCTCTGGAAACACATAAGGTATGTAATACATGTCTCCTTTACCGACTCTATAGAACACAGTCACCCTCTGCAGGGCAGTTATCCGCATTAGCTCTTTCTATGTCCTTAAATGACTCCTCCTCTCTGTCTCACACCCTCCCTTCCCTTGTCTGTGTCTATAGCCTGCCCCCCTTTTCCCTGTGACACATACGCTAGACGTTGCATTGATTGTGCATAGAGAACCTCACCCTCTTCTTCCACCTCAGTCTCGAATGGAAGAGGAGAGAATTGGAGTGCTTCGGTTTTTACTGGTGGGCAACCTTGTCTTCTATCCGAATATCTGTTTGACTTGTTACATGAGGACTGTGCAGTACAGGTTAGAGACTGTTTGTACTAGGAGGTTTAGTTTTTTGGCTGATAGTCGGTGCAAATAACAGAACAGTGCATTGAATACCTGAAAGCATTTGCAGAACAGTTCAAAACTCAGATCTCGATTCAGGATTGCTGAGACAGATGAAGTTCTTGAAAACAAATGTTAGCGGATTGATATTTTATGTTTATTATTATTTTTTTATAATAGTGAAGATTTTTTACACTCTTAATTTAAAAATTTTTTTTTAAACACATTGATAGCATATTACTAGCAAACATGTTGTGTTGTCTGAATGTAACTAACTTTTCTCATTATCTCTCTCTGTCCACAGATGCCTTTTCAGCTGGTCTGACTCCAGGAGAGACCCGCTGTCATTACAATGTCCCAGCTCCTGCATGTGGAGATCCCCAACTTTGGCAGCTCCGTGCTGGAGAGTTTGAACGAGCAGCGCCTGCTGGGTCAGTACTGTGATGTGGCGGTCATGGTCAACGGCCAGGCCTTCAAGGCCCACCGCGCTGTGCTGGCGGCCAGTAGCCTCTACTTCAGAGACCTGTTCAGTGGCAGCTCCCAGAGCCTGTTTGAACTTCCCTCATCGGTCACACCGTCCTGCTACCAGCAGATCCTCTCCTTCTGCTACACTGGCAGGCTGACGATGGCTGCCAGCGAGCAGCTTGTCCTCATGTACACTGCCGGCTATCTCCAGATCCAGAATATTGTGGAGCGAGGGATGGATCTCATGTTAAAAGCCAACTCTCCACACTGCGATTCCCAGTCGGCAACTAGCGAGGACCTGGGACTCGAACCGTCAAGCCCCATCAACAACAACAACCCCCATCGGGCCGTGTTGCAGAGGGACACGCTGACAGCCACTTGTAGGATTAAGCAGGAAAGATGTGAGTCTCCAATGACTGAGGAACACACTGTCAGGGGCCTTGAGGGCCACGCCACCAGGAGTAGAGCACTGTTTTACATGGTGGCCGGAGGAAGTGGCCTAGTACCCGGAGGGCAGTCGCACCCTCTTGTTTCTGGGGAGCGCTCCAGCCCTGGGGGATCCAGCCTACCAGCCACTGACAGCCCCACGTCCCACCCCAACGATGACGAGGAGCTCGAAATGGAGTTCTACGGCAGCGGCAGCCATACAAACGGGTCCAATGGGCAGACCAACACCTACAGCAGTAATTCATCTATCCCCTGGGTTACCTTTTAGAAGTACCAGTAGTTCTCCTTTGATCTCACCATCTTTTGAACACTCACCGGCTGGGTTTGAAAATGTTCCCCTCTTCTGTTCCCCCTCCCCAGTGCAGGATAAGTTGGACGTGCTGACTCTGCCACTGGCCACTGAGAGGCGCCCCTGTGTGCTGATCGGCAGGGACACCATGGCGCTGCCGGCCAGTCTAATCAGCCAGATTGGCTACCGCTGCCACCCCACTCTGTACACAGAGGGTGATCCTGGCGAGAAGGTGGAGTTGGTGGGAGGTAAGACAAGGACAGTGAACCATGACCTGGGCCACTCGAGTATATTTTATCTTTACGCTGCGCCTCAGTCTGTCTCAAGCACTCAGAAGCTAAGCCCTCAGGAGCAAACAGTTCCTGTTCCTTGTTTCTTTTATTACTGCAACACCACTATGTTGTCATGGAGATAACTAGGGAGGTTCGCAGTATATTGTTGATGTCATGGATGTGAACGAGAGTAGCATCGCTCTGTCTTTCCACCAGGCTCAGGTGTGTACATGACTCGAGGACAGCTAATGAACTGTCATCTGTGTGCTGGCATTAAGCACAAAGTGCTTCTCCGTCGCCTGCTTGCCACCTTCTTTGACAGGTTAGATTGTCAAATTCCAAAAGTGCATTTGTAACTGTATACTTTTGTCAGCATATTTTTTAAAATATTTTATGTATTTAGCTGGGAGCTCTTATATAGAGCAACTTCCATTCATTATGGATTGCTTAAATTTAGTAGCTACAGCACTTTGCAAACCTATAAATCAAGTAACCTGTTCTATATAGAGCATAGTTTGTCATAGAAAGAGAGATATCAACAGAAGGAGTATGGATGGAAGCACAAAAAGCCTTTTGGATACTGATTGTTCTATGGTATCCATAGAAACACTCTGGCCAATAGCTGTGGAACTGGAATCCGATCCTCCACCAATGATCCCAGCCGAAAACCTTTGGACAACCGAGTTCTTAACACTGTCAAACGTAGGTGCTCATCTGTTCTCAAACGTTAAACAACCTTCTGTATTCATTTGGCTTAAAGAGGAAGTGTACAGTTTTTTTAATTAATTAATATTCAGTATAAAATTGCAGAATGATTTCACCAAAACACCATGACCTCTGCAATGGATTGGAACAATGCATTATTTAAATGTGCCAGAGCATTTTAGAAATGCATCACAGTACTCCAAACCACCTCATCATTGCATACCTACAATGTTTTCTGTATGATGTCTAAGCCCAGCAGTTTTTGAAGCTTTGCCACTGGGTCATAAATACCTGTTTGAATGATGCTGTTTCTGACAAAATATGTATTTTATATATACACATAAATCAGTTCAGAGACAATCCAGATTGAATTGTTAGTTGAGTAAAATCATTTTCATATTGCATTGTATTTAATTACACAAGATCACTGCAAAGTGTGACCAAAACAACATTTGGAACAGAGCAAAAAATTTAAAAAAATGATAAACTACAAGCACATTAGCAATTGTGTATAAGGCCAAACATGCAATTACGACACTGTATGCATTTCTTTCAAAGTTGCCTTTTCTCCTTCCGCTCTTTTGCAGTATACTGTCAGAACTTTGCACCAAATTTCAAGGAAAGCGAGATGAACGTGATTGCAGCCGACATGTGCACCAACGCCCGGCGTGTGCGAAAGCGCTGGCTGCCTAAGATCCAATCCATGCTCCCGGAGGCCAAAGAGAACAGCAGGAACTCAAGCAAGGGTCAGTCCCGGACCAGTGCCTCGTCCAAGACTAATTCTGTATCAGCAGCTCTGCCCTTCGAAATGGACTTCAGACACCTGACGTCTTCGTATCTGACGCTAGAACGGCAGCTCTACGCCGAAAGCCGCAAAGAGACTCTTCAACCTCACCTGCAGTTTGTCGGGATGGCCAGGTCAGAAGAGGGAGCTGCATCAACCCGGCTGGTCGAGTCTATGACAAAGGCTGGGCCTGAGTGCGAAGGGCGAGGAGCCCAGGGGGACCAAGAAACTGAGCCCACCTCTGAGCGCTCGGACAGGGCAGCCGAGGTACCCTCCATCAGCCCGCAGGGTAAGGTTGGGGCCGGTGGCTTGCCCTTCGCCAAACACAAAAGACAGCAAGAGGACAGGTCGCTTGGAGATGTCCAGTGAGCTCTTAACATCTCCCTTATCCACCAACCGATTACGTCTGTGTGTGTGTAAATGTAATGCTTCGGCTACCCCACTGCATGTACCATCGCAGCAACTGCAGTTCACATATGCACTTTAGGAGAACTGACATAATAACAAAATGCCGCGTAATAATTTTCCAATTTAGAAAATGTCTACCACTGTGGTCCCCGATGGACTAACCGATAAATAAGGTGGGTGAACACACATTGTTGAAATGGGTAACCACAGTCAAATATTTTATGCTCATAAAAGCCTAAATAAAGGTCAGGGATTTGGGCTTTTACATGCGTATACTCTTCATTACACTTTTGGTCATAATGTACCGCTCACTGCAATTTACCAACGCTACAATACCACTTTTTTACAGTACAGAAAACGCTTGGAATTTAACTACATAATCCGATTGTGAAATGGTATTAACACAACTACAATCTTATTTGATCTTCATTTGTTTAATTCTGTCTCAATCCAAGTAGCCCCACAACAGCATTTGTTTCCAGGTATATTTTGAAGTTATGAAGGTTCACAATGTACCCATTGATACCTTGCAGTTTTTTTGAAAACACAGAGTACCAAGTCATTTCTCATTCCTAAAAATAAAATCTTGCCAAATTTTCGTTGTTGAATATGTCTTTTAGCTGTTCTGCTTCCACTTAAACACTACTGATGAGAAATCGTGTGCGTCTATATAATCAAATGTTTGAACTAAATAAGACAAACATTACTAATAACAAATACGATCTCATATGTACTCCTTTTTTAACTTGTTTGAAACTGGTGGGCAACTGTGTTTAGTTGAAGATTCAGAGATATGGAACTTTCATCGTTCATCTTCTAGCCAAATTGTTCAGGTTCTCCCTCAAGTCCCTCACTTTATACATTTGTTTCACAAACTCTTGTATTTAAATAAGGTTGAATGCTGTAGTCATGGTTAAGCTAATACAAATACAATAAACAGAAGCCATGGCCAAAATCCTCTTTGTTTTGATGTTATGTGAAAAGCAATAGAGCTACCCATGAATGATATTTCAGCTGGGTAATGTATTTGTGTACTTATGTATTACATAAATAACATATTTATTTTGTTATTTTGTCTGATACCATTTTTTTACATGATTTTACACAGTTTTACACACTGATTGGCTTCTATTTTAAGATCTCTAAAATAAAATGTATAAGCATTTAGGCAGTGACTTAAAATGTGTTGTTGTTTTAGACAATTAGCTTCCCATGTCTTTCTAACACTGCAAAAAAAATGTTAAGTAATTAATCAACATTTACATTTGCTCAATGGCCAGAACATCAAGCTTAAGGATACTTAACCAGGCATTTCTATTAATGTGTAATAATCGGTTTAGCAGGTTTTGAGAGACCATTTTTTAGCTCATTATTGAAGTAAAATAATGCTGATGTTTCTGCAGTAAAGGTTTGTATACAAAGATTAATCAATGTCTGGTCTGGTAGACTGTCAATCCTTAAAGTTACCATAAACCATTTGGTTGCTGCCCAGTATACTCAGGCTCACTAATATACTCAGGCTCACTAATATACTCAGGCTCACTAGTATACTCAGGCTCACTAATATACTCAGGCTCACTAGTATACTCAGGCCCACTAATATACTCAGGCCCACTAATATACTCAGGCTCACTAGTATACTCAGGCTCACTAGTATACTCAGGCTCACTAATATACTCTGGCTCACTAGTATACTCAGGCTCACTAGTACACTCAGGCCCACTAATATACTCAGGCTGACTAGTATACTCAGGCCCACTAATATACTCAGGCCCACTAGTATACTCAGGCTCACTAATATACTCAGGCTCAATAATATACTCAGGCTCACTAGTATACTCAGGCTCACTAGTATACTCAGGCCCACTAATATACTCAGGCTCACTAGTATACTCAGGCTCACTAGTATACTCAGGCCCACTAATATACTCAGGCCCACTAGTATACTCAGGCTCACTAATATACTCAGGCTCACTAGTATACTCAGGCTCACTAATATACTCAGGCTCAGTAGTAAACTCAGGTGGCCTGTTTTAGCAGATTCACAGATGTGCCATGTTGTCTTCCTTTCTTAACATAAGACTTTACTGTGAGACAGTCAATGACTTGGAAATATTTTCATTTAATACCCCTGGTCGGTGCTCTGAATTTGCTTTGAATGTTATTTTATTTTCATAATAGAGCTTTTGTTGCTGAGTTGTACTTACCAATGTCACAAGTGAGGACCTTTCCCTCACTCTGGGTGTTTTTCAGTTGGCTCACTCCTTCGTTTAGTTGGCTAATGAGTCACTTGCACCAGGTTCCAGTTGTTAATTAGCAAGCAAGTTTATGTATATAGCACAATTCATACATAGAAGCAATTCAATGTGCTTTACAGAGCATTTTATATTCATAGCAATCTATTTACTGGCATTAAGTAAAACATTAGCAGGGCAAATTAAGTCACTGGGTGTGGTTGCACTTTAATGAACATAATTTCAGTCACACAGTGATGGTGAGCGTTAGTATCATTGTTAGTTTTGTTAGATGTTAATCGCTGTTTTTGTATGTTAGTAGTTGCTTGGTGTAAGCACACTATTGTTTTAATTAATAATTTTCATTATGTTTTCCATTCAATGGCGTGTTTTTTATTATTTGAACTTAAACCATTCTCCTGCACTACATCCGTGGTTCGTGACAACCAACTGTGTGACCTCAAAGAGACCATTGAAATGTACCTGTAACTTCTAAATTCAGACATTTGTATCACAGCTCAGTTAGGTGTGTGATAGCAAAGGAAGGAAAGCTATATTTCTTAGCCCTAATGGCAAATAACACAAAGATGCTGAACAAGTGTTTATATCTATTTTTAATAAGGCTTAGTAAAACACATTCAAATCAGGCTACTTTCCACATTTTTTACACACTGTCACGATGAGGTGAAGAACTCATGTCTTCACCCCATGTTTCCCGGTTATCTTATCCACGGTGAATGCTGCACTGGACTCATTTCCTTGTTTGTCTTGTCATTATCACTCACACCAGGTCCTAATCATTAATTAGTTAATGTATTTATGTTGTCTACTCAGTGTTGCTGTTCATTGATGCATGTCATGTCTGCAGTGTTGGTAAGTGTTGTGTGTTACAGATATGTTGGTGTTGTTTTATTAATTTAGCAGTCGCTCTAGTAACCGCACTTTCATTTCTGTTTAGCTTAACTGTTTACCTTTTGTTGAGGGTTTGTTTTATTTATACTATGGATGGGAAACCGAGGCCTTCTGAACTACTGAGGCTTTTTTAAAATAGCTCGAAGCGTTCCAACACAGTGCACAGCAGGGACATCTGCTGGATAAAATGTTATATGACATGTTTGATTTAGAAGCATTGTATAACCCGGAGCAGCACTTTGTTTCGTCGGGTTTGCACCACCAGCCCTTTCCTCAGTCTTTAGCGTTGCATCTGAGGTAATGTGAATAATGAATGAATAATAAAAACTGCAGTAAAACTGGAATTTGTTGACCAAAAAGGCTGACATTTTTTGTATAACAAAAACATATTCAATCAATCAAATGTATTTATACAGCAACAAAGTTGTCACAAAGTGTTTTTACAATCACCCAGCCTGAATCCGAAAGAGCACATATCGACAAGTTGAACAAGAATAACAAGTTGAACAAGTTGATACACGGCGGCTAGGAAAAACTCCCTGTAGGTTTTATTTTATTAATTTAGGAAGACACCTAGAGAGGAATTCTCTATTGGGTTTAGTGAAACTATGGCCATGAACAGGTAAACCCAGGACAAGGCCAGACAAATGTAAGTAGAGACAAGACACAAGGAGAGGTTAGACACCCTGATTCTCTGCATTCCCGACACCAGAGTATAGCAGCATAAATCTTAGAATGAGACAGGGGGGTCCAGTGAAGCTGTGGCCCTAAACAGGGTAAACCCCAAACAGGGCCCAATAGGCCGGAAAACACCCACCCACTTTACCGAGCATCAACCCAGGGACACCAATCAACCACGACCACTCGGGCAGGTTTAGTTTTTGCTCACAAAGCTACTCGAATTGAGGGAACAAAAGAAAACTGTAGCGAGCCAGTGACTCCACCCCCCAGTCAGCAACTGGGATGTTTAGTTTTTGCTCACAAGTTACTCGAATTAGGGACCAACAGAGAACTATTGCGAGCCAGTGACTCCACCCCCCAGGCAGCGAATTGGGAGAGAGGACGCCCCAGGGGAGATGTGAACCCGCAAGGCAAAGACAGCAGGGCGGAATGAGATCCAAGCCTTCCGTTCAACCTTCGTACCCTGGGCCATATTACACTCAACCATAGACCTTACTGAAAAGATATGTTTTTAATTGTGATTTAAACGTTTGAACAGTGTACATTTCTAACTCAGATTGGCAACTCATTCCATAATAGAGGAGGTCTATACGAGAAAGCTCAACCCCCAGCTGTTTGTTTAGATATTTTAGTTACAATTAGAAGACCAGAATCCTCTGATCTTAGGTTAAGCGTGGGTATGTATAGCTGGACTAGTTCAGCCAGGTAGGTGGGAGCAAGTCATGTAAAGCTTTATATGTTAACAGTAGTACTTTAGCAAGCAAGTTTATTTATATAGCACAATTCATACATAGAAGCAATTCAATGTGCTTTACAGAGGAAAATAATAAAATGATAAAATACATCCTTTTATCAGAATAAATAAAATAAAAATAAAATACATGCATTTTATAACAATATGTAATGCTGAAGTGACGGCATATGCAACCTAAGGCTCCCCTGTGGGAGAACGCTTGGCAGAGCCATCTACAAAATTACCACCAGGGTCGCTACATTACCCCCACCAAACGGGAGAGCGTGTCCTCACGCTTCACTTGTCCAAAGTCCCTCACGGAGACACACCTCTCCGATGGCCTTCTGCTAATCCCACACCAATTTAGCGTCCGGCGGGGGGAATTGAACCAGTGACTTTCTCTAGAACATATAGGTCTTTTTGCTCCGCTGGCCAAAGGTATACATTACAGGTTTTCATTTATGCCATGCATCAGAATAAAAACAAATAAAAGCATAAAAAGATAATTAAAATAGACTTAACAGTGTGATAAATTTTAAGTGCTCAGTCATATGCTTGCGAAAAGAGAAATGATTTTAGCCTGGCTTTAAAAATTGATACATTTTGGGCACGTTTAAGATCTTCTGGTAATTTATTCCAGTTGCATGCAGCGTAACTGCTGAATGCAGCTTCACCATGTTTAGTTTTGACTCTGGGCTCCACTAGCTGTCCTGAGTTCAGTGATCTGAGTGCCCTGCTTGGTTTATAATCCTCAAACATATCAGAAATGTATTCAGGGCCCAGTCCGTTCAGAGATTTATAGACTACTAGCAAAACTTCAAAATCTATTCTGTAAATAACTGGAAGCCAGTGCAAAGATTTAAGAACCGGCGTGATGTGTTCTGTTCTCTTAGTTTTTGTTAACATTCTAGCAGCAGCATTCTGAATGAGCTGCAGCTGTTTTACAGTCTTTTTCGGAAGTCCAGTTAAGAGCCCATTACAGTAGTCAACCCTACTGGAGATAAATGCATGGATAAGCCTCTCTTGGTCTTCTTTCGACACCAGATGCATGGATAAGCCTCTCTTGGTCTTTTTTCGACACCAGATCCTTGATTCAGTCAGATGGTTTGAGAGCCATATATATTTGAGTATCATCTGCATAACTATGGTAGTTAATGTTGTTGTTCTGTAAAACTTTGCCCAGAGGTAGCATATAGAGATTGAACAGAAGTGGTCCGAGAATTGATCCCTGGGGAATTCCACATGTCATAGCCACCTTATTAGATTCATAATTGCCTATGGTGACAAAGTAACTCCGCCCATCTAAATAAAACCTGAACCAATTAAGGACTGTCCCGGAGAGTCCTACCCAATTTTCCAGCCTGTCCAGAAGTGTTATATGATCTACTGTGTCAAATGCAGCACTGAGATCTAATAGAACCAAAACTGTAATTTTACCCGAGTCAGTGTTCAGTCGTATATCATTTAAAACTTTTATCAGAGCCGTATCAGTACTATGGTGAGGTCGGAAGCCTGATTGGAATTTGTCTAAAAGACCGTTTGAGTTCACAAATTTGCTGAGTTGATTGAAGACCACCTTCTCAATAATTTTGGCTATAAAAGGTAGATTTGAGACTGGTCTATAGTTGTTCAAAACCGTTGCATCCAGTTTTCTCTTTTTTAATAGCGGTTTAATGGCAGCTGTTTTTAATGACGTTGGGAAAATCCCTAACTGTAAAGAACTATTTGCTGCAGATCTATTGTTATGGAGTTAAAAATTGTTTTTAAAAAGTCTGTTGGTAGTGTGTCAAGACAACATGTGGAAGCTTTAAGACGTCCAACTGTTTCTTCTAGGGTTTTTGGGTCAATTCTATCAAATTGTGACATAACGGACAAGTTATTTCTTGGTGGTTGTAGTGGCAATACAGGGTCATTGTTTGACTTTGTAGTTTTGATGGTCTGCCTAATACTTTGGATTTTTTCACTGAAGAAAGTAGCAAATTCATTACATTTTGCACTGGACAAAAGTTCAGGTGCTATCTGCTTTGGGGGGTTGGTGAGTTTGTCGTTTAAAGTCTGCCCTAGCCTTAACAGGCAGCCAATGTAAAGAGGCTAAAACGGGGTAATATGGTCAAATTTCTTAGTTCTAGTTAAGATTCTAGCAGCTGTATTAAGTACAAGTTGAAGTTTGTTTATTGATTTATCAGGGTAACCAGATAATAGAACATTGCAGTAGTCGAATCTTGAGGTAACAAGAGCATGGATTAGTTTTTCCGCATCAGTTTTTGATAAATAGTTTCTGATCTTTGCAATATTCCGAAGATGGAAAAATGCTGTCCTTGAAATATATTTTATATGATCGTCAAACAAGAGATCCGGGTCGAGGGTCACTCCAAGGTTTCTCACAGTTTTTTGTGAAATGACTATACATCCGTTTAGGTTTAACGTAAGGTCTGTCAATAAATCTCTCTGTTTCTTAGGTCCTAAAACTAGCATTTCAGTTTTATCTGAATTTAAGAGCAGAAAATTCTCTGTCATCCACTTTCGTATGTCTGTAACACATGCTTCCATAGTAGCTAATGTAGGAGCTTCTCCATGTTTCATAGAAATATACAGCTGCGTGTCATCGGCACAGCAGTGAAAATTGGCATTATGGTTTCAGATGACATCACCCAAAGGCAGCATATAAAGTGAGAACAGAAGTGGTCTTAAGACTGAGCCTTGCGGAACACCAAAGCATACTTTTGACTTATCCGAGGATAAGCCGTCTACACAAACAAACTGAAGTCTATCTGATAAATAAGATTTAAAACAGTCGAGAACATGTCCTCTTAGCCCAACAAGGGTCTCCAATCTTTCCAAGTGAAGGGAGTGATCAATTGTGTCAAAGGCCGCACTAAGATCAAGAAGCAATAGGAGAGATGCAGAACCTTTGTCCAAAGCCAATAAAAGGTCGTTTACTACCTTAACAAGTGCAGTCTCTGTGCTATGATGAGGTCTAAAACCGGACTGGAGTTTTTCAGATATATTATTTGTCTTCAGAAAGACTGTAAGTTGTAGTGAGACAAATTTGTCTAAGATTTTTGAAAGAAATGGAAGCTTCGATATTGGTCGGTAGTTCTTTAAAATGTCTGGATCTATATTAGATTTTTTAGCAGAGGCTTTATTTCTGCAATTTTTATTGAGGTTGGCACTGATCCGGAGGATAGGGAGCAATTTATTATGTTCAACATTGATGGACCACACACAGGAAGTAACTCTTTAAGTAATTTAGTTGGAATTGGGTCTAGTTGACAGTTGGTTGACTTTGAACTATTTATTCATTTTGTAAACGTTTCAAGAGACACAGGTACAAAAGATTAAAGTGTCGCCATTGGCAATAAATAACCGCAACAGGAAGGATCAAACCAGAGACGTTGCGACCTTAGGGCTGGAAACTTCTGGTTGCGCTACAGTATAAGACGCATTTGCTTGGTGTTTGGTCTTTATTCATTTGGGTGGTGTATTACGTTCTGGTTTGAAAATAGCATGGTCAAATGAAGCTTTTGATTTTGTACTAGTGGCAAAGAATTTATTTAAACAAAATAATAATTAAAAGATGCCTAACTAGGGATCGGAAACTGTAACCTCAAAATACTTTCCAGACAATGTTGACAGCCATGTTGCATCTAAGCAACCCAACTGCTGAAGCGTCAAGGACATGTAGCAATATTAACTTTTGAATGTTCCATAACCTTTTGGGTCAATTGAAAAAATACAGTTCCAGCCAAAGTCCAGAACTTATTTCCTTGCAAGGCTGTTTAAACATAGTGTGGCCTTTAGTTACATATATACAGCCATGTGTGCATATACATTGAATGATTTAGTACTAACAGTACCTAGGTGATGAAGCGAATTCATAGAAAAGTTTTGACTGGAATTGTCACGACTCCTAGTCCAAGTAGGACATCTAGTGGGCTAGGAGGGGTGGAGCACATTTCTGTTGTTTACCACTGGGTTTGTCACACAGCTGAAATGTGTAAAGTTTAATAAGAGTGTTTCAGCTGTTTGGGTATTGGGTGATTATGTTTGGTACAAAAGTCAATGGGTCTTGGGGCACGGTGTGGATTATTGAATGTGTTTATGCCTCATTGTGCCTCATTGTTTTGAAAAGAATGTTGCTGTGGTTTTCAATGTATTGTCAGGGATGCGGTGTGTAGGTAGCAGGTAAACACAAGCGCAGAGAATCTTATTTCGAATAAAGGGTTTATTTCCCAACAGACAGGCGACTCCAGACTGAAACCGATCCACTATCGGGTATCCGTGAGTGACAGAAACAGTTTACACTCAGAACTGTACTTTATCCAGGGAACACGGAGAAACCACACACAAAACATTCACTAACATAATTCAATGCCGCAACCCAGACGAAAAGAAATGCAGATTGACCCAGAGAAGCAGAACATCATGCAATTAATTGAGCATGTGTACATTTAATTAGCAGGCCATATTTACTGCAGTCAAATTCCTTGTTTGCTTACGCAAGCTTGGCCAATAAAGCTGATTCTGATATGCTATAATGTAAATACATAGGTCTAATGGAAATACAGCCAGATTAGTTGGTGTGGGACGCAATACAATTTCCCTAAAAACCAGACACACACACACCTACATATACATGTACATACATATACAGTATCTGACAAAAGTGAGTACACCCATAGAAGTAATCCTATGGGGGGACAGGGGGACACGTCCCCCCCAATATTCAAAGGAGGACAATTTCCCCCCCAATATTTGATCATACGGTGGACTTTGACTAGCTTTGACTACCCTGGACTTTGACTAGGCTCGGCCCAAAGCAATAGGCACGCGGAAACTTTTAACAAGTAAAAGCACAACATATTTCTTAATATTAGATACTGCATATGGCATTTTACAGCTAAAATGTTGACGTTTAGCTGTTTTAACTACATCATACACATGGGCAAAAATAGAATTCAGAAAATAAAAGCTTGAACATTTTTCAAAAGATATATTCTGGCATCTGGGGGGGGGTTCGAACCAGCGCCCCCCGGCTCCGCCGTCAAGCACACTAACCGCTACTCCAAACAGATTAGTGGGGGAAATCACAGTGATGACTGCGTGTGATGAAGTACTGGCCGTTCAGTGATTCTCCAGACCACACAGATGGGCAGTCCGCTCCTGCAGTACTACCTATATTACAGGCTATCCTGCAGTACTACCTATATTACAGGTTATCCTGCAGTACTACCTATATTACAGGCTATCCTGCAGTACTACCTATATTACAGGCTATCCTGCAGTACTACTTATATTACAGGCTATCCTGCAGTACTACCTATATTACAGGCTATCCTGCAGTACTACCTATATTACAGGCTATCTTGCAGTACTACCTATATTACAGGCTATCCTGCAGTACTACTTATATTACAGGCTGTCCTGCAGTACTACCTATATTACAGGCTGTCCTGCAGTACTATCTATATTACAGGCTATCCTGCAGTACTACTTATATTACAGGCTGTCCTGCAGTACTACCTATATTACAGGCTGTCCTACAGTACTACCTATATTACAGGCTATCCTGCAGTACTACCTATATTACAGGCTGTCCTGCAGTACTACCTATATTACAGGCTATCCTGCAGTACTACTTATATTACAGGCTGTCCTGCAGTACTACCTATATTACAGGCTGTCCTACAGTACTACCTATATTACAGGCTATCCTGCAGTACTACCTATATTACAGGCTGTCCTGCAGTACTATCTATATTACAGGCTATCCTGCAGTACTACTTATATTACAGGCTGTCCTGCAGTACTACCTATATTACAGGCTATCCTGCAGTACTACTTATATTACAGGCTGTCCTGCAGTACTACCTATATTACAGGCTATCCTGCAGTACTACTTATATTACAGGCTGTCCTGCAGTACTACCTATATTACAGGCTATCCTGCAGTACTACTTAAATTACAGGCTGTCCTGCAGTACTACTTATATTACAGGCTATCCTGCAGTACTACTTATATTACAGGCTGTCCTGCAGTACTACCTATATTACAGGCTATCCTACAGTACTACTTATATTACAGGCTATACTGCAGTACTACCTATATTACAGGCTGTCCTGCAGTACTACCTATATTACAGGCTATCCTGCAGTACTACTTATATTACAGGCTGTCCTGCAGTACTACCTATATTACAGGCTATCCTGCAGTACTACTTATATTACAGGCTGTCCTGCAGTACTACCTATATTACAGGCTGTCCTGCAGTACTACTTATATTACAGGCTGTCCTGCAGTACTACCTATATTACAGGCTATCCTGCAGTACTACTTATATTACAGGCTGTCCTGCAGTAATACTTATATTACAGGCTATCCTGCAGTACTACTTAAATTACATGCTGTCCTGCAGTACTACTTATATTACAGGCTGTCCTGCAGTACTACCTATATTACAGGCTATCCTGCAGTACTACTTATATTACAGGCTGTCCTGCAGTACTACTTATATTACAGGCTATCCTGCAGTACTACTTATATTACAGGCTGTCCTGCAGTACTACCTATATTACAGGCTATCCTGCAGTACTACTTATATTACAGGCTATCCTGCAGTACTACCTATATTACAGGCTATCCTGCAGTACTACTTATATTACAGGCTGTCCTGCAGTACTACCTATATTACAGGCTATCCTGCAGTACTACATATATTACAGGCTGTCCTGCAGTACTACCTATATTACAGGCTATCCTGCAGTACTACTTATATTACAGGCTGTCCTGCAGTACTACCTATATTACAGGCTATCCTGCAGTACTACTTATATTACAGGCTGTCCTGCAGTACTACCTATATTACAGGCTATCCTACAGTACTACTTATATTACAGGCTGTCCTGCAGTACTACCTATATTACAGGCTATCCTGCAGTACTACTTATATTACAGGCTGTCCTGCAGTACTACCTATATTACAGGCTATCCTGCAGTACTACTTATATTACAGGCTGTCCTGCAGTACTACCTATATTACAGGCTATCCTGCAGTACTACCTATATTACAGGCTGTCCTACAACACTACCTATATTACAGGCTATCCTGCAGTACTACCTATATTACAGGCTGTCCTGCAGTACTACCTATATTACAGGCTATCCTGCAGTACTACCTATATTACAGGCTGTCCTGCAGTACTATCTATATTACAGGCTATCCTGCAGTACTACTTATATTACAGGCTGTCCTGCAGTATTACCTATATTACAGGCTGTCCTGCAGTACTACTTATATTACAGGCTGTCCTGCAGTACTACCTATATTACAGGCTATCCTGCAGTACTACTTATATTACAGGCTGTCCTGCAGTACTACCTATATTACAGGCTATCCTGCAGTACTACTTATATTACAGGCTGTCCTGCAGTACTACCTATATTACAGGCTATCCTGCAGTACTACTTATATTACAGGCTGTCCTGCAGTACTACCTATATTACAGGCTATCCTGCAGTACTACTTATATTACAGGCTGTCCTGCAGTACTACCTACATTACAGGCTATCCTGCAGTACTACCTATATTACAGGCTATCCTGCAGTACTACCTATATTACAGGCTATCCTGCAGTACTACTTAAATTACAGGCTGTCCTGCAGTACTACCTATATTATAGGCTATCCTGCAGTACTACTTATATTACAGGCTATCCTGCAGTACTACTTATATTACAGGCTGTCCTGCAGTACTACCTATATTACAGGCTATCCTGCAGTACTACTTATATTACAGGCTGTCCTGCAGTACTACCTATATTACAGGCTATCCTGCAGTACTACCTATATTACAGCCTATCCTGCAGTACTACTTATATTACAGGCTATCCTGCAGTACTACTTAAATTACAGGCTGTCCTGCAGTTCTACTTATATTACAGGCTGTCCTGCAGTACTACCTATATTACAGGCTATCCTGCAGTACTACTTATATTACAGACTGTCCTGCAGTACTACCTATATTACAGGCTATCCTGCAGTACTACTTATATTACAGGCTGTCCTGCAGTACTACCTATATTATAGGCTATCCTGCAGTACTACTTATATTACAGGCTGTCCTGCAGTACTACCTATATTACAGGCTATCCTGCAGTACTACCTATATTACATGCTATCCTGCAGTACCACTTATATTACAGGCTGTCCTGCAGTACTACCTATATTACAGGCTATCCTGCAGTACTACCTATATTACAGGCTGTCCTGCAGTACTACCTATATTACACGCTATCCTGCAGTACTACCTATATTTTACAGGCTATCCTGCAGTACTACTTATATTACAGGCTGTCCTGCAGTACTACCTATATTACAGGCTAGCAGCATTTCGCAAACATTAGAACTCTGACTTTTTTGATAAAAAAAATGTTTGCATGCCCCAACACAGAAAGTCCCAAAGCTGTCCCCCACAACGTGTCTGACTATTTCGCCCTTGAGTACACCCCTCACATTTTTGTAAATATTTGATTATATCTTTTCACGTGACAATCCTGAAGAAAGGAAACTTTGCTACAATGTAAGGTAGTGAGAGTGCAGCTTGTATGACAGTGTACGTTTGGGGTCCCCGCAAAACAACTCAACACACAGCCATTACTGTCTAAACTGCTGGCAACAAAAGGGAGTACTGCTCTAGCCGCATTGGTTTTGCATGAAAGATCTGGCAGGCCTGGGTGCTTAGACCTAATATGCATTAATAGTGATGATATTGGACAAGACAGTAGGCTGAAATGTGTGGAATCAAGTATTTGCTCAAACTCCATTTGAACCAAATTTGCCATATCTAATTCAGTAATAACGGCTGTTTGACTTACCAGGTTACCTAATTAGGTGATTCAAGGTCAAAATGTTCCCAAACAATGGGCCAACCTATTTTCCCTCCTCTGCCTCCTCTATTCTCCATTGCTCTATAATACACTATCCTAATACCCAGAGGTGTGGACTCGAGTCATGTGACTTGGACTCGAGTCAGACTCGAGTCATGAATTTGATGACTTCAGACTCGACTCGACAAAATGTACAAAGACTTGCAACTCGACTTGGACTTGAACATCAATGACTCGTGACTTCACTTGGACTTGCGCCTTTTGACTCGAGAAGACTTGCTACTTCCCATGAAAACTGGGGAAGAAAATGTTCACACGGGCGCGCCGCTCTCAGTTTATCTGCATCTGTGAAAAAAATGCATGCAGAGAACACGCGCGCTGCCTGCACGACATCCAATCACTGTAGTCCCACGTTGTTTTGATTGGACATCCAATCACTGTAGTCCCACGTTGTTTTGATTGGACATCCAATCACTGTAGTCCCACGTTGTTTTGATTCGACATCCAATCACTATAGTCCCACGTTGTTTTGATTGGACAGCATCTAAGCAGGCACATTGCAAGACAACTAATGAAGCGCAAGCAACAACGCGCCAGTTGGCAAAATGATACCGAATATAGTTTCGTTTGGCTGTAAAAATTACGAGGTAGTCGACAAAAAAAGAGTTGCAATTTGCAAAACATGTGGGTCGAAGATTACAGACGGAGCTGCGCACGCGCACACGTCTCTATGGAGTCATTCCAATTATATTATCAGGTTGGTCCAGTTTTTCAGAAGTGATCATTTTGAGGAGTGAGGATTTTATTAATGACATGTTTAAAAAAGTTCAGGCTAAAAGGACCCATGTCTATTTGAAAGTTAAACTGTTTTGCAATATGAGGTTAGGGCTGGACAATAATTCAATATCAATATATATATCGCGGTAAAAAAAAAATCAATAACGGTGATATGATTTCTAAACACATTTTCGATATTTCAATATTTTTGCTGATCTCCAACACGGCAAGTTTAAGCTACAAAATGAGCGCCCATGACCGCAATTCAAACGTGACTGAACGAGCTTCCATAAGTGAGGAGAAAGCAGACAGTTGATATGAAAGGAAAGACTAATTCAGTGGTAGGGAAGTGGTTCAGCTTTCTGAGATCTGATAAACTTCAGGTTTCAGCGTGATGCTAAATGTGCCGGAGAATGAGTGGCTCAAAAGCGCATAAAACCAACATGGAGCTTGGATCTTCCGCGTTGACTGGCCCATGACGTCATGATGGACATGCGCTTTTGAGCACTCTCATTCTCCGAGCATGTTGCAACATGCGCGTTCATGAGCTTCTCTCTCGTGTCTCTTAAACCCACGGTCACGTAGCGAACTCATGAACTCACCTCTTCATTGTCTAACATGTTCACTAACTTTAAACGATATGTTCATAAGAACAAGTTTTGTTGCAAGAAGTTTTGTGTAAAGAATAATATAATCAGCCTATGTTATTGTTTAAAGTTAAATATATTAATAAGGTCAGTCTCAGAGTCCAATTGTTTATTTGACTTTGTTTAAAGGTTAAAATCAAATAAAAGGTGAACTTTAATTTATTTGTACCGTTTTATTTCTAAAATGTTATTTAGTTTTATAGGAGGAGGCTCCAAAGACTTGGCAAATGTATTTTTCAGAAGATTGTATACAGACATCCGTTGTGGGTGTTCATGCCATTTTTTCTGAGGCTTTTATATTGTTCATATTGATATCGGAATTATATCGTATCGACCGAAATTAAGAAATATATCGTCATATAAAATTTTGCCATATCGTCCAGCCCTAAGGTCAATACAAGACAGTACAGGACTGAAGTTGCTGTGCATTGTTCTAGTGCAATATGCTGTTGAAATACAAGCATTTTTTGTGAAATTAAATTTTCTGTTTTTTACTGTATTTGATTAATGTCATTGTATAAAAAGAGGTTTAAATTAATACAAATCTTACAGACATACATGATTTGTATACATTTTATTTCTGTGGTTAGATGACTTGAAATGACTCGAAACTAAAATGGTAGGACTTTGGACTCGACTTGAGACTTGTTGGCTTTGACTTGTGACTCGACTCGGGACTTGCCTCATCTTTGACTCGACTTGACTCGGGACTCGAGGGCAAAGACTTGAGACTTACTTGTGACTTGCATAACAATGACTTTGTCCCACCTCTGCTAATACCCTCTCCAAGAACCTGGTAAAGCAGCACTCCTAATAAATATCTTGTCTACTTCTCAAATTACGTTTTGTATGACTCTCAAATAACTAGCTAACCTAACACTCTAAATGATTCTCTTTGTATAACTCTAAATACTGTTCCATGACCACTCTCAAATAACCAGCTCTATTCCATGACACTCTTGATTAACTTGTTCTCTCAAATACTTCTATCTAATTTCTATACGCATGCGTGTCTTTAACTCCTACTGACAGCCCTCGAAGTGAACAGATTTTCTCAGCTTTTTAAGCACGCAGTATCGTAACAGCCGAAGGTGATTTTGTGATGTTACGAAGCTTCATGTTCATTTGTCCTACCCCTAATTAAAACCCACGACGTACATCTGACTGTGTTTGGTTCCTGCCACAACACTATACACCATGGATTGTGACACACACAGTAAACCACAATTTCAAGTGAAAAAATCCATGAAAGTCTTGAAATAGCCATTCATTATTACAATAAAATACACTAGTTTTATAAGGAGTTTTTGGGTTGTTGCTGCGACTCCAGTATTTCTATACGGCCTAGATTGTGGATGATGAGGTTTTATGAGGTCACTGACATCAGTACACCGACCTTAGCGGTTGCTGCTCTGGCATCCACTTTGAGGTCAAACTTCTTCAACCTGAGTGAACTTGACCAGAGTTAGAATCCCCCAGGAGAGTAGGGAATGAGGCTGCTCTCTGCTGGACAAAATAATCCATATCTTAAGGATATAAAGTGGTCTGGATCAATCAATTTTCAGTATTTGCCTACAATGTATTAATTTATAATGTTTAAATCCCAGTACCCACCAAAGTTCTACTCAGGATTTGTATCCATATCAATCTGGATCAATCAAGGGTGTGTGTGTGTGTGTGTGTGTGTGTGTGTGTGTGTGTGTGTGTGTGTGTGTGTGTGTGTGTGTGTGTGTGTGTGTGTGTGTGTGTGTGTGTGTGTGTGTGTGTGTGTGTGTGTGTGTGTGTGTGTGTGTGTGTGTGTGTGTGTGTGTGTGTGTGTGTGTGTGTGTGTGGAAACAATATACGTAAGAAGTCACAAGTTGAAAACTACTTTGGCAAATACAACACAACCAAACAGTAAGATTGACTTTATTGCTGTTGATCACTATGGTTATGGAAACTCCGTTTAAATATTTTGTGTCCGTATTGAATATAGGGTAAAACTTTATATGGGTACGGTAATAATCATTAATGAATACATTAATTGACATGATTTATTGACTTATAAATGCATTAACTAGGTGTGGATGCGTTAGTAAACATAACAACGAATGATTAGTTAATTGTTTAAACACACATCAATAAACAATACCTAATACATTAAACATTGAGTAACTACAAGTTATTTAATGTCTACAAACAATGAACTTTGTGTGATATTTGTTTGTTATTGTGTGTTATGTGTGTCATTAAACATGTTAACAAATGAACAGAGAACAAATAAAAGATGATAAAAACCATGAAGGAATACCCTTTGAATGAATATTTACAAAAGTATGCGCATTAATATTCCGTATAGTGTACCTTTTATTAACTAATCTTATTCCTTCATTTATAAATGTCAATTATAAAGTGTATTAACGGCCATTTATTCATTGACAAAAATGAATTATAATTTATACCTTCATAAATAAGTTGGTTGATCTCAGTATGTCCACAATGTGTAAATTGCTGCTGATGTCCGATTAACATTTTCACAAATAATTTACAGAGGAGTACATTTTTTAACAAATGACATTGTTCATTGTTAATAAGTGCATTTGTAAATGTGTGTATGTATATACAAATACCGTAGTTTAATGATTAATATAGGTCCTTTAAGACAATTTATTAATTAGTAATAAACCATTTGGCATTCCCTAATTTAAAGTATGGACTATATATAATTTATAAATGTTAAAAAATGATTTATGAATCTTCAAAAGCTCCTCCAATGGCCATGAAATATACCACACGAGAAAGTATAAGAACATATATTATGCATTATTCTTCACAGTAGTGTAACAGTGGTCAAGAATATTTGCATCTCTGGTCGGGATACTAATAAATTGTTTGTATTTAGGTAGCTCGTGGCTATGGTTATCTTTGTTGTTAAAGTCGCCAAGGACGTTAAGGTGTAGCCGTTCAGTTGCCAATATTTGTTCAGCATTTGTGCCTCCTTCACGTTGTCAAGCGGAGGAATGTAAAGACTAGCCAGAATGAATGATGAAAATAGACAAAGATAAATTACGTCAGAACTTTTTCCACATTTGATGTGACCTATAATGTTAACAATTCAATTGAAAAACAAACTGAAATCTTTGGGAAAATAAAAAAATTAAACTTACAATAACCTGGTTGAATAATTGTGCACACCATCTTACAACTGGGGATGTGGCTGTGTTCAGAAATAACCAAATAATGTTAAATAGAAGTCATTACAGACCTGCCATCATTTAAAGTGATTCTGATTAATCGCAAATAAAGGTCAGCTGTCCTAGTAGGATTTTCCTGAAATGTTCTTAGTTGCATCTCAGAGCAAAAGCCGTGGTCCGCGGAGAGCTTTAATAAAATAACTAAGATGCGACAAAATCAAAACAAGACTAGAAAATATCAACGTTACTTTGGAACAAAACCAAACAATGACAAAATCGTACACTTGGGAACTCAATATGCAATAATAAGAGGAACTCAATATGCAATAATAAGAGGAACTCAATAAGCAATAATAAGAGTAACTCAATAAGCAATAATAAGAAACAGATGTCAGTCCTCCAAATGAGGACAAGGGATCTCACAAGACAACTGGCTGGTTAGCATTTTTGGTGATTTCTGTGATGCACTCAAACTTGAGATCACGGGAGATAAGGAATTTCCTTGATTCAGCCTAACTTAACAGTTGAGCACTCAAGTGAAGGTGCCTTCAGCAGAACTGAGTGCCCTTATCTTTATTACGACTGAACCGCAACTGGTTGACTAAGTAAGGCTAATGGGTAGAGTGAGAAAAGTGGGCGAGAAACAGAGGAGAGGGGGTGATGGTTATTTGTAATACTGTCCTGGATTTTCCCATTCTATGTCTGTGATCTCACAGTGGAGCCAAACACAGCATTTAGATACCTATGTCTGTGCCAAACCGAAAAAATGAAAAGAAGTTGAATGGTTTAACGATTGAAGGACAGCTGTCAGCTGCTTTGTAGAGGGGTCTGACTGGTTCAATGAGGCAGGGGCTGTTTTTAGCAGTGACATATAAAGGAATCAGCCAAAGAGAAAGAGGTGATGTCAGTGTGCTTGTCCACAGAAAGTATTGGAGCCTGTTCAGCTAAGCTAACAGTTACAATGCCTGACACAATAATAATGACACTGTCTGAACTGACCCCACCTCCTGGTCACACTCTGTCTTTGAAGAGCATCTCATTTGACATACTGACCCACCTATATACATTCCACTCTAAAATTACTGAGCTTCTTTAACCAGGATTTTACGTTGATTACTCAGTGTCTTAATGTCAGGCCAAATTGACTTTTGTGTCCTGGAAGAACACCTACTCGTGTCTTTGTCAGATCTTTTTATTGAACTTTTATTTAACCAGGGAGACACATTGAGACCGAAGTCTCATTTGCAATTGTGCCCTGGGAACATCACCTCACAAATACATTAACAATTTAGGACAGATACAAACAATTAACAGACACACTGACAATTAATTGTCTCGGTCAATTAAAACAAATACTCATTCTCACTAAAAAAATCTAACATCATTTTCTTAAACTGACCTAATAACACCAAGGCACCCAAATTAAACTCTGATTGGATTCTATTCCACAGATGAGATGCTTTGAAAAGAGAAGGCAGAACAACCCAACTCAGAAGTAACAAAAGGTGTCTGCAATACTATCTAACAACAAGTAGCGCTACAAAAATAGAATAATGCCGTTTCTGTCAATTCGAGTAAGTCTGTGAGTAAAAAAAGCCTGTCCAGAGTTGTGGTGTCTCTTGGTTGATGCTTGGTAAAGTGGGTGGATGTTTTCCGGCTTGTTCGGCCCTGTCCGGGGTTTACCACAATTTCACTGGAACCCCCGTCTCAGTTTCAAGATTCACGCTGCTATACTATTGTGCTGGGAACGTAGGGCCCTAGGGTATCTAACTTTTCCCTGTGTCTTGTTTCTACTTCCATTAAGGAGGACACATGCCTATTGACCACACTGTGGGTCCGACCGGCCCCAAGGACATGTTGCAGAACCCTCCTAAGGGCCCCCTGGTTGTGTTGCAGGCCAACAGTTAATGCTACCCGAGAGTTTCGGTTTCCAATCTGTCTAACCCTCAACCATTGTGGTTGTCCCTCTGACTGTTCATTCATTTGACCTGGACTATGTTATAAGATTATCTGCGTTAGGAAAAATGCATTTAATAATTATTAAACTATTATAAGTTCACCCAGCACAGCCTGAAGAGGACTGGCCACCTCTCAGAGCCTGGTTCCTCTCAAAGTCTAAGCCTCTGTAAGTCTGGTGAGATCATCTGACAAGATGTAGAAAACAATATGTATTTGGTTTTGCCAGTATTAAGTACAAGCTTTAAGTTTTTAAGTGCTACCTATACATAACTAAAATCAGCCTGTAAACTGGCCATAGCAGCATTGGGTGTTGCGTCACAGGCATACAGAATCATATGGCCAGCATAAATATGAAATGTACAACTATTTACAGATTGACCAATATCATTAATGTATATTGTAAAAAGAACAGATCCTAGGATATATCCCTGAGGAACACCTCTGTTTACGTTAAGACTAAGACTATCCAACCTAACTCCATCCAGTACAATAGTTTGCGTTTGGTTGGTTATGTAACCAAGAATATGCAGCAAAACTGAGGCCTATTAATGACAATTTCACACGTTAATTTAGCATCCAGAGCATTAACAAGGTAATTCATAACTATTGTAGAGGCAGTTACAATGATATGCTGAGGTAAAAAAAAAAAAGATTGATTTGCATTTAAAATAAAGTTCTCAGCAAGGAACGAGCAAAGCTGCACATTTATCAATGAATCAAGTATATTTGCTAAACAGGGTTGTAAGACTCAGACATTCTGTCCTCCCCAATGCGAGTGTTGACACTCCCCCTGCCAGCGGAGAGAGGGAGTTAATCATGGACATCTGAAACACCTGAGTTTTCTCCACACCTGTTTTCTGTTTCATTTTTAGTTCAGGTATTTAAGTCCTGTCTGTTCTGTCTGTCGGTGTCAGGGCATTGTTTGTGTTAGTGAATGTACAAGTCGTGTGTGTTTTCTCGGTTCCTCCTGTGTAAGGTACAGTTTATATGTTAAGCTTTGTTCGTTGTTCTGGGATATCTGAAGACTTCGGTTTTAGTCCCGAATCGCCTCTTTTGGGGAAATAAACCCTGTTTATATATTGAATCTCTGCGCCTGTGTCCTGCCTGTTACCTGCCACACCACATTTGTGACAAGGGTAACCTAGAAACTGGGCAATAATTGTTGAGATCACCTCTATCACCCCCCTTATGAAGAGGTAACACATACAAAGATTTCCGTAATTTATTAATAAATCCAAGTAAAAAATATGTGTTACTGCACCAGTGTCAGGTAAAATCCTATTCGCATCACTGATGCTAAAGGCAACACAGAAGTACTGAATAATTTAATGGAGAAAATCTCATGATATACACATAAGAAATTAATTCTACCCTGCTGTCTTTGCTGGTTCTCATCTCCCCAGGGATGTCCTCTCCCAATTGCTGCCCGGGGGGTGGAATCACTGGCTCGCTAGAGTAACTCTGTGAGTAAGACTAAACCTTCCCGAGTGGTTGTGGTTGACTGGTGTCCCTTGGTTGATGATTGGTAAAATGGGTGGGTGTTATCCGGCTTGTTGGTCCCTGTACAGGGTGGACCCCGCTATCTCATTTTAAGATTTATGCTGCTATACTATTGTGCCAGGGACGTGGGGAACTAGTGTCTTATCTTTCCCTGTGTCATGTTTCCACTTCCATTGTGTTGGGCCCTGTCCAGGGGTTACCCTGTTCAGGGCCACAGTTTCACTGGACCCCCCTGTCTCTTTTTAAGATTTATGCTGCTATACTATTGTGCCGGAAACTAGGGTTTCTTACCTTTACCTGTCTTTTGTTTCCACTTCCATTAAGGAGGACCCGTGCCTGCTGGCCACGCTGTGAGACCAATCAGCCCTGGAAACATGTGTTGGAACCATCCTGGGGCCCACTGATTGTGTTGCAGGCTGAGCAGCTGATCAAAACCCTCAACCCTCCCGGCTTTCCCATTCTGATTATATTTGACCTGGACTATTCTATTTGTTAAGACTCTTTTCCTTGTCGCCGTGTATCAACTTTTTCAACTTGTTCATCTTGTTCAACTTGTCGATGTGTGCTCTGTTGGATTCAGGCTGAGTGTTTGTAAAAGCACTTTGTGACAACTTTGTTGTAAAAAGGGCGCTTCATGAAATACATTTGATTGATTGCTTCCCGACTCAGTCATTGGTATATCTTTATATTCAAAGCCATACTGGATTTGTTGTCTTTTTAATATAATAACAACAAGATGTTATTTTGCTTACTGTACCAAATGTCAACGCATTTTTGGAATGTGCTTTCATCTACTGCTTGGAACACCATACAAAATCTTCTGAAATTGAAAAAAACTTGGTTATTTTAAATCTTTAATGAAGGACTTTCAGGCGGATTCCATAATATGTCAATGTTTAAAAATACAATCTTTATTATATGATAATAACAGTTATTGTATTCTGTTGTGCAACTTTTTGTAATGACATTCTGTTTGTACTCCTCATTGCTACCTCTTGCCGTACACACTGCTAGCCTATTTATTATACTTGCCATTTGCACAATGCTTACTGTTTGTACTATCCATTTACCACTTGTAAGATGTTTTACACTTGTATTGCCGTCCGCACATTTGCAATTTGCTAAATTGTTTAACTGCACACCTGCACATTTACTTATACATGTCAATTGCAGATCCTTACATTGTACTCCATCTCATTTAACTCATACATTGGCACATTGACAGACTGCCCTGCATATCAATTTTGCACTGCTCTTTTGCACATCTGGTTGGATGCAAACTGCATTTCGTTTTACTGTACTTGTACTGTTCAATGACAATAAAAAGTTATCTAATCGAAAGGTGTCGTCGGTTCAGCACTTTTTCTTCCTTGGACCCCTTTTGATAGGTACTGACCAGGGCCGTGGGAAGTGGGGGTGCTGGGGGTGCTGCAGCACCCCCTATTGGCGAGAGGGAGATTTTTTTTTATGTATTAAAAATATTTAGCACAATTTTTTAATTCCTTATGAATATTTTAGGAAATTTTTTTGACACGTAGGCTATTATTACGTGTATTTTGGATTTTAATTTCATTATTTTGAGACCTAATCAACACAGGTTCGGAAGTTACGTTGTCAACGTCAGGCAGGCACTGGGCAGTGATCGCCAAGTAAAGAGCTTTCCCGAATCCCGCTCGTTCCATACAGCAACAGACAGACTCGTACATTTAAATAATCGAATAACAGAAACGAGGAGTAAAATGTCACAGAAACAGAAATGGATTTTGGATTTCTTTGAAAACCACCACCAGTGAAAAAACCCACTAGTACCGCAACAATGACAACGGAGAGTGGCCTGAGTGAGGAGACTGTCTGCCCGCCTCTGCCTGCAGTTGCACCGGCAGGCCCAGCCCTAGAACCCGCATCCCAACCTACTAGCGTGATTGGATTAGACGAGCCCTTCCAGCAAACATCTAGTTTAAAATTTCCTGCCCGGCGTTGTGGTAATGAAACGTTCTCACGATCTGTGGCACCGGCTTGGTTTGCTAGATGGCAGTGGCTGTATTATGTGGAAGAGACCGATAATATTTTGTGTTTTGTTTGCCTGAAAGCAGTCGGAAAAAAGTAATATCTAGAGATAAATTTAAGAAAGACAACCCAATGCCGGCTTTTCAAATTGGCGTAAAGCCACTGAAACTCCCTGGACATTCGTCCCCTCATGAGATACTTTACTCCAGAGCGCACCTCGACATTTGGACACCTGTAACCAGGGCACCCTGGCCCCTGCCTGTAGCTCAACATAAGAGAATGGTGCCGCCGCGCTTGTAGCATTTATTTTTTAGACAACAAGTGGGATCAGCTTTGACTAGCCAAGCAATTGTAAGTACTACATTTGATTATTTTTGCAAGTTGGTGGGGACGGAAAGTGTTATTTTGTGCGTGTGTTCTTTGGGTAATGGATGTGGAGATTGGAGAACTGTTTAAACGTGCTTAAATAGTAAGAGATTATTTCCTTGTGGTGTGCGTAAAAGGATTTTGGAGCTAATATAGTTGCGTCACTTGCGTGTGACATAAACGTGCAGTGACTCAGGTTCATGCCAGCTGACCAAATCGATTGCATTGTTATAGCGTTATTGTGAAGTTTTATTAATATTATTATATGTTGTATGTAAATATGTTGTATGTATTTCTGGAGTTGTAACAAAAGTCGTCAAGCCAGTCGTCAAGCCATCACAATTTGGCCCATATCAATGTCGTTCAGATCCTGACACTTGCCAATTTCTCCCGCTTTTCACACATCAATTTTGAGGACAAAATTTTCACTTGCTGTCCCACGCACAGGTAAAAGTGTTATTCATGTCTCAACATTTAGACATTACATTTACATCTAGGTGCCCTAAAAAGTGTAGAAGCAATGCGTTAATGATAGAGGCAATGTCAGTATTTAAGTCTCTACTTCCTGCCTATGTCAATGTCTGCTATTCCTTTGGGATATGAAAGATTCCATTGTCATTTCTCTCTTCAAATGGGGAGACAAGCTAAACCCTACATTAATGGAGAATAGAGGAGACCAGAAGAGTTGGCTAAGCGTTGGGTTGAGTACTTTGAAATTAGATTTCAATGACAGTGTTGAGTCAACAATTGTGTTTCACAGTAATTGAGAAAGTTGTACAAGTTGTATTGAGGTAGGACACAGGCACAGCACTTGCGTGAAGCACAAAACAATCGTTTTTCAGTAAACGGTTTGGGAAACCGGAATTTATCGAGGATGAATATAAAATGCCTGTATAGATGAGATAATTTCTATGACATGGAATAAATCACTCTATTAGGGGAAAGGGTTTAAATAGATTCTAAAGAAGATGAATATAAAATGCATGTATTTTATTATTTTTCTTTGTAAAGCACTTCGAATTGCTTCTATGTATGCATTGTGCTATATAAATAAACTTGCTTGCACCTGTCAGGATCTTGTTAAACAAGAGACGGGTGCAGAAGTTCAGGAACTCAGAAACTTTTTAATAGAGAACTTGGCACAGGAACTCGAACTGGAGAACAGAACAAGAAAATAACAAATCCAAGAAAACTACCAAATGACATGCCATTCTGACAAGACTGACATCAACAATGAACCACAAAAACTGTTAACGAAGGACCAAAATAAATACATGAACTAACGACGGGAAAACTTGACACAGGTGAGGAAAAACAATGATGAACAAATGGCCTCTGATTATAATGGAGGAAGACAAGAGAAATACATACAAGGACCAGGAGAGGGCAGAACACAGACTGAATTCATTAAAGCACCTAAATAGGCTCCTCAATTAGAGGCAACGATTCCTAGTATGTCCTGCCCTGACACTAGAGATGGTACACTGAGCCTTTCTGAACTACTGAGGCTTTGTTTAAAAAACGCTTAGTTGCTCGAAGCGTTCCAACACAGTGCACAGCAGGGACATCCGCAGGACAAAATGTTATATGACATGTTTCCTCAGTCTTTATCGTTGCATCCGAGGTAATGTGAATAATTAATAAATAATAAAGACCAATAAAAATTAGAAAAAACTGCAATAAAACTGGAATTTGACGAAAAAAAGCTAAACCATAGAAAAAGAAAACCAACGTACCAAGGTAATAATCATGTTTAAAATAATTGTCATGTGTGTGTGTGTCACGGTTGAGAGAGAGTGTCACGGCGCACAGCCATGTTTTTTTGGGAGAGCAGCGGCTTCCTCCATGGTGTTTTGCCATGGACGCCCTGCCTATTTAAAGACTTATGGTAGAACCACATACTTTTTCTTCAACACACAACTGAGGACACTTAGGAAAGACAACCTACCACAACAACTGCAAGTGACCTTCTACCGCTGTTCCATTGAGAGTGTCCTGACACATGGGATCCGAGTGTGGTATGGCAATTGTTCTGTGGCTGACAAGAAGGCGCTGCAGAGATTCATCAACACAGTCCAGAAGATCGCCAATACACACCTGCCTGACCTTGAAGGAATTTACAGCACCCACAGCCTGCGGAAAGCACTCGCATCTTGAGGGACTCTACTCACCCCAACCATCACTTGTTTGCTCTTCTGCCTTCAGGAAAGCATTCATCAAAGCATGCACCACAAGACTAGTGTGCAGTTTTTAATCCAAAGCCATCACCCGACTGAACTGAATTGAAACATCCCTCATAGGCAATATTATACTGTGTGCAATACTTATCTGTGCAATAGCCTGTTTCCTTCATCCTACATCTTTTATAATCAAACCTAACGTTCCTGTGGAATACAAGAGGTGCAAATGTAGGCCTTGTGTAATGTGTATGTGTACACAAATGTGCGTGAGTATGGGTGCATTGGTTTTGCATAATCTTTACTCTTAATGCATATTGATTCTATTACTTTTTGTATTATTTATTTTTCATATGAGCCCGCTCAGGTAGTGCACCTGAAATTCATTGTCTACACCACTGCAATGACAGATAAAGAATTTGATTTCATTCTAAGTGTCAATAAGCTTACTGAGTGTTTGAACAAGTTATTTTCTTTTAAAATCAGTTGCATTCAAATGCTGCATCATTCATTACGTTTTTAAGTAGGCCTATTCATCAGAGGTCCACTCTCATTAAATACAGGTGGTGCATCCAACAAGTGAGAAAACCTTAACATATTATCTTCTACTCCTAAACTATAATAAAATCAAAATGTGTGCTATTCAACAATAAAAATGCATCCACCTGCCTGCCCCGCAAACATCACACAACAAGTGTTGATACCTACAAGTATCTTGTTATTTGGTAGAAATGTGTGTGGTTTACTGGCTTGTAGCTAATATTAACATCAAAAACATATTCTTATTTAAAACACCTTTAGACCAACTACTATTAGATCACGGCAGCTGCTTTGTATCTTACCCAACATAATTTATTTTACCTCATCTTGTGATCACTTTTGCACCTTGACCATTTGTAAATCTCATCATTTGGTGTAGCTTTGTGTTTTGTTTTGCCATTGTTATGCCTTACCCAAGTCGTTATTGTAAAGACCATTTGTTCTTAATTAGTTTACCTGGAATTAAACTGAATACATTCATCTGTATAACACATATCGAGGTCATATATGGGGCATAACTATGTGCTGCCATCTTCTGGATGATGAGAAGAGTGTAACTGGTTCCATTAACAACCATAGTAATCATGGTCTAAATATCTCATCATCTCAGCTCATCTCTCATCTCACTTTGCAAACAACTTTATGTTTGCAAAATGTGAGCACTTTTTATATTACTTACTACTGAATATTACAAAACGTTCTTAATTGCTTACATCCACCGGCTGCGCGTTCTGCTGCGTTGTGCGGTTGTGGTTAATATGATAAAATATAGTGTCATCAATTTTATATTGATATATGATAAACATTGTTCATAATTAACCATGATCGATTGGCTGAGGTTACTAAATTGTCTTGTACGGTATAGGCTCCAAAGAAAATAAAAACAACTGAATTCAATAAGCGGGCATACGGCTACAGAAGCAGGGCATTTGTTCTATTTATAACTGGCGCGGAGTTGGGAGCCTCAGAGCAATACTTGATATCACTGCAGATATCCGTAGCAAACACGCGTACCGGTTATTGACAGATTTGGGGGGATTTGATTTCGGAGTCAGAATGCCAGTAACTCAGACCAGATCCAGGATAAGAGAACGAAATGACCCGACTAACAGACCCGAGTTTATGTCACTGAACCAGCCGCTCAGGAATATCACCGAGGCGCGGGGGACTGCACGGCGGCCTGGTTCGCTCAAACGCCAGCAAAGCCAACCGCAGCAACCGCTAAACACGCAGCAGGAGCCGTTTGAAAATGCAACCGATGACCGCAAGGAATTTGTTAAACTTCCCGAGGAGGATTGCATACAGCTCAACCCGTCCTTTAGAGGAATTGCCATGAGCTCTCTTTTAGCCATTGATATCTGCTTGTCTAAAAGGCTAGGGGTTTGCGCGCACTCTCACTCTTCATGGGGTAGCGTCCGAGCCATGGTAAACCTGCTGGCCATCACTGGTCACGGCATCCCTTGGATTGTTGGGACAATTATATGTCTCGCCAGGAGCAACACTATGGCAGGACAAGAAGTGCTGGTCAATTTGCTTATTGGTAAGTTATTTTTCAGTCGATTTACCTTAATCAAAAACCACATTTATACGGCTAAATAATTAAAAGCATTAGGAGCAGGTTTGTACAGTTGTTTTGACTGCTTATATTTATTTTAGTCCCAACAACTTGTGGGTATTAATAGGCTTGTTCACACTGCATTTCCATCCCTTGGGTATGGCCTATTGAATTACTTTGACAGATGTGTTTAGAAACGTTGTCTGTGATGTGGCCTCCTCAGTCAGCTCCTCATGTTAAAGGAGTTTAAACATACGCTATAATGTACTACATTGTAATTTATCTATAATCAAGATTCAGTCATTTCTCTGCTAACTCTTTGAGATAACAAATCCTTTTAACTTCCTTCTCAGCACTACTACTGGATGTGATGACCGTCGCTGGTATGCAGAAACTGGTCAAGCGCAAAGGACCCTGGGAGATGACACCTGGCCTTTTTGATTATGTAGCAATGGACATATATTCCTTCCCAGCAGCCCATGCAAGCCGGGCAGTCATGGTCTCAAAGTTCCTTTTGTCACACTTAGTGCTAGCTGTGCCATTGCGCATCTTACTGGTGCTCTGGGCTTTCATGGCCGGTGTGTCACGCATCATTTTGGGCCGTCATCATTTATCAGATGTGGGATGTGGTTTTGCATTGGGCTATCTCCATTTTCATTTGATTGAAATGGTGTGGCTGCCCTCCAACACGTGCCAGACTTTGATCTCTATTGGGACACTCGGTTGGATCCCAATTTCTTAACAATTTTGGCATTTGAGGCAGCCCACAAAAGCTGGTCATCCTCCTCATTTAGTCTTTTTTACATGTTCTTTTTGTTTATGCTCAATCCTGCTAAGCAAAAAATGTCTCACGTAATTTTTTAAGTCTATGCAGTCATAATGCATGTTAATCATTTAAGCCAAGAAAGAGTGATAATAAGGTTATTTTCAGCTTTGACATGTGAATTTCTGCAGTGTAACTTCATTATACAAGGAAATGTATTCTTGTGAAATATTTCACATGCCTTTTTGACTAAAGTTTATACATTTTTGATATGCTATATTGCCAACATTTAGGACATTTTAAGATAAGATTTTTTACATTAATCTTCTCTGGAGCTGAAAATGTGAGTATTTGTTATTTTAAGGAATGTGTATAACAATCATAAGCTATCAGGGATTTATGTGATTTCACGCTCAGTCAAATGTAAAATATTTTGTGTACAGTACGCACCAAAAAACACATTAAGTAATCTTGTACTGAATACATCCATAATTCTCTATGTTGCATTTTTTACGAATGGAAAATTGGCTTCTAACTTGTGGGTTTCTCCTTAAATATTACCCATTTAGAATGTACTACACTATATATAGCTAATTGTTATGCATAGCTTTCTTTTTTCAGAACAGTCTCTCTATGCAGTTTTCTTCAAAATAATGAAATAGCTTTACTTTAGTACAGTTAATACAGTGTTCAGAAAATGTGTTCAGTGCAGTACTTTCCCTGTACAGAGTTGCACAATAAAACATTTAATAACAAGATTTACTGATCATATTTATTTGAAAGGGATGAAATTCTGAAGGTTAGGGTGGGTTTTTATTTTTTATCAAGTTCCAAATTTCCTTTTGAATTATGAATCTACAATCTTATTGATATACCTTATTATCTTGATTTGTGCCAACACACTTGCTCCTACAAATGGGTGTAGACATAAAACTTTGATTAAGTCCTCAGTTGATTTTCCAAAATGTGACATTTGTATGGATCATTAGAACATAAGAGACAGATATTTAAGATGTGAGTGCCATTGCACATGGTGTCATATATCATAAATATTTAGTTGTGTCAAAGAGAGATCTGAAAACGAGACAGAGAGAAGTGTCAGAAACTTCATCAGCCCCTGTTTTGTACCCCTGTCACATGATCTTAGTCTGACAGTTGAAAACAAGTATCCTATACGTGGTTGTTAAAATGGCAACTTGTGTTGTTGCTGCAAAGATGGTTTGTGGTTCACAGACAGTGTCAGTCACTTTTCCAAGGTTGTTGTTCTCTTTCCCCTGACAAGCTGAAGCCCATAAAGCAGCTGCCTTGTCAATCCAAGCACTGCCCCTCCTCGTGATGATGATCAAGTAACTTCACTGAAACTAAAGCCTGACTCAGCACTCTATAAATAGCTGCTCGAGCTCTGACCATCAGATCTGAGCTGTAACTACAGTTTCAAGAGACTTTTCCCGTACACTCTGGAGAATAGCTTTTGTCATATGATCACAACTGTGGCTGTAAAGAAGTGAGAGAAATTAATACATTAGGAAGGGGATTATATCCCTGAAATTTAAAAAGGTCAAATTTCAAATATTGACAGAAAGGGAAGATGCTAACTTTTAACAGGCTAGATGAGTTGGCCAATGGACATGTTAGCCAAATAGCACACTGCACACCAGCACATGATGTCTAATTTGAATTATACTTTTCTAATTTGGTTTTTAATTCTAGACTGGTACAAGACTGAGAATGTGAACTATATGAATATCAATTACTGTCTCAGTGGTCACGGTCTTAGCCTTTTTGATAACCTCCAGTACTTTCTCAATGGGAGCACGACGTTACCGGCCGTCATAGATGATGCACCCTGATGCAGCCATCACTCAGACCAGTCTATTCTCAGGCCAATGTTCTCTACCACCTACTGGATGAATCTCTCATAACAAAAGCACATGAAAAGTCAGCATTAAAGTAATCATTGTTATAGGTGCACACATATATTTGTCAATTCACATCATGCGGTCTTGGTATCTATACATAGGATGTTGGTCTTGGTATCCATACATAGGAATGGGGATATAGACCCGGTTCCATTAAAAACAACCAGTTACACTATATTTTTACGCTGTAACAATGGGTTGTTACCCTCAGTTACTTACAACTTTTACAACTTACAAAACTTGTTACAGTGTAATTACATATGTAAGTACGCTGTTATAAGGACACCATAATAACTGTAATAAATTCTACTGCATTTAATCAGTCTAATGTGTTAAAAAAATCGTAATATTTCTGCGTATAATTAATCTTACTTCACTCTTCAAGCAGTAGGATACAAGAGTGTGGTATTGGTGAGCTGAGATTGCTCTGTATGTGCCTGACATTGCCCCCGTGGAGATGCCAACATTGTGACTTTGGAAATGTGTTGCCTAAGCATTTTTACCAAATGTATTATTAAAACTTGAACATTACAAAAATAATGTCTGTTCTGAGAGTTTCTCTATTGCTCAATCTGCAGATAGAATGCTCTGTGTGCCAGAGATGGTAAACATACCAAGTGTAAGGGATGACAGAGAGAGCAACTTGGCAAAAAAACAAGACTGGAAACGACCTCTATGTCATGTTTGAATAATGAGAGTGCACATGTTCGGGAGGTAGATTAGAAAAAATCGTATTAAATGTTTGAATGTGTGTGTGGGTGGGGGGGGGTGTATTTAATTGGCTGTATTCCTACACATGGAATATATTTAACAGTGACTGGGATGGTTACTATTTCAACGGCTACGGAAAACAACAACTTTTTGTGTGGCTGGAGTTTGAGACAAGCTAACATATTTGATTATCAAAGTCTAATATAAAGACAAAACCTAACAATAGCAAACACAGAGGGTTCACCACAGGTGCAAACATAAGCCTCAAGTATAGAAAAGCCCTGTTAGACATTGCCAAAAAAATATCTAAAAACAGCCAACCCAGTTTGGAACAGCAGTCTTTGGACAAATAAAATAAAGATCAACCTGTATCAGAATGATGGAAAAAAACTTATGGAGAAGACTTGCACAGCTCACAATGTGAGGCATATACAACGTCATCTGTAAAACATGGTGGAGGCAGTGTGATGGCATGGGCATGCATGGCTTCCAATGGCACTGGGTCACTAGGGTTTATGGATAATGTGAAGACAAAAGCAGCTGGGTGAATTCTGACATGTATATGGATTGTATAGGGATTGTTGGCTCGTATTCAGCCAAATTCAGCTGTTTTATTGGATGGCGCTTAACTTTACAGATGGACACTGAACCAAAACATAATGCCAAAGCAAGCAATGAGTTTTTTAAGGCAAATAAGTGGAATTTTCAGCAACGGATGAACATTTTAAAATGCCCAAGATTGTGAAAATTATGAAAATTTCAAAAAAATCACTATTGTCCATGATATATTGCATGTTTTTTCGTTAAGAAACTGCGTTCTCCAGAGTGATGTAGCCATTGGTGGCAGTATGTATGAGGCTGAAGTAGGATAATGTGATGTTTTCATAAACCAAAAGTAAAAATAAGTAAGAAATGATTGAAAGTACTTGCGGGTACAAGCGGCCGAAATGGGTTTTCTCAGAAAGGTGGCTGGCCTCTCCCTTAGGGATAGGGTGAGAAGCTCAGTCATCCGAGAGGAACTCGGAGTAGAGCCGCTGCTCCTTTGCATAGAAAGGAGCCAGTTGAGGTGGTTCGGGCATCTTGTACGAATGCCACCTGGGCGCCTCCCTAGAGAGGTGTTCCAGGCACGTCCAGCTGGGAGGAGACCTCGGGGAAGACCCAGGACTAGGTGGAGAGATTATATCTCCACACTGGCCTGGGAACGCCTCGGGATTCCCCAGTCAGAGCTGGCTAATGTTGCCCGGGAAAGGGAAGTTTGGGGTCCCCTGCTAGAGCTGCTACCCCCGCGACCCGACCCCGGATAAGCGGTTGAAGATGAGTGATGAGTGAGTGATTGAAAGTAGGATAATGTGATGTTTTCATAAACCAAAAGTAAAAATAAGTAAGAAATGATTTAAACTATTAAAATAGCAGCTCACGTTCACGTTGTCAATGGCAGTCAGTGTGGTTGCGACAATATTTTAAAATAGTATTTTTTTTATATATTTTAAAATAGGATGTTGTATGTAGCACAGATCTATGACGTCATTATAAAACTGCTGTGAACTGCGGGTACGACTATTTGGAGGATTACGGTATTTTTCACACCACGTTATATTGGCGAGCTCTGAAGTTGACTCATAGCTAGCACTCACTCTACACTTCTACATAAATCCTATATCAATTTGTTTACTATTTGATACATTGTTGTCATCAAGGTAAACTCGAGAACATGGCTGAAAGTGACTGGGATACTGTGACTGTACTAAGAAAGAAGGGGCCAACTGCCGCACAGTCGAAGTCGAAACAGGTAGCGTAGCTAGGTAGCTAACGTTAGCATGCAGGCTTGTTAACGTTAGCTCCATTTTGCTAGCCAGCGTTTGTATCTGAACAGACGGGGAACTACAGTTATCGTATGACGTATTGATGTCTTCAGCTTGTATACTCTTAACCATTTACTGAATTGTTTGATTGTTGTACATCTCTGGCCTGTTAGGTTAACGTGACTCGCATTTGACAAAGTTAACGTTGGAGGACGACATTAGCCATTATTTTTAGTACATAACTTCCCTAGCTAATAACAGTATTAGTTAGTTAGCATGCGTTAGCACGTTAGCCAACTGATGGGGGCACTGATCAATCAATCACACTTTATAAAGGCCTTTTAAAAACAGCATAGTACCAACCCTAGTTGTCAGTATGGGTTAATATAGATTCCCAACCTTACGTTGAAAGGACCAGTATTTGTAGATCTAAAATATAGCTTGAATGCTCTGTGAGACAGTCTCGCTGTAATGGTATTGTTCTAACGTGTTTTACGACCCATCTACGCACGCTTGTTTTGCTGTTACGTAGTTCAATAATTATGATGTATTAACTTGCTGCATAAAACGGACAAAATGACTGATACTTTCTTTTTAGGCTGTTGCAGCGGCTCAAAGACGTGGAGAAGAGCTTGATACCACAAAGAAATGTAAGGGCCCCTTTACACTATGAGAGAGACAATTAAACAACATTTCTAAAATGTAATACTTTCCAGTGGATTCAGTCTCAGTGGATTCAGTCTGTGTGAAACAATTTCACAAACCTTTTAACAAACCCAGATTTTTTTTAACAGTCTACATTCTGTATTGAATATGAAGTATGTCTGGATGCACAAACCTAAAGGTTAAAATGAACTTAATATTGATAATTAGGAAGAGTAGAAGTGCATTTCATGATATGAATTGGGTTTACTCTTATGGCAACAAGTGAGAATAAGTATGAATTAAAGACTGTTAACGTAAAATATTCACTGGATGCAATATTTTCAATAATGCAATTTGACAATGTTTATTTCCAAAAAATGTATATATTTATAAATCCATATTGCATATTTCAATTTCTGACCTTTTACAACAAGGATCTCAATTTGGATGAGACCCTACTCCCCTGTTAAAGGGTTAGATAAAAATAACAGACTCTGGACGTGGCCGGATTAAATTTACAGCTATATCCTGGTGCAAATAAAGACATTTCCTGACCTACCCCGGTAAAATGTATCCTGTGCAGATAATGGATGGCTTTATACTTGCCTGTAAAATAGTATACAGCCCTGTACCAAACTTGACTTAATCCGCAGATTTTCTGGGCCAAATGTTACCTATCATTGATCAGCATTACATACAAATGACCCAAAGTTATTGTATAACATAAGGTAACACTTTCAAAACTAGCACTGAAACATACATTTACTAGACACCATCTTAATTGTTAATATAATGGATTTATTTAATCAAATTTTTTGTTACAATGCCAACTGGATTTTGGAAACAATTATATTATACTTTGTCTGCATCACTGTTCAAAATCCTAAGGCTTTACAACTAATAATAATAAATGTCTGGCTAGTGGCTACATTTCATTGCAATTGGAATACAGGATGGTCGGCTTGTCAGTTCAGGGATTTTTAGTTTAGTTACAGTCAATAAGGTTGCACATACTGTTGCAGAGGAAGGGATTTGTCAACATTCACTACAGGTAAATTAATTTATTTCAATCAGATTAAACTGAGCTATTGGCTGCTAAAATGTCTCATATGGTCCGTGCAAAGGTCTAAGATTGATTCTGGGTTTGGCAAAGCTCACTTTTGTAAGAATGATTTACTTTCACTTGACATGGGCTTAGATATCATAGTTCTAAAAGCAGCCTCTATTAGGCTTCTCTAGCCCATTTAAAGGGGAATAAAGACACATATTTATGATGAGTTTCATTTATGGTTGTAATTTGCAAGTAGTAGTTGTTGCTCTATGCACAACTCTCCAATTTAGGGAGAGAAGGGTCGTGCTAGTGGTGAGTGCTGCATTAGAAGGTTGCATTGCTTTATTCCCACCATCTACTCTGTAAATACACAAGCAATTTGGATCACTCATGCTGCTTGACCCACTTGTGCTTCAGCTTTTGGACGGATAGTCAGAAATTCTCATGTAGAAAGATCAGATACAAAACAGAATGGTTCCTCATGATGGAAATTTGTCCAGGTGCTGATCAGCATAGAAACAATGTGGCAGCCACCACCATGCTTTACCATCGGTATGAGGTTCTAAACTTGGAATACAGTGTTCTTTTCACCAAACATATCAGGACCATGTACTCATAAAAATACCCCAAAAAACAACCAGCAACATGAAATTAATGCACACTTAATGGGAAGAAGAAATCCTATGTTGGAACTTGGGAAGGAACTAAGGGGTGGCCAGTCCTCTTGTGGCTGCAATATTTTTTTTTACCCAGTGTTATTCTGATGGTAGAGTTGTAAACCCTGACTATAGCTTAGGTCAGGTCATTAGAGATCTTTCTGGATGACTTTTTCCCCTAATGTTTAGTGAGATTTTGGCAGAACGGCCTCTCCTGGGAAGATTCACAACTGTACCAAACATTCTTAATTTAGATTAACCCACACACCTCCTTTCTCAGGGGCTGCAGGACAAAACAAACAGCATGTCATCACCAAGAATACAGCCAAGCTTGACAGAGAGACTGAAGAGCTTCAACACCAAAGAGTGTCTCTTGAGGTGGGCAAGGTCATCCAGCAAGGCCGGCAAAATCAGGGCATGACACAGAAAGATCTGGCCACTGTGAGTACGGGAACAAAATAGGAACTGTTTACTTATTTTGGGGGTGGGGAAGTTCATTTACCCATAACAGGGTGACATTTAATCTTAATACCATGTGTTGGTCTGATTTTGTAGAAAATCAATGAAAAACCACAGATAATCGGAGACTACGAATCTGGAAAGGCTATCCCCAATAATCAAGTCATGGGAAAGATTGAAAGAGCAATTGGTGAGTGATTTTTATTTTTCATTCTGGCTGTTCTTTGGATTGTGTATAATATCTTCGATGATTAGTATTTATTCCAACAGCTAGCTCTACATACAGATTTGATTCCTGATTATGTGTATGAACAAGAATTCCATAGCCTTAGCCAGTGAAGTGGTGGATGATGCCTACAGTTATTATGCCATCTCCTGTTGAGGATTATTTACTATAGACTGCTTTAAGTATACTGTCCTAATGTAAGTTAGAATACTTATCAGATTATTATAATTGTGAATTTTATGTTAAACTTCTGAGCATTTAGTCCAGCAAATAAACTGTTATTTTATGTCTCTCAAAAACAAAACCTTATACAAGGCTCTGACCTATGGTTTGGCTGCAGTACTGATTTGTATCAAGTGGCAGTGTGTTTCTCAAAAAGGGATCGCATTAACTATACATGATTGTCACAGTATTTTACAACTGTTATGGTAGTTGTACATTTTTTTATCTAGGAACTTTGTGGGTTAGGGTTAAAATTCATTCTCAGGGTGTAATCACCAATATCTTGTGAGATTTGTCTGGTACACATTGGTCGTTTTCATGTATAGAATTGTATTACCTTTGAATTTGAGCATCTCTTTAACTTTGTTTATGAAGCCTTCTATCTTTTGTAAGTAAATCTGATTGACCAATATGATTTTGATCTTAAGATCACAAGTCTGTTTTGTAATGTGTGCAAGTGTGCCACCTGGGTTTGTAATTACAGATTGTTTTAATATAGATATTCATATATATATATTTTCATCTTATTCGTAGGTCTGAAGTTGCGTGGAAAGGACATTGGGAAACCCATGGATGCTGTTCCCAAAAAAAAGTGAAAGCAAAGCCTCGAAACAGCGTAGCCTACAATACTACCAACACAGCTAACAGCCTTGATCTAGCACACCCTAAGCAGTTTATTTAATTTGGGTTGCTGCATTTTTCCACAATGCTGGGCCAAGAGTCTCTTTTGCTGCCATGATTCCAGTAATTAATGTCAAACCTTATTTAAACATAAACTGGGTACATCACAGTAGATTCAAATATACTGATGTTTTGGATCTGGCATTTAGAAAACTACCGTAAGATAAATGGATTTTAATGTCAACTATATTCTATACTGAGAGGTTTGTCTCGATGCACGCTTAGTTGTCATTCTTTTTCAACTAGACATGAATAGACATGAACGGTAATTCGTCTAAAGGGTTTTATTGTAGGGTATGCTTTTCAACCGTATGCAAGAATGATGCTTTCATGGGCTGGTCTCTCCCGAAAAGATTATTTTTATTTAATCTCAAGAGACCAAAAATATACGACATAATAAAAATTGGCATATATGGAACCATCGTGTGAATGTTTCTACTCGGATGTATTTCCGCACACTATTCTGTTGCCAGAGGCTACAGTACTATGCTCTGGACTGCAGGCAGCAGCAACAAGAAAGCGACGACTTATGTGCACAGGACACTAACGTGTTTTAACACCCTGGGCTAAGATCTAGTAATTACGGAATCGCAGTGAACTATCCTCAACTGCAGTTTAGTGTGGAAATAACGAACTACTTGTTTTTAAAAGATGGAAGGGAAACTACGCCTGCTGTAGACAGGTAGCTAGCTAGTTCACTTGATCGGGGTTAAGGAATCTTATTTCATATCGATGTCGTCCACAGTCTTTTTTATAACATCCGTATGGTCGTCCACTCCACGAAAACACGGTGGAACAAGCTAGCTATCCTCCATCGGGTCGCGCCACCTAATAATTTGATGTTTATCAGGAACATTCTCACCGGAACGAGGCTAGCACTGTACGTACAGTAAAGTCTCCCATCTTGCCCGTCAGCAGTGGCTTAACGAAGAGGGATGAGGAAACCTCATGTCTGAGAGGTATCCTTTAGCCGAGAAGGCCCTCTCCGAGGGCTATGCTCGACTTCGGTTCAAGGACACGTCTCTGCTTATTTGGCAGCAGCAGCAAATGGAACTGGAACAGGGACCACCGAATAACTACCTGAGTCGGAGTGAAAGCACGTGGTATAGTCGGTATGGAAACCAAGCGGTGGTCGTACGGGACAAACGTACCGTCACTGCGGAGACATCTGAGCACACAGGACGGTCCAGAATATGTTCGGTTATGTGACGTTAGCATATAGTTATTGGTGCTGAATGGCTTGGCATTTAAAGAGAAGTGGCCATCCACTATGCTGGTGCTGGTCAAGCAAGAAGGCGTGTGCATTATGTTCATTCGTTTGTCAGTATTAGCTAAGGCCTATGTACCAATGTTATATATATTTTTCCTTTTAGGGACAATGTGCCTCCACTAAGGAAAGATGTGTACTTGTTTTATAAAAGATTAACGACTCCGCAAGGGCTAGACAACCTTTTTTAAGGATTTTATTCCATCCTGGCGCCGCATTTGACGAGCAGATTGAGATAAATTCAACATACCTGTTCATTTGAATATTGCACATTTAGATCATTCTGTGTGTTGCCAAAATAAAGAAAATTGTAAATTACAATTGCATTGTAAAATACATTGATGAGCCAAAACATCATGACCACTCGCAGGCGAAGCCAATAACATTAATGATCTCCATACAAGGGCACATGTCTATATCTGGGTAGATTAAATGCCAAGTATACAATCGTTTTTGTAGTCAATGTGTTGGAGGCACACGAAAATGGAGGCACGCGAAAAGGCCAAATTGTTATGGCCAGACTGGGTCAGAGCATCTCTGAAACGGCAAGACTTCAGGTGCTCCTGGTCAGCAGTGATGAGTATGATGCTCTAGGCAATTTTCTGTTGAGAAACCCTGAGACCAGGTAGACCCCTTGATGGAAATGGAATTCCCTGATGGCAGTGGCCTCTCAGCAGTATGCCCTTAAACACTGCACACATTCTTTGTGAATGGTTTGAGGAACGGGATCAAGAGCTGAAGGTGTTGCCCTGGAATCCAAATTTTGCAGCTCTCAAGACTGATTGTACATCTGTGAGATGTTCTGGATCAACCAGTCAATGAAGTGGCAGGAACTTGAAGAATAAATAACATTTTTGTCTGATATGCTGCTATTATTCATGTATACTGTTCGTTGTACTAAAAGATGCAAATCAATGGTTATTATTTACAATTTTAAAGTTTTAAATGTAAATGTTTTACTTCCATATTTTGATTACATATTCAGTATAAAAGTTAATGTCCTATCACTTTCATTAACATAATACGATTCAACAACTGAGACATAAACTGAACAAGTTCTACAGACGTGTGAACAGAAATGGAATAATGTTCCCATGAAGAAAGAGTGGGTCGAAATCAAATATAACAGTCAATATTTGTGTGTGGCCACAAGCTGAATTAAGTACTGCATCTCCTCATAGACAGCACCAGATTTGCCAGTTCTGTTGGGTCCAGCAACTGTAGGTTTGTGCCCACAGGCAACATAGTTGTCTATGGGAACATACGTCTAGACCTCTTGGCCTATTTTGTACAGTGATTCAACCCAAAGATCTGTTATTTTGATTTTTATGACTTATCTGTGAAAGACAGGGTCCTGAAAAAGGGATGTTTCTTGCTGAGTTTATATTTGAAATAGTCATGAATACATTGGTCAATATTTGTATGAATTTTTGTGTGTGTGACATTCATTTATATAATCTTAAAAATCAGATACGATAAAACTTTATTGTCATTGGACAGTACAAGTACAGTATAATGAAATGCAGTTAGCATCCAATCAGAAGTGCAAAAAGATATAGAGTACAGTGTGAGGATGTGCAATTAACATGGATAAGTAAATGTGTAGGTATTCAGTTCAAATTAATAAGCATTGTGAAAAAGGCAAATATAATAAATAAGTTAGCAGTGTGTTGGCAAGAGGTAGCAAAAGGGGTACAACAGTATGTAATGTGCAGATAAAATAAATTAGGTATCAGTGTGAGTGCCATGTTACCGAAGGGTTTCAGAGTTCAGTATGTTAACAGCAAAAGAAAAGAAACAGCTCCTAAGCCTGCTGGTGCGGGTGTGTAGAGAGCTGTAACGCTTACCTGATGGCAGGGGGGCAAATAGTTTAAGGCTCAGGTGTGAGGGATCCCTGATAATGCCACACGCTCTCCGCAAACAGCGCTTGTGCTGGGGAGACTGGCACCAATGATACACTTGGCAGTTTTTACCACCCGCTGCAGGGACTACCGGTCGGCCGCAAATGAACCGGTGTACCAGACTATGGCACAGTTGGTTAGTATGCTCTTAACCGTGCAGTGGTAGAAGTGCACCAGGATGTTAGTAGATAGGTGGGCCTTCTTGAGCATCCTAAAAAATTACAGGCGCAGTTGCACCGTTTTTGACTAGGATAGGAGGGATATTTGGACACCCAGGAATTTGTAGCTGGCCACACCTTCCACTGTCGTCTCATCCATGAATATTGGGGCATCTATACCTCTATTTGCCTTCCTGTAATCTACAATCAATTCTTTGATTTTCTTTGCATTGATGACCACTATTTTCCACTAGGTGCTTGATCTCCTTAGTAGGCTGTCTCATCATTTTCCCTGATCAGACCAACTACTACTACATCTGCGAACACAATAAGACTAACACTTGCTTATTTCTCCTAAATAAGCTGAAGCGTTGTGATTTGGATGAGATATAAATAAAACCCAGGCGCTCACAGTCAATGTATGTTTATGTGGTTTATTTATGAAAACAAAGGAACTCAGAAAATAAGGGATCCATTGTAAATAATTACATCAAATATTCACTTTTTGTTTGCCCTGCAACCCCATGTAATTTCACCATTAAACAACCCCAAAACTACAACATGATTCTTTAGTTGTCTCAAAGACTGATGTCTAGAAGTTACTATACAGTGCTCAAAAATATTTAAGAAAGTTACGGCAGGAGTGCATGCAAATACATAAAATAATTTTAAAATATAAAATTTAACTATTATATGTTGACCAAGAACTAAAATAAACACGTCAGCAAATATGGTGAAAATACTCATATATATATATATATATAGTCCAGTCTCAATTTGTATGACATCACTCAGGCAAACCCAGCTGTTTTTTTTCATGTAAGAGGTTGTCTGAATCTCTAATGAGGTTAATGGGAATTTAGCAGATAAAGTTTAAAACATCACCACTACTAACAACTAGTCTAACTGAAATGGATCTCAGCTTCATGAACTGCAGTTGTAAATGATCTCAAATTGATAGAATACACTTACCACCTCAGACATTACAGACACATTAGAGTAAAAACCAGTCACAACAGGTGTATTGTATAAGGTAAACAAGCAGTTTGAATATATTATTCAGACTTTGAAAGGAAGACTAGATTGTGTATTATGACACATCTAACTAGCTTTGTTTTTAGAGATCTTGAAAATGCTCAGATATGAACGAAATAACAAGATGTACTGTTAAATTTACTTTTGCCTTAAAACGGTCGGCCGCAGAGCAACCGTAGTCTTTCACTGAAACGAAACTGGAAGTGTTAATTTGTCTACTTTTGGAATATAACCATCATGTTTTAAGGAAAAACTAGCCCATACACAGAAAAAGAATAATGCTAATACATTCAATAAAAAGAGTTGTCAGATATGGCACATGCCAAATAGTATACTAGCAGGCCGGTTAAAAAACCACAAATGTGTGACATGTTCGACATCTTAGGAGCGTCCATCTAACATTAACACTGGCTGCATAGAGATACATGAAAAGAACAGTGACCACAGAAGTGTCAAACTCTGAAACCAGTCTCAACTGCTTGTTAAAAGAAAAATCGGACAAATAATCAGGTAAACTCTTTATGAGAAGCAGATGTTAAAAGGTTCTAGTACATCTAGGAAGTAATCACTTTGGGAGCAATCAAATCAAAAAGAAAAAAGTTAATTTAGTCCACATACTGAGTGCAGAACACCAAAGCAAACACTACTAAAAAAATGAGACACAAAAGATATTAGACAAATGGAAAGTGTTCGAATAGCAACTTTACTTTGCCACAAATGTGTAGATAAATCCTCAGGAAAACACAGGGCGAGTCCCATGTAGCTCAGTTGGAAGAGCATGGTACTTGCAAAGTCTGGTTGTGGCTTCAAGTTCCACTGGGTAGTGCACTCACTACTGTAAAACCTCTGGATAAGAGCGGCTGCAAATTCACTAAACATTTAAATGTAAAATGCCTTGATTAACTCAATGTACTATTCAAACGCAGTTGAGCGTTTACCCACAATAACATTGAACCTTGAGACATAACAGAATTAAATACTGTATGGAGCATGGAAGATTGAGAAAAACAAACAAACTGTTTTCGATTCTGTGTCAGATAATCGTTAAAACCATTTGTTCAACATTGTCAATGGAAATTCGATGTATGACCACAAAAATATTATTTTTTCATATCACTATCAATGAAACCAACATTTTTTATGGAATGTTGTGAGATGGCAAAGGTCAAATAGAGGCAACAATCATTCCAGAAAGACTGTACATCTCTGTTGTCCAAACCAAAATCAATCTTAGTGTTTCTTAAAGGTTTACTACATATATAACATAGTCTTTCAAATTGGATTAAGCTACAAGCACCCATGTAAAGCAGAAATCTTTTTTTTCTTGAATTAAAATAACTAACACACGTGTTGTTCTGGTGATACCAGGCATTTCTCCCTTTGAGGGCCAGCAAAAACAAACCCAGACTATGTTCAGTCAGCTACATCCTCTTACACATTTCCTACTTTCTGTCTCTAAAGGCATTTCTAAATACAAAACATTATCAATATCCTCAGTTGTTGAAAGTCTTTCATTATCTTAAAAAAGTAATCCAGGGGAAAGAGTAGACTACTACCTAAAATGAGAGGAAAATTAGCTAGGGTGAGAGGGACTCGGGATGAGGTCTTTCTCAGATCAATCGGAGTCACTGCTTTCTGTGCTGGAGCCACTGGAACTGCTGCTGCCTGAGTCAGAGGAGCTACTGCTGCCGCTCAGCCGAGAGGCACCTCCTGGAGCTGATCCTGCCTTTTCTGTACAAAAAAAACAGAGGCAGTGAAGCGAGGTTCATTCTGAGGCACGTAGTCAAATTCAGACATCAAACTGTTAATCAACTTTAAGGAGTGTCAATAGACAATACATTAGACACAGCCTAGAGTTGAGCAATTCTGACAATTACTACTTCAATGGTAGGTGCAGTTATGGTGACAATGTTCAGGGAATGGTAGCAGTTGTCCAAAGCATCTTCAGACCCAGTCACAAATAGGTTAGAAAAGGCCCAATCCCAAATAAAACCCTAAGCCCTCTGCACTCGGAGCAATAAGAGAATAATTTACAGGTGTAAGAAAACCTGCAATACCTGCACCTTGACCTTTGATAGGCTAGGTGTAAGATTTACCATGTTACTCATCCCAATCAGACACACCCATGTATTCATGGAGATTAAAGTGGAAGGGCTTAGGGGTCAATGTGGAATTGAGCCATGGAGAATAGACACATATGGCAAAGGTTTGGAAAGGAGGTAAATGGTTAGAGAAAAATAGATAGCCATCCAAGAAGTCCGAAAGAGTTTTGCACAGAAAGGTCTTGAATCGGTTCCATTTCCCTCCACGATTAAAGCCTAAGACATGAAACCAAAGAAGGGTCCTACTCCCTGTTCATATTATTCATTTCAAGTGTCTGTTTCGACACTGTGAGCAAGTGCCAGCCATCTGAGATCTACTGGACATTGACAAACTACTAGAGGGGTGGTGGGGGTGGTATTGAGCCGTACACAAATAAACGAAATCCACAGAGCAACAACAAAACAGCCACCCAGGCTTCAGGTTTCCACTTGTCTAAACTATTCTAGCCCATTTTGGCACCATGTAGCAGTGGGAACTCTGAAACACAGGTACCTTTTTTGGGCGGTTTCTTGTTGTGGTTCAGTTGTCCGCTCACGTCCTGTAGCCTCTTTTCTAACTCTTTCTTCTTTTCCTGAACCAGTTCTTCCTTAGACCTGGCACTCTTTTTCCCAATGCCCACTGCGGGAGACACACAGCGCCATGGAATAAGCTCCCACATGTATTCTTCGCGCATGTGGAAACAAGCTGCATGTCTTTATCCGCTCTAACATCTAGGTTCTGTGTTTTGGCCACTGTAACAAGTCCAGTTGAAATCTAATAGGACTAAACCTAAAGACCCAGTTCAAATCAGGATGGCGCCTTTTGATTTCGACTTCTTGTGTCACATTCGACTAAGGTACGTACATCGCTACGAACTGCACTGCATACAAGACAGTCACGTCTGAGTCGTATGAAGGGTTAACTCAGTTCTTAGGGCAGGGTAGCGAGACAAACTGAAGGAAGGTTTAGAGAATTTAGGCAACAGCCAGAGAAAGATGTGAATTATCCACGAAGAAGCAGGTAACCATTAGAGAGAAGGACTTCAGGGAAAAAACACAAAGACAGAGCAATAGCTCACAACTTACGTAAAAGTTTCCTCTGCTTTTTCTGCAAACAGGACTTGACGTATCGTTCAAGCTCACGGAGGGTCGAGGGCTTCAGTGTCTCAAAGTCTATCTCTATCTCGTCCGGATTGGAATCACGCAGCGATGGCTCCCGGGACTGGATGATGTGGACCACCCTTCCCAACTTCTCACCAGGAAGACGGTTGATGTCCAGGCTGAGCTGGCGCTTCTCATCATATGACATTGGAAGGGATGGCTCCTCTTCGGACTCATTGACGGCCACTGCCACCTTGGACCCTTTCTTCGGTTGCCTGAAAATTTTTTGGGCAGATATTTGTTAAGCGTACAGCTTATGCCCTGTGAGGATGTTCAAGGTACATGTAGTTTGCCACTGACTGACCTTGATTTAGGTAACAAAGGGATAAAGTCGGTTTAACACAGCACTTTTACATCAAGTCAACACTTCATTCGACGATTCATCCTGGCCGTACTGAGCAAAAAAATTATAAATAATAGTACCTTGTTGCCGCCACCGTGCTGTTTGGTTTCCGGACTGGAGCCTTCTTCTGATTAGCTGCCTTGGTTGGCTGCATCAACTTGGGCTTCTTCTCGTCATCAGCCTTCCCCTTGTTGGCTTTGACTTTGTCCTTGTCTTTGTCTTTGTCTTTAGTGGTCTTCTCTTTTTCCTTTTCCTTCTTCTCCTTCTTTTTCTTTGGTTTACTTACTGGGGCCTGCGAAAGAACAGCCAGCTGTTCGTGAACGGCCTTAAGCTGAGGAAAGAAGCACAGTCTGGAGTCACCTATGGAGCTCAGATGTTGGTGTATATTTGGTCAAACTAACCCAGATACTTGGAGTGATGGCTAAATTCATTCTTAGCTAATATAGGATGTACACATGTGCAAGCTGAAGGATCAATGCCATTTATGTTCTAGACCACCGAGTCACATTTACAACAGTAATACAAGTTAAATATAAAGATCTGGAAGTGTCCTTTTACTTAACTGGTCTTCCTTACCAATTGATGTGTTTGCTGAAACATGGCTTTTTAAGGTTAATGCATTTTAAATAAAGTTATCACGCTCATTTTTGTGTACAAATTACTCGTGTCTAATACTTTGATTAAAAAAAGAATGCTTTATATGTAGAAAAAACAATCAAGTGCGAGTGTGTGTGTTTGATTTCAGAAAACAATAGAATATTGGCATGCACATGAAGCATCTACATAAATAATTGGTCTGGGGGAAAAAACTGCTATTAAGCTTACTGGCCTGTCCTGTCTATCTACCACTTTACGCTGACAACCCAAATGGTGCATTGACTGACTTCAGAACAAAAAAGAAATATTGAACAGAAAGTTTATATTTTTGTATCGTGAACAATCACGGACGAATCCTTACAAAAAACTGTCATTTAGTAAATTAATTGCAGCAAAAGCATTTGAAATCATGAATCATCAAAAACCCACTATTGCCACCAGCCAACTCAGTCACCACCATGAAAATGATCATTTGGTTTTCACTAAAATGAATGCAACGCTGGGTAAGAAAAACACTTTTTTACACAGTAAGGATTATCTAGGTCTACGTGCCAAAGAACAAGCTGGCTACTGAGGAAAACACCATCTACCCAGCACCCTTACATCCCATTAAAAAAAGAGATCTGAACCCGAAATGTAACCCTCTACCGCTCTTTCAACAAGGTGCAATAAAAAAATAAAGAGTTTTGTGGGGACGGGGTAATAAGAGATAAATCACCTGAAAACGTTTGGCACACCCGTTTTTTTTCCCCGCCCTGTTACCATTGGGGTGCTCCACAGTGATTTGCTGGTAAGAAAGCCAAAGGGGAAATCAGGGGACAAAGATAGAAAAACTCCAAAAGATCATGTTAACATCCTAGCAGCACAACAACACTATTTCATTATCAGAGCTAAATAATTGTGACCATTGGTATGAATTAAATGTAAAACATTGCTCTAAATGTAAGCTCTACAGTTTCAGCATGCACGCCATAATACCAAGATGTTCCAACAGTTTATGGCAGCATGTGGCGGTAGAGGGTTAACTGTCACTTTTACTGTGGATGGCCCCGCTGAAAACAATCGGCACATTGTGGAGTGGCTTTGACTTTTTTTAGGTAGCGTTCTAATTCTCATGGGGGGAGCAATCTCCCTGTTCATCCATCCACAGGATTTGGATCTTGGTCTTTGGTTGTGACAACCCACCTGTTCCGAACCCACCTGTTCCTGGAGTTCTGCGAGCCGCGTGGCCCGCTCCTCTTCTGAATCCGAGCTCTCCGAGCTGGAGGTGTTGCCGCTGCTTTCACTGCTCTCTCTACTCTTGCTTACCACCGGCGTGGTAGAGGGCTGTGTGGTTTCAATGGGCTCGTCCGGAATCTTGGCGAATCGCATTTCAAACACGTCCTTAACAACAGGAAGACAAAAAAGGGCCAGTTCAACCGACAAGCTCCAATGAAGCAACTCGGTTGTATAAAGAAGGTTGTATCTAACCTGAAGCTTCCTGGCCATGGCTACAACCTCGTGATCGGGCGGGTTGTACTTGTAGCAATTTGAGAACATTAACCGAACGTCCGTGGCAAAGCTTTGGGCATCTTGATAATCTCGGCTGTCCATTTTAATCTGTGTATGCAAAGTATGAACTGAGAAAGCCACTTCTTTTAAAGAAAACATGAAATGAAGAGATTTTAAATAAGTGTGTTAAGAATGAACAGAGGACCTACCTTAACAGTGCTAAGGTCCATGGGGTGCTTGATGATCTCATGATAGTCGTGCAGTTCAAGTGCCTCTGCATCTACAGGCTTGTAAAAAGGCCACGCGTAGGCTGCGTGCTTCTTGGAGAGCATATCCTTTAGGATGACGTCGCAGTGCTTGAGCTGCTCACCGAGCTTGCCTTTCTTGCCACCAGGCAGGGATGCCTCGCCGTCCTCTGTGTCCTTTTTAAGGTTCTTGACGGGCCGTACGGCGCTCTCCCGCCTAGACGAGACTTTCTCCGGTTTGGATTCCACAAGCTGGGTAGGGGAGTCACTTCTACTGGCCGCGATGGCAGAGGTTGTGGGAGTTGTTGTGTCTGCTTTCCGCTTCACCCCCTTTTTCTATTACATTGTCAAAAGCAAGTACGTTAGCTGCCTGAAAATCTTAAAGAAGGCGTAGCATATGTGCATATTATTTTGTATATACAAGGCCGATAAATCACGGCTATTTGTTTATTTTATATCCCGAAGCATCATGGTTACAGCTCTTAGCTGTGTTTTTTGGTCGTATATCACAAACCTGCTGGTAATTATAAACTTTTAACAAACAGAGCTAGAACTGTAATCAAGTGAATTGCCATGACACTTATGATTTATTTAAGCAATAAGGCACAAGGGGAGTGAGGTATTATGGCCAATATGCTAAGACTACAAGCTGTGAAATAAGAACATTCAACGCATGTTCAGAAATAATTAAAAGGACTTACCTTGATGACTGGCTGTGCAGTTGGAACCACGGCCATTATGGAGGCAGCGGGGGGAGGAGGAACAGACGTAACAGAAGTGATGGTTGGCACTGCCGTGGCTGCTATTACAGGTGTCTGAGACACCAGAGGAGGGGAGCTTGGGTAAGAAGCCGGGGGTGAATCCGTTGACTCAGCCGGCGTTTGGATCTCTGTTTAAAAAAAGTGAAGCGTACAATTGTTAATGACATCCCCTTTCCGGCAGCATTTCATCAAGGCGAGTCCCTTCCAACAGTCAAATGCGAGAGTTACCTGCACTAACAGGCCCTCCTGGTTTGCGGGCGGCTTTAACTTTGGGGGCCGGTGGTAGCAGCTCCACCTCCTCCTGAGGCATTTGGGCCACTTTCTGCAAGAATATCTTCTCCAAAGCCTGAGCCATCAGCACAATGTCATCTGTAGGCTGAGGGAACACAAGAACCACTGAGCTATGCAGTCAAGACAAATTCGAACATGGTCAAATGGCTTCAACAATAACTACAGATGATTTGGGACATCACGCGACAGTTCCCAATCATGGTCATTATAAGTTTCCAATAATGTGATCCTGTGGACAAAATAAACATCTAGCCCAAATACCATCATCACATTTCAAACAGATTTTTTTAACATATATCTGCCCATCTCAATCAGATAAGGGCTATTTGTTGTTTAAATAATTAGAGAAACTGCAGCGAGGACTAAGGTTAATGACCCTATTATGCCCACAAACCATATTATTTTCCTGTGGGACGTTTTGTCCAATGAAGCCGCTTGTTACATAAATTTAACTTTTTATTGGAAGTAAATCAGATTTGTCATCATTGAGTTATCGAAGCATATGATTTCGGCATTTGGTACCCTCAAAAAATGTTTTGTATATTTCTACTCCAGTTCTGGGGACAACTTATTATCAAAATGTAACTGATTAGTGTACTCAATAAGACATATGTTAGAGTATTACCTGCATTATAAATACTGTTGCTTTTGAAATCAATACATGAAGGTTCATTGCAATGAGATAAAGCATGATAAGCAGGTTAAGTATAGATTTTTGTATGCAGTTTATTTTATCATAGACAATACGTTTGGTGGGCTTAAAGGGGAAGCTAGCAAAACGTTTTTTCTTCTATAGTCCCAGACATATTATTAGCATTGTTTATGACCCATAGAAATCCATAATAATCCATATTTAGGAGAGACTAGACGTTTACAACATTTAACACGATCTGTTTCACTCAAAACGGCAGCTTTTGCAGGTAAAGACTTCATTTCCCATAGGGCTTGGAACCAATTCGTCTACATAGTAATCTGAACGTGTGGGAGCTGATTGCCTCACTCACTAGACCGAATGGAAAAAAGACCATCTCTCAGTAAAAAAACTGTATCTCGGTCGTTAAACAAGACTTGAAACAAAGCCTGGCATAATGCTGAGACCTAGGGGAACACATAGGAAGTGTTTTCAAACATAAAAAACGTATGTGTTTTTTTTTTGTTTTAGCTCATGCCAGATATTGTGTGTTACATTATCCTTAATTAATTGAACAAAATCCACAAAATTCAGACTGTTTTCTTTTAAATGCCCTTTACCAAATGTACCTACATGGTTCTGTTCCAGAGCAATATCCATTAAGATTAGGCTGGGTCATTTTAGGCAGAAATTGAGGTCTGGGGCCCTGTCAAGAACTGGTTAATAAGACATTATTTCTCTCATAAAAAATAAATGTAACAAGTATATCAACTGGAATATAGCAAGTTTTGAAGTGTGAAAATCAGATACTCCTAGCCTATCAGTGGGCCTTGGAACGAGCCTTGAACACATGAGTAACATATTCTGTTAAATGTGTAAGTTGTAAAAAATCCTGCATGAGAACAGGACAACCATCGAGTTTCACCTTTAAGTTGCCATGAGGTGGCATTGGTCCACGGTATCAGAAGATTTCTACCAAAACGAGTACAAGTACGTTTAACTGAGTATCAGACATCCCTAGTTTTAATGTTTCTCCACAATAAACTGAATGGCGTTAAAATGTGTTTTTACTATACTTTCAAACTACTAGCCTAAATATGATTAAGCTTTTAAAGTCAGTGTATGTTATTGTTGTGCAAGTCCTAAAATTGACTCCTGAACTATCCTTAGAACATTAGTATTAAACTAGGGGTGCGCGGTATAAACAATATAAAAATATACGGTATAAATTTTGCTAACGGTATGGATTTTGACTACACCGCGCATACCACGGTAGAGCCTTCCATAAAGAAGAATTGCGATATACTTCGTCATCATCAGCCAACACCAGCAAATTCTCTGGAAAACGTGAGATCCAATAGAGCCTCGTTCATAAATGAAAGAAGTCTCAAAGCGCTGCACCAGGAATAGGAGTTGGTCAAAAAGACAAGTGCAACTTCCATTATATGGACATGGTTCCGGGTTAAAGTATGTTGGACGGCAGTGGTTGCAAAGGGTGGAACTATGGCAGTGGCTGTTTTTTTAAGGTTGTGTCTCACAAATTTTGCGCAGAGTATGGTAGAATTTTACGTGTGGTGAAAGTGTATTAAAAAGTTGACTAACTTAGAAAAAGTTCAGTAACTTTTGTAAGGAAGATTTTTTGGGGTTCCCGGACAGAAAAGGGTGAATAAATTACAGCAAAAGAATAATAACTTTTTAAAAATCTACATCGGACAAATTGTTATTTTTAACCATCAGCATCGGCCCAGAATTTCACAATAGGTGCATCTAGTGGTAACACAGCAGTCAGTTCTATCACCTCAAAGCAAAACACGTTCACAAATGAGTAAAGCTAAATAAAGTGGCTAATTCAAGCGAATGAAGCGCCGAGTAGCCCTATGAAGTTAAAAGGTAGCTAAATATATTTTCTAGGGATGCACTGATGCATCGGCTGAACATCGGTATCGGCCGATATTTGCCTCGTTAACTGCCATCGGGAAATAAAAATGACATTCGCCGATGTTTATATGTGTCATGAACGCTGTGCTCTGGAGAAACTTTTTTTGGAGAGCTTGCTGGAACAAAAGCGCGCACTTGCTACATATGCTGCAGACTACGACCTCCCGGCCACTCTCAGTGCGCACCAGTGGCAATTAATTGATATATAACACACCTCTCCCCATTTGAACAATTGACGAGAGAAGTTAGCTCATCAGAAGTAGATTGGCTTGTTTATATCAGGGCTTGAATTTCGGTGCGGGATTGCGCATAATTTAAAACATTCCCGCAAGGTTACTTTTTATAGTGCGAGATTCCCGCACAAATATATTTGCTTCATCTCAGACCGAGGTAAAGTTGGTTGGATATTCGATATTGGATATTCAACAGATATTCCGAGCCCGAGATCGGGTCCGGTTTTCCCGCAAGCAGCCACCCCAGACAGCAGGTGACTCCGTGCCAGATCCGTTTCTAAACCGGCAAATCCGCGTTACAGTCACCTCCGGGACCCAGACTACAGGTGACTCGGAGCCGGATCCGTGTCTAAACCGGCAAATCCGCGTTACAGTCACCCTCGGGACCCAGACTACAGGTGACTCGGAGCCGGATCCGTCTCTAAACCGGCAAATCCGCGTTAGTACACCCGGGTGATCGGCGGACAGAAACCTCGGGTGATCGGCGGACAGAAAACCGTGTGCTTATAGTTATGGACCGTCAATAAAGTACAAGAGCCGAAAGACTTGTATGTTTCAGTGGCACAAAAGAAGCAATAAATAACAAAAATAAAAAACATCGGCCATCGGCCAAATTGTTATGTTAAACATCGGTATCGGTCCAGAATTTCCCAATCGGTGCATCCCTAATATTTTCTATAAAAAACTATCTATCTGTATTAGGCAGAGGTGGAAGTAACAAATTACAACTACTCACGTTACTGTAATTAAGTAGTTTTTTCGTGTACTTGTACTTTCATGAGTATATTTTTTAATCTGTAATTTTGCTTGTACTTAAGTACAAATTAGTTAAATAATGTACTTTCGCTACTTTAAAAATCACAGTCATTACTAAGTACTTGTACAATTTGAATTAAATTAATATTCAAATCTTTGACCAGCATTTGAGTATCCAATAGAAATAACTGATTGTGGGCGGGCCAATAAAAACCTTTTGAGCTATTCGTCCTCGCACGTCCTTCTCTGTGAAGGTGTATTTTTGTGTTATCAAAGAACATTTGTGTTATGGACATGACGCCGAATTCATTGAAAATTCAGAAGAAATCCCGCCGCAGCTGGTGGAGTTGCTGGAGCTGGAGGAGTTGTTCACATACAGAAGAAGGAAAGGAGACAGCGTGCAAATGCAATGCAAACTTCGTTTGCCATCTGCAGTGATTTCGGCTTACAAGCTATAAACAGTATTACAAGTTTATACACGTATAAAAATCATTTAACATTCTTTAAACAGACAACATTCCTGTACTATGTGTTTATTCGTATAAAACACAAATTGCCTGTGTTTGATCCATTCATATTTCTGATTTGATTCAATGGATTTGATGTTTATTCAATAAATATCACAGGCTAAAAAAGTAATTAGTACTTGAGTAGTTTTTGAGAGGGGTACTTTGTAATTCTACTAAAGTAAATTTTTAACACCAGTACTTTTACTTGTAATAGAGTATTATTTTAGCAACTACTTGTACTTGAGTACAAATTCTCAGTACCCTTTCCACCTCTGATATTCGTGGACATTTGTGCTAGTGATACAGTTAATACAGTAAACAAATCTTAAATGGGCTTATTTGGAACACCCATGTGCTTAAAGGGAAGATTAGGTACTCATTAAGCACATGGCGAACATATTTTAACAAATTGTCTGTGATTGCGACAACATGCGTTATATTGAAAGATAATTACTATGACAATTGCTTGTATGCTGTTGTTCTCCAATGCCAGTAAACTCAGTGAGGTGATAAGACCTCCCAACCAGGATAGTTGCGGTTGATTGGCATCCCTTGGTTAATGCTTAGTAAAGTGGGTGGATTGATTTCTGGAATGTTGGCCCCTGTCCGGGGTTTACCCTGTCTCAGCCCCAGGATTTTACACTGCTATATAAATGTATTCTGGGGAGGACATGGGCCCATGGAGCACACTGTAGGACCTACCAAGCTATAGGATGTGTAGCTGACCTAAGGCGCTCCTGGTTGTGGCGCATGCCTAGTAGCTGACACTACCGGCTTCCGGCTTCCACGCTGCCTAACCCTCCCTGCCCCCAATTGAACTTGAGACTGGTCATGCATTTGACCCGAACTGTTTTACAAGACTCAACATAACACAAATGCATTTAATAATTATTACATTATTAAAAGTTCACCCAGCACGGCCAGAGGAGGATTGACCACGCCTCAGGGCCAAGTTCCTCTAGGTTTCTTCCTGAATTTGACCCATCAGGCGGTTTACTGGCCGCTGTGTATCAACTTGTTGATACATGTTCTGTCAGGTTTCAGCAGGGTGTTTGTAAAAGCACTTTGTGACAACTCAATGTAAAAAGGGCTTTAGAAAATACATTTGAATAATGTGAACCATGTGACCTCTTAAGTTGCATTTGTAATTTGACCATGCCAATTAATTTGTATTTAATATAATCCATTTAAAGAAGTAATGTTACATTATACTAGCCGCATTTCAAAACATTGTTGAGTTATTAAAGCAGAATGAGAAAATAGGAAATGTAATTTAATACATAAACAGCACACTGACTAGAAAAATGGAACTCATAACACCCACTTAACTACTATGTCATAACTCCTAGCAGATTTTTTTGTTGTAATAACAAACACTAACAGTTGAGTATTTAATTATATTTTAATCATTCCACAAAATCACTCAGGTATTTAGTCAAAATTAAAAATCACAATATTGGTGAAAAAACAACTAACGTTTTACAAATTATGTACACCAGTTTCAAATTATCTAATTGTACAGAATTGCAAAAAGTTACATTTTGTTGATTGATATATATATTATTATTTTTTTTAAACACTGACAATCATAAATCCAATATTGTAGGGTGAAATTGAGTTTGTGCTGGGAATGGCCAAGTGAAGAGAAATTCTGGCCCATTCTTTTTGGTAATATTTGCTGCAGGTTGGTTGGATGATGCTTATGGATCACAATTTTCAAAGTGACATCCTAAAAAGGATGAAGATCAGGACTTTGACTGGGCCACTGCAGGAAAATGTTCTTGGGCCATTGCAATTTTTGTTTTCACATTGTGCATGGGGTTACTGTTGTTTACCTTTACAGAAAACCACCAAACGAGGGATTTAGGCTATAGGATGACACTCAGGAATTAACACTCAGTAATTAAACAAATATTTATTTAAAGAAATATTAAAAATATGGATAGCATTGAAGCAAAAATAAAAAATTCAAATTTTGAATCCTTGCTAATGGCACTAGATTTTGAAACATTACCATACATTTTTTTGGCCAATCCAGGATAGTTTTATGCAGAGGAAGAACCCAAAATGTTTAGTCTCTCAACCGATACGCTTGTTACGTTCACATAACTTTTTATTTTATGCCAATCAACATTTTCATTGGGATATTTATGTCCAAGTACTACTACCTCCTGCCGTTAAAATTAGAAGTTGCATGTTTTAAAGACCCCCCAAAAGACAATTTGTGGAAGTACTTTGTGTATGTTTTTATTTATGCCAATACTTCTATTTGTTCCAGAATTTCGATACACAACCATTGGCATACAGTAATTACATAGTAGTATAGTGCAACAACATGCTGATGTCACACATAATTCACACATTTGCTGTTTTTTACGGTTACATAAAAAATATCTTAATTTTATATATTTTTGAGAAGCCAACTCACGGTCAAAAATGAATAATCAAGCAATGTATGCCAATGGCACTGGCAACAAGCAGTTTTCTTTTGATAAACACAACGACATTTATACATTTTTGCCATTTTGTTGGATGCAGGGAGGCACTGCAGGCAAAAAGTTGAGAACAACTGGTATAAACTATTCAATAATTATAATTTGTTTACATCAAAATCCATGTCAAACAAAGCGAGCTCTGGGCAAAGTGGTCAAAAATCTGTCGAAGAAGCCCAGTCCTTCACCAGTACAGGCAAAGTAAGTTCAAGTTAACGTATTATAATGCAGCAAGTTTTAGTCGTACATTATGCATGCTTTCTAGACCCGGAATTGTGGTTTGATTGATCTCTCACAAACTCACTAGTCTTGCTTTCTTTTAGTTTTTCAATTAAAAGCATAATTTACCTTATTGTAGATGTAACAGTTGGTAAACATAGTGTTGAAGTCCTGCATACATTCGCTGGCGCTCCAGTAGTAGTTATTCTCTAGCCTTTTCTTTATCGTCCCCATGTCCATTGGGCTCTTGATAACCTTATGATAATCCTGTAAGGCAAAAGCAAAAAAACATTCACTATAGTACAGTAATGAAATAACCAGTAAAGAAGCAATGTAATTGACAAACATAGAAGAGTAAGTAAATTCATCCCTTTGCACAATGTAATATAATTACTTAACGTGTAGTACACTGTGTGTTTACATTCAAATGGCACAGGAAACTTGCTCCGACTAATGCCTGACTACCAATAAAACAGGTCTCAAGGCTTTTGAACATGGTCCTTTCCTGACCACACCCAATTTGATTAAAAGAAACCCTTCCATACATATTCTCCCTTGGTAGAACTCAGAATGTGACTTCTTTGGACCTGAATGCCAAAACATTGAAGACATATACAGTGTAAAAGAAGAACAGTGGTTACTGAAATCATGCACATTTTAACAAAGAGGGTTGTCAAACTTTGTTAGAATTCTACTTGATCGCTTTTTAAAATGTTGTACATTTGTTAAAAATGACAGTACATTATCTACAAACGATAAGCAACATATGAGTTTGTTGTTGTGTGTGAAATTGGTTGAGGGATAAGATGCTTTTAAATTGATAGTGGGTGTTATGTTTTGGCTGATTTAAAGGGAAAACTCCCTCCAATTTCCCTCGTGTTTTGTCCCACGCACAACACAACAGTTTTTGTTATAAATGAATGGCTTGCCACTGACTATGATACAGAACGAAAATGTGTCTAAATCATGTTAGAAAACATATGTAAACACCAAATATAATTGAATGTACTAAAATGGCAATAGAATGTTTACTTAAGGAATGTACACAGACAAAGTTGAATATACCCAAGATATCCATTTGAAAAAAATAAAAAACGTAAAACAAAAACGCATAGAATGTTTTTTTTCTGTGAACATGATTAAATTCAAATTGACTGAAAACTACGGAGTTTGAACTTACGGCAAGACATAATTTGATGGCATCCACAGGCGTGTAAAAGGGCCATGCAAACTGATGCTTCCATAGAGTCTTAACGACAACATTCTGCATGTACTGTAATTGATTTGTTTTTCTGCCAGGCTTGTTGGGGTTGGTGAACTCTGGTGGTGGCGGGTTGACAAGTGCCGGCGCGGCCGCAGGAACAGCCGACATACTGGCAACAGGAGACCACTTTTCCCAGTTCTGCAAAAGGTCTATGAGTATCGTGTTTTCAATGGATGCTTTGCTCCTCTTTCAGCTCCTTATTCCTCCAGCAGTAGGCACATCCCATCTCATGACCTGAGTGTCTGCACCCTGCAAAACAAAATAGACAACCCACGAAATTTGAATATGACTGGATGAGTTTCATATCAGCTTCGGTGAAGTCGCTGGAGTCTATCATTTAGGCATGTATTTCACGTAGAAATAACTCAACTATAATAAACTTGGTCAAATAAATAAAGAAAAAACAATACACATTACATGTGCCCTACGACAGCCAATCACTTAGAATGAGTATAATGCAATGGACAAAAGGAGCATTTAGGTATAAGCCAAACGCAATGATGTACGTTTACAAAAGCACTTTTCCATTTTACGTATAATTGAGGGAACATAACTGTCTACTGTCGCCCAAAAGCACGCTTAACAAATAAAGGACCATGAAACATGAAACATAAATCAGCCATCTACTCAACTTACCACATAGCTACACCCTTTATCTCACAAATAGTAGCTAATTCAAATGTATGATTGTGCATCACAACGTTATTCCTTTAAAAAGATGGCGGGCAGGGGGATGCATGCTAGCTTAGCTGGATGGCTAAAAAGCCTCTCAATCGGCAAAATCCCCAATGTGCACACCTTGCAGAGCTTACAACTAAAATGCATACTAGTAACTAATGCGGTTATAGCTCACATTAACACGACGGGGTACTCAACCGTACAGTTTAAACTTACGATAATTGTAGCGTTTGCAAACGTTGGCTACTGGCCTTACAAATCATACTAGCCAAGCTTTGTATGCATTGTTTCAAGGCGCCGAGAGGGCAGGCTGACAGAAAGCAACCTATGGATTCACCTATTAGAGAAAAACGTCGATATGCAATGCATCCCATCCTTTCAATTACACATATGAGAAAAAAATACATATTTTACTTTATTACTTTCTCCTCAAGTGGCTCCAGTTGTGGTTCGCTCGCAGATTTCTGGTACCTTTTATTTCAGCGAAGTAGCTAACGTTAGCATAATAGATGAGTTATCAGCTGTCTGTGATATCTCATGCGCATGCGCAACTTCGAGCAGCATCATGGTTCTTGTTGTGTTTTGATGGGTAAAGCTTTTGGAATTTAGGGTTATCGCCTACTTATTGACTACAAATCCCGAAATGCACCTCCCTAAATACAAGCCATGTTTGGCCCAGTCAACTCCACACGTCGTCGTGAAAGGAAACGTATTACTCGAAGCTTTTCCCTAATACATTATAATTAATTGAATATAGATATTACCTTCTCAAATACTTAACTTTAGAAACAATAGTTGTAAAGTATTGAACCTTATAACTTCAAAATGTGGTTTTAATCAATCCTGTGCATGCATACACAAGCCAATATTTTAAGTAAAACAAAACAGAATTTTATATCTATATAGAAATAATACACGTACATTATGTCTCTAATGCTGCTAAGATATATTGGCTTGTAAATAGTAAAGTAATTAAAGTAAAAGTGTAAGAGTCAGGCAGACATTACAATTATATTTGACTGAAAAACTATGTTTTAGCATTTTGTGTGCATGTTGTGCTTATAGGATAATTGGGGCAAATGAACTGTGAACTCCAAACTATGACGTTAGTACTTTCAGAAACTGAGAAATTGTGTTGGGAGGATGATGGATCAGAATGAGATTTCCAAAATGAAGATCATTCACAATTTTATTTACCCAGTTTTGACTTGTTTAACAAAGGATACAAATTATTTAAAGAACAGTGTCAAAATTTGGCAATATTAGTTTCGGACTTGGAATTTCAAGTTAGATTATTATTGTAAAGGATGTACTGTGTCTGAACTACTTAATTACGATTTCCCTGTTAAAGGAAAGTTGTAGATTTCTCACAATAGTTCACTGTTTCTGTTTGTATTTAACATGGAACACAGAACATGAACATGCTTGTATTGAGCATTTTTACATCAGCAATTGAGAAGGCCTAGATAAAAAAAAAACACCTCAGCATATCAATTATAATGACTAATACTCCATCACATACTTTTGTAATGTATAAAGGGTCACTGAGACAGAACCGTAGTCCCCCGGCCAGCACATAAACGATTGTAGACTAAAACTATGGATTTGAAAGAGACACCCAGAGAGGAAATTTTCGATCCACATTGCAAAGCAAAAAAACACCAAAGTGATACCATCTGATCAAAAGCCAGCTTTAGATGGGTCGCATATACCCGTGATACCAGGTGTCTCATATCACAGGAGTGTTAGGGCCAGCATAGGTAATAACACAGTAAGACAGTGACTTTTCCTGCATAATATCATTGGAGAGAGGATATTGCAGGAAAGAGATGGCAGCCCGCCAGACAAACACAGCAGGGAGGGTTTATCTATTCAGTGTGTTGCGCTTCACCTTCGTGCACCTGGGCCAGTCAGATTCATAATACATCCTACTGAAGAGACTGAAAAATCGAATGGTTGAGACAACGTCTGTGTCTTATACACAAATCACCAGATCATTCCACAACAATAGAATGGAACTATTGGAAAAAGCCCTGCTTTACTTCTACGAATCTGTAGAAAAAAACCCTGCTGGTACTTCTACGAAACTGTAGAAACGATAAGGAGGCCTTCGTCTTGTGACTAGTGTACATATAGGTATGAACAGCAAAACCAAAGTGATAAGTAGGAGCAAGTCTGTGTAATGCTTTAGCAGGGGTCTAATCGCGGATCGGGTTCAGACCCGCAAGTGTCTTGGTCTGGACAAGGACCTATAATGGAGATATTATTGAGAATTAATACATTTTGAGAGAACATATCCATTTTTTACCGGCACAACTTTTTATAGCATTCTGGGAGGGTGGATCGAGGGAGTTGAGTTGTCAATCCCCAGGTTTATCACGCAGTTCTGAGCCATATCTGACTATCCCGTCGAAGGGCAAGATGGAGGCTTATGCACCTTAGTCAGGGCAAAACTACTTGTCTTTTCCTCAAATGTAATGACATCTCCCCCACCTCCACCTGTAGTGCTGACACCGGAGATGTTCGAAACGCCCCACTGCAAAGTCGAAGCCCCTGTTCCTGTAGCCCATAAAACTTCTTCAACATGCTCACTGCAGCCGACTCATACGCTATACTCCCGGAGTCCACCACTGACCAAATTAATGACACATATATGGACCTCAAAGCTGTTCTCCCAGACAGCTCATCAAATTTAACACCCTCTTACACCTCTCCACCACCCGCTCAATGTGCTCAGCCCATGTCAGTTTGGCATCAAAGTATATGCCCAGAAACCTGACAACCCCAACCCTCTCCAAATCCTTCCCCTACAATTTAACTTGCCCCTCGCCACTCACCTTTTTCCTTGTGAACATAACCAACTTTGTCTTCTCCACTTAAAACCCCACTTCCTTGCCCATCATTCTACCCCTTCCACCGCTTCCTGAATCTTCCTGACCATGTAAGATACATTCCTACTAGGGATGCACGATTTTTCGTTTTTGGCCGATATTCGATATGCCGATAATTTTAAACTTGTTTTGGCCGATACCGATATATATATATATACACACTTTAATTTTACTGAACATAAATCCAAGTCTCACTCCTGTACTACCTTTACCTTATTACACTCATATAGACATACATTCACCTCTGGAAAATAGGTTAATTATTATATGCGAGTGCCACTTTTTATTTTTAAGTTCAGACTTCAGACCTTAGGAGTAAAATAAATAAAAATACATTTTCAAATAATTGACATAATTCACTTAGCACGACATGCAATTGTTCTCTTTCTATTTTCCATTTCCAAAACATATTATCAAATGCGGATTCAATTGCAACTGCTGTGTGAGAACCGGAGCACTCCAGCAGCTGAAAGCTTTTTTAAGGGTAAAGTCTACGTCTATCCACTGGCAGTGGGGCTAAACATGCCAACAGGACTCACGCTTGATGTCCAAATGTCTGTGGTAAAGCTAATGTGACTAGCGCCGTGCAATGTGACTGGGGACAACATCAGTAGTGACTGCTAATAGCATAACACAGGTATAGCTACATCATTAGCCTGCTGAAGCCACCATCTGAAAGGCTGGTTAAAAATACATGAGCAATACATTCAATGATTTTGTTGTTAAGCTTCTTTACCTTTGGGTGCTTGCTGATGTATCTTCTAGCTTTGTCAAACGACTGAAGTTGAGGCTACTGATGGGATTTTGCCGATTTTGAGTTTTTTTCTTCCAACTTTTCAAAAAGTCTGCCTCCTCGCATCACTTGTGCTTTACAACTACTGCAGATAGCAAGTTTGTTATCTGTTTTACAGATCTTGAATTACCTTCACACAGCCGACAATTACCTTCACACAGGACGTTTAAGTTGCTGGCGTTCATGCTACGTTCACGGTCGTTACGCACGCATAATAAACCCGCCACCCTATCTGCAATTCTCATCGGCAAAAATATTAATATCTGCCGATATAGATCATTTTAAGCTTTTATCGGCCGATGTCGTGCCGATATCATTGTGCATCCCTAATTCCTACCCCTCTTTCACAATGCCCCATCATCTGCATACAGCGACCTACCAACACCTGGCTGAACTTGACAGTACACATCATTAATCATGATTGAAAATAGCACTGGACTGAGCACACTCCCCTGAGGGGTTCCATTCTCCACCACATAGCTTCTGGACTTCATCATCATCACCCTCACCTGGATAGACCTACCATACAATCAGGAGACCCAAGTCCTTAAATAAGCAACCCCTCATTCCACCACATGTCATAAGCTTTCTCTACATAAACAAAAAACGCCACCACAGCCTCACCCTTCACCTGTGCATTCCCGAGCTCTGCCTCCAAGGACAGAATAGGGGCCATAGTGCCACTTCCCTTCTGAAAGCCACTCTGATACAAAGCTACCAACCTCCTGCTCTCCATGAAAAACATCTGTTTCTCCACAAACATTCGATCCATAACCTTACATAGATGTGATGTCAGTGCTATTGAACCCTTAGTTCGACGACTTCGTCGGATCCTTCCCATGCTTTCTAATGTGCGTCACTACACAAGCTACCAGCATTCCACTGCAGTATGACCACAATAACTACCACTGCTGCATGGTTCCTGCCTTGGCTGATTGAGGTCATTCTCATCATCTCTTCCCATGTCAGCCCTACCATTTCAAGATGCCTTTCGGCCACTATCAACCTTATCCTCTCTGATTCAATTTTAGCCGTACCATTGATCACTCCCACTATGAACGTAACCAGTTGCCTTTTATTTACAACCACCATGCCCCTCCACTTTTGCCCACCTCTTTGTTCCACACAACGTCCACTTGCTACCTAACATTCTCATCAGTCCTATATTTCCTGTGCCTCTCCTCATCCCGACCCTGAACACACCTCAAAGCCTCTGCTTATGAGACTCTTCCCCCAATTGTTGCACCTTCACCGCCTGCTTCATTTTCCCACATCCTCATACGCTACACTATGATCAACCCCACAGATACACCCCCCATATGCTACACTATGATCACCCCCACAGCTACATCCCCATATGCTACACTATGATCACCTCCACAGATACACCCCCATATGCTACACTATGATCACCCCCACAGATACACCCCCATATGCTACACTATGATCACCCCCACAGATACACCCCCATATGCTACACTATGATCACCCCCACAGCTACATACGCTACACTATGACCACGCCCACAGCTACATACGCTACACTATGACCACGCCCACAGCTACATCCCCATATGCTACACTATGACCACGCCCACAGCTACACCCCCCATACGCTACACTGTGACCACGCCCACAGCTACACCCCCCATATGCTACACTATGATCACCCAATTGTAACACCTCAATGGCTTGGCAGCACAAGGCCTGACAAATTAGCACATATACCCAATGGTAACCTTGCTAGGCAGCACACAATCTTCTAAATACAACAGAATAGACTGACTGTCCACCCTAACACCATCCCTCGCTGCTTGCAGCCTTTGCACCTTCATAAGACTGCATCCCTTCAAATCACCTTCAATTTATCTACTATCAACACTCAAAGCCACCCCAGCCATCACCCCTTTATCCCATTGCTCCCCTGTCTGAGCCCCCGCTCTGCTTGATCCTTTTTTCTGACCTCTCCATCTGCTTCACACCCAAGGCCCTATCTCTCTGCTCCTTATCTCTACATATAATGACCAACTCTCCACTCCTCAACACCTTTGCACTAACAACCCCCACTTTTTGTGGATTGCAGTCGTCAGTTCCATTGGACTTATTCCCCCTACACCTCCACTTTCCACAAACAGCAGCTCAACGGTGTTTCCTTGCACAAAAACAACGTCAATCATATCAACTCGCAGAATTCTGTTCATTCTGTCAGCGCTGCCGAAGTAAATTGACGTCTCGTCTCCTTCCGTCCACAAAGACATTGGGAACTGAGGGAACATATGCACCCCTAACTAATTTGACATTGTTGAAATGAGACCAGTGTTAAACGGAAGGAAACCGTCGCACTCTGCCTGCTAGCCAGCAGAGTGCGCCGCTGTCTCAGACAACGTGACAATAAGCATGGAGGCACATTTAGCAACAATTAGTCATGTGGTGCAATTACACTATGTGTTTGCTAATCCAAGAATATAATTTTAAAAGGGTAATTTATCATTGGAAAACATGTTGGCAAGGAAGTTAGCACTGCTGATTACTGTGCAGATTATAGAAGCAATAAAACTGTCTTTCTTTTGACTTGTTGTGTATCTGGGGCATCATCAATTGTGGGTTCGATTCCAGGCTCAAAATGGCCTGAAACAAAGTACTTTCTTTAAAAACGTACTATTCTTATTCTTTGAAAAAATAAAGGCTTTTCCATGCAAGAAATTGCCAAGGAACGGAGGAGCTTGTACAACAATGAGTACTTCTTCCTTCACAGAACATAACTGGCTGTAGCCAGAATAGAAAGAGGAACGGGAGGCCTTGTTGACCAACTGGGATAGTGGCCAGTGTTATTTAAGGGTTTCCTGCTTCAACGTCTGTGCAAACTTGAAAATTGCCTTATCTGACAACAGAGGACGCATGGAACAACTCTTCTCCATTTTCTCATCAACGATGCAACAACAACAATAAATGTCCTGTCAAGACGTAAAGAACTAATGTGGATCCATTCTGTCCATTTACACTGTCTTTTCTCTTGAGACTGTAGCTGTTCACTGTAGCATGTTCACGGTTGAGTGAGGTGCGTAGGAAGGATGCAAACTTAGATACTCACTAGTACATTTCTACAAAATAACAAAATGAGCGTCATGCTAAGTGTCAACATGACAGTGAAGATGAATAGATGAAACTAAGTAAATCTATGTAAACTAGCTCAATCTAGCACAAAGACATGACCAAACACAGGGAAGCTATATACTCTTACGAATGAGGGCGTGCGTAATGACGAGACAAAGATCTGATGGGATGAGCGGTGGAGCTAGAAGACCAGTGACGATGAATGCCGAAGCCTGCCAGTAGATGGCGGTAGAATGGCTTCGGAGAGAGCTGTGACAGTAGCCTTCATCAGATGCAGTGTTGCTCTCATGGTGTATTGATGTCTGGTTTACTCAATAAACCCTTGTCACCTGTATTGACAAAGAAAAGTGAGAGTATGCAGTTTCACTCAAACATATGCATATACACGCTTTACAATAGATAATAAACCATTATCCAAATTTCTATGACGTCGACAGTGGGACATAAAAAATACATTTGAATCTGATTTTTTTATGATGCGTCTTCACTTGAGAAAGACCTAAGACCTAACACCTAATGTAATCAGTTCTCCGTTAAAGGAATATAATACAACCCAACAATGAGTAGGAATGGCCCATCTATCTTTCCCCTGTACCTTCACTGCGGACCTTGTGACCAATAAGAGTTGGAAAGGACCCGCCCATTTGGTTCCCGAAGTGTCAGTTACATGTTTCTTGACCATAAGCTATTGTCCTGGTACTGTATCATGACCCCCTTCAGAAACCTCTCCCCATGCATCTCTAACCTGCTGCTCTTCTCTTTTAACTGCCTCACTGAGTGTCATGCAGTAACAAAGTAGAGTATGGCTCATGAGATGTATATCTGCTTTCCTTTGGACAATAGTCCCTGGCAAAGACATTGGTCGTCCAGTGATAACCTCAAATAGACTCAACTCTGTGGTGGTGTTGTGTGTAGCTTGTCTGCTACAGATAATAGTGGGAAGTCCATCTGCACAGCAAAATTCATAGACACAAATAAACCCTATTAGAGTTGTTTTTAAAAATGTTAAAGTGTCTCATGGGGTCCACTCCCCATAGTGTCAATTTAACACTTTTCAAAGTGTTGCCATTTTAACACCATAATAGAGTTAAAATCAACACTAGTTGAAATGTAACACCACTCAAGTGTTAGACTTTCAACCACAGACAGCAATCTCTGCTTCTGTTCAGTCGCCAGATTGTTAAACTTCATGTGATAATCATCTACAATTGGGCAAATCAAAATTAATCTAATGAGTTAAATACAATTTGAATTAAAATTAAGATTCCAAACAAATATATACTATGTACAAACTTTACTGAAAGCTTCAACATCTGCCCGTTTTTTTGTAATCACTAATCTATATTAGGTGTGCATCGCTCCACCGCAGAATTCAATAAAACATTGTGTTTTTATATATCATAAATTCACCAGCTGCATAATATGTATATGAAATATGTTTAAACATTTGATGAATATGTATGTTGCCTTTTGTACTTTCTGGGTGGCTTACATACGTTTTGCAGAAATCAACATCCATATTGTGTAGATAATATGAATTTTGATTCACCAAAACGTATGTATAATTATGACATTGCAGTTACAAATGTGTTCATACATAAAACGCAATATGCATGTTTGAAGTGCTACCCACCTCCAGTTTATATACAGATGCAATGTCCACATTTTCACATATGGAAAATTCAATATGCATATGACCCTACCCAAACATGTACTATGCACCCTGTCTTGTCCTCTAACACTCTACTTAGACCCCTATACTTCACATTCTAAATGTGATAATGTGCAACCAGCATCTGTTTTCTGACTATGTTTTTTAAAACAGCATTACCAACGGGTCAAAAAAGTGGTTAGAAACGTGAATGCCTGTTGTTAACTGTTTTTCATGCAAAGTGCAATATTCCCCATTCAAAGTCAATATGTGACACAATAAATGTTTAATTAATCTGGACTGAGATCAAATTATTTTAGAAGGCTTTATTTCTACCACTTTTAGTGGGTTCAGTACACATCTAGGGGATAGGGAGTAATTTATTATGTTTAACATAAGCGACCCAAGCACGATGTAGTTCATTTAGTTGTTTAGTAGGTATAGGGTCAAGTTGGAATCTGGTGAGTTAAAAGCTCATTACTATTTTAGTGAATGTGTCTAGCAATACAGGATGAAAAAACTGTCACTCATGATTTTAAGTTAGGGCAGGCTAGTGCATTCTCTGAAGAACTCTGTTAAAAGTTTAAATACTATGGTTAGGAGGAGGAGTCAAAACAAAATGCTAATGTATTCACTGCTGCACAAGTGAAGAACAACTTCACTTTTTGAATCAATTTTTTTGTTAACTTTGCAATGGAATCATAAAATTCATTTTGAATTATTTTTGTTTGCCTGTATCATGTTAAAAATTAGGTTAATCATGCCCATGTGAAGTGGGTCTTTACTCTTCGGTATTGAATAGGCTACTGTCTTTGCTGGATCGGGTAAATACCTCAAACTTGGTGATGCGCCATTTGTTGTCAATTTTTAGAGGCTTTATTCAGTGCCCAAGTATTGTTTGTGCGCTAGGTAGCTAGCTTCTTTTGCATATTTCTGTAGTTTTTTTTGGTGCAAACATATAAGGTATGACAAGATTCTATTTATTTATTTTTATTCAAGAACGTAGTCAGAATTTACACATACAATATACATCAAAACATAAAGATAAGGCACATACACAAATTGTGGTCACAAAAGAATACATCCTAGCACTTAGATAATTAGCAATTTGAAAATAATTCAAAATAATATTGAACAGTAGATAAACTTTTCTTATTCTCTAACAATTTAAGAGACTCAATTAAAGAATTAAAGTCAATCAAAAATACATTCATGCATGGGGTCGACTTAGAAAACTTGGCCTTGTGGATATGAAACTTACCAGTCAAGATCATGACATTGATTATCCATCCTAAAGAACTTTGGGTGGACTCAAAACATGTTATAACATCTTTGCATTCGATATTTATAATATGACCAGTTTCACACAGTATGTATTCCTCCAGTTTCTTCCAAAAACGTTTGGTATATTGACACTTATAAAATAAATGAGATAATGTTTCACATTCAATATTACAGAAAGAGCATTTGTCATCAAGGTCAGTAAATCTTGACACATTATGTTGGACGGGTACATATATTGTGCAAAATCTTTAGATGCACTTCTCTTACTTTGTTAGAGATACAAAATTGAAAGGGGCAGAGCCAAGCCTTTTTTCATTCTATATCAGTTAGTTGTGAGTTCCAAAAAGATTTCCCTTTTGGTGTGACTCTTTTTTTGCTATTAAAATGTTCTCTTATATGTTTATTGGTGCACTTAAAACTAAATATATCAATACTATATATTACAAGCTGGGGTTTTAGTCGAAGTACATCATGATATACCATATGACATTTCATGAGGTGGCATACACCTGAAGGTATAGCATTAATCACAGACTTGTATTCCTTATATGTAACAGGAAAGACTTTGACTTTAAAAAAAATATCATAACAAAGGATTTGGCCATAATTTTTAAACAAATCACTTACAAAAATTATATCTCTTTCTATCCAATGTTCCATAAAAATACTTTTGTTGATTCTATTTATTTCTGTAATATCTACTTTGTATATAAATGATGTACGTAAATGTGAGAAACTGTAATGCTTGTTTTTATGGTGATGGCTATCTCTTTTATTGCATTTTTCTGATTCCCAATACATAAACAATGTATGTATCTGGGTACCTTAGGTTAGTATTAATTGCAAAAAAGTATTTGCTATGATACTTGCAAAATCTCTGTTTTAAAAATAACTAAATGAAATGTGTCTTTTTCATATACAATTCTGTATATACTCTCTGAATCACTCATTGTCTTGTGTATTTGCTCTGATCATTACTCACACCAGGTTCCAACTTTCCCATTAGTAAGTGTATAAATGTTGCTCCTCTGCCTCCACAGTTTGTGAATCATTGTTTAATGTCAGTGTTTGCTTTGTGAGTAGCTGCCAGTTGTTGCTAGTTTGTTTCTTTGTTTCTCTAAGTAAATAAATATGAGAAAAAGTTCCAGGAAAAACTCTCATTTGCGTCCACTGGAAACCACCACAACACCAGTCATGACAAATGCCTTCAGAAAGTAGTCCGAACCCTTTCACTTTCTGCACATAGTGCTATGTTATAGACTTTTTTTATAGATAATTAAACATATATTCTATATAAATTATACATTATTTGTGCTCTATACAAAATGGTTGACTTCTTAGCAGTAGGGACTTAGAGACTGGTTAGCATTGAACGAAGGGAACAAAAAGCAGGGCACACACATGACCACAGACTGGGGGAAATACTCATCATTGGGCATATCGATAACCAAATGGACACATCCAAGACAACGCAGTAGTGGCTTCAGAACAAGTGTGTATCTGTAGCTGAATACAGCTGCTCCCCACACTAATCTGACAAGAGTTTGAGAGGATCTGCAAGGAAGAATTGAAGAAACTGCTGAAATCCTAGCTGAGATTGCTGTAAAGGGCGCTTCTACAAAGTACTGAATAAAATAGATATAATTTTTATTTTGTTATTGTTGCAAGTGAAAAAAGTATCTTATGCTTTTGACATACTAAATCATAATACCACTTGGCCAAGGCATCATGATAAATTGACAAATAACCAGTTTCATACAGCCGTATTTTTTCAAACATCATTATTGTTATATTCTTATTCAAAGACCAGAGCAATAACCCCCCCCACTCCCACAATTCCCGAGCAGAGAACCATGATGGAGGTAGGAGTGCTTAAAGTGCTTTAACAAGGTAAGCATTGTTCATGACTTGGCGGATGTCCACATGTCCCTGATTCCTCACTCCAGTCTCCTCTTCCTTCACCCTACCCTCTCCACTGTCGCTGATAAATTGAATGTTTATGATCACTGGACAACTGTCCAAAGATCATGGCTTTACCATTATGCAGCTTCTGAGAATCAGTTTCAGGCAAAGGGTCTTCATTTTTCATTTGTATTGTTGTTGTTTGCAAGTCCAATTTTTCAAATGAATCCCTAATTATGACCATATAGCATTCTTCTTGTAGGTATAAAGGGACAATGCTAGTTCCTGTCGATACCCTTTACACAATTTGGTAAATGCACCTTGTTGTTAGTCACTCACTCTAGGCATAGTAATGGTTTGTGTCACCAGATGGAGCTGGTGTAACATTTGATTGCCTGACTCAACAGTGAGAAAAATTCTCCATATCTACTCTCTTACACACACATAACTTGGTGAGGCTGCCCCCCTTTCCACCACTGTACAATAGAGCTGTGTGCTGGTCTGTCATTAGTTTCTGTCTTCCTCTTATCTTTCCCTTTATCACCCCTCCTTCACTCACTGATCTGGGTTAAGCTTATCTAAATTCCCAGCAGGGAGAACCCACACCACCCAACACTTCATGTTTTCACCTCGTACTATAGGCCACATCAACATTATCATTTTTTGTTTTATGGAGTGTTACATCAATTACCAATTCACATCATTCAAACTAAGGAAATGAAATGATCAAATGTAATATATCCTTAGTTATCTTAGGTCTGCTCCACATTCTTTCTATGTATAGAAAGATATTTTCTTGTTAGTGCAACAAAGGCTGTACTGCCTGCGCCTTAATAAGTACAAACTGCCCATGACAATGTTGATAAACGCCTTTGGATGCAATCTGCCGTCCCTTAAAAAACTGTACACAGCCAGGTCACTGAGGCAGGCAGCAAAGATTGAGGCAGACCCCTCCCATCCAGGAAGCTGACTATTCAGAACTCTCACCTCTGGCTGAGGTCTATCAAGACCAAAAACATCCCGCCACAAGAACAGCTTCTTCCCCACAGCAGTGAGTCTAAGGAACACGATGCTCTACATACTGCTCATGCACTTTTTGAAATCTGCTCACACATCTAGAGCAAGCTCCTTTGCAGTACTCGGATATAAATGACACATTATATATTTATCCATTACTTATAGGCAACTAAGCTTGGTCTCTTGTCGAACAACTTGGGTTGTGTGTTTTTTTGCTCTGTTTGAACGGTTCATGTACACTTTAAAAATGTGTGTTCTAAAATCTGCAGCTATGGGGCAGAACAAATTTGTTTTATGTGTAATCAGACTTGGCAAATAAACCTGATTCTGGTTAGTGTTAAATATATAATTGGTAAATCAGCCACAATTTAGTAATGTATAAAATTAGTTTAATCAACACAACTTTTTCTGTCCTACTACATGTCTACTTTCTTTATTATACTTCATTTGTTTTTATTCTGATACATGGCATAAATGAAAACCTGTGATGTATACAGAAAAGTTCTGAATTTCGAAAGTCTTCTGGACCAGGTAATAGAGAACTGGAAAGGTTCTAGAGACATTTTGAAAAAGTTCTTATGAACTAGAAGTTCAGACTTCTCAGCCAGGTTCTAATTACCTGAAAAGGTTCTAAAGACCTTTTGAATAAAGTTGGTATGACCTTGAAATTCTAAAGTCTTCTCGGCCAGGGTGGGTTAGGGTGGCAGCAATGGGCAAGATCAGGTTAAACAGCTTAGAAAATTCCCCAAAATGACATCTTCAGAAGCTTCTGATAACATTTGATTACCTTTTGATGAATTTCCTGGCCTACCTTTAAACTCAGTGCTTCTTTGCTTTGCTCTACATTATGGTAAAATAAACATTGTCAGCCAACACCTGAGGAAAATTATTGTAGACCTCCAAGTCCGGTTCATCTTTTGGAGCAATTTACAAAAGCCTGAAGGTACCCCATTAATCTGAAAAAAACATTAGTATGCAAGTATAGACACAATGGGACCATGCAGCTGTCATACATGTTCTGTCACCTAGAGATGAATGTGCTTTGGTGTAAAAAGTGCAAATAAATACCAGAACTACAGCAAAAGACTTTATGAAACTGATGGAGAAAACAGCTGACATCCTAACTTTCTCGGACGCTCTGGCAGTCTCCCGCCATTGTTCCCGTGCCAGTGATTAATACACAGGCGAGGAGGAACGCGGCTCTGCCACACCCCGGGACACTGACGTGAGAGTAGCACTTTGAGGCATGGCTGCTGACGTAGCCACTCTCCAGTGTACAGGGTGAACACATGGGCAGGGAGGGACCAATCCGGACAATGAGCATGAAAATCCCTCATCAGGCAGTGATCAAGGATTTCAACCGCTCTGACACAAAAGCGCTTCTCGAGGACTTAACTTGTCCAATAAACCAGGTACTGGAGCCGACTTGTCTCTGCCTGGGGTCCAGAATAGTTCTCACAGCACATGCAGAACCCCCTCCATCTCTAATAGTGCTGAAGGAGAGGCAGCAGGATCCGGATAGACCAGGAACCACCGACCTGAGAAGTGGGACATGCAAGGTACTGTAGGTGAGATCATTTTGTAAGATGGTGTGAGCTCTAAGTGTGAGCTTTTAAGGTAACTAAAATGTTGTTTACCTTCTAGAGGACCAACTTATGACAGGGCAGGGGGAGATGGAGGTCCTGTGTCAACAGCGAGTCCCGATCCACTGGTTAGTAATCCTGTGGGTCGTCTGCCATCGGTCCGCCTGCTTCTTCTGTGGTGCGGTCACACTATGTAAGCAAACGTGGGTAGCGGACCACACCTCCTCTGCGCGATGGAACCAGTCCTCAACCACAGTCATTTTAGTAGGCTGCTACCCAATGGCCAATACTAAGCAAAACCTTGTTTGCTAACCTATCAGGATGTGTTTTCAGGTGCCTGATAAACTTAGATGTGGTTACGCCAGAGTGGAGCTCATCTATGGAGCGTGCCTTGGGGTCTTGGAGTGTGTGCATATTTGACGTGATATGCTACAGGATACATACTTCTTTCTGAAGTATACATTATTGATCTGAAGAATCTAGGTTGTGTTATGAGACAGCTTTTGAATTTCAAAACTGTACATAATATTTGAATATGTGTTTATAGAAAATATATTATTATTTTTTAACAATAGATAACAACTTGAGCAAACTATAAAATCCCATTTGCCTTTCTTCCTAAACAGGTTTACATAGTTTTTGAGGTTTATAGGTAAAAGAGTTCGAAAATGTTGATGATGCACTTTCACGATCTCTTGCGGTATACTTTGGTTATGTGCAGACTGACTGACAACAGACCACAATTTTTCTGCATCTGTCGTGAAATGGGAGGTCGGACACAAACGCAGGGCAAATGAATTACATTTATAAATAAAATATAAACTAACAAAAGAACACTGAACATGGACCGGACATATGTCAAATGTAACATTGGCGCCCAACAAAGACTGACAAGACACACTGGGAAAGGAAGAACATAAATAAGGATAGTGATTAGGGAAATAGGTGAGGGCGATAATACAATAAAAGTGTCCATGTGCCAAACAATGGAGAGAGGGCGTTGGATTTCCCAGGCACAGCCATCCTGTCATGACGAGCACCAATATTTGATATATAGTTTCAGATTTTTGCAATATTCCGAAAATAGTAAAAAGCTGTCCTTGAAGGGTTTGTGTAAAATAAAATGTTACATTATATTGAATACAAATGTTATTTCACAGCAAAACACAAAATGGGGAACCAGTTTTATATGATAAATGGCAGATGCAGCTCATTGATTTTCTCCTATTGTGCAGTAAGGCAAATAAGCTGTTTTGGGGATTTTACTGTACACACACACAACCAAGGGCATTGGAGTGAGTTTCACATTCGGGGCAAAGTGTTATTTTTGTGTGTGGGGACAAATTACACTGTTTCTATCATTGAGTAGGGTCATCGACCACCCCTATACAAGTCACAGTATGGAGCGGTCTACTCCCACCAGAGTCATATGCCACTCTGGGTGAAGAAAAAGTCATGGCTTTGTTCCTGCCTTTCTCTGCTCTGCAGCATATACACATACACTGATTGTTTTTCATCATGGCACAATTAAACAGTTCAGAATGTCTGTAAAGACAGCGGAGGCCTACATAACTTCCATGTCTGAGCATCTTTTAGGCATATTTGTAGATCCGAATAAATGCCTAACCACTGTTATTGTTGAAAAGTCACATTTAAAATCTTTAAGATATGCATTATGACATTGTCATGAACTCCTACTAATCAACACTGGCCTGCCTACCACAAATGTATATGCGTCTGCATAGCTGTTGAATAACTCAATGTCAGGAGAGCAGATATGTCGTTTCTAATGACACATGCCCAACGGATGAGAAGGGGCGGTATCCGGAGAGGAGTAATAGCCAGCATGGATTGTGAGGACGCAAAGCCAAAAACGCAACGTCGTGCCTCAGTTGTTTGTTAATTAGTGTGCTTTGTGCGAGTGGATGGTCGTCGGGAAAAGTCCCTACTAGTTCTGCGGTTTCAATACAAGAGCGTATCAGTCAGGACAGGCCCTGGGAATGTACTAACGCATGCACCTGCGTTTGAAGTAAATGGTTAAGAATAATTGTTTCTTTTATTTCGGCAAAGGAGTCATCACTTTGAAGCGTGTGCGCGCGTCAGCGGCTGAATTTACGCAGTAGTGGCCGGTTAGGTTTCCATCATGGGAATGTGTGGCTTGTTTCCAGCATTCTACTCGTTTATTGTCTTTGGATATTTCGCATTTTTCTCCGGGGTACTTCTTTTTCCAGCAGCAGACGCGGGTTGCGGGGGGAGAGAAAGCCAGAACTGTTGTACGGGGAGAAATAACGAATGTTCTGGATACACGACGCGTAAAACTGTGTGCTACTGCGACACGTACTGTCAGAAAACAGGGGACTGCTGCGAGGATTACCAGCATGTCTGTCAGATATCTGGTGAGTGCTTGCTTTTTTATATTCCCGTTTGTTCGGTCATTCACATAAATATGTTGTCGTTAACCAAAGGCAAACCTACATATTGCGCTGATTTTAAGTAGCCTAATGTTTATGTAAAATGTACGTCTAAAATTCCAGTGTCCACTAAAGTTACTGTTCTTCTAATTCAAAACATCATGATTATTATGACTAATTGTGGTGGCTGTTATGTGAAACAAATAAAGTACATTTTTGTTGGCGCAATAGACCAGGGCAAAGTTGGGTATTCGATATTGCTGGATATTCAACAAATATTCCATGTCGATCAGGTCCTGTATTCCTGCACGCAGCCACACTTTCTGATTGCCTATTGAGGACACCCACATGACCCAAAGCCTTTGTTTTTAGAAAATAAAAAGGCATGTTCTTCATTGTCTTAGACACCTCAAACCCTCTTTGGTTTGTTCACAGCCAAGACCATTTTTTGCATCCTTTGGATTTCTGAACAAAGTGTTGACATTTGAGATGTATATTAAAATGTACAATTGCATTTACTCATTCCACTTTTTTCATTACATGATAGGTATAAAACTTTAATACAATTTGAGATTGAAAGACACGCATCTTAAAGTTAAGAGCAATCGATAAGGTGTGTTTGTATTCTTGTTCGAATTTTTCTTCTTGAATATACAAAAGTTATCTTAAACTCGCGGCACGCCCCAAACTTCAAGATGCGAAGACCTTGCCATAGCAAATGTGATTGGGTCGATTGGGTTGACATTAAGTGGAAAGGTGGAGGGGAAAAAACACACACTCCAACAGTATTCTTTCAGGTATGTTGTATTAGTGATGCAGATGAGATTAGTGATGCATAATAAAAAATATATATTATATATTTCATATATATATATATATATATATATATATATATATATTTCATATATTTCATATATTTCATAGTGTCAACTACTTCTTATTTGCAACATACATGTTTTGTACATGTTAATTTCATAAATGAAAGTGAGACTACATTTTTCTATGAATACAATAAATGATTCTGTATGCTGGACAAGATGACTGTGGAGGTAATGGCAAACTATACCCGAATGTCCCAACACATGTGCTTTGACACATCAAAGAAAGCAATATATTTTAAAGAAAACAGACAGCAGCCGTGTTTCTGGATGGCTCGGGTAGCCTATATACATACAAAATGCCATTGTATATGAAGATACATTTTTTAAGTCCAATATTTCCAAATATTGCACATGAACGTATGCAAGTCTGAAAGTTTATTTTTTATTTCTCAGTGGCTTCTTAATGAGGCATAACCTCAAAGTGTACCCAACGATTACTCGATTAGACTGTCCAATGTAAACCTCCAAAATGTACTCATTTGTGTGGAAAAAACAGGTAGGCTATACAGCTGCAAGGATAACTATTCTGCTCAGTCATTCACTAGACTAGACCAACTTTGATGGAAGTAATTGTTGCCAGTAGCAATCAGAACCGGGCACTTGGGAACAGCGAAAATGAGTTTATAATCCATGATGCCTGTGCCTCGTGAAGTACCCATGCGTTGGATACAGAAGAATGTGGACTATGCACGCTGAAAAACAAAGTATTGGAAATATGTGCCGCATTTTGTCACAAGGCGTGAAATGGCCAGTGGAGGGTCTAATTAGTCCCTGCACCAGGAGTGTTGAATTGTCACTGTACACAAGGTCCAGAGTTTGCAGGTTTTCGGTTTTCAAAATAAAGGGTAAAGTATAAAATATATATATTTAAAAATTGCTTACTCAATAGCTTTTTTGTGGAATGACCATACAACTTCAAACCACAGATTGTCTATAGAGGACACCCACATGTTGCACAGCCTAAACTGGAGTCTCAAAAACATGTTCACTGTTTAAACAACATCCACATTTCAATGCAGGACCAGTTCGACATTCCAAACACATTATTTCGGTCTGCTCTATTGACGATAAATGACTTCCGGCGTAATGCAATTCATGGTTGCATTTGGTGGACACCCGGCGTCAAGATCCCCACAAGCAATGGAATACCATAAGGCACCAGATTATTTTGGTGACTTGTGCTATATGCAGTGACATTTGTAAAATGTTGCACGTTCCATAATCCTGCTTAGTTTTTGCACATTTAGCAATTAGCATTAGCAATTTTAAAAGTCACTTTTTCAAACATGTATGTTATTCATGTAATTCATGTAAATTCATGCAATAGCTTTTCCAAGAGCAATGTTCTGCAGTAACGCATTAATTAGAAAGTAATATAAGGTATAAATATAAGTGTAAAATGTAAATGTTAAATATAAATGTTATATGTAAACCTAAATGTTTAATGTAAATATAACTGTTAAATCTAAACGTAATGCTACATTTAAATGTTATATCTAAATGTAAATGTTAAATGTAAACGTAAATGTTAAATGTAAATTCTAGATGTAAATGTAAAATCTAAATATATGACTGAGTATTACAGACACCACAGTAAATGGCCATGCCCCAGTGAATAACGCCAGTTTCTCGCATGGAGAGAGGATTCCTTTTAGCCACATCAGACTGTTATCTCAAACAGATAATAAAAAAGAGTAGCGGCTGGCGTTAGGGCGTCTCTTCAGGGCCGAACTACACCTACACCAGGTACAATAACTTACTTGGAAACAGACACCACATAATTGTCCGAATGCCTAAAACATTTTGGTAGTGAACAAACCCATTTTTACAATCTAGAATGTATGATTGTTGAATACATTTCACTTAATTGAAAATAAATTCCAAGCACCAAAATTTATTTCACCCTTGATTCCGAAATGTATGCTAAAATTTATTAATGGTAGAAGACAAATACTTGAGTGCCATCTGCATAGCAATGTTTGAAGAAACCATGTCACGTTATGACAGAGTTTAAAGCTGAAAGCAGTGAAACGTTATTGCAGAGTCAGAACAGAGGAGAGAGTTAACTTGGGCTTAGTGTAGCGTTTAAACTACATGGAAGAGCTCAGTCTTGGTCGAGTGGCATGTCCTGGAGCTTGGGTGATTCAGGGTGAGCACAGGAGCGTTGTTAACGCAGGGATATGATTCATGGGACTCACTGCTTGGCAGAGCCAAGAATTGTTCGGGATTTCATTGATGAATCCCAAATGAACCCACCTTCATTTGAGTATTCATGGACGTGTCTGATGGAGTGAAAATGAGAAAGGCATAGATTAGATTATATGCAACTTAATTGACATTTGACATTGCAAGTACAGTACAACGAAATGCAGTTTGTATCCAATCAGAAGTGCAAAAAAGCAGTGCAAAAAGAAGTAGGCTAGCAGTGTGTTGGTAGTTGATGATGGTATTGGAGCTGTGTACATGGATGCAGTCAATGGTGAAGCGGGACTACAAGAGTGGGCTAAGCACGCAGCCTTTTGGGACACCGGTTTTAATGGTCAGGGTGGTTGAGGTGATGTTGTCCAACTGAACAGACGGGGCAAAAGGGGGTTCTAAACAATATTAAGCAGGCGGTCATATTGTTATGGCTGATCGTGTATATTCAAAAGTTAATTTGACACATACCTCCAGATCACCTATGCCCTGATTAAAGAAACTATCTACACATTCTGGCCAAGGATTAATCTTTTTTATATATACAAAAAAGAGTAATTCAGTTTGTTCATCTCAGCATTGGTCATCTAACATTAGCTTGCTCCATACTTCAGGGAGATTAAATTAGACGGTCGTTTGCTGGATATTATGAAAAGTTGAATGATCGTTTGTTTGCTATGTTAGAGTTTTATTTAGTTAACATGACACTGGGTTTGACAGTTCGGGTATTGTAAACGACTTACAGTAGTTTTTGAGTTGACATTAGTTTTAGACGCTGTGCACATTACATAGTTGGGCTATCCAGCCATTAAGTAAATAAGAAATAATTGATTTTGCACATTATATGAATCATAAGGTACTGAATTGTAGTGTGTTGACATTGTAGCATTAAGATACAATGTGTTGTTCTGCAGTTTGCCCAAATTGCAATGATGTTCATTTTGGGACTGTGAGGTATAACATTTTCTGTTTGTCCACAATAGGAAGCAAGGTCTGTCATTATCATTCAGCAACAGACAAGCGAGTCTGTTCTTCTTTAGTACCTCAATGTTTGGTCTGTGCTGTATATTCATGTTACAAAGCAAAATACAGTTTAATTGCAAAGTAGAGCATTCTTGGTGTTTGTTGTCGTATTGCAATTTCCTGTTTGCATTGATTATGTACCAATCAACTATTCAAACCTGATACTGCATGCCAATAAATAAAGGAGTCATAATAACATATTACATGTTCTGTATAGCTTATATACTGTATAGCTATGCAGTGCTGTAAGCAGCCTGGATGGATTGCATCAGGCGATACAACACTCATTATTACCACGAGAGACTTGACTTTGACTCGAGCTCAAAGATTTGAGATATCACTTGGACTCTAGCTCAGTGACTTGTGAACATCTCTGGTATATGCATGGATGGGGCCGTTCAATGACTGGAAGTATTAGTGGCCTGGTCACACTTGCCCAGCATTTAGCTCCCTGAGCCAAGTGGACACACTGCATAGTTAGTCGCATCAAAGAAAATGCCTGAATGTCTGGAGTCAGTATTAAAGTGCAGATGGTCAATTTCATTAAAGCCTGGCCATTAAATGCACAGATGTTTTCCTTGCTTTCCCAAGAAATCGGAGCCGAACATGAGCAGCTTCTATTTCACACTGAGGTTCGCTGGCTCTCGAGAGGTTGGTGTTTACATCACCTCTACGAAATGCGTTTTGTGTTGATGCAAAGTCCAACCATGCGCTGTTCCTGGTTGACCACTTGTGGTTATCGCAGCTGTCATACCTTTTAGATATTTTCGACAGGTTGAATATGTTGAACACATCGATGCAATGGAGAAATGTCAACATCTTGCCACTTTCCCATGAAGTAAAGTGAGCATTGTTGATTGTTGGTTCTCAGCTCTGTTAATTCCCTTCCTTTCAACTTGGAGTTCAACAGTTGATCAACTCATAACAATGGGACATGTCAACAACTGTGTAGATTAGATGGTAAGCGAACAATCAGTTCTCATAGTCAATGTGTTGGATGCAGGATAAATGGGCAGGAGTAAAGACCTGAGCGACTTTTACAAGGTCCAAATTGATCCAGGGTCAGTCAGAACTGGGTCAGAACATCTCTGAAAAGGCAATGCTTGTGGGGTGCTCCTAGTCAGCAGTGGTGAGAACCAACAGACTGTTACGTGTGTAGAACCTTTTGTTTCCAATCCGAGCCTTTAGTGGGGTGCACATGGCAAGTTCTGGTTGGGTGGTTTTGTTTTCATTACACACACCAGGGATTAGTTTGGGTGATTAGCTTGATAATTAAGTTTCTGGATATTTTTGTCACTTTGCTTTGCATTGTTGGAAGTGACGTTCTGTTGTGGTGAGTGTCAGTTTAGAGATCGTTGCTTTGTATATTTAGATGTTGCGTAAGTGTAAATGCACTTATATTTTAATGTCAGTGTTTCTGTTTTCTGTTCGTGCTTTGTGTGTATTTTCTTAAATGTATAATAAATATCACACATGTGATTATCTGCTCTGCCTGGCTCATTCTGCACTACACCAAGGAGGAAGTGTGAACCTGACAGTGGTACGAGATAAACCACAAACCAGCAACATGGTGTCGAGCGCTCAAGGCTCATCGATGCGCAAGAGCAACAAAGGCTATCTCGTCTGGTTTGTACTGACAGAAGGTCTACTGTGGCACAAATCACAGAAAATGTTAATGATGGTTACGGGAGGACAGTGTCACAACACAAAAGGCATCAAATGATGCATATGAGGCTGTGTAGCTTCAGACCGGTCAAAGTCCCTATGGTTAAGATGCTATAATGTCTGTAGCAAAAATGCCCTAAGAGCAGCCAATCGTAGAACTAATGTCATAAGATGCTCTAAGAGCAGTATTAGAATTTATGCAGCAAAAATGCACCAAGAGAAGGCAATATTTTGGTAGCATGAAGCTATGACAAGATGTCCTGAGAGCAGCAAGAATACCGCAGCAAATATGTCCCTAGACATAATGTAGGGTGCAATGAGAGCAGCGTAACTTTCTATCATAGCCAGTATAAGTAAAACATTTAATCAGGCTAAGGTAATTAATAGAATATAACATTAGCTATGATCCTGTCATTTCTTAGAGATAGCTAGCTAACTAATGTAAGAATGCTAACTCGCAACATTAGCTAGCTAGCTCTAAGAAATGACAGGATCATAGCTAATGTTAGCTTATCTTCTATTAATTACCTTAGCCTGATGAAATGTGTAACTGTTACTGGCTTTGATAGCAAGTTACGCTGCTTGTTAATTAACAGCTCGATTGATGAAATGTGTAACTGTTACTGGCTTTGATAGCAAGTTACGCTGCAAGTTAAATACCAGCTCGATAGTTACGCTGCTAGTTAAATAACAGCTCGATAGAAAAACATGCTGTCCTGAGAAAAAGAAAATCTAAGCCCGCCCACTTCAAACCATGTCCCGCCACCTGCTGCCGCTGATTGGATGGCTGAGAGAACCAATTAGATGCGATGCTGCCCTGAGAACATATTTTAATAACTAAAAGTACAACCTGCCTCCCAGCATGTCTGTTTACTTGCTTTTTCTCTGTAGCATCTGGTATTTGTCACAATCAGGATGACATGACCGAAGGGGAGGCTTCTCTCATTCTCCAGTCTTGGCTTCATCGGTTCATCCTCTTCTCACTTTGAGCACTGCCAGCTGCCTGGTGTGTTGTCTCTTCCGTTTTGTACCACTCCCCCTATACTCCTACCTCTCTCTTTCCAGTGTTAGATATACAGACTTATAGGCAGGATTGAGCTTTCCCAGCTGTAGGAGTGCTTCTTGCATCTGTTGAGCAAACAATTTATTGTGGAACGTACAGTCAGTTAAACACACACACACACACACACACACACATACACACTGTAATTCAAGTTCAACCAGCCCATGGAGTAGTTAGTAGCTCAGTAGTAGTGTACATGCTTTGTATATATGATGACCTAGGTTCAACCCCAGCTTCTTCCCAGGTCGCCGTTGCAAATGAGAATTTGTTCTCAATCGGCATACCTGGTGAAATACAGAAATTTCTTGGAATTATGATGAAATCGTCTTGTTGCCAGATACCACAGCACACCTTCAGAGGTCTAGTGTAATCCATGTCTCGATGGGTCAGACAACACATGCCTTTCTCGGAAGTGAGATTGCAGCCGATGATACGTTCTGCTGACTTAACCACTCTCTGGAGGGCCTTGCGATCAGCAGCGGGGCAGATGCCTTACCAGGCTATTATGGAGTTTGAGTGAATACCTACAATGGCCAGAGAGTTTTTACAGACTTGCCAAACATCTTGAGTCTCCTCAGGAAGTATAAGTGCTTTTAAGCGGTTTTCACCACGGCCTCTGCTTGCCTGGACCGTGTAAGGTTATCTTTGAGAACACACCAACAAATTTGAACTCACTCCACTTCAGCTCCATCAATGTGTATGGGGGCATGACCCCCGCCACCGCCACTTACTAAAGTCCACGATTATTTCCTTGGTCTTGCAGACGTTAAGAGAGAAGATGTTGCTCTCGCACCATAATGGCAAGTCACTTATCTTCTCTCTTTAAGCAATCTCATCGTTATTGTAGATGATGGTGTCTTTCGCAAATGAAAGGATGATGTTGGAATTGCATATCCAGGGCGTACAAGAGGAGACTGAGTACGCAGGCCTGAGGGGCTCCGGTGCTCAGGGTTTGTGCAGAGAAGGTGATGTTGCCGACTCTTACAACTTGGGGTCTGCTCATCAAGAAGTCCAGGATCTTATTGCAAAGGGAGGTTTTAATACCCAAGGACTTAGGTTTAGGAACGAATTTAGCGGGGACAATATGCTGAGCCGTAGTCCACGAACAGCATCTTCACATTTGTGTCACCCTTTTCCAGGCTGGATAGGGCATTGTGTGCCGTCAGGGTGATTTAATCGACCGTAGATGTGAGTTCAGATCAACCGCTCAAAGCACTTGATGAGTAATACAAACATGCGATGGAAGATTCCTTTGGTGTGGGAACAATGGGAATATCTGTTGGAAGCAGGTGGGGATTGCAGACTGATTTAGGGAGAGGTTTAATATAGAGGTAAATGCTTTGCTCTATCCATTCTTCCTTAAACTTAACAAGATGCCCAGTCTCCCCACAACATGATGCTCCCACGGCCATGCTTCACTGAAGGTATGGTGTATGTTGAAGTATGGGCAGTGTTACACATGGTCTAGACAAAGAGCTTTGAGTTCTGAAAAGGTTAATCCTTGGTCTCACCACAGTTTATTTTTCAGGTTTCAGCTGGGTCATTATTTTTTAGCAATTGCTTTTTTCTTTCCACCCTGAAATCTAGGCCTATTTATCAAATTGCTGGTCTCTGTGGCTCATACCAAAAGAATGCTTCTGGGAAGAGTCTGGTTGTGTGGTGCAACTTCCGCTTTCCAATTGTTGATCCAACTGTGCTCAATGGGATTTTGTCTTTTTCTTCATATTCCCAGCCTGACCAATTATCCTTCAAATGTGGGGTTGTATCTAAATAATGAGAGAGCAACTTTTATGGTCAACATGTAAGGTTCAATGGTGAGGTAACTGTGTCCTTGTTAGTTTTTTTCATCCTGTGTGTCTGTGTCCTGTTTGATTTGCGTGCCTTTCGTTATTATTCTAGCGAATTAGTCCAGGCTTTTGCTTTATTCTATGTTTGTATTACCCTTAATTACAGATCCCAGTCTTATTATTTGCACCTGTTCCCAGCTGTTCCTTTAACCTATTGTTAGACACCACGTAAACTGAGAGCTTCCAAAACATAGAAGTTGATAACTTATGCCATATTCAGTTTTTTTTATTGTTATAACAGCTGTAAAAATATATAATAAAAGGGGTGTGTCGATACACTTAGCTCACGAGACAAGACGGTTCAGAATATTGGGTTCACAAGATTTTTTTTAACACTATTTTTAAGAAATCTTCTTAAAGAAATCAGGTACATCATTAAATATATGACTGGAAAAATAATATTTTATTTGACTGTAAGTCACAAAATTCTAAATAATGCAGGGGGCAATGCAGGTGCATACTTTCTGGGTAAATGAAAACATAGCGTTTAGCACACATAATATTGTCTTGGTCATTTAGCCATAAATTCTCCTCCACATCACAATGAATGTCCTCATTGTTCCTGCACTTTTTGAAAACCTTTTGGCATGGCGATTCCATGCTTGACATGGTCTACAAAGATGTCATCACATACCTCACCCATGGTCTGAAGGAGAGTGGCGTGCCCGCGGGGTTGGTGGTCATAAATCTTCCACCTTTATACAGAAAATAATTATTCAATAGGCTTGTCCCACACAATTACATAGGTGATCTTTCTTGGGAAAAAGTTTGCATGATAGAATTTACAGTTGATCCACCTTGTCAACCCATTTTTGGGTGTTTTTTGTGTTTCGGGTCACTATCCTGCCAAAAGACGCATGTTTTCTGGCGACCCAGGTGTTTGACACTGGGTTCAACATTGTGCTCCACAATAGGGCTGAAACAATTAGTCTACTTTATTGACGTTATCGACAAAGGGGACCTAAATAGACCGGACAATCAGTGGGGGGAGGAGGAACGTGGCAGCTAGAAGGCCAGAGAGGACGACCACCGAAGCTTGCCCGCGGGTGGCGGTAGACTGGCTTTCGGAGGGAGCTCTGACAATTTGTGTGTTTCTGTCTTATTGTGTCAGGGATTATGTTATCTTTTTAAAAATTATTTTAGCATATTCTCCCCAAACTTATTGTTTTGCAACTTGTGTGAATTCTGCACACATTCGCTAACAAGACTTTGGTCTAAGCATGACTTCCTCATAGCAAAAACCAAGGTGAAAAAACAAATAAAAATACACACACACCCTGTTAAACACACACATCTGCTCAGACATCAGAGGATTGACTCTGGATTGAAGATGTCTGATGTCTCCAGTACGAATTAGTCATTCAGATGAAATAACACTCTAGGATTTAACAACCCGTTATTACGTTATTTACCATGGACAGCTTGAGCCTTTACTGTGTGTGTTGCTATAATCCCTACAATCGCTGCGTTTTTGTCTGCTCTCTGATGTAAAAAATAATAATAATCAAAACAAATGTGTTAGAATAATTTAATCAACAATGAGCAATAATTTAAAGTCTTTTGAGTCTCTAATAGCCATGACTGTCACGGTCTCCAACAGAAGTGTAGGGAGAGCCAGAGGCAGAGCCAAATCATCCCGTTCAATGGTATTTAATTAAAGAAGCAACACATAAAGGGTAGATGGGTAGAGTTGGAGGATAGGGAATATGGAAGAAGATAAATAGTGGATACATCAGAGTTGGAGGAAGTTGCGGAAATATTTTGTTGGTGCCAATTAAATGTTGTGAAGAGTCAATCACGGCCCAGGTTATCAAAGTGCAGTGAATAGAATTATTATGAGGGGTATAAGTTACTAAAAATATTAAATTATGTGTTGCTCTTGTATGAAAAAAATTATTGATTAAAATGCTTTCGTATTAAAATCATTGATTGAAATAATTGCAATTTAATTTAAAGTTTTTATCACTTCACTTTTTATCATGAAATGTGTTATCATGAAATTTTTTATCATTACACTTTTTATCTTTACACGATTGCATGAAGCACAATGTGTCAATCATACGCCCCTTCCATATTATTTATCCTGTATTTTGACTAGTTGGCAGAGGATGTCATTGCTAATAGTAGTGCAAAGAATGGGATTTTCCAGCTGATTTACATTCAGACATCTTAATAGTCATTGTGCTTTCTTTTAATTATAAAAAGTGTAACAATAAAAAGTATAATGATAAAAATTGTAATGATATAAACGGTAATGATATTCAATTATTTTATTCAAGTGTATTTTATCAATTCATTTTTTATACGAGAGCATTTTAATGAATTTCATTTTTCATTTTCCAATTTTAGTTACTTTCGGCTCACATATACAGAGTTTAAACCACCTTTTCACCACCCTTTTCAAAATGTAAATTACATTTTAAGAATAACAAAAATTCTGAATTCCTTTATATGTCAAAAGTTCTTTCAAGAGAACTTTCCATCTCAAAAGTATATGATATGTGGATCTGTGTGTAGATCTACAAAACCATTCAAAAGTTTGGGGTCACTCAGTAATGTCTTTTTTTTACATAGAATTTCAACAAATCTCAGTTTTGTAAGTGGATGGATTTGTTTCCGTCATAGTAGTATTTATGTCTTATCGCTCGCAAAACCTAATGGAGCATCTGTGGCAATTAAGGGAGACGGTTGTTATTAGCTTTTGGGAATCATATTACGGTTAAAGTCAATTACAAACAAGGCAATATGGCAGCGAAATATACGGCCAGATAAAGAGCAGCAATTAGAAAAGTACTTAACCTCGGCTGTTTGAAATATTTTGACTTTGAAAAAAAAGATTTGTTTAGCGAGTGAAGGGGCAGGTTTTTAAACAGTGTGGCTTTTTGTTGACTAGGGTTAACAGAGGGCAAAAGTTCCAACGTGCAGAAATAAATGAGCAAATGCAAGATGCGGGTACAAGCGGCCGAAATGGGTTTTCTCAGAAAGGTGGCTGGCCTCTCCCTTAGGGATAGGGTGAGAAGCTCAGTCATCCGAGAGGAACTCGGAGTAGAGCCGCTGCTCCTTTGCATAGAAAGGAGCCAGTTGAGGTGGTTCGGGCATCTTGTACGAATGCCACCTGGGCGCCTCCCTAGAGAGGTGTTCCAGGCACGTCCAGCTGGGAGGAGACCTCGGGGAAGACCCAGGACTAGGTGGAGAGATTATATCTCCACACTGGCCTGGGAACGCCTCGGGATTCCCCAGTCAGAGCTGGCTAATGTTGCCCGGGAAAGGGAAGTTTGGGGTCCCCTGCTAGAGCTGCTACCCCCGCGACCCGACCCCGGATAAGCGGTTGAAGATGAGATGAGATGAGATGTTTGAACAAGTAATAAATTCAAACTAAGTTTACAAATATACATTTTTTTAATGGAAATAATAATTATGCCCATCAAACTTTGCTTTTGTCAAATAATCCTCCATTTGCAGCAAATACAGTCTTGCAGATCTTTGGCATTCTAGTTGTCAATTTGTTAGGGTAATCTGAAGAGATGTCACCCCATGATTCCTGAAGCACCTCCCACAAGGTGGATTGGCTTGACGGCCACTTCTTACATACCATGCGAACAAGCTGCTCCCATAATAGGATTGAGATCTGGTGACTGTGCTGACCATTCCATAATAGACAGAATACCAGCTGACCTCTTCTTTCCCAAATAGTTCTTGCACATTTTGGAGCTGGGCATTGGGCCAATTGTTCTGTTGTAGGAAAAAAAATATTCCAATCAAGCACCTCCACAGTGTATGGCATGGAATTACAAAATTGAATGATAACCATCGCTCCATTTAAGATCTGTTTTACCTTGTACAAATCTCCCACAAGCACACTGTGGTCATCACATTGCGTCCACCATGCTTGACAGATGGTGGCAGGCACTCATTCAGCATATTTTCTATTTGGTCTCACAATTGTTCATCTTTGTAATCTGAACACCTCCTACTTAGAGGCGTCTGTCCATAACGATTTTTTCCAATCATCCTCTGTCCAGTGTCTGTTTGCCCGAGAACCTGTCAATTTACCCACTATAGATATTCACATTCCTTATTATTGTAAACAATGATTGGTCATCTACTGTCATGTTCACTTTGGTCTATCAGGTTATTTGCCATTGGTGAACTCATCAGTGCTTTCTTGTTATTAATCTTATTGATTTTGGCACATTTATTATTATGGCTAAATCTCTGATGATTTGTGTTAACCTTATTAGCAAGCTAGACTTGGACTGCTTTGGTCCTTATGTTGTAAGACATCAGCACCGACATATACTACGCTTAGAATCACAACTTAACATTGACAGGTCACTTGTGCATGATCTAACATTACAAACAAACATACCTGCTAATATGAAACATCTGTAAAGCCAATTGTCCAAATACTTTCAAGAACCTAAAAGACAATGTAATTATTGAATGGTTGATCAAATATGGATGACATTTTTAGGCATGTCAAATTAAAGCTGAAATGCTGCGCTACTACAGCATAGTTATTGTATCATTTCAAATTGCATGATTATGGTGTTAAAGTGACTATAATAAATGTACATATTCAAAAAAAAAACAGACACAATGTAAATATTTACATTTCTCTTTTGAATCAGTGGGGTAAAGAACCTGTGGTTAGCTTAGTGTATACTCAAGTATACTCAAGTTTAACAAAAATAACACAGATTTGTGACTTTTACTTAAGCGACAACAAAGGACAAGGGTGACTTTTGGCGGCAAGTTATTCATTCAGTCTAGCAGGTTATCATGTGGGTGCTGGAATTACTATGGTGGTGGCACAAGCCGCAAAACAGCGACTGTGTGTGGTGTTTTAGTGTGTGGAATGAATGCAATGGAGTTACAGGCAGCAGAGCAGAGACCACCAGGGTAAATGCCTTGTGACCCTGGGTGACAGGGACTGTCACTTATGCTGCACCAGTAATGTAATACTTGTAATGTGTAGCCTATCATTTGTAAAATATAGAAATACATTTTGTTGGAATTGTTTTTACAACGAGCAATGTCCGAAGCTGAACAAGCCGAAATATATATCGTTCGTGCAATGTTTTGCGTTCACAACCCAACACCGTGCAGGACGATTGGCCACCCAAAGAAATGCCACCCCACACCATTACTGACCCACCGCCAAACCGGTCAAGCCGGAGGATGTTGCAGACAGCAGAACGTTCTCCACGGCGTCTCCAGACTGTCACGTGCTCAGTGTGAACCTGCTTTTATCTGTGAAGAGCACAGAGCGCCAGTGCCGAATTTGCCGATCTTGGTGTTCTCTGGCAAATGCCAAACGTCCTGAACTGTGTTGGGCTGTAAGCACAACCCCTACCTGTGGACGTCGGGCCCTCATACCACCCTCATGGAGTCTGTTTCTGACCGTTTGAGCAGACACATGCACATTTGTGGCCTGCTGGAGGTCATTTTGCAGGGCTCTGGCAGTGTTCCTCCGGCTCCTCCTTGCACACAGGCGGAGGTAGTGGTTCTGCTGCTGGGTTGTTGCCCTCCTACGGCCTCCTCCACGTCTCCTGATGTTCTGGCCTGTCTCCTGGTAGCGCCATGTTCTGGACACTACGCTGACAGAAACAGCAAACCTTCTTGCCACAGCTTGCATTGATGTGCCATTCTGGATGAGCTGCACTACCTGAGCCACTTGTGTGGGTTGTAGACTCAGTCTCATGCAACCACTAAAGTGAAAACACCACCAGCATTCAAAAGTGACCAAAACATCAGCCAGGAAGCATAGGAACTGAGACATGGTCTGTGGTCACCACCTGCAGAACCACTCCTTTATTGGGGGGGTCTTGCTAATTGCCCATACTTTCCACCTGTTGTCAATTCCATTTGCAGAACAGCATATAAAATTGATTGTCAATCGGTGATATATAGAGAGAGAAAGAGAGTGCATTTTGAAAGGTGCAATGCATTTTTCTTGCGCAGAACTATATCCCATTTACGATTAGATTAATACCAACACCTGTAACTTATCAAATACAATCAAATGGATGGTTATCAAAAGCAATGTCATCACAATGCGTAATGATGCACAGTGGCTGACGTTGCGCTGTTAGAAGATATGGCAAATGGAAGCATTCAGAGGGAATGCATCTTCACACACCAAGACTTGCTGGCAAACGAGGATGAGTGGCTCATAAGCTGGTTCTGACTTCCTCTGGCCGCCCTGTTAGACCTCTGAAACCACTCTGTGTAAGTCCCACACTTTCCAGAGGTAATTGGATGACAGGTCAGGGATATCTCAGCCAACCCTTAGCCGGGTTATGTCAGACGTTTTAGTATGTATAATAGGTTTGTATATTTACATAACGTTTCCGTACACTGCGGGTGAACTGGCAAACAAAAAGCACAATTTGCAGCAATGTCGGTTTTCCCAAATGTAATCTGTTCACCAAGTGAGAATAAAAATGCTTTCATAAATCGAAAACATTTTCATTCAATCAATGTCCAAATAATTTGTTATGCAGACATGTTGTGGCATGGATCAACCCATGACTAAATCATTTAAAGACACAGCGTTCGGTGCAGACTCGAGGCTGCTGCGTGATGGCTGGCTTCTATGTACTTTTGATTAATAGACTAACTCATTTACTATCCAGGCAAAGGACAGCTTTCATCAACCCGTGGCAGACGCACTTCCGCGATGAAGCGCTAGACGCTTTTTGGCATCGACTTTGATATCTGAGCACTTTTTTTTATTTTAACTACGTTCCGACTTTCTGACGCTGTGGCATTTACAGCATCAGCAACATTTTGCCACTAAATCTGCTTTTTGGCGTTAGTGATGCCCACACTGTGCCCAGCCTGCTTCAGATCCTCCATTATCATCCCAGTCCCCAAGAAACCAAGGATCACGGGGCTAAATGACTACAGACCAGTTGCCGTGACCTCTGTGGTTCTGAAGTCCTTTGAGCACCTGGAGCTGTCACACCTCAAGACCATCACAGATCAAGTACTAGACCCATTGCAGTTTGCCTACAGAGCCAACAGGTCTGTGGACGACACGATCAACATGGCTCTCCTCTTTATTCTCCAACGTCTTGACTCCCCTGGAACCAACGCCAGAATCCTGTTTGTGGACTTGCTCTGCTTTCAACACCATAAACCCAGCCCTTCTTTTGGATAAGTTCTTTACCATGGGAGTAAATGGACCACAGACTTCCCGTCCAATAGGAGGCAACACGTAAGGTTGTCTCCACTTCTCTTCTCCCTGTACACAAACAACTGCACCACCAGTATCCACTGTTTCAAACACCTGAAGTTCGCAGATGACACCACCCTCATTGGTCTTATCTCTGATGGGGATGAGACCGCCAAACGGGGGGAAATTGACCAGTTAGTGTCCTGGTGCAGTCTGAACAACTTGCAGACAGTGGATATGAGAGTGGACTTTAAGACTATAGCCCGGCTGACCTTTATCCTGTTTTCCTGGGGGGCTCCCTTGCCAACTTAATGGAGTCCTTTTGCTTCCTGCGCAACATCATCGTCCAGAACCTTAAGTGGGAGCTGAACATCACCTATCTCGCTATGAAAGCACAACAATGACAGTACTGCCTGCAGTAGCTCAAAAAGTACAAACTACCAACGTCCATGATGATTAATGCCTCCACAGCCATCATTGAGTCCATCCTGACCTCCTCCATCACCGTCTGGTACACTGCAGCCACTGTCAAGGACAAAGACAGACTGCAACGCATCATTTGCTCGGCAGAGCGGATCATTGGATGTAAGCTGAAGTCTCTTAAGTTCATCCTTTTGCAGTGTGTGTGTGTTATTGGTCTTTGTTTGGTTTATGCCAACGTTACCTTTGCTTATGCCTCTTTTGTGGTTTTCTATTATAGTTATATTTTTATTCAATAAATGTCTTTCATTTTCTCTTGTGTGAGACAAGACAATGTTGTTATGGGGGAACAGTGGAGCTAGAACACCAGTGAAGACGATTGCAGAAGCCCATCTGCAGGTGGCGCCAGAATGGCTTCGGGTGGAGCGGTTACAGGAGATGCATCAGAAGGCATGGAGTGAAATCAGTCAATTAAAAATCATTATTTTTAACCTTGTCAATTAATATATTTCCTATTCAAACAGTTTCTTTATGGAAAACAAAATATATTTAAAGTAAACCCAAACGTTGGAAGTGTAGTGTACATACTAGAGATGTAATTGACTGTAATAAAATAAAAATTGCTCAGGACTTGGTATCACGAGTGTAGGTGGACGGAAGGATGACACCAGGCACAGGAACAGATAGCGTTCTCGATCACTTTTATTTACAGACCGTAAAAAAGTCCCAAGAAAGTAGTAGAGCGTTTCAATACGCTTTCAATTCAAAAGCAGCCAAAAATGCGTCACAGCGCATAACATAAGAAGTAAAGACTCCTCACTTGGTGTATACTAATGTTTCGATCTCAACAACGAGACTCTTACCAAAATGGTACATTAACACGTAACATTTAACAATTCCACACAAAGACATGACCCAACAGAGGAAGCCTATATAGGAGACTAATGGGGGGAATGAACACCAGGTGTGTGTGCAATAGATTCGGTGATGACTAATAAGCCGGGGACGACGGCCGCCGAACACCGCCGGCAGGTGGAGCTGTCACATCCTCAGCTGGCGTTCTGACACTTGGCTTGTTTTTTTAATGTTTTTTTTTTAATTCATAAAACCAATGTTGAGCACATCCACCAACATCACGTTTCACCACCTAGGCTGTTGGAGTAGATGTTTAGAGTTAGGGGTCCGTGTTGTATGCTAGGGGTGGGGGGTGCTATCTGGGAAAAGAGTGTCAAGTAGGCAGCACTAATGTGGTGGAATGCAGAGATTCCAGAGTGGCTTTGTGAAGGGCTATAGTGTCAGTGAGATAACCCTACAGGACCCTGGGAATTAATGGGACACTTTGAACACTCACGCATGGTTTTCTATGTCTTTCTCTTGAACTATCATGCACGCATGAAGGCCTCTTCAAACACTACCTGATTTCGTTGTCTTGCTCTGGGCTCTGATATTGTCCATGGGGTTGTTGTGGAGTGTTTGTTTGGGGTGGTCATGAAAGAGAAAAGAGAGTACATTCAATTATGTTATAGCCATATTTTGTAAAAAAAAAAAAGACCATATAATTTTTTACCATTGGCCATTGATTCAAGAGAGGTGGTTTGAGAACCTGGAATCTGAATCAGAATGAGCTTTATTGCCAAGTAAGTTAACACAATCAAGGAATTTGTTTTGGACCATTAGTGCAGCAGTTAACACAAGTAATGAACAAATATGAACAATCGACTACAATGATTTGTGCCTGCGGTGGTCCAGTGGTCTAAAACATCAAAATATCTGTGTGAACGTGACGGGCAGGCAATAGTCAGATTGGTTCCAGAGGTATGTTTCTGAGGCCTACTGCTGTAGGAAAGAAACTATTCTTGTGGCGCAAGATTTTGGTCCTGATAGACATCAACCAGAGGGGAGAGTTTTGAATAGTCCGCTTCCAGGGTGGGAGGGATCGGCCTCAATCTTTGCTTTATTAAAATGAATGCATTGCTATAAAAAATTTGCTCACCTAGAACATTTTGACAGATGAATGTGACAAAATAAACGTTACATTGACCTTTAACGAGGTGGTGAAAGTAATGCAATATTAAAACTTGAAAAACAACTAATTATGTGTCATTCCGTAGGAGTTAAATAAGTCAGCAAAAGGCAAACATTTTTAATGAACAATGCGTTGGAAAGTTTTTTGATTATTGTGTAATTGAATTGAAGTCTTTAACACCAAACAATTTTGCTCAAATGCTTGTAGAGGATGTCTTCATTTATCACAGGATAGATCTTACAGTAAGGAATTGATTATGCCCCTTAAGGGCATGAAGTGAGCAAAAAAAACAAAATTTGTTTAGCACAACAAATGAACTTTTTTCAAATGTCACAATTCCAACCCTCCTCCTTTATCCAGGCTTGGTACAGAATTGTAGTGTGAATTTGATTGTAAATTTGATTGTATATGTAATTTTAAATTTAATTTTACATTTACGGGTACAAGCGGCCGAAATGGGTTTTCTCAGAAAGGTGGCTGGCCTCTCCCTTAGGGATAGGGTGAGAAGCTCAGTCATCCGAGAGGAACTCGGAGTAGAGCCGCTGCTCCTTTGCATAGAAAGGAGCCAGTTGAGGTGGTTCGGGCATCTTGTACGAATGCCACCTGGGCGCCTCCCTAGAGAGGTGTTCCAGGCACGTCCAGCTTGGAGGAGACCTCGGGGAAGACCCAGGACTAGGTGGAGAGATTATATCTCCACACTGGCCTGGGAACGCCTCGGGATTCCCCAGTCAGAGCTGGCTAATGTTGCCCGGGAAAGGGAAGTTTGGGGTCCCCTGCTAGAGCTGCTACCCCCGCGACCCGACCCCGGATAAGCGGTTGAAGATGAGATGAGAGAGATGAGATGAGATTTAATTTTTTACCTTTTAATGTACATTTTATTGTACATTTTATTGTACATTTTATTGTACATTTTATTGTACATTTTATTGTACATTTTATTGTACATTTTATTTCTATTTTGAATTTCATGTTTTTTAGTTCAGTTTCTTTAAGTTTATTTTGTTACTGTAAGCCAGGGAAAGATCAGTCATAGGCAGCTTCCCCCATGCGCGATTAATTTACAGTCTGGACCAGGGATGGGCAAACTATGGCCCGCGGGCCGAATCCGTCCCTCGAGGCAATTCCATCAGGAAGGTATTAAAACAGTTTTGAGAGGAAGTACAAAATAACTTGGCAGTCTAATTGTAATGTATCTGAATGAATGTAGGCATATAATTAAATCGATCCTCTGAGTTACGGATCGATCTTTAGAAATTAATATGAAAATCGATTCAGAATTGGTGAAACGAGATCTGGCGAGAACTAGTCAACATTAAACAAACATATTGGTCCAAATATTTTTTAAGTAGTTTGGGCCATGAAAATAACGGGAGTTTACCGGGAGAAATAACAAACCGAGAGGGGTCTGGGTGACGGGGCTAAAAAACGGGAGAAACGCGGGAAAAACGGGAGTGTTGGCACGTATGGTCTGGACGCGGAAGGGTGAATATCTCCTGCTCTGACTGCAGATGGGAGGGACTGCTGCACATGTACTGGGTGGCCTCTGAGTGCTTTGGCACGGGGGTGGGGAACACGGTAGCACCTGCTGCTTGTAGAGAAGAGTATCTGAGTAAGAGCGATACAACGACGACAGTCTCCAAAAGACTCCAATAACACCAGAAAAAGTAGTAAGATCTGTCACTAGTTGCTTCTTTGAAAATGTGTCGCTACAACACGTTAAGTTAGTGAGACATGAGAAGCGTTCTCTGAATAAATGTAGGGTTTTACCCAGTGCCGGCCTTAGACCTTTGGGGGCAAAATTTGGTTGGAGGCCCCATTGACAATTTATTTATTTATTTAATGTTACAATTAATGTATGATTTTTTTGTGGGCCCTCTGCTGGCCTGCGAGGCCCATTGTAATTGCTAATTTTGCCTAGTTTTAACTCCATAACAATAGATCTGCAGCAAATAGTTAAAAGCTCTTTACAATTAGGGATTTTCCCAACGTCACTAAAAACAGCTGCCATTAAACCGCTATTAAAAAAGAGAACACTGGATGCAACTATTTTGAACAACTATAGACCAGTCTCAAATCTACCTTTTATAGCCAACATTATTGAGAAGGTGGTCTTCAATCAACTCAGCAAATTTGTGAACTCAAACGGTCTCTTAGACAAATTCCAATCAGGCTTCCAACCTCACCACAGTACTGAAACGGCTCTGATAAAAGTTTTAAATGATATACGACTGAACACTGACTCGGGTAAAATTACAGTTTTGGTTCTACTAGATCTCAGTGCTGCATTTGACACAGTAGATCATATAACACTTCTGGATAGGCTGGAAAATTGGGTAGGTTCAGGTCTTATTTAGATGGGCGTAGTTACTTTGTCACCGTAGGCAATCATGAATCTAATAAGGTGGCTATGACATGTGGAATTCCCCAGGGATCTATTCTCGGACCACTTCTGTTCAATCTCTATATGCTACCTCTGGGCAAAATTTTACAGAACAACAACATAAACTACCATAGTTATGCAGATGATACTAAAGTATTTATGGCTCTCGAACCATCTGACTGCAGCTCTTTTGACTCACTGTGTCAATGTATAGAGCACATCAATGACTGGATGAACCAAATTTGTCTACAATTAAACCAAAATAAAACAGAGATTATTGTGTTTGGCAACAAAAATAAAATAACTAATATTAGGAAAGAACTTGAGGGACCAAGTGCGTAATCTAGTGGCGCTTTTCCACTACAAAGAACCAGCTCGACTCGACTTGGCCCGACTCGGCTCCGCACGCTTTCGCTCGGTTCTCCATTGCAGATAGTACCTGCGCAATAGTACCCGGTCGTCATAGCGACGCGGCAGGAAACTGCTGTGACGTAATCTTCTACGCGATGCGGCGACACACAGGCTGCGTCCGAAATCGCCTACTATGTTGAGTATACTATGTACTACATTTAAATAAAAACGTACTTTGCGATCGTTAAAAAAGTATGTTCTATATAGTATGAATCCGGGTAGTATGAATGGAGTCTGGACGTACTACATGCGCTCTACTTGTATAATCTACCGGGCAAGAGAAGCGTGTTTCATTCAGGTCCGCGTCCTCCTACCAACACTCGCTACCCACACACACATAAGACAATGGAGGAAATCGACTGTATGCTGTGTTTTATCCGCAAGATGTGGCTGTTTCTCACGGCGCATTCTTTCGGTTTGCCATAGCATTTGTAATGGATAATATGTACAGCTCTCACGCAATCTCTGGCCAAACTATTTATATATATACTACATCTGGCGCGTGCAATGATGATGCAGTGAATAGTGACGATTCTCTGACCAATCAGCAGTCTGCCTTGTTTTCACCTCACATTTTAGTATCGCCTCAGCTCGCTCAGAACCTCGCCTGAGGTGGTACGAAAAAAAGTACCTGGAAGCAGGTACATGTACAACTTTTACCCAGTGGAAAACTAAAAAAGCCGAGTCGAATCGAGCTGAGGCGAGCTGGTTCTGTGTAGTGGAAAAGCGCCATAGGTGTAATGATAGACTCAGATCTCACGTTCACCAGTCATATCAAAACGGTCACCAAAACAGCGTTCTATCATCTTAAAAATATAGCCAGAATCAAGGATCTGGTGTCGAAAAAAGACCAAGAGAGGCTTATCCGTGCATTTATCTCCAGTAGGGTTGACTACTGTAATGGGCTCTTAACTGGACTTGCCAAAAAGACTGTAAAACTGCTGCAGCTCATTCAGAATGCTGCTGCTAGAATGTTAACAAAAACTAAGAGAACAGAACACATCACACCGGTTCTTAAATCTTTGCACTGGCTTCCAGTTAGTTACAGAATAGATTTTAAAGTTTTGCTAGTAGTCTATAAATCTCTGAACGGACTGGGCCCTGAATACATTTCTGATATGTTTGAGGATTATAAACCAAGCAGGGCACTCAGATCACTGAACTCAGGACAGCTAGTCGTAGCTCAAAACTAAACATGGTGAAGCTGCATTCAGCAGTTACGCTGCATGCAACTGGAATAAATTACCAGAAGATCTTAGACGTGCCCAAAATGTATCAATTTTTAAAGCCAGGCTAAAAACATTTCTCTTTTCGCAAGCATTTGACTGAGCGCTTAAACTGTATCACACTGTTAAGTCTATTTTAATTATGCTTTTATTTGTTTTTATTCTGATGCATGGCATAAATGAAAACCTGTAATGTATACCTTTGGCCTGCGGAGCCGTTTTAAAGACCTGGAGGTTCTAAAGACTTACAGGCCAGGTTCAAAAAGACCTGGAAAGGTTCTAAAGACCTTTTGAATAAATTAGTAGGGCACTGGTTCAATTCCCCCCGCCGAACGCTACATTGGTGTGGGATTGGCAGCGAGGGCCATCGGAGAGGCGTGTCTCCGTGAGGGACTTTGGACAAGTGATGCGTGAGGACACGCTCTCCCGTTTGGTGGGGGTAATGTAGCGACCCTGGTGGTAATTTTGTAGATGGCTCTGCCCAGCGTTCTCCCACAGGGGAGCCTTAGGTTGCATATGCCGTCACTTCAGCATTACAGATTGTTATAAAATGCATGTATTTTATTTATTTATTATTTATTTTTATTCTGATAAAAGCATGTAATTGTATCATTTTATTATTTCCTCTGTAAAGCACATTGAATTGCTTCTATGTATGAATTGTGCTATATAAATAAACTTGCTTGCTTGCTTGCTAGTGGCTGGGCCGGCTCTGGTTTAACCCTCAATATGAATACTCAAATACATACGCTGTATGCCACAAACCACGACCAGTCACTGCAATCAGTTGTCATTGGGAATCATTGGGAAGTTGTGACAGGACCAATATAAATTCTACCCACTTTTTCCTATTGCAATGTCAACACTGTATTAATTACAGTCAAATTGAAATCGGTAAGTTAACTAATTTTAGTGAGTGCTTTGGGTCCTCACCAACAGTAAACCATTCACAGCAGTGTACAGATATGTACCTTTCAACAATAAGTTTTCATGTGTACCTTAAAAAGGTACTTATTAGTACCCCATAGATTGTCCCTTAGAGGGTACATTTGTGAGATTTGTACCTTAAAGAAGAAAGCCAGAGTTTCTAATGACACGCCCAGGTCGCATCTGCAATGTCACCAGTTAAACGTAAACCCGGAACTTGATAGCTGGATGTTGGTTGGAGTTGAGACAGAATTGATTGCTTTTCCTTGGTATCCCGGATGTTGATTCAGAATTTCTGATATTTTTTTGCACTGAATTTCTGACACATTTTTTGCACTGAATTTCTAACACTGAATTTTTAGACACTGAATTTTTTTGCACTGAAATTTCTTGCATGCAATTCTTTTTTGTAGAAAGATTTTCACTGCAAAAATAATTCAGATGATTTATTTAAATGCAAAAAAAATTCAGATGCATTATTTCAAAATTCAGATACATTATTTAAATGCAAAAAAAATTCAGTGCTAGAAATTCAATGCAAATAAATTCAGTGCTAGAAATTCAGTTTCAGAATCTGGTGAGACAGATTTTCTTCCATAAATGTGTACCTTCACTGTACTTTTATTTATGAGAGTGTAGAAGGTTCTGAATACTCACTAAATATAGCGACTAAGTCACTAACTTGCCAACACTGCATTTCTAATACGCAAGGTGGCCATTGCAAATTCCCGTAATGCAGATATGCGGTTTAAAAAAAGGTTAAACGCTTAGGAATAAACGTAGCTTGTTGGATAGAAATCAGTTGTAATTGGAGGACAAACCTTGAAATCAAGTGAGGTGACTAATATGAGGACGCCGGCGCTCTATGTAAACCCGGGGATATCAGGTTAAAGACTGTCTATGTCTGAACAATTCTAATCAAGTGTCCAGTGATTTTGTCTTCCATCTTTAATCCTGAAAAATACAACCATGACTAGTGCTGCTAAATCACTTTACTTTTTAGAACTGGTCCCAGGTAAGATGGCCGGGCGCCCATTGTTTGCATTATTACATTGTATCAGAGCAAACCATGTACTGTACAGCATCACAAAATAAAATATAGTTGCAAGCAACAATGGGACGGGGTCCTCCTATTGGGAATTAAGGGATGGGAAATGAGGCAAGTGAAAAAATATTTGTCTTTCATGGTCTATCCGTGTTGAAATGGCATCAATTGGGGAAAAAATGCAAGAAAACTGTCAATGCCTTGACATTTAAGGCAACTTTGTTGGCTGAAGTAGTGTACACAAAATATTAGACAAGTGGGTATAACCTTACAGCCGATCAGTGTTTACTTTAACTCTGGTTCTACGTCACTCAGGGTGGCTACAGTGACATTTCTGTTCAATTCTTTATTATAGTGCTACCTATGAGCAAATATTGTTGCATGCCTTTTTCTAGGTATTAAGGTACAGTTCAAATCAACGTATGTAAAGTTATCACATAGTTTATGCTAATCTGGACACAATTATAAAGTTGAACTATCATCCTCATTTTTCTTGATTACTTTGTCCCTGGCAGGTATTCAAAGCAATTGTGGTACATACTTGAGGCTAATGATTGGCTTTAGTCATTTTGAAATGAATGACTTAGTTGTGAATACCACTATGTAATCAGTCTACCAATAGTTATAAACAGAATATGTTGTATATCAGACAGGCAAGTGATATCACTTAAATTAAAAAAGGGTGTTATTGGCACATTTTAAAATATTATACCATGACTTACATCAATCCCATTTTATGCTCATTTTTAATTTACTCAGATCAATTAAGATGCTAAAAATGTTGTATAGCAAAAAGTTGTTTGTAGAAACCATTTCTGCCGAACTACTTATGGCGTCTCCTTCCGCTTTTAGCCTATACTTGGAAATAAACTAAAAGGGAAGAATGTCAAAATACTGTTGTTTCTAAAGAAAGACATATGCATGAGGAAATAATCAATGTTGTGTGACCTTTATATACAGGGAAATGTGAAAATGAAACAACTACTCGCTATAGTCTATATTTCAAGTCTTGATACAGTGCATCTTGTTTGTGGCAATCTGAAGTAAAGCTTTCTTTTATATTATAGCAATTGGATTCCTCTTAAGAGGCCCCTAAAAAATAAGTGTCACACTAAGTCTCGCAATTGGCAATATAATTAAGAAAATATCCAATGACCTTCACAGTTATGTATTCCATGCAGTGTTTCACTGGTCAGCCATTTTGTCGACCATCTTACAACGAACGTCTTATCCCATAAGACCCTATAGGTAGACAGTTATTCCACACATGATTGTAAAGTGGCTGGTCAATCTGAGCGACAGTTAATATTTGTGCATGTGTGCGCATTAGCGGTTACCTTGTAGCAAAAAAGTCAAATTTCAGCAACCTGTCATTTGGTTGTGTTTTGACCGACAGACTCGGGCATTGACAGTTTAGTTCATGGGGATGTCCTCTTAATGTGTACTGAACAATAAGTCCATAGGTCTTTGTTTTCCTTTAGAGAGCCACACAGTTATTGTGCGTTGCACACTTGTCGGCCATTTTGTCAGCCATCTTGCAACGAATGTCTTATTCCTGAAGACCCTATAGACAGACAGTCATCCCACACATTACTGTGCAGTGGCTAGTTAATCGGAGTGACGAATAGAAAATAATTTTGGTAGGTTTTGGGAAATTTGCATAATGGGGAAAAATCCATCATGGCAGACTTTATGGGTTCTTGTGGCTTTTTTGCTCCTCATGAGGAATGAGGCATGTACAAAAATGTGCCGCATTCTTAGTCAAACGGGGAGGAAATGGCATCATTGTGAAATCCCTAATTTTAGGGCGTGTTTTGTAGCATCCCTGGTGGTCGAACTGGGGCAGGGGTCAGTAGGGTAGTGTGTCAGGGGCTATAGAAGACATGGTCAAATTTAGGGAAAAAGTTACCATGTACTTTTTGAGTTATGGGCAGATTAGTCCCATTTTTCGTCTGAATAATAATAATAATCCCAACAATAACAAAAGGGTTCCTCTGTCGAGGACCCCTAATAATCTATGACAAGTAGTCAGTTGCAACAAAGGTAGTCAACTTTCAGTTTCAGAATGGTGAGGTAACAATGTCCTCATTAGGGCTATGTCTTGATTTGTGTAAACTTGGTTTCCCACATCAGATGGTGTTGAATACTTACGAAAACAATGTTTATCAGTAGTTTTTCGTAGAAAGATAAACATAAAACCAATGTGACTTAACAAAAACTAACTTAAGAGTTTACGTTTTTTTATATGTAAGATGCATTTCATGAAATCCACCTGCTGTAAATCTCCATCATAATTAATAAGCGCAACTGTTTATCTTTTGTGCAAAACACTAACTAAGCATATTTATACAAAACAGTAAACACAACTCCCCACAAAAGATGCAAAATCAGTTTAGTAAATGAATCAAAAGTGGAACACAGCAGTTGAATATTAACATTGTCTGCATTTGTGAAAAACATTATAGCACAATTGCAAAGCACAAATCTTCAGAAACTAAAGATGTTACAGCTTTTTGGACCGATTTTAATTTAATTCTTCAAAAAGGCTGATATACAGACAATCACATTCACCAAGCACATAAATCATTTTAAAATCAATGCAAATAATCAAATTTATTTTACACATATACAATATACAGTGTGAAATAGCATCAGTTGTCTTTCATGGATATTCTTACATACTATGGATGTTACCGTTTTTCTGCTGAATATGTAATGGACTAGCTCCCCAGCCTGTGATTGACAACCCAAGGTCTGAAAGCTTATTTTTAATGTGATGTTATGATGTTTTCTGTGATTTTTTGTCTTACCGTCCAGTTTAGACTCACCTTGAAGGTACCATCCTATTATAAGCTATGGTGTCATTGGTGTTTTTTTTTCTCAACTTCTTTCCTCATATACACTACTGTTCAACTGTCACGAAATGGGGGTTGGTCTAAGGCAGAATGAGCCAAGAGCACAGCCGGATAACTCGTTCGGGGTATTGATTAAAATAACTAGCAAACACTGAACGGAAAACATACAGATTTGAAATAAAAATGCACTATACAGTGACTTACTAAATACATATAAAACAGACAGCTATACATAATACTCACCAATAATGGACATGACTAGAAACCAACCAACAAACGAGCAAACTAAATAGATCTACTAATTACAAACTGAAAACTGGTGTGCATCATCACAAACCATGTAATCAGTTGGACAACTAAGATAACACACAAAATGAGGACCCCTCAACCCTTTTACATCAATGATGCAACATGCCCAAATGTGGGTCTGTTATGTTTGCTTTATCATGCCCAGTTTACTCTCTTGATTCACTATCAATTGTGACATTTTAACCTAATAAGTCAGAATTCAAGGAAACCTACATAATAATGACCATATTTAAAAATACAAATAATAAAGATAAATCATTAGAATCAATGTCTATATGTTTGTACTTGTTTTTTTAACAAAAAACGATTTTGAATTGCTCTTAGAACTACCCACTGCCCCCACACAAGCACACACGCACACGCACACACAAATAAAGCTTAGGCCCTTCAGGTGCCTTCCTCCACACACTGTGGTCTGGTAGTAAGACAAGTGTCTCCAATGGAATCTTGTGAGAGCAGCTGTGTTTTGTGTAATAGTCTCCAGGTTAGACCTGATCGTTTCCAGGAGATCTCTTATCCAGTGGGATTGCAGCTGTGTTGTGGATATGTCTCTATTCTCTTATCTACAGTGACACTCAATGATTTAGTCACGCACTCATGTACTGAACAGTCTTGAACACTTCCTTTCTTCCTACTTTTGTGTCTGGGTTCACTGAGTTGCAACTCAACACATGTATTCTCTCTCCAGCTCTTTATTCACTTTTGTTGATCACCTACTTATTTGTTGATGTCTGAATCTGAATCCATAACGAATAAATCCGGCCATAACATCTGCAAATGGGAATCATAACACCGACAAAAAAATATTTAACTCTCAGTTGACTGTGTGCGTGGTTCCTCACCTTACTCTCACATGTCATGTCCACTTATCAATAACCACATACATCTCAATGCCTGTCTCTCTCCCCAGCAGCCATTGATTGTGTGGTAGGGCCATGGGGTCTGTGGTCGCCCTGCACCTCACCCTGTGGTGTGGGGAGCACCGAGAGGAGTCGCCTTGTAACCATTCCCCCCAGAAATGGAGGCACGCCCTGTCTGGACCTCAAGCAACGTCGGGGTTGTTTTGGAAACAACAACATATGCATCTCTGGTAAAGGTGTGCGGGTGTTTTTGTTTTTCTGTCTGTCCTAGTCTCTACAGTATTTGGTTGTCAACACTATCTGTAGTTAAATTATTTAATTTCACAATGACTGTTTTATATTCTGAGAGGCATCTGTAGTTTGTGAGTCAGCTTCAAAACCCACCTGCCACAATTTAAACATTATCTTTAACAGCTGTGCTAGGTGCCAAATCCCAGAGCATAATCTTTTTCCCGGTAGTAAAACATCAAACTCCAGATCAAGAGCGAATCTATTTGGCTTTTGTTGTTTGAACTATTGCCTAATTAAAGCAGCTTTTGTTAAGGCCGTAACTCTTCAAAAGCAAGCTTATGAGGTATGTGCTCCGTAAAACTGATTTGTTTTGAATTATAATACCCTAGCCAAATTTTGTCACTTCAGGAATGGTGATGCTGTCACGGTGTAGATTAGAGTAGGAGTCGGACGCAGAGGTTTCCAGTAAACAAAAGTATTTTATGTTGAGAATAGCGGAGTCGAAGCTCACCACTAAATACACTTTCAAAATAAACTCCTTCAATAACAACATAACATACACTTGCCATAAAAATGCACGATACAGGTTTAAGTAGAGTTTAAAATACAAGCCACGTACAACACAACACAATGACTATGGTACAGAAGGAAACATATGTACACTGGTTGATTGGGATAATAAGTACCGGTTGTGTGTTTTTGACCAGACAGTCAGGGATGCATTCATAGGCGTTTACAAAGTTAGTCAGCAGGTCGGCGACCTCGACTGCTGGAGTCCCGTCCTGCCAGAGAGGGCCGCTGTTCCCATGGGAACCGTGACAGATGCATGTGTATGTGTGAGTGTTTATGCACTTGCGCATATTATTGAGTCACATTGCTTTTAAACTTTTCAGAGGTGGCCAAAATCCTGCCTGACTCATTCAAGAGGAACTTTAAGGATCCCTGGGGCCGACCACACATGCTTATGAAGAAAGAAAAGCCCAGGTAAGGTAAACGTTGATAAGATACAATTGCTGGACGTTGACATTTTTACGAAGCACTGTTTCACTAGTACCTTATAACAACCCTTATTTGGTTAATATATTGAGCCATTTTTAGATACTTTATCAAGGTTGTAATGTCAGTTGTAATTTTCAGGCTTGTCAGTCAGTAATTTGATCTAATTACTGGACGTTTGATACTGATGGAACATTTTACAAAAGGGTCTTTCTTCTATCAAGTGTCCTTCTTTCCTTTTTTAAATGTTTGGCTGTCTCTTAAACACCCTTTTTCTGTCTAACACGGGATTCTAGAAGACTCCCAGAAGCCAGTTTTATTTCTCACATTCAAAATCAGACATCGGCACATTGTTTTGACTGCAGAAAACTAACCTTGTCATTGAATATTTTCTTGATGAGCTGACCTCAACTGATACCGTAACAGTAACCCTTGGGAAGACAAAGCCTCCCTCTCGTTTTACCTCAGATTAAGCTTATAATTATACACACACCAGGGAACCCAAATCAAATTTGTTTCCTCTGCCTTTTACACTGATTAAAGAGGAAATCTGATATTGGTATTTTGACTGTAGCACAAAGTGGAGAAGAATCGAACTCTTTGGACCACAGCCTGAATGCACAAACACATCTGCTGTAGAGTATGTGTTTCCGCAAGGTATTATTGAAAATGGTTAAACTGAGAAATTAGCAGTGTTAAGGTGTAGGCCTTGGTTTATGTTTGGAGGGGTGTTTGTTGAGTGAAATGCAGTTATTCACAACACCCGGTGTGAAACACGGCTGTCATATTCACTCCTGGGCCAGTATCTACAAAATATATCAACATATCATATCATATTCATAAGAAATAAGAAAACTCCAAAATAATGTTAAAATGAAGTAAAACTTGTTCTGGAACGCTCACAACAAACTCAATGTCAGCTAGAATACTACTGTACATTACATGCTACAAAATAGCAGTTCATTTTTTTCTGGTGTATTCGTTTGTTTTCGCTTTTTGTGCAATCACCCAAATAATTTGTTCCCAGAGAAGTACTGTAATCACTGATCTGACGTAATGTGATAGGTGACAGCAGCAATTCCCACCACCCAACCTAGTTTACACCAAAACCATTCATGTCCAAATTTTTTTTTAATGGAATTGCATCTGGAAGGAGACAATTCCCATTTTCCACAAACTGGCTGATGTCTCCATTTATCATTTATTATCCTTCATCATCAGAGATATACTCTGATATACATGACAGATATACATGAGAAATCCATAAATGAGTCAAAGCTGTTCCTGAGCTAAGAAAATTGGAACTCTCTCCCCTGTTACTTTTCCCGTGTCATTAAAACAAGTTACAACTGAAAACATTGGTTAAATAAAATTGTTATCCTGCCAATATATAGTTGTTTTGCCCCCAGTGCATTTCCACAGCTATGTTAGAGCAATTAAACAAGGTTCTGAAGGGATTTTGTACAGTGAAGTAGATATCTGAACAAAAGATACATTTCCACACTTGGTACTGACCATAGATATGTGATGCGTGGCTGCACGCCTGGTTCTAACTAAGGGCAGGTATTAGGTTATACACATAGACTGTATAAGGTTATACATCAATTCCCCATGTAATCAATAGGTTCAGCAGTCTTTATACTAACGCTTACCTGTTTTCAACAATCTTCCCTGTACTACAATGTAAATTGAATTGAAAAAGTGTGTGAAACACAGCACAAATATGAATTGTTGTCTTAATAAAGGCAAATACCAAAAAACTGAAATCAGTCTGGTAATGCAGAAATTATATAGACAACCATCAAACAGATCTCTCTCTCTCGCCCTTTGTGTAGTTATTGCGTGTACATGCGTGTGAAGCAAGCCAGTGCAGCGTGCAGACTTAACTTGTGGAGTGCGCAGCTGGTCGGAGAGAGACTGGTCTGCTCAGAGTGCCAGAGTGACGCCATGGCGACAACAGATCGCTGCGGAGGGGATGGACTACAGAGCACCAGGTCTGTCACAAACACAGTGTCGTATCCAACACGTATGATTTATAGAGCCCATGGCTTGACAGGGCCCACTGTAATAATATCAATGTTGTCTATAACAGCTTATTTACATTACGCAACAATTTCCGAGACATATTGAGAAGCAAAGTGCAACATCTCACCATTCAGCGTTAATTTGCACCGGAGGCAGTGGCTTATACTGCTGGACCATGTTAGGCCATTAATAACTAAATCTCACTAAATCTAATTGATCACAAATGTTTTTTTGCTAGAACATTCTGGACAGCAGCTTCTGTCCCAGGTTGTCACGGGTCCTGGGTAAGGGAGTCGTTTTCCGGGAGCTGCAGTTGTCCCCCTAACTCGGTCCTGTTTGTGTGATCCGCCACCACTACCAACAGCTTCATAACAGTCATTGGAAAACCTGCCATCATGGACCCCTATAAATCAAGTTATGGGAGAAGGAACATAAGGAGATCAGCAGTGTCCTGCCATTTTTTTTCTGCCACCTTATTTACTGTATACATTATTTGAATAAGCACACAGAGACACGCTTATGTATCTATACCTATACAATGCTATACTACTAAAACGGCAACAATAATAAGGTATTTTTCTCCCACCCAAAGCACAATGTCTACTATGCAATTATACCTCTGAAACTTTGCTATCTACCTCCATAAATGGAAATGCATTTGATTATGCATAATGTATAAATATATTATTTTGCTTTATACATTTTCTACTTTTTGGTGTCTATGTGTTTATACTGTATGAATGTCTAAATGTTTTTGTTCATTAATGCCCTGCCAATTATCATATTACTAATTCGTTTAATGCTCAAAGTAAGACTCACTCAATAACGTTCGGGTCCTTGATACAGTAGGTCATTTAGATTAGTTTCCTCTTCCAACAGAGGCAAGTTGTTCTTGTCTTTAGGTGGTGCATTCAGCGCTAGGTGGTTCTTTCCCACTGTTTTGTATAGCCTGATTGTAATTCAATGTTTCCTACTAGTTTCTGTCAACGACAATGACCAATCAGACAAAACAGACAGGCGGCCAGGTTTAAAATATTGCCCCAATGAAATCCCAATAGTGCATCCTACATGGTCTGACACTTGAAAGATATAAAAACAACAATACAATTTACCTAAAGTCTAACGCCGACTGTCGAAATTCCCCTTTCCCCATTTGTGTCTCTGACTTTTCCACGCATTTTTTTCCTGGGAACCTCCAGACTGTGTTTGAGCCATTGGAGCTGCCCCATATCGCCGCCCTACTCAGGGATGCTCTCCCCAATACTACACCCATCCTGTCCTTCAGCTGAGACTGTACCTGATTATTTATGTTAGTCCACATTTCAGACCAGAAAGCAGGGGATGGTCATTTAGCCACTTCACCTATTCCCAGAACCTTAACTGGAAAATTATTTTAAAAGGACGAGAAAAAAGCATCATCTACCTTTGTTCCTAGAACCGAGCATACAAACATGGGCTTGTATTCATAGCACCTATTTTCGAGTGCTGACGTATAATCTATAATGAAAAAGTCATAAAGCAGCATTCCTATAATCAAAGACATTCAATAAATATGGGGCTAACAACGTTTGATAAGGGACAAGCCTTGCTTCCAAGCAAGTGAAGAAAGACAAATGTGGTTGTGCAGTATTAGAACAGAAAATGTAGCTGTTGTCTTAAACCCTCTTAAGCGCTGTTTGTGTGTGGGGGGGGGTTTATTTATTTTTAAAGACTACATAATATTGTACACTGTCAATCAAAGAATAAACAAATGTCCTGTTAAAGCTTACTGCTATGTCTTTTCTGTTTAATTTGAGATTTTTATGGATTGACAGTGGACTACTTTTTTAAACCTGTCTTTATTGTTTTCCACAGCATAGGAAGTCTGGCAGAACTGCATGCAAAAGCTTACTATAATACGCTTGCAGGACCCCAAACCTAGATTGTTGTGTCCCTCCGCAACCATCCCTTCCACCAATTTAGATCATGTTAACTAATTTGGGAACACCCACGAGGTGGTCCAGTAATTAGGTCAGACCCTTTGCCTCTTTTTTCTTGTCTTGCTATGATATCTGTTTCGCATTTCCACATCATGGTGGGGGAAGCACTGGCTCAATTGACAAATGTGTACAAGGTGATGGGACACATATTTCAAGATCGATTGTTCCTAATCGACTGAGAGTTGCTGCGATTAAGCGTGACCTTAATGAAGAATTGGAAATCATAACATTTGTGAGAAAGAAATTAAGTGAACAAAGGCAAAGTGTACCCTTTAAAGGCCCTGTATAGCCTAAAGATTTGAGATGCACATCCTTTTTGAGAACGACGATGTTTCGGAATAAATAGTTTTGCTAAATGTATTTATTTTGGACCTTGTGTACAAAAATGACAAAGAGTTGAAGATACTTATTCAGATGGTGCAATTTATGAGCCCTGTCCAGGTCATTTTTATCATCACAGAAACCACCAAAGCACACAACAACGTTATAGTCATATGTAGCACGTTTACTACAATGCCCTGTCGCTTTCAGTACACCAGCACTTGGAACACCAGCACCCCAACAACACTTCACTCCTTCCCCCTCTCACCATCTCTCCCCCTCAGCCTCTACTTCCCTATGAACTCTCCTCCGTCAGCACAACTCTTTATTTAATATAACTACAACAGGCAATAGAGCGCTGCCTGTCAGCCTGTCAGTCTGCCTCCTCCAAAACAGGCCCTCCCCCACTCACTAACCCCACTAACATAGAATGATAATTTGTAGAATGGATAATCCCACACCGGTGACTCCACCCAGCAATTGTTAGGAATGTTAGTTATTTGATGGCGTTTTTGCATGTGGGTAAATGTAGGTATAACACATTGAATGTACAATGTACAACATATGGCCCATGGTAAGTACAGAAAGTACCATGGTAATACTGCATTAACAGTAATTACTAATGAACTCCATATCCATTCAAATGTGCCAGTCCAGAACATTGGGTCCTAGAGGTTGGTCTCCAATCTATTGGTTTAAATTCTATGAGCAGGAAGGTCCTTCTCTGGCCCGCTGCCTGATGGGGTCCGACAGTGGTGAGTTCTGGGATTACTCACTCTGAAAAGAGAGGCATTCCTGCACTAGCGGCTTTTGTCGCAGCACTGCCACTGTTTGCTTTCGACAAGACAGCTGTTCAAAGCGTTCACCACCACATGGCATTGCGTGGAGTGAAAAAACACAGGCGTGACTTCCGTTGGCAAGTTTAGGTCCATTAGCGTTAGGCCCCACCCTAATTATCCAGAATCCACGTACACCTCAGACCTGCAGTAAAAAACTAAACCATAACAATATCTTTCACGAATTTAGATTTTGACGTCACATTGGACACCCAGGTCATCGTCATTTTATGAAAGCGTACTAGATGCCCCATGTGCTGGTATTGACCTGAAAGAAGTACAAACATGATTCAGATAAGCTCTCTTCTGCAGAGTTCATCCATGTGAAGAAGTTATAATCCAGTATTGCCTGTTGATTTCCGAAGACGGAGGTCAAGTCACAAGACCGTCGATTTCCCATAAAAAACTGTAACCTTTTAGCCCCCTATATATGTGTGTGGCGACATGTTGTGGGCAGCAGGTGGCCAAGGTGTTAGAGCATCTGACCTACAATCAGAGGTTTTCTAAATGCTCCCCAGGCGCACAATGAAGAGGCTGTTTCAATTCAAATGCATTGGATTACATGCTGGCAAACTAACAAATATCCTATTTCGCACTTGCTTTCAGTGTGACTGTACTGTTCTACACAGTTAGCGGGACAATGAGAACCTGGCTGCCTGTGTGTACTTAGCCTAAGCATGTTGCATTGTGGTGCCCTCCTAGCTCTTGCTGTTGTGTATGCTGTGATTAGCCCTTTGCTCTAATGAAAGCTTGTAGCATCTGCAGGAGCAGCTGGTCCTCACAGAAAGGTATGATAATGAATAGACTGCAAAGCATCTGGGACCTGTGGAACACCAGGAGGGACACAGACACGCAGGTGATACACAAATACAATGCCAGGAGTAAACTTCACAAACAACACTTTCTAAGCACTGTGTTTAAAAAAAGAAGAAATACATACATTTTAACCTGCTTACTTGTGGCACCAAATAAAAACCCTATAATGAACCCTGACAATTAAAAAAAAGTTTATATTTGTAATTAATTAACATGGTAATGGCGCCAGCTAGTGGTAACTTTACCTTATTATACAATGAAAAAAGGACAAAAAAACAACATTGGTGTTAGTGAAAAGATAATGCAAATGCTTTATAATGCAAATGTAGAAAAGCATTAGCATTCATTCTGCTAATCCATGCATTTATCTCCAGTAGGGTTGACTACTGTAATGGGCTCCTAACTGGACTTCACAAAAAGACTGCAAAACAGCAGCTGCCCATTCAGAATGCTGCTGCTAGAATTTTAACCAAGTCCAAGAGAACAGAGCACATCACTCCGGTTCTTAAATCTCTGTTCTGGCTTCCAGTGAGTTACATAATAGATTTTAAAGTGATGCTTGTAATCTATAAATCTTTAAATGGTCTGGGCCCTGAATACATTTCTGATATGTTTGAAGACTATAAACCAAGCAGGGCTCTATGATCACTGAACTCAAGACAGCTAGTATAACTCAGAGTCTAAAGACTTATTGGCCATGTTCTAAAGACCTGAAAAGGTTCTGAAGACCTTTTGAATAAAGTTCTTAAGATCTGGAAATTCTAAACATTTCTCTGCCAGGTTCTGAAGTCCTGAAAAGGTTCTAAAGACCTTTTGAATAAAGCTCTTAAGACCTGTAAGTTCTAAAGAATTATTGGCCATGTTCTAAAGACCTGATTAGGTTCTGAAGACCTTTTAAATGGAGTTCCTAAGACCTGGATGTTCTGAAGACCTAAAAAGGTTCTGAAGACCTTTTGAATAAGAAGTACATTGTTAATACTGAGATGTAATGTTTGAAATGTACATGATGCCATTAAACAGGTTGCTATGAAACTAAAATGTATTATATTATTTCTTCTTACTTTTTTACCCTTTGTAAAGCACATTGAATTGCTTCTATGAATAGTGCTATATAAATAAACTTAGTGGCCACTGTATATCGAATTTATTTGTTATCAGAGCATTCACATTATCGGAAACATCTTCAAACAAATCATACTAATGATCCATGTAATATCATGAAAGAACAACAAGAATGCAAATACTATTCCACAAATTGACAGTCATTCAAACATGTAGCAAGGTCTGCAAGGAAAATAAGAAACAGAAAAGTGGAAACACATACCACAAACATACACTTGTGACAGACTAGGGGTCAGCTGAATAATGTGGCTCCTTATCCGCCCGACTCAACTTACAGCCAATGAAGTCACAGGTCAGCTGAACGCAAAACAAATATTGCTTATCAAGCGTTCATTTCCATTGTTAAGAAAAAAAAAAAGAAGGGAAGAAATCCACCAGATAACAATTTGGCATTTTCCATCTTAGGGTTTGTGTATCAGTGACATTTTGTATTATCTACATGGACAAACAGCATAATCCGAGCCCAATACCTGATGCAAGGAAACAAGTGTGTTTATCAAAGAGGCATAACTGATAACTGAAGAATGGAAGCCAAATAAGAATTCATTAATTTGGTTTGTGCGCAACTTCTCAAATTTCCAAAAGTGTCCCAGAAATAAACAACATACCGTATGTAACATGTATACAATTTTCTAGAAAATGAAACTAACTGAAAAAGCATGCGAAAATACCAGAAATGAAGTGCTGCGCAATCTTTGCTACGCCGTAACCTAGTTCTAAACCAACCTGTCATAGGTCCAGTCCAGCAAGGGGAGTGGGAAGTGTGTGATTACCTTGACTGGGAAGGTGACTGCATACAAAAACAACAAAGACATTCTAGTTCAGTAGGTGAATCATTACAGAAGATACAAAGAATTGTGCATCATTAACACAAAAAGCAGCAGACAATACTTGCCACACAAGACATTCCAGATTCCAAACAAGCACTGCACTCAAACACAATTTCTCTGGCTTAGCGAGCCCAATAGCATTTGAATACAATCTAGTCAAAAGATCATCATTCATGAATACAATTTAGCGACATGTTATCAAAGCCCCTTGCAACCAACCAAACTGTATTAGAACAAACAAAGGAAAATAAACAATAAAGAGTATAGTCTCAACTAGTGTTTAACAAACCACATAGGGTTCCCTATAACAGCAATAACAGCTATAACATACATACCGGTATGTGAGTAGATAAGTGTCCTTCACTTCAAATATTTACAGTACCACTCAAAAATGAGGACACACTGATTTAAGTATTTTTCTTTAGTAGTACTATCTTCCACATTGTATAATAATACTGAAGACATCAAAACTATGAAATAACATTCCGAATCATACACCAACCTAAGTGTTAACACATGAAATATGTCAAAAATAGGCAACATAATTCCTGATGACAGCTTTGCACAATTTGCATTTCAACCAGCTTCACAAGGTAGTGACCAAAAATTCATTCCAATTAACAGGAGTGTGTTGTCAAACATTCATTTGTGGAATTTCAAAATTCATGGCTACCACATCAATCTGTAGCGATACACTATCCCATCATATTTGCACGTAGCGGGACTATAAATTCTGTTTCAACAAGACAATGACCCCAAACACACCTATAAGCTGTCAAAGGCCAAATAGACCAAGGAGTGTGATGATGCTGCATCAGATATTGTCCAGGAACTGCTTAAAGACAGTTAGGAAAATCATTAACAATTTTTTGGCTACTACAAGATTCCATATATGCCATTACATAGTTTTGATGGCTTCATTAATAATCTACAATGTGAAAATGTGTACAAATAGAAAAACCTTTGAATTTGCAAATGTCAACATTGATTGGTACTGTATACATTCCTAACGCTAGACACCTTTGCCTTCGAGAACTGAATCAAACCAATCTAATTTATACACACAGAGGAATAAGACATCTTTGGTGAACACAGAGTGCAATAAAACCAGGATGGGGTTTTCATGTGTTGAACTTTGTCTATGGCGTTCAATGTTCATTAGAGTTTTTTGAGCTGCTCATTGGTTTTGTTGATTTTGAGGTCCATCTTGTCCACCTTGCCCAGCAGGTTGTTCAGAGAAACATCCTGGTCCTCGATCTCGGACTGGAGGCCCATTCCCAGGTTTTTGAGCCTGCTCAGGCCCAGACACATCTCATCTGATATGGACAAAAACCCAAGGGTTTAATTAGAATTAACTCTATTGCTTAGCTGCACAGAAAGTCTAATCAATATATATATTTTATTTAACATTTAATTAACCATGTAGGCCAATTGAGAACCATGTAGGCCAATTGAGAATGGACTCTACCATTGAGCTACAAACTTCACCAAATATAGACGCCGCTAATGTCTGAATAGTTTTTCATCAAATGTTTCCCCTTAAGATCTAAGACACTCTCACCTAAATTGTTGTCCAGTTTATGATGGGCAGCTTTAAGATGGTCATTTGCAGGGTAGCCATTTTGACTGAGCGATTTGTCATCTACCGATGCTGTTGCTCCAAAACCTAAAGAATTGAATACAATCAGAGTAGGAGATGTAATGACCACTGACCAGGGAGAATAATTTTGCCCAACGTAGCTGTCAAATGATCCAGAGATCTATTAAATATGTAGTTTTTTATGAAAAAAAGAAGATAACGGGACCTGTTATGACTGTCTCAGCCAATGTATGAGTGGTCATAAACAACACCAACATTTTTGTTGCTTAAGTTACTTTTTATACATTCAAACAATATTCATTATTGTAGTTAAAATATTTCGGAAAGAAGCTTTTGTTCATTTCATTTACCAGTTTTCCTCTCTGCTTTTCTGAACATCTTTTACTCAGAAATTTTCCAGATCTTAAACACCTCCAGAAAACTGTTTTGGATACATAGAATTCTGGAAAATATTACTAGAGAGTTCACCCTAACCCTAAACCTCTGGGACTTTACCAAACCAGAGTAAATTGAATTGTCGCAAGAGTGGCTGTCCTGCGTAAAATCATTTAAATCAAGTCACAACAAACTCATGAACATCCGTCTGCAAAGATCAGTGTGCTTGACTAGACCATCAAAGACACTGGGCAAAATGTAATTCATGACAAAGTACCAATCAATAAACAACTGCTCACTAAGGAGAACATGTTTGTTCATCTCATGTTTGCCAAAAAGCAGCTGGAAGATCCGAAAGATTCTGAAATTATGTTCTATAGATAGATAGGTAAACAAAGACTGCATTCCAGATAAAGAACCCGCTACTGGTTTTCGCATTTTGTGTAATGGTTAAAGATGCTTTGCTGCATCAAGAACAGGACAGCTGTCATCATTAGAAGAAGCATTAATTTTGCTCAGGCTAGATGGGTTGTGCAAATCAGGCAACAATCCAAAACACACAAACAAGTGTACTTCAAAACAACAGAAAATAAAATAAAGGTTAGATAAAGATTTGGAATGGCCTAGTCAAAATCCAGACCTGAACCCTATTGAGATGTTGTGGCATGACTCCTGTGTTCTGTGTACTTATTATGTAACTGCATGTTGTCCGGTCAGACCCTCAGCACTGGCTCCCCTCAAGGATGCGTCCTGTCCCCTCTTCTCTTCTCCCTGTACACAAACAACTGCACCTCTAGTCAACTCGGTCAAACTATTGAAGGTCACAGATGACACCACCCTCATTGGTCTCATCTCTGATGGGGACGAGACCGCCTACAGGAGGAAATTGACCGGCTAGTGTCCTGGTGCAGTCTCAACAACTTGGAGCTAAATGCTCTAAGACAGAAAAAATGACCCTGGACTTTATGAGAAGCCTGGCTGTCCTTTATCCCATTGTCCTGGGGGGCTCCCCAGTCAACTTAGAGACCTTTCGCTTCCTGGGCAACACAAACGCCTAGGACCTCAAGTGGGAGCTGAACATCACCTCTCTTACTAAGAAAGCACAACAATGACAGTACTGCCTGCGGCAGGTCAAAAAGTACAAACTACCAACATCCATGATGATTAACATCGACACAGCGATCATTGAGTCCATCCTGACTTCCTCAATCACTGTATGGGACGCTACATCCACTGTCAAGGACAATCCTGAACTATAACTGAACATGGCTCTCTTTGCACAACTGAATATACAATTAACTTAAGCTCTAAATACTGCTCTTTGCACATTTTGAAATCTGCTCTCACATCTAGACATTGCTCCTTTGCACTACTCAGATATATATGGCAAACACTATATGTATCCATTACTTAAGCTAAACAGGGTCTCTTCTCTCAGACTGTTAGTGTTGTGTTTATTGCTGTTGAAAAACTGGTGTCCTAAAGGCTGCAGCTATGGGTCAGAACAAATCCCTGGATGTGTAAACAAACTTGGCAATAAACCTGATTCTGAAATCCCGCCGTTAATGAAGAGAGATTGGTCATAAGTTAACTACAAGAAGCATTTGCATGCAGTCATGGCTGCTAAAGGAAATTGGTGAAATAATACTATACATCAATATTGTTTGTTTCAATATGGATCCATTTAATATTTTATAAAATTTTACTTGAAAATATAATAAATATCTGAAATAGTCATTTTTACCCCACTGTTTGGCAATTTACTAGCACGCCAAAATATGTGTGGCCTATTGAGGTAGTTCACTTTTCATATCGAATTTGGAATGTTGCTTTAAAGCCTAAACCTTAATGTTGTACTTGTGCTAATACATAATTTTGCCAAATGCATTTTGAATTCATGTGACAACGCATTAACTTAAAACACAGTATTCATCAGCACTGTGCAGGTTTTACACAAACCAGAACTATTCTGACACATCACTCTGAACTCCATAGTGCTGTTGGCTAGTCTTCACTGACTTTCCACTAGCTTAAACCAGATTTTGAAATAGTTGACGTTTCAAAAATAAGGTCAGAAAAGTATTTAAGTTGCTTAGCATGCTTGTTTTGGAATTTGCTAAGGACCAGTTTGAAACCATAAAATCTTGATTCATTTGAAGCATTTAAGTTTGGTCACAGGTTAATGAAAAGTTAGTCAGATTTTCACAATATGTTAACAGAATATCTGCCTTGAAAGTTATTTTCAAGAAAATAATGTTTTATTGTACAATATCCCTGTTTCAACACATAAATAGGAATGACTAAATGAGACATTTAGTGGCTTAGGTTGTTGGCCTTACCTCCTGTGTCCAGCTTCCTCAGGTTGGGATGACTGGCCTGGTACTTGTCCTCATGCTCTTTACTGTGAGACATGGCATTCTGCAATCTAACACACACATACACTAAAACTATGAACAAAACATTTTTCATGTGATTTTGTATGATTTCTTTCAGAGCAATCTGGAGCAGTTTCCTGGTCAAAAGGTGTTACAAAAAAAGAATTCCACAATGTATCGGTTGACACTGCACTCAAAAGTAAACTTTTCATTAAAGACTTTGGAACACAAAAACCCTTTAGATTTCACTGTATGACACCCACAAGCTTCTAAATCTATCCAAAGCTAGATATAACCGAACTCACTCCCACCAGGCTGTTTTCCTCTTGCTCACAAGCAATGTTTGTGAATTATAGATACCAAATAATTAAAGGATAATTTATTTTTGTAGACGTTAAAAAAATATTTAATCTGCACCACATGGAGGATTGAAGCCGTAATGGTCCACTGCCGGATAATGTAGATTTTAGCTTTTACAATATTTTACATCAACTGCGATTTTAATTTGAAAACTGCGTGTCCCCTAACTGCGTTTTTCTGTCAAAAACCTTGAAGAGATGACATGTTACTGACTGGAATATGTTGAATATAGGCCTAGTTTAGCAAAATGCTAAATATAAAAAGGAGTTTTCAGTAGGCTGTGTCAGTGCACTAGAACATACTTGATATAATTTATTTCGAGAAAATTATTTATTATTATTAATTATTTTTAGAAATTGAATAAATGTTTTTTCATTATTTAATTTAAGTACATTTTATTCAGGAAAATCCACAGTTAAAAATACAATAAAAGTTAATTTTGCATGGTTTTTCCAAAGTCAATTAGTAATCGAGTTTAATAATCGTGTTCTCGAGATTATGATTTTTGCCATAATCAAGCATCCCTAACAGACACATGCACATTTTGTCAGCAAAGCCTTTTAATATCGATATTAGATAGAGCGGATATTATTAATATTTAAAATATTATAAATATGTATATATAAAGTATCTGGCTGCTTTTAATGCATCATAATGTGCACCACGCATCCACATCACCTGATTCGCTGATTCACTGTCTAGAGAAGCTAGAGCGGGCAAAAATGCCACCAAAGAAGATGCTGGTGTGGAAACATTCCACGTTATCAGATGATAAAAAAATGCTAACAGAAATTGATATACCATGGAGGCAGTTTGTTGAATCAAACACGCAAGTATTTTGTTTCTAATCTGAGCATCGCTCGGTAACTAGGCTTTCACCCTCTACACATTAGCATCAACTTTGATAGCTTAATTATTATAACTATAAAACTGTTGCATCAATCCCATTTGCACTTAAACCCATGCCCAGACAGCGTTTTAGTTCACTTTAGGTCATTTTGCAAGCCTCTATGGATGAGAGGCTCAAGTAATCACTGGTAGGCTATGCATTGTTTAATACAGCATTGCCGACTATCATATTTAATTATGAAACATTTATAGTTCAGGTGTTTGAGAAATAGTATTCAAATAATTGTTCGGAATAACTAAGGAGTATCCAAAGTCTGTAAAATAGTATTTGGGCCAGCCCTTACAGCTATTATTACACATTTACTGCCAAGTCAAACTGAAAGTGGAATGTTTGGAAAACCTAATAAAAGACTCATTGTTCAATGGGAATGCACATGTACACACAACATGATGTGTTTGAGATAGCAGTAATAGAGGATCGGTAAATGTGCAAGGGAGCAAATAAAGCTTACTTGCTGCTTGCTTGGTAGTTAGCTGGCTCTTCAGGCGTCTTGGTAGTCTCCGGCTTGGGTTTGAAGTAGCTAACGAGTCCGCCCCACACACTCTTTATGCTGTTGATGTGTCTTTGGCTGGTTTTCAAGTCTTGGTCCATGTTGTCCACCATCTTCTCTGTCCTCTTCAGAGCCTCCCCCTGACGCATTAACTCCTACAGACAGACACAGAGATGACATCAATAATATTAAGTAAAGTATTAGTTGTTTCACACTTAACAGTTGTTGTTTGTTTAACGTAGGGGAAGAACTACTTGGCAAATGATACAGCATTTTTTGAGGTCGATGATCCAGGGTCAAGTTTTAGCCTAGCCAATGTGGTCAGACTAAAGCTATATGTATAGATGTATAATGTATATATGGCTACCTCTGCAGTCTCAGTGCCCATTTTCTCTGATTCATAGATGAGCGCCAAAGAGCGCTGTGTGCTGTCCACTGCCGAATTGGCCGTTTTCATCACTTGCTGTTGGAGGTATTTCTGCCTCCTGTCTGCCTCACTCATTCCTCCGTCATCAAAACCCCCGCTTGACCTAGACTGCGGCTCTTCCTCCTCATCATCCTCTGCAAATGGGTTGAGGGATTTCGCGTATGCCATCTCTTGAAACAAAGAAACAGAATTACGATAGCGGCGAGTGCACACAGCAAGCATGGTGGCTGTCTTCATATGGATTTACTACCCCCAAAAATGTATGTTTTGTTTACTACAACATAAAGTTTGGCCAATCAATGAAAATTAATGGATTTGCAGTTGCTCGGGTCACATAACACTATTTAGTTTTTGCATACCTAGGTCGTTAATAAAGTTAAAGTAATTGGAAGCAGATATTTGAGCATACAATACAATGTATTTTTTACAACACTGAACACTGAACACTTAATTTGATGCGAAACGTGACTAATTAGTAACGTGCAGTATTGTGTGGAAAAGGACATTTTCTTCAGGAACTATGTTGAGTAGTAAACACAGTACAGTGATTCATATGTAGCCATCTAGATTAAAGTTAACTACCAACAAGTTGACAATGTGACTACTGTAAATATGTACTGTCTATTATTCTGAATCAGTGCTTTAATTAACTGGTAAATCTTAGTTAACTAGCGATGCAACTACATTAATTGTAAAACAAGACTTGATAATAGATAATGTGTTACTAAGTCTTGAATTAGCCACAGTGCTGGCTATACAGTAGTAGATAGCTAGCTATGAAGTAACAACAAAAATATTCTAACATAGCTTAGTGGCGATAAAAAGAAACATATTGCCATCTATTAGTATTATATAGGTCACTCTGTTATTGTGTTAAATGCCTAAAAAGACAAGTTAGGTATTAAGCTATCGAGCAACGTTTCATTACGAAACCGTTAGGCGTTACGTTATCTGGCAAACGACGCTAACGTTGACAACGACAGGTAGACAGCTATAACACCACCTACAAATATGCCTATCGCTATCCCCCTTATTAGAAAAACAACAGCCAAATAAACACTGTGTAAAACCTCGTAAAATACCTCACTTCGACGAGCCACACACCTTTCTACCATCCGGTTGTTATGCTATCAGTATCAGCTGTATACGTATAGCCAAGTCAGTTTCCGGTCACGTGTTGGTGGCGTCAGAGACGCAGCTGCGAAAAATACGATATTATTTTAAAAAGTCAACGTCAACATTACGACAGAAATTGCACTTTGAAAAAAATAGCATTACATAATACTGAAAATAGTACAACAAACACATGACACCCTATTTAATGTCAAATTGTTTACGTACTAACAACTGTGTTGCACTGCGTGTGCCCTCGGACTTTCCGTACTGCGGCTCTCCACCATCGCCACGGAGTTGTTTGGTTCGTTTGGTGTGGGCTAAACATGTCGAAGACGGGTAGAGGAATGAGAGGGTTTTACTTCAATACGGTTCTCTCTCTGGCCCGGTCTTTGGCGGCCCACAGACCTGCGCCATTTGAAAAGGTAACAATTCAACAAATAAGGCATCCTCAAGGCGCGGTTGTTTGAGTTTATTTGACGTATGCCATATGTGCGCTGGTGGTGTTGCTTCCGCACATACATGTTTTGGGTTTTACCTTGATCTAGTGTGTCTTCAAAGTCAGCACTCCTTTTCATTGCTGTTTTTATTCACTCAAATGTATTATCGGTTTTTGTGAAAGTAGTCGGAAGTTACATTCTTATAGTCTTGCCTTCCAAGTAGTGCGCAGTGCAGACACACGTACGAGTTACAGACTATAGACGGAACCAGAGGTCCTTTTTAATCATGGGCCCAAGTACAATCAAATACTTTCATTTCTAAATAGGAATTTTGCCTCAGCATTCAAGTCTTTCTTTACCTATTATACTGTTAATTAGGGTATTTGACAGGGTCACATGACGAAACAAACTTTACCTTCTGTTAAAGATTTCCAGGAAGTTTAAAACCCAAGAATAGTTAACAGGCATAGGCATAGTTCAATCATCAGCCAGGACTCGACTAGCCAGAACTCAAACCAAAGCCATTCTAGGGTTGCTGTTAAACCGCACTAGGATCATGTTTTTCCTGTAGATAAAATCAAGCCTCAGCCTTTCCTCTGCCATTCCCGGTCTTTATCAGTTGGACAATGGTGAAGAAACCCTAGCCATCACTGTAAACCTGTCAAACTATTTGAAAGTGTCTGATTCTAGCTCTTCCCAATGGATAATAACAGACCCAAACAAAAATCGTTTATTTTAAAATGTATAAAATATAGGTGTTATAAGCCCTTTTTTTCTTCTGTTCTCTTCCACGTGTCTTTTTGCTTTCCCTAATATATGTGTCAAACTGCCTATTTATATTCAGCAGATACTGGAGGAGTTGGTAGTGTGTTTTGTATGTATGATGTCCTGGGTTCAATCCTCAGCTTCTCCCAGGTCCCCGTTTCAAATAAGAATTTGTTCTCAATCAGCCTATCTGGTTAAATAAAGGTTAATTAATTAAATAAAGAACTTAATCACATCCTACTGTCATGCATGCATAAATGTCAGACTGTAGGGGGACCCAACAATACTTGGCACCCACTGTTATACAGAACTTTTGCCTTTGAGCAGTTTCTTATAAGAACTGAACAAAAATGGCACAAAACAATGCTCTGCATTGTCTTCTAAACAAGAGTATACTACGATTAGAAAAGTGCTTACTTTCTCACAATAGGCACAAACCCATCAGATTTTTTTTTACATTGTCAGAACACTGTGGCATCATGGTATGTTTTAGTGTGTTTCTCTTACAAATTAAACATACTGCATCAATGCATACTAAAGCCAAATCTTTCTTCTTCTTGGTTGGTAGTGTCGAATCCAAAGAGGGTGGGTTTTACCAGAGCTCTTGGAATGCTTCTGTGCAAACTCCTAAGTAGATTCCCCTGGATTGTATTGTCATGCACCTGTCCTGACCTCAGTCCCTTTGTCTCAATCAGGTCCAGAAGCTGCAATGTATGTGCCCTGTGGAGGTGAGGGGTGTGTTTACTTTAGATGTGCGTCGACGGGATGCAGTCATAGCTCTTGCAGTGTTCCTTGTGGAGTCTGACCTACAGGTAGGTTTGTTGATTGGTTGATTTTAGGTAGGTAGGGTATTCTGCTTAAACAGAGATTATGATATTTCCCACAAGGCAGGGGAACTGCAGAAAGCTATGCATATCTGCAGTAAAGTAATTCACATTCCATTCCACAAAGCTCCACATATCATTATAACTTGTGATTAGAACTGTGGCCAGGTGTGTAAACTACTAAGTCCTTTACAACAAGCCCTGGCATGTCATAGCACACACCTTTATAAAGCTTTAGATATTCCCCAACACATACACACACTCTATTTTGATTTCAGGGTGAACTGTCCGTTTAAGTTTAGTAAAGACGAGCATACTGTTGGGTTCTTTATGTGTATATACTATTATTGTACGGCTGTTCATTGTATTTTACCCCCTCCCTCCTACAGCACAAAGAAACTGTTGTTCCATACTTGTTGATTCTGCTTAGAGGATTGCCCCGGTTCCAATGGATAGAGGAGAGCTCGGGAAAGAAGGGCAGTGGTACAGCAATCAACTTATTTATTGCATTTGTCCTCTATTGGAAATCAATTCTGATTGTCTATTCGAATGTATATCAGATTTGTAGTCCATGATCAGTACTTGTATTGTCAGACACTGTCTGAATTATGGGCCATAGTTTTTATTTTGTTATTTACTTGTTATGCTCAGTGTTGGGAGTAACGGCGTTTAAGTATAACGGCGTTACTAACGGGGTTACTTTTTCAGTAACGGAGTAATCTAATTAATTACTGTTTCCATCGTTACAACGCCGTTATCTTTACTGAGATTGAAAGTGTCGCGTTACTACAATTTGGTTGAATGAAGCGCGAGGTGTCATGCTTTGGCTACACAACAACTGCAGCTGGGGTGGGGATGATGACGCCGTTGCAAATGCGAAGATGATTGGCTGGGTGGGCGGGGCCTTGCTCACGCTGTCTCGCTGCACACACTACAATTCTCAGCTTCTCAAAATACGCATGCGCTGTAGCCTTAAAAATGAATGGTGCCAAAGTCCGACGAGCGTCTGAGAAAGACATGACCAATTACGAGCGTCTTATAATTCAAGACGTAAACGACGAGTGTAAAAATGACATTACACTTGAAGTAAGCGAGTGCAAAAAACATGTACATACACTTGAACAGATCAAGTGAAAATACATCATTACACTCGTTTTGAACGCCTTATTAGACAACGTGCGTTGTAGAACAGGCGTTGTGATCGCGTGAAATGCACTTTTGACACTCGCTTTAGACGGCATGAGGAGAACGCACGTCTAATAACAGGCGATCTCAGCGCGTGTATTTCACAAATTTACACTTGATTTGAACGTCATAAGCCACAAGAAACGCTCGAAGTGTGTCACGTTTTGAGCCACTTGGCCTTCCATATCGGGGAAGTTCAAAAATAGCGGTATCAAACTGGAAGTACCGGCACTACTTCTCGCTCATTGAAGTCAAAGGCAAGAATGTTACATGCACGCTATGCCCAGGAAAAAAGACGTTATCCACGTCTGCCTCAAGCAAAGATTTTTCTTTGTTTCTTTTTACCCAGGTTTTTGTGTCTTAAATTTGCACTTGAATTTTATTTTCAATATTTATTTATGTTTTTATCATATGCATATCATATGGCAGCTGCAATCTATTGAGTTCAAATAAATACCAAATGTTCTAAAATACTGTATATAGTGTATAAGTTAATATAAACATCTTTGACGTTAAATCTTATAGAACGTAATAGCGTTTAGAACGTAAACAAAATAATGTCAGTTACTTTGCTGAGTAACTAATTACTTTTACAATGTGGCAACTGAGTTACTAACTCAATTACTTTTTGGGAGAAGTAATTTGTAACTGTAATTAATTACTTTTTTTTAAGTAAGATGACCAACACTGGTTATGCTCTTAGTAAAGAAAATATAATTTAGCAATAAAGCACAAGAGTAAAACACAGCCAAGAGCTTTTCTTAGTCAATAGGGCATCTTGTAGTGCCTTGACACAGCCCTTAGGCATTTCATTTTTCCAATATACTAACACTCCCTTATTGCAAATATAGACTGGTTACCCACCCAAGTGTATCTGTGAAGAGTATAGTAATTTCAAAACTGCGGTATGCTATCTCAAACACACATAACATTTTGTGTAGGTCCATCTTTTTCTGCCAAAATAGCCATGACCTGTCAAGGCATGGACACCACTAGACCTCTGAAGGTGTGGTATCTGGCTATGAGACATTTGCAGCAGATCCTTTAATATCTGTAAGTTGTGAGGCAGGCCCTCTGGATTTAATTTGTGTGTCCAGCACATCCCACAGACGCTTGATCAGATTGAGATCTGGGGAAGTTCACTGCTTTTCCTTTCTTAGGTCACTGTCCCACAAGCTGCAGTTTTGGAGAAGCTCTGACCCAGTTGTCTAGCCATCACAATTTGGACCCTTTTCAAAGTTGTGCACATTCTTACGCTTGCCCCATTTCCATGCTTATAACGCATACATTTTTTGGGCAAAATGATCACCTGCTGCCTAATGTATCCCACCCACTCGCAGGTGCCATGATAATGAGATTATCAGTGTTATTCACTTCTCCTGTCAGTGTTCATGATTGGAGTCTGGTACCGTTTATATTTAAATCAATACTAGTCTGGTAACAGTAATTTGATACCGGTACTTTTGTAACAATAAAAAAATAAATGGAAATGGGTGTGTAGACTTTTCATATCTTCAAGTACAAATTTCTTAATTTCAATACTGTTATTTTTATAGAACATCTAATAAAACAAATTAGCCTAATGACAGAGCAAAATAATCTGCAATATGTATTTAATTAAATTAATAATAGTAATTGTACTTTAAAACTTAAACTATAAAACAAACTACTCTTGCAAAGAACAACACTGAACTCCTGTAGCAGTACATTATAAAAAAAAAAGATTAGCTGAGGCTGCTGCTGGCTAAGGAGGACCAACCCTGCCATAGTTAGAAATTAATACATGTATTTAGACATCAATACATATTAATTATATATTTATTTCCATGATCATATATTTCTGTATTACTTTTTCTTCTCTATAATATATATATTTTCTTTCTTTATATCTGTATTTCCTTGTCCTTAAGCTAAAGAGCTAAGCTGTTTGATAATTGTACTGTGATTGTCACCCACAGAGGCTCTGCCCATTGCAGAGAATTTCAGCTTCTGCCTGGTGACCCTGCTGGCTGATGTGGCCCAGAGAGACCCAGACATCCGACCACAGGTCAGCCTAACAATAGGCCACAACACTGTGCTTGGAGATTTCTGTATAACTTCATATTACAAAACGTAAATCACTGCATTGTTGCACAATGCGGGGAGTTATTAACTGCAATATAGCAAAGAACGATGATGAGTTAATGTATTCAATTTAGAACAATACATTTGTGCTAAATTGCTACAATGCAAATAGATCTGTGGATGACAAGTTCAACATGGCTCTCCAACATCTGGACTACCCAGGAACCTATGCTAGGATTTTGTTTTTAGTTCTGCATTTAACATCATAATCCCAGCTTTGCTCCAGGACAAGCTCTCTCATATTGGAGTGCTCAAGTCCACTTGCAGGTGAATCACAGACTCCCATCAGCACCGGCTCTCCCAAAGGTTGCGTCCTGTCCCCTCTTCTCTTCTCCCTGTACACAAACAACTGCACCTCCAGTCACCACTCTGTCAAACTTCTGAAGTTTGCAGACAACACCACTCTCATTGGACTTATTTCTGATGAGTGGACTTTAGGAGATGCCCCGCAGCCCTACGGCCCATCGTTATGTGTGGCTCCCCAGTCAACACAGTGGAGTCATTTAGCTTCCTGGTCAACACCATCACCCAGCACCTCAAGTGGGAGCTGAACATCACCTCTCTTACTAAGGAAGAGCAACAAAGACTATACTGCTGGCTGCAGCTGATCAAGTGCAAACTGCCAATGACATTGATGACTAACACTTACATAGCCATCATTGAGTCCATCCTTACATCCTCCATCACCATATGGTATGCTGCAGCTACTGTCAAGGACATGGGCAGGCTGGAGTGCATCATCTGCTCTGCAGAGTGGATAGTTGGATGTAACCTTCCGTCTCTCAAAGTTATATATTGCCAGTTCACCGAGGAGGGCAGCGGAGATCGAGGCAGACCCCTCCCATCCGGGCAATGGACTATTCAGACCTCTCCTCTCTGGTATAAGGCTGAGGTTTATCAAGAGCAAAACCTCTTGCCACAACAACTGTTTCTTCCTCGCAGTAAGCAGTAAGCCTAAGGAATATGCTTCAGCACTAAACTGTCCTTAGCCTGGTTTAGCCACCATTTACACTATCGTGTCAGTTTCATTCTTCAAATGAAATCTGAACTCCAAATTATTTTTGCACACATTTGCACATTCATGGTAAACATTGTATTGAAATATTGCATATTCTAGGGATGCATGGTCTATCTTGTTTGCGTTGCTCTCCAAATGTAATCTCTAGGTCATCTGAACTCTAACATTGAACATTTGCATAATCAAAGTACATTTATATTTAGACACTGTATATTCTAGCTAGGCATTGTCTCTCTTGCTTGTTTTGTTCATACAAAACAAGCTCTTGCTTGTTTTGTTCATGTCCTTCAATGTGTGAATTAATATTGAAATGAGTCAAGACAAATTCCGTGTTCGTGAAAACCAGCTTGGTGAATGAAATATAAAAACACTTTCTGATTCTGTGTTGTAGATTATGGTATATAGTTTTGAGTTCAGAGATTATGGCACAAAGTGAATTATTGCATTATAGCACTTTGAAAGTAGTTGATAACTGCATTAGAGCACTGTGCAAGTGATTGAAGATTCCGATTTCTGGCCAATGGTAGTAAAAACTGAACCAAAATGGTCTCCAAAAATGTCTTTATTATGCTTTGTATGTGCTGATTTGAAATAGATTTTGTAAACAGTCCCTTTATTAACTTCTTCTATTACTTGTATCTACTCTGAGCTGTAACATATTTGCATTCAGTAGAAAGGAAGTTGGGTGTCGTTTCAACCAGCAGTTAGTATTGGCACAATGATGGGAAGTCCAGAAGACTTAATGTGTCACTGTAGATATTGTAATTCAACATTATATGGTGACTTCCCTTAAGCTGCACACTGAGGAATAGAAATGGGACTTGCAATCTGTGTGACTTTACTGTCTTGTATTTGTTTTTAACTGTTCCTAACATATTTCTTTAAATGGATATGCCCTGTTCTGTCTGTAGATTCTCGCGGCTGTTATGGAGGTTATGCAGGTGCTTCTGTTGATGTGCCAGAATCCAGAGAACCATGATAAAGGTAGACGCACATCTCTCTTCACTGTCATAATAAATATTACATTGTGTGCCCAAGTTTCATACCTTGATGTGTTTGTATTTCAGTATATCTGTGCAGGTACATTGTTCCTTGCCTTCTTGGGGTGACCCGAGCTTTTGGACGCTACAGCAATACAGACGAGGCCCTGCTGTCAAAACTGTTCCCCCGCGCGGCACAGCAAGCTCCTCACATCAGAGATGAGCCAGAAGGGATACGGCGGCGGTCCTTCAATGACTTCCGCTCCATCATGCCCAGTTCCCTGCTAACCGTGTGTCAGGGGGACACTCTTCGTAGACGTAGTCCCACAGACACCTCACAGGTACTGTAGGGCCCCATTTAAACCATGCACTTTAGGGAAGGGGTCTCCAACAGGTCAATTGTAGCTTAAGCCTATGTACGAGTTGGTCACGATTTCACAATTCTGAATCTTAGGTTTTTGTGTTTGCAAGTAGGAGTTTCAGTTAATGCTTGAACCTGAACAAAAAGACAAGAAGGGGAATGTTTTGACTGGCCTAGTCAGAGCCCCAGACAAAACTCATCAAGAATCTATGTAATGACTTGAAGAGAGCAGTCCATAAGGGTTCATAAGGTCATTCCGCAAAGTAATTCCTTTGGTAAATCAAATCTAATTTACTGTAAGAATGAGATTTTTTGGTTTTCTCAGTAAATATTTGTTATTGGAAGATTTAAATGAATACCCTAAACCAGAAAGAAAATACTTGGTTAAAACAATAGCAGATAGACATTTTTTATTACACCTAATTTTAGTTATTTTATTTGTGTTTATTGAAAGAAAGTGTTTTGCATAACTATCTTTTATACACAATGGCCAAAAATTTGCAAGGAAGGGTAGAATGTGCCTAATTTAACGTAAAAAAGTGGCTTGCGACTTATTTTTATTTTTTATTAACCAATATTGTGATTGGGATTTAAAGTGAAATTCTTTTTAAGCTTTTTATCTTATGTATTATTTAACAAAGTCAAGCAATACATAATTTTATAGTATGACCAACACAATATTACACATATACTCTTCTTTAATGTAAACATGTGGATTGCACTTAATCGTTCAAGCACCACTTGCCACAAGTGCCTGTAGAATATGAGATTATTGTTTTATTGTTTTTGTTTGTTTTTTATTGTTTTTGTTTTCTCACAATGAGTTCATGGGATTAATTGGGGGAAAGCTGGTGTTAGCGTTTAATTGTGACTGTTAATAATAATTTGTTACATTTATATAGCGCTTTTTCATGGAAGGGGGAATCTCCACAACCAATGTGCAGCATCCACCTGGATGATGCGACGGCAGCCATATTGCGCACCATACACCAGCTTACTGGTGGAGAGGAGATGAATCCGATTAGTATTTATATAGAGATGATTAGGTGGCCATGATAGACAGAGGACAAGGGGCAGATTTGGCCAGGATACCGGGGTTACCCCCCTACTCTTTATTGAAGAACATCCTGGGGTTTTTAATGACCAGGCTCAGCCCTGCGTAGCTTCAGTGGACAACCAGTCTTGGGCTATACGGTGATATGGATGCTGTAATATGGCTGCTGTTGGGCGGATCGATAAACACACTCACACTGTCTTTTTGTCAGTGTATGTTATGACAATAAACTGTTGCCCTATAGGTCAGTCCTGATCCCGGAGGCCACTCCCCCTGCTCTCCTACAGGCTCTGGCTTACAATACTTTGAAGGTAAAACCACGGCTGCATTTTGTCAACTTGTTCCCTACCTAATGACTTGTGTTTGTGTGTGTGTGTAATTTAGTTTCAATGTTTGTCATCATTACCATGATTCTAGGAATTGGTTTAGCCTCTTCATCGTCAAAAGCATCAGTTGTGTTTGCTGAGGTGTGCATGCTCATTTTTCTTATCATGGTCATTTACCAGTCACTTTTTTTAGGAGATTAGGCATTTCATAGTACCACTTCAGAGACTGTAGCTAAGTGGTCAGAAATTAAATGGAATTAAGAAATGGTATGTTTTATGTGTGTGTTTTTACTGTGTGTGTTTTTACTGTGGGTGGGTTTTCATGGCTCCATGGATTGGCATTGCAGCACTTCTACCACCTTCATTTGTGACATTCTGCTTGTTGTGTAGCAACAAGCAGAATGCATCTGAGTTTCAGGAGAAAAACTAAACATTGGGCTAACTTGCATCTCTCACTCTCCAGGTTCCTATCTCCCTGATGGAAGCTCTGTTGATCCGGACTATTATTTTACGAACATTAGCTCCAGCTTCTCTGTGTCTCCCCTCTTCATCGGAGAGGGAGAGGGAGAGGGGGAGGGAGAGGGGGAGGTGGAAGTGCCTGTGGATCTCCTAAGACAACTTCTCAGCATGGTATTTTACTTGATACTAAATCTATTTCTGTCAGCAATTTGCAAATTCAAATGTATTTTGTCTTAATCAAAAAACATTGATTGCAGAAATGGCTCTTTTTACATCTGTGGAGGAAGTATCCTGATAGTTTTACATGTTACAACTTCATTAACTCTGCATGCATATTATAATGTTTAAATGGGTACTTGGATAATTTTTACGTAAACCTCTTGGAATAAAACTAAAATTGATTCTTACCTGCAGCATGGATGGCCAGGTCAGTTATTACATACATTTTGAACCAATGTTTATTTTTTTTTGTTGAAAACTATTTTCTGTTGTGAGCAGGTGAAGACCTTTGTGTCGGACTCTTTCCTGAAATTGCTGGATGCCACCATGGTGGAAGTCACAGAGGTGCGGTTTGGCTTTTTATATTTTTAAAGGCAAATCACACAACATAACTCATGTCACACGTTTGCATACTATTCCCTACATATAGAAGCACCACTTTTAACAAGGTCCACATGGTTAATAAATGAGACTTTCCTATCTGCAGGCTAATCCGAGTATGAATTTATACTACAAAACGTTCAGTGACCCTCTCTACGTCTGCATGTTTAAAATGCTGAGGGACTCCATGTACTACATGAAAGGTAAGCAAGTAGCTCCCAGTTCTCCGCATGCTTTTGTTTTGTAATTATGACAACAGGATGTGGAATCTGTCAACGGACATTACGTGTATTAACAGTGTCATGACTGTGTTTTGAAGCCCTCCACCCGGGGTTTGTCAGGGAGGTGCACGACTTTGTTCTTGAGCAGTTCAGCAGCAGCCAGTCAGAGTTGCAGAGGGTGCTCCACGATGCAGAAGGCCTTCCAGGGGAGCCCAACCCCCTCAAGCTTCGCTGTCAGGCCAATGCGGCCTGCGTAGACCTCATGGTGTGGGCCGTCAAAGACGAACAAGGTGATTAGCCACAGCAGAGTTCAAGAAGAAAATGCAAACAACACATACTAAAGCTTGGATTATTGTGTTACCTTGTCTATGGACAAACCCAAACCCAACTCTACAAACCAATGTAACTATCCCACTATGACAGGAGCTGAGAACCTGTGCACCAAACTTTCAGAGAAGCTGCAGTCTAAGACGTCCAGTAAAGTCATAATCGCACACATGCCTCTGCTCATCTGCTGTTTACAGGTAATATATTAAAACTTTTGTTCCTCTTTTCCACCACATATCCATATCACCCCATTCCATCTGCTCCACGTCGGCCTGTTGGTCACGGCCATCTGTTTTCTGGTGGTAGCTTCCCCTTATACCCTGTGAAAGTCTGTATGGTTTAGGGCAGTGCATATCCAAGTATGGACCTCTGTTGTACCTCTGTTTCTCCACTCTACCTGTACATGAATTTAACCCACCTGATGTACTAAGTTTAAATCATTCTTAGGGGGGAGTGAAACTGCATCTTTTTAGGTTTGTTTATATTTTTGTTAAATTCAGTGAAAAGGTAAAAATCATGGAAAAGCCGAGGGCTGAATACTAAACCTTTGTTGTAGGTGGTGAAGTACCTCTGAACCTAGATGCAGCAGCCTAGACTAGTGGTTTCTATTTTTTGTGCTTTCAAATGGGCACTTTTTCCACTGCTGCAACTTTTCCTAGGTCCTTATTTTACAAAAGAATGTACTGCTATGTGTTTTCCTTCAAAAATAACTATTGGATATAGAAAAACAAGGACAAAAAAGCTTACGACCGGCTTCACTTACCTCCGGAGATTGCTCGATTGCCTGACTAGAAGTGGCCGAAGTGTTGCTCAGAGAATGTAAACAAAGGCGAGGTGAGCGCGAGGTCTACGAGCTAGGCTAAACGCAACCCACACCGACTCTCTCTCCCGAACCTTTTCCTAGCTGCCGTTTCAGCCCCTGTTGAACAACATTTAGGAAATAAGACTATGGAATATCTCACAGATAACGATTAAGGACAGCAACCTCTTGATTTTTACTGTAGGTAAGTGAGGTGGTCGTATTGTGGGAAGACTAGTCGGTGGGAGCCGTGTCATTCCCTGGGTCCAGCCATTCTTGTGGACGTGCAACCCACCCAAATGGCAGTGGCCTCCATCAGCAGGCCAATGTGCCCTGCCACACTGCAGGCATTGTTGGTTTGAGAACGATGATGGAGAGTTCAAGGTGTTTCCCTGGCCTCCAATTTTCCTGTTTCTTAATCGATTGAGCATCTGTGGGATGTGCTGGACCAACACGACTGATCCATGGCGGTTTACCGCTTGTTCAACTGTTTTCAGTTATATTTCCATTAGTTTAGACATTTTCTCTGGTTATGGGATGTATTAGTGGAGCTGAAACAATGGGTTTCCTTGATGATTTCACATTAGAAAAAAATACGTCGTTGGTATTATTTTGTGCATTAGCAAATCTGGTGTGTTATTTGGCTTCTAGCAAAAGGGGAATAGATCTTTGAATCTGTAACCTACGTCTGCTCTCACTACATAAAAATAACACATCAGATCAAAATTAAAACTAGTAAGATGTACCATACTGCTGTAATTTAGTTTTTTTCTCCCATTGATTTGCATTAACATAATAGAAATTTCCTAGGAAAATTTGATTTTAATGCCAATTCATCCCTTTACCACTTTCTGATTGTTTGATGAAGAATGCCACCGCTTGTAGCCAGAATACCAGCGTCGTAACCATGTTTGTCAAGTGTTTGAATTATACAATAGATTGCTTGTGACAGATCTCATTTGTTAGAGTCCATCTTTGTCTTGTTGTTTGATGACGTCTTCTGTAATGTACATTACCGAGTTTGACAAAAGATAGCTTGCACTGTAAAAAAACGACTTTCTTGATAACCGCTGCATAGTAAGGACAGACCATAAAGAACACACACATGCCTATTTTGACCCAAAACTTTATTTTGCCTAGCTTTTATGTTTTTTGATACAACTATTTTTTTCTGTCAGACTATAAAGATTTTTCACTAAATGTTAGCTTCAGTTGAAGTCAGGGCTAAGTGGCATTGAGTTTTCTAGGAGTCACAAGGAGACGATTGAGAACCACTGGTCCTTGACCACCTTAGACGTAGGCGTGATTTATTTAAGTACCACACGCAACTCATGCTCATTCTGTCTATAGTGTCAAGGGCGGCTATATAAGAAAAACTCTCCATGTTGGTTTCTAGGGTCTAGGACGGCTGTGTGAGCGGTTTCCAGTTGTTGCCCACTCAACCACCACATCCCTCAGAGACTTTCTGGTCGTGCCCTCGCCCGTCCTAGTCAAGCTCTACAAATACCACAGCCAGTACAACGCAGGTAACCATGACTACAACTGCCATAATCTATAACGGGGTCTAATCATAAAATGTGTTTATTCCACAAAAAAACACCACCTGTATGTGTGTTTTGAGGCGGCCTGATTGTATGTAAATGTATTTCAACAAAACCATATAAATTCTGTCGACATCCGCATCGAAAAATTTATGGTAGCTGGGACTGTCATATAAATCTGATATTGGTCATTTCTGGCATTTGTGGTCATTCTTCAAATGTAATCTAAAAATCGAACGTTTCACCAACATATCACAAGCTGCAAGTTAATTATTTGAAATGGAAAGTATAAACATGGCTGAGTCTGTACATGTTATAGAGAATCCAACGGACAGATGCAGTGCACGTCAGCACACGGAGAGATAATTAAAAACGGTGATTTCTAACATCACCATTATACTGTCAAGTCAGTAAACAGCAAAGCCCAAAAGGTTCAGATATTCTCACATGCCCAGTCAAGAAGGAACAGTTCAACAAAATTACTAATTAATTTGATCAACTGTGACAGCTGTGTCAGGTACCAATCCTTTGTTTTGTTGTTCTTGTCAAGGCCATTGATTATCTTAAGCATATACTATTGATATACTATTTAAGTTATTGATTCCAGTTGTCGACTTTTGCAGTCATCTAACCAGTCACAACACAATGCAGTACAGCTACCTTATTACCTCTACTGGTCTTTCTTTGTATAAATCACTATTTTGCCCTCACTCTCTTTCAAAGCTGCTGCAGAGATCAGAATCAACGTGACCAATGAGAATGCTCAGTCCACATATAATGTACTGTCACACAGGAAGGATCAGCCTTCAATGTACGAACAGCTTCGTGACATCTCCATCGACAACATTTGCAGGTACATTAGCCACACTTGCTGCCCTAGAACATCTTGGTCCTCCATATCCAAAGAGATGTGCCCACATTGTGCCTTGGGAGGTCAGAAGTCCTTCAAACTCTGTCTTATTATTATGGAGTGTGATACTACATAGATTGCCAAAGCAAATATGAATATGAATTAAAAACAAAACAAAACAAAGAGTGAGTTTAAAGTGGAAAAAATACAAACACAGGTTTTCGTTTAATTATCCAGATTTATTTTTCAGCTGTTTGTTCTTGTGGGTGTGGCAGGAAGCTACATATTTTGCCACTAATAGAGCAGTCTTTTTCTGCCAAAAAATGTTGTAGTTTTTTCACCATTTTGTTTGGTCTTTCAAAATGTTTGCTTTGTTTTTAAATTGGATAAAAATATTTCCTGCATAATATTCACTTTTAGTGGTTTGGTATTGCTTTCTGAACACTGTTTCTCTGTCTCTTTCTCAGTTTTTTGTCTCTTTATTTCTCTCTTTACCTCTCTGTCTCCACAAAATTCAAAAATTCATATATTGACATTAGAAACAAATACAAAAATTTGACAAATCTGATAAAAAAAACGAATTTACAAAACATTATGAACCTCTCGCTGTATGTTTTTTTCTCTGCGTCTATGTCCCTGCTTTCTCCCTCTTGCGGACTGTCAATTCCTTTCTGTGGCTCTGTCTGTTGGTTGGTTTGTCTCTGCCAATCTTTGAGTTTCTGTTTTTGTCTACCACAGGTGTCTGAAAGCAGGGTTGATTATGGACCCAGTCATAGTAGAGGCTTTTCTGGCCAGCCTGTCCAATCGTCTCTATATATCCCAAGAGAATGACAAGTAAGACACATTTGTTTGTTATCTTTTGTAACTAGACAATTAAGTGCTTTTGCCAATCATTGAGTTTTTTTTATTATTGTTGATCATGGCCATAGTAATTACATTCCAAAACTCAGACATGCAGCTTTTTGTGTCTATTGTAAATATTGTGAATTCCTAATAATTGCCACTAGCCCTTTGCATGGCATTGCCTTAAAATGCAGTAAACAATTGGTTGTGTCTCTGTCTTAGTTTTTCAGGTCTTGCATTTGCTGCCTATTGATTCAATTTACAGTGGGGCGAAAAAGTATTTAGTAAGACACCAATTGTGCAAATTCTCCCACTTTCAAAAGATGAGAGACATAACGAGAAAAGAAAATCACATTGTACTTATGGTGAAAAATAAGTATTTGGTCAATAACAAAAGTGTATCTCAATACTTTGTTATATACCCTTTGTTGGCAATGACAAAGGTCAAATGTTTTCTGTATGTATAATAATATGATTCAATTTTGGTTAAACACATTTTCAGACTGATCAAAATGAGATGGTCTCAATCCATAAACTGAAAATAGGCTTGAAATGCATCCTGTTTGAATGAATTCACCTCCTTTGCTCTTTTTGAGCAACACTTATTGGCTTCATACATTTCAAACCTGTTACCAAATCCTAGAGTTTTAATACATTATGTGACCTATAACGTGAACAATTCAATGACAAAAAAAATGAAATCTTTGAGGGGGAAAAATGAAAACTTTATAATACCTGGTTGCATAAGTGTGCACACCCATAAACTATTTCTTTGTTCAAGCACCTTTTCAAAATTTTATTTTAGCACTTTTTTTGCGTAGGAGTCAATTAGCATGGCACATCTTGACTTGGCATCAGATTGCGAGGACATCTCCTGTGCACAGCCCTCTTTAGATCACCCCACAGATGTTCAATTGGATTCAGGTCAGGGCTCTGGCTGGGCCATTCCAAAACATCAATCTTCTTCAGGTGAAGCGTGATGTTTTCAGATGTGTGCTTTGTCAAGGTGAACTTCATCTTCAGCTTTTTAACGGAAGCCAAAAGGTTTTGTGCCATAATTGCCTGGAATTTGGAACTGTTCATAATTTTCTCCACCCTGAATAAGACCCTGGTTCCAGCTGAAGAAAAACAGCCTCAAAGCATGATGCTGCCACCACCACCATGCTTCACTGTGGCTATGGAGTTCTTTTGGTGATGTGCAGTGTTGTTTTTGCACCAATCATACCTTTTGGAGTTATATTAGCCCACATGCTTTTGAGAGACTTGTTGTTTGTTTTGCAAACTTCAGCCGGGTTTGGATTCGTAAGAAGAGGCCTCCGTCTTGCCACCATACTCCATAGCCCCTACATATGAAGAATACAGTAGATTGTTGTCACATGTAGCACACAGCCAGTACTTGCCAGAAATTCCTGCAGCTACTTTAATGTTGCTGTAGGCCTCTTGGAAGCCTCCCTGTCCAGTTTTCTTCTTGTCTTTGCATCAATTTTCGAGGGACGTCCAGTTCTTGGTAATGTCTCGGTAGTGCCATAATTTCTCCATTTGATGATGACTGTCTTATCTGTGCTTTGGAAATTATTTTGTACCCTTCTCCTGACTGATATCTTTCAACAATGAATTCCCTTTAATGCTTTGGAAGTTCTCTGAGATGCAACGAAGAAAATATAAGGAAAATCCTACTGGAACAGCTGACCTTTATTTGTGATTAATCAGAGTCACTTTAAATGAAGGCAGGTGTATAATGACTTTGAATGTGATTGGTTAATTCTAGGGATGCACCGAATATTCGGCCACCGAAAATTTTCGGCCGAAAATGGCCCAAAAGGGCATTTTCGGTTTTCGGCCGAAACACTTTTATCACCGAAACAATACGGCCGAAATATGTTGTGATCTATTCGGATCCTCTGCACTTCATCGCGACTGTACTTGATCCGCGTTATAAAGACCATTACTTGGATGCAGAAATAAAGCAGCGCGCACAAGAAATGATCCAGGCGGCGATGGATGCGGAGAACCCGCGTGGAGACGGAGAAATAGCGCACCGAGCAGTAGGGAACGGAGCAGTAGGGCACGGAGCAGCAGCGCACGGAGATCAGAGCGCAGAAAAAAAGACTCGTCTCTCTGCACTAGATGAGGGGCATGCACCCTCGTTGTCTGATATGTTCAGTGAAATCCTGCAAGAAAATGCCTCACATGGTTTAGGGGGGGACGCTGGGGACATGTCCCCAACAACATTTTAACATGACTAAATTGTCCCCACTAATATTTTAGCGAACTCCGTTATGAGTTTGTGAAGCGATTTGGGTCAATTCCGACCGCAGCGCCAGGGGGACGGTACTAGAAACGCCGTAATTTGATTGGCTAAAAAACCTAGGGGAGGGGAGTTATCTGACACGCTATAAGTACACAGGAGAGTGACTGAAGACAACGGTAAAGTTACCAGTGCTTTCTGTTAATACATACCCCATATGTTAGAATCTTACAGTCACAATAAACAGTGGAAATGTTTCCTGTGTATATTTTGCTTATGTAATGTGGCCTATTTGGGATATCCCATTAGTAGGGGCGGAGTAGTGGCACCACCAGGGTCGCTACAATATATTGAATCTGACAAACAGCATTACCATCTAAAAGCAACAGGCTATTGTCTCAACTAAACGCAAAAATAATCACATTATTCTCAGTAAAAGTTCACTTGCCGGATGAGGGGGGAGAGATGTCCCCACCGAAGCTGAGACCAAACCTACGCCCTTGGTGCCTCATATCCATAAATGCAATGGTACTAATAATTGGCATAATTTATTTCGGTGTTTCGGTTTTCGGTTTTCGGTCTTGGTTTCCTCTTTTTCGGTTTTCGGTTTCGGCCAAGAATTTTCATTTCGGTGCATCCCTAGTTAATTCTGAACACAGCCACATCGACAGTTATAAGAGGGTGTGCACCTATTTTTACCCTTGAAAAATATTTAAATATATTTTTCAATTAAATTGTTCACATTATAGGTCACAATTATGGTGGAAAATTTTCTGAGTGTAGACTTTTTATATCCACTAGATATCCAATAGATTTAACTTGTTAGTGTACTTTTTTATGTTATATTCGAAGTCACCAGATGGGAATGGTTGGAGTTTTTAACACTAGAACGCTGAGTCATTCACACCTACAAGAAGCATCGGGTCATTTTGAGCGATGCATGTTTTGAATTGGAGGGTGTTGCTGTAGTAAGTGCACATGATATAGGCCTTTATGTTACCATTTTACCACACCAATTCTTTTAAATTGAATTGAAATTATTGACTTACATGAATTACTTTACTTTATTACTTTGAATTTTGGAAAATTAAATAGTTTACAAGTTAACTTGATGCTGCCTAGTCCGACACATAAGCGCTAGGATGATATTCAAGGTAGGAAACAGCGCACTGACTGAAATTAACATTTAAAAAAATACTTCAATTATTTTGGTTTAATAACAATAATTAGTGTGGTAAAATGGAACGATAAAGGCATATTTCTATGTGCACTTACATGATAGTGTACATGTTACATTTAGGCCATCTTTATTCATCTGCAAAGGCTTTGCACCTTTTTGGTTTCACTTTTTTTTTGATCCGCCACAGACGAGAAAGAGATTTAGCATGCATATCTAGGAGCATTTCTAAAAGGAGTCAAATACCTCTGGGCCAAATAGACCCCTTCTGGCACTTCTAGTGATAAATTAATAACTAGTTGGCGGTCTGTTTAAGTTGATTATTGCCATTTATGCCAAGTTCCTACTCCTTATGTTCATGAGTGCGACAGAACAATGGCACTAACCCTGACTGACAACTAATCTGACAAATCCTGTGTTTCTCTCCCCAAGAGAGGCTCATCTGATTCCGGACCACACCATCAGGGCGCTGGGTCACATTGCAGTGGCACTGAGGGACACCCCTCGTGTAATGGAGCCCATCTTGCAGATCCTGCAGCAGAAGTTTTGCCAGCCAACCTCTCCACTCGATGTCCTCATCATTGACCAACTAGGCTGCATGGTCATAACGGGCAACGTGAGTCATCCACGCTCGCACAAACACAGAATTTCCGCAACATTTCAGCCCATTGGAATGTGTCGCATCATTGGTAGGGCTTGCAATGCAGTGTGTGGTATGTTTAATTCCTCTTGCGGCCACACAATTTAGTAAGTGAAGTGAACTAAGAATGATTGTGATTACTTTAGATGATGGTGTTTGCTAATTAGCATTGATTTTCTCCACAGCAATACATCTACCAGGAAGTTTGGAATCTGTTCCAACAGATCAGTGTAAAAGCCAGCTCAGTTGTGTACTCTGCAACCAAGGACTACAGAGATCATGGATACAGGTGGAGAATGTAGTGGTTCATTAGGACTAAAATGCTACAATCATGGTTGTCAAATGGAGATTTAAGTAGGGCGGGCGATAATTCAATAAATATTGTTGAGTAAAAATGGACCGTAGTTCTTGATATAGCAAAATCTGTCATTTTGTTAATAATTTATTCAGAATTAGAATTTAGGTTATAGTTATAATGCTACACTCCAGAGTTGTTATTGAAAACAGTTTTCTTGATGTCTTGCATTTTACTTTAAGCTAAACAGTATAAAACGGGTTTCAATGTATTTATTACGATTATAATGACTACATATACAAATAAATGTTATATCATATCGCCAAAATATTTAGATTTTTTTTATTATGAATGTTTTAGGCCATATTGCCCAGCCCTATATTCCATGTTTTCTAAGGGATAGTAATGGGTTGTTTGTCTTTCCTGCAGACACTGCTCCCTGGCTGTAATTAACGCCCTGGCCAATATTGCGGCCAACCTGCAGCAGGGTGAGCTGTTGGTTGATGAGCTGATGGTCAATCTCCTAGAGCTTTTTGTGCAGCTGGGTTTGGAAGGCAAGAGAGCCAGTGAGAGGGCTTCAGACAAAGGCCCTGCATTAAAGGTACTGACACTCACTCACTTTGTTACCAGAAAAAACAGTGATAGACAGTACACCTCACTTAATGAACTTGCAATCGGCAAAATCTGTGCTTGAATGAAAACTGTGACAGTGATTGCAAACATCTTTGATAACATATGATTAATGTGATGAGTTTTTGAATTCATGTGAATTACAACCACATCTTAAAGTTATGTTTCCATATTCTGTCCTCCAGGCCTCCAGCAGTGCTGGCAATCTCGGAGTCCTAATTCCTGTCATTGCTGTGGTAAGTTCTGTATGCTGTTTGTGCAAAGTGTCCTATTTGAACTTAAATTAATGAGTGAAACGGATGGCTCTCTAATCTCTTATTGGCATGCAGGTTGAATGAGTAGTTTAACTGAAGCAATTAAGGAAAGGATATAGTTCCTTCACATTCCAACCCAAACAGATCTGAGCTCCATCAAGTTAGTGTACCAATCCGATTACAAATATTTACTCTACTTGTAATGGAGGTCTCTGGGTTTTTATCTTGGTGCTTGATGGTTCACGTTTCATTTGAAAGCTTACTGTGCTTTTTCATGTTGCTAAAATCTGTTAGTAGTTCATCGACACACAAACAAAATGTGACAATGTTACACAGTAATATTTTACGTATGTCCAGGTCGTTCACCTTCTAAAGCCTTTTTAATGTGCACAAACCAAAAGCGTTTTAAACAGTCTCGCATGCTTTGCATATTGTTTTAGCAACATTTGAAAACTTTTCTTAATGTTTTTAAAGTTTTTTTGAATAGCCTTAGCAGTTGTAACATTGCTTTTATGTGGTCACAGCTTTAAATGGACGTTTTAGGAATAGAGGCCAGGTGCACCTATCAAAGCGTTTATTGCTATCTTACCTTGTCCATAAACTGCTTATCGATTTAAGAAACCAATATTTAAATGTATAATTCTGATTAACAATTTCTAACGTTTACATTATCTAAATGTGTAAATGTTGAAGTACTTTGCATTGATAAGACATTTTAGGTCTTTGAGGGATTAACCACACGGCCCATGAAGATCAGGCAGTCTGTGCGATGTTCATAGATGAGGAAGAGGAAGGGCCGATCGATGACAAATCGTATCTGGGAAGATAGGGGCATGAAGCCCACTTGGGTCAGAGCTGCAGCTTCTGTCCCTTCCTCATTAACGGTAATTGTCCCCTGGTGCTTCAGCTGGTGGGTAGACAAGAGAGAAACAATTTAGTTAACCCAGCTGCTGCTGTTAGTGTTGAGCACTGATAGTTGATATTGTAGTGTTTGCCAGGTGGTACTGCAGGCCACCTTTGGGGGTTGTTTACCCAGTTAATGGCGATCTTCTCTGAAGTCATCTCAGTGAAATCGCCAGTCTTCTCTTCAAATATGTCGTTAAGGCCCATTTTCTTAAGGTTGTTTATGAGATCATAACTCTGCTCCAACTTAAACCTTGGGAATACCACCTCACGTGTCCTGGCAGAGAAAACAACACAGAGTTGTCTCTTTTAGATCCTTATAACACAAATGACAAAAGTAGTACTGCAGTGCAGTAATATACTCCACATATGCCAAACCAAATATTATCATAATTAAAATATTCCGGTAAAGGGAAGGCTGTACATATGTAGTCCAAGCATGCTTTCTTGACATTTATACTACAATTTACTGTACATTGATGTAGAATTATTTAGACTGCTATGTTATTTCCACATTTTATTACGTTACAGCCTTATTCCTAAACGATAAAACGTTTTTTTCTTCATAATTTTACACATTTTACCCCACATTTTGCACATTTATTAACTAACACTTAAAATGTAGCTCTGGCGCATAATGGTTTTTAACTAGATAGTTAAGTGGGTGGGTGGTCCCACACTGCATGGCAGAAGAAAAACCAGGCCAATTTGAAGGATTTTTCTGTAGACCTCTGAGACAGGATTGTGTCAAGACAAAGAAGTATACTGAAAAGCAGCATTGAAGGTATTTAAGAGCACAGTGGCCTCCATTATTGCAAAATTCAAGAGATTTGAAACCACTGACACTCTTCTAGACCTGGCAGCTGAGCTTAATGAAACACTCATTGGAGAGGCCCTTGGGAGTCAGCTCAGGGAGTTGACCAAGAACCTGATGTTTGTTTTGATAGAGCCTCAGTAATCATGTGTAAAGAACCTTCCTGAAGGACAACCATCTCTGCGTTACTCCACGAATCAGGCCTTCATATGCTAGTGGCCATAAGGAAGCCAGTAAAAGGCATATGAACTCCTGTTTAAGTTTGACTAATGGCAAATACCTCTCTGGTCTGAAAGCCACAACATTAGTATTTGGTCTCAATGCTACGTGTCACGTCTGGGGGAAACCTGCTCTGGTCATTACTTGCAAATACCATTATTGTGAAGCATTTTGGTGGCAGCATAATGCTATGGTGATGGTTGTCAGTGGCAGGTACTTGGAGCCTAGTCCAGATCAGGGGATAGATGAACAGGCAGATCCTTGATGAAAACATGCTCTAGAGCACTCAGGACCCAGAGCTGTAGTACTCGAGACCGGTCTCGAGACCACTTTTTTAAGGTCTCGGTCTCGTCTCGGTCTCGGTTACATTTGGACTCGGTCTCGACTCGGTCTCGGACAGTAAGGACTCGTAAATTCCTCCGAGACCAGCCGAGACCAGCGTAGAAATTATCGCCCACAATTTTTTCTAGCAAAATATTTAAGTATGACATGTAGAGGCTGTATTTCCATTGGCTGTATTTCGTCCAGAGTCAGACTGTTTTTTTCTGATGTGGCTTATCCCGCCAATGGCTATCTACTTTTGAAGAAAAGCCCACCCCCAGCGTCGCTAGAGGGTGCACCCATTCACGTAAATACTTCAATCTTAAACATATGCTCGATCATGTCTGCACAATCTGCCATTATATTCGTTTTGCCTATATTCAGCACACTGAGCACAAATAAATAATTTGTCCGAAAACACACAGCGGTTAGTAATTAAAATACATATATAATGTTGAAAATCTACAGCCGACGTCCTTCCATGACTTTTCCTAAATACGTACATTTTACCTTGTCCCGTTTTCAGAATTGCAAAATCACAAACCGAACAATATATAAAACTACTATTTACATGTTTTTTGATACCTAAACTGCCTTCCTGTCGCCAAAATCCCACGCCGCTGGGCGTTGGTACCCTAATTACGGTACCCAGACACCGATCACACTTCACTGAGCCTATGATGGCAATGGTTGAATGGGCGATACACAGACAAATACTACGAGAACACATATAGACAATAGTCTGATTGGCTTGGTTGAACTACAAAAAAGAGGTACGTTTATAAAGAAATATGTTTCACTAAATAAACAGAACGAATTCCGCCAAATACATACAGCCTCATTGTGTCATGCGCCTATTGTACTCAATAATTAATAACGAATGAACCACAGTGTATTCATATAGCCTACAAGAGACTTCAACAAAATATTGTTTTATATCGAAATTAAACGAATATAAACAATAATTATTAATAGGCTTACTACAAATGGGCGATAAATGAAATTACTCATGCACACAGAAGGACGTGGGACATACATACGTCCGGGGGGCATATGGCAGAAAGAGCATAAAACTAGACCGGTTATGGTCCAATCTATATCAAACTGGACCCGTTTTGGTCCGATCTTCATTAAACTGGACGGGTTTCGGTCTGATCTATATGAACACTGCTGCTGTCTCATGTGCACTCGTAACAAGACTAATGAACACTGTGCGCATTGCAACCGGTTCGTTTGCGTGTCCTGCTCAAGCAGACAAACAACTGAAGCTGCGTGCCTGTGGACGGATAAATAATTATAAATAGATTTGTTTATCGGCCAATCATGCGCAAATCATTTGATTGCAAGTCGCTTGTGATCTAAAACGTGTTAACATTTACTACATCAACATAGGACATACAGTTTGATGGATTTTCATTTATTCGATTTTTTTAAATTTTAATATGATAGCCTGTGCATTTTAAAATCATGGTTTTATTTTCGTATTTTATGTCTACATAAGACAATAAATAGGCCTACATACTATTTTAATAAAATTCATTTCATTCAGGATGACAACACAATAGATGATCTGATGCTGTTGGTCAAGTGTTTTTTTTACATTGGTCACTGGACCAAAAACATGTAATATTATTTAGTGTTGATATGACTGGTCTCGGTCTCGGCCCCCTTCGGTATCGGTCTCGTCTCGGTCTCGGCCCCCTTCGGTCTCGGTCTCGTCTCGGTCTCGGCCCCCTTCGGTCTTGGTCTCGTCTCGGTCTCGGCCCCCTTCGGTCTCGGTCTCGTCTCGGTCTCGCTTTAGGTGGTCTCGAGCACAGCTCTGTCAGGACCTTCTACTGGGGTGAGGGTTCTGCCTCCACCAGGAGAACGATCTGTAACACGCAGCTAAGACAATGCAGGAGTGGCTTTGGGATATAGTAAATTAATAATAATAATGCATTAAACTTTTCTGTGACCCAAAGATGCTTTACGTTTCATATAGAACAAACAAAAGAGTGAATGGACAATACACAGCCGATTGAAAGGAAGTGGGGTGGGTTAGGGTAGGCTTGTTTGAATAAATGAGGCTTGAGGCGGTGGATGAAAATGGATTGATTGTGGAATTTTATAGTCTGCCAGGACATGGTGTGGGTGAGGAGACTGGCTGCTAAGTTTTGGACCATTTGTAGATTATGTATGTGCTGATCGAACATCTGTATTGTGTGGCAACGATGTTATTTTCGGTTTCTCTTTTTGTTTAAACCTATTCTTTGGACTGCTGATCAAGCATTGATAACTTTTGTAGTCATGTAACTTCTGTCATCCGTTTATCAGCATATTGGTCAGTAGATTTAGAGCTAAACCTTGGCCCTGTAACTCTTAGTGCCATCCCAAATCCCTAGGCAATCTTTTTCAATGACTTCTGCAATCATAAAAGTCTCAGGTTTATGAACATAAACATTAGAAGTCTGCTTCCTAAACTGAATTTACTTACCACTCTTGCACACTCAACCAACCATCAATAACTCAGAAATAACAATCTCCAACTGCTAAGGTTGGTGGAGTAGCAATCTACTGCAAAGATAAGCTACAGAGCTCAGTCATCCTGTCCAGGTCTGTCCTCATCCATCTGTACAGAAATAGCCCCCCTTAACCTGAGCAGTGCCCTGGACACCTTATGTGATCTGATTGCTCCCCATCTATCCTCAGAGTTTTAAACTGGGCTATGCTTATTCCCCTAGCCACTTTCCTTTCTAAGCTAGATGCACTCAACCTCCAATTAGTAGCCAAGGGGACCCTCATAGATGTTTTCCTGACTAATTTGCCCTTTAAATTAAATACACCTCTGCTGTTCTCAACCAGGATCTTAGCAATCACTGCCTTGTCATTATTATTATTGTCTGAATCCATAATGAGGCCTCGGTCAAATTCCACCCCTCATCTCTGTCAAACGCTGGCTAAAACGCTGTATTTTGGTTGAACATTCATATTGCCTGTCAGTAGAGTAGAGTGGTTGTTCTCCAAAAGTGAGTTTCTTTCTGCCCTAAATAAGCATGCCCTATTTATAGAACAAAGAACAGATACAGTTCTTGGTTCACCTTATAATTAACCAGCACAAAAACATAGTGTGGTGTACCCCATGCACATATGCAATTTTTTTAAGAAGCCAGAATTCGGTATACCCAGGTAGTTGTGGGAATAAAGGCCCACTACTTTAAACAGAAATTTACATTCTGTCACACCAATTCCAAAAAGTTACATTTTTGGAGAATAAGATCACCTCCTCTGGGTTTCCTACGGCCCTGAAATTAGGTAATACTGTCACTACCAATAAGTCTATGATCATAGAGAATTTTAATAAGCACTTTGCTGAAGCTGGCCACGCCCCACCCGCCCATCAGAGGCCCGGCTGTCTGGACCCATGGCTGTCTCTATCGGGCTGCCACAGGGTTCGATTGTCGGCCATCTTTATTTTCTCTCTACATTAATGTTGTGGCTCTTGCTGTTGGGGATTCTCAGATCCATCTTTATGCAGATGATACCATTCTGTACACATCCATCCTTCCGTTAGATACTCTCCTTTCTAATTTCCAGGAGAGTTTTAATTTTTTCAGCATTCCTTTCAGAATCCTCCAGTTACTACTAAACTCTGGTAAAACTAAGTGCATGCTTTTCTACCGATTGCTGCCAACACCTCCCGTCTAACAAGTAGCACCATGCTAAGTGCGTCTGAATTAGAATGTGGATACATACAAATCCCTACCGTGAAGAAAGAAATGATTCAATCCCATGCTTATTTTGTACGTTCGCCCACTGACAAACACATGATCAGTCTATCATTTGAATGGTAGGTTTATATGAACAGTGAGAGAAAGAATAACAACAACAAAATAATGTTCCTTACCTGTTGGTCATGTTGCTAAGCCACTTGTTGACCACAGTGGGGGATATCTCTTGCTCCAAGTTCCTCATGCCGGAGATCTTCCTGGGAAGGGCGACGAGCATGCTGATGTTCCCTGCGTAGGCCAGCTAAAACGGCAGTAATAATGTTTTTATATATGCAACAGTAGTCATACTCCCAAGCTTCAAATGATGAAACACTAAGCTAGTTCACAGATCATTTTGATCCCTTCAATGCCGATATGTAAAACATACGTTCTAGGCCTATATTACAGGGAATGTAATCCTCTCTAAATGTCTGCCACTCACCTGGAGGATGTCACACTGCAGTTCGTGATCCGCAGCCGCCATGTAGTTACCTTTGTTTTGCATCATTGGCACTCGAACATTTGTCTTCTCATTCACACGGAAGTTCCGGTAATGAGTCATTTCCTTGGGGAATTTCTGCTCCCATGTACCTGTTTGTGTGGTGTGGGCATTTGCTGTTATTGTGAGTTACATTGCATGTATACAATGCAATACATTAGCTTGGTTCAGTAAGAGATATCTCAGCTGGCACACAGAGGAAAGAGTTTATGTTTGTTGTTAAAATCGAATGGAAATCGATAGGGTTACTTTGACTATTCGGGTATTCATTCATTTAGTTGTTTTTCAGAAGCTTTGTTTTTGTAATTCTGTGCAACAAACTTTGCAATCGTAGACTACACTACAATAAATGTTGTCTGCTTAAAGCCTTTTAATATTAATATTAGACCGAGCTGATATTGTTAATATTCAGAATTTCAACATGTACAGTATCTAGCTGCAGTTTACTGTCCATCTAGCTGCAATTTACTGTCCATCAAAAGAAGATGCGGCAAAATAAATATCTGATTTGGGAACATTCCACATTATCAGACGATAAAAAAATGCTTAATGCCAAATATACATGCCGAAATTGGTATACCGTCGAGACAAAACAAGAGTTTTGAATCATATCAAACACGTAAGTGTATTTATTCGCTCTGTTACTTGATACTGCTTTTAATTATTTTTATATCATATTGAATCAAGTGGTTTTGTAAGCCTCTAGGGAGGAGATAATATCCGGTAGGCTATACAGGAAGTAACTTTAAATCTATTTAAAGTTGCTTCGACCTTAGTTTCTTCCTATGTCACTGTTGAGGTATAAGGTAAGGATGGGGGCTGAAGAATTAAGTGCTTGTTATTGGTTGGATTACCTTTAAAGTAGAGGTAGTTGAGGAGCATCAGCACCATTTTGGGATCTACACTCTTTAGTGGTTCTCTAATCAGTCCTTTGGTCAACTTTGAGATGCGCTGATTGGCCTTGTCCAGAAACGCATTGTCTCTGAAGTCCACGGACTGTGGCTCTGCAAAGTAGTACGCCTTGGTGTCGGCCCGGAAACTTGGTTTCACAGTCACCTCCTTCTTCACATACAGGTCGTTAACAGATCGCAGTGTGTACCCAAAGTTCCGTCTGAAAAGTCTGTGTGTTAGCTTCCGGAAGAGTTTGTGCACGGTGGCATTGTCGTAGTGATGGCTAGCGTTTACAAAGTCTGAAAATCTCAGCACTCTGTATAGCTGGTCATGTGTACTAGGGCCGGCTCCCAGTGACATCATTCCCATGGCTATGGAGATTCCAACTGGGGCCAGTAGAATGTTTTCTGTCTGGTTGACGTCGTTCCGAAGGCTGCGGTAAAGGTTGCAGCCGAAGTGGGCATTCATCAAGTTGATTCTTTGGAGGCGTGAGCGGCCATGGAACAGGCTTAGGATTCGTGCACGGCGTATCTGCGGGTCTGAGGATTCAGCAAATATGTCGATATCCGGAGCGGGTGTTGCAATCTCATCAATCTCGTCCCCCTCGCTGTAATAAAAGAAATCTAATGAAAATGTCCCGAACACATATAGAAACCCCTTGCTGTCAACATTTCTTGTCTCCTTGAGCTTATCAGGATTAAAATCTAGATTTATAGAATGTATCAATGCTCCTATTGATAATAACTAACCCCATTATGGAATCAAACTCACACATTGATATTATAGATCCCTACCAATCATGTGTCCTATTCAGAGGGTGAGAACAATATGTCACCCACCTGTAGTCGTCCCCTCCCTCGGACAGGATTTTGTGAAAGTCAATATAGTCTTCATCCTCGAAACCTTCTAGGGGCAGGTCGTTCGTCACAGTGTTTTCTTTGTGGAAGTCCAGAGGAATTTCCTCCATGTCAAGAGCTCCGCTCTGGCCGAGGCTTCGTGGAGCGGTCTTTGGAGTTGGACTCTGGTCATAGACGCTGAAGTGAGAGTGCAGGTCCTTGACCCCGGCCAGAGAGGGAGTGACCAGGAGAAAGCACACCGCAATGGCTGTGATGACCCACATGCTGACACAGACAAAGAAAGACATAGGTAAACACATTTATCTAGAACAAACCACTGTCAACATTAATCATTAGCCTTGTGATGCCAATCGACCTAACACAAGTGTGTTTAGCCTGTCTTTAGGGCTTCAGATATTTATACAGTGGTCAAGGGCACACTATTATAAATCTCCAACTTGACCACCAGTGTCTAAGTTGAAGCGTTTACTGCTGCTAGCAGACAAGTGGGTAATACAGATTGGCCAGCCTTGCCAGGGGAGCTGCGAGACATTGTCAACAGGAAAACCCTGATCTTACTCCTTTAATCGGCTCGGTAGCCGGCAAAGCTGAGGTCGCTTTGTTAGCTTTGTTAGCATTACTTGACACATGGTGACCTACGTGGGTTTAAAGAACGAAATGAGGCAGAATACACTTTTTTTTACTAATGTCAAACCTTTCTTTTCCACTTCTATACATTTGAGGTTAGTTACACTTGAGATTAGTTACACTTTTCAAATGTTTCTGTAACACCCTTCCATTATCTGTTTCAACTGACCTACCTATACCTCATCTTGTATTATCTTTATATTGACTCCACTTGATCTGTGTTGCCGCAAGCAGAAGAAAAATACCATGTTTTGCTAGTCCCAAGCACAATTTAAGTTTAATAATGGCTGTACACAATTTTCTAAAATGGAAAAGTATTTTATGACTATTGTGCTATGTAAATCTGCTTACCTGTGCTTTTCTCTGTGTTGTCAGTATCTTGTGTGTTTGGTCTGTTTGTAACGCTGAAAAGCCCTGGGTGAACTTTGATGTCCTGTCCTCTGAACAAATAACACAGATCAAACAACAACGGGCACAAAGTGCTATTTTCAACCAACATTTTTAACACTCTTTAAATCTACTATATTTGTGTCTGTTGATCGTGTTTTACCATAGATCCAATTGATGTTAACAAGAAATATTATGTCAAATGATTTCAATTCTTCAAGATTGTGATATTGAAATCAAACATAAGCTATTTTTATTTACAATAATGTTATTACATGCTTGTTCTTTGTTATTGAAAATCACTCTTTGTTAAACCAAACCACTCAAAAAATAGGAGGAATATGTGTGCTGTCTTAATAAACAGCTGCATACCACCGTAATATTTATTTATGTTGCAAACTGTTTAGCCCGCAGTAAACAACAGATTGCTGATTGGCTGAACCTAGTGTAACACACTGCTGTCACCTGATGGTGGAACCAGGTGTGCAACAGATGAAAGAAATCCACTGCCCTGCTGAACTTGCTAAGAAGGAAATCAATGCTTTTTATCCCAAATGATTGAAGTGTAATCTTATGTGTTTTTGATCACGGCAGGCTTTTTGATCTCCATGGAATTTCTACTTGGTCACTAAATATTTGTATAAAACAAGAGTGTTATTAGTAGGGCTTGTTACTGCTAACGTGTTTTTATGTGGAAAGGTACCGGAACAAGCAGCAGCAATGGTTTCTTAGCTACTACACGCTGTAGAATGCCAAGTCTTATTTTTATGGTCATAGCACATTTCAGTGCCAGATACTGAACATGCGTCCATCTGTCCCTCAAAAAATGAACTTTTTGAGTACTGTTTATCAGAAGCTGACAGCTTTAAGTCTTCTTTAGCCAGTACCATCACATTTGATGAAAGAGAAATATGTACTAAACAACTAACCTTCCGGTAGGTGTACTCAACATTTTCAATGGTACTACACATTAAAGCCAATGCACACTGGACCAGTTAATTTTCAGTTTTTTATTTGACTTTTCCTTCCAGCTATCTAAAGGTTCAAATTACTGTGAAGAGGCAAAGCAATAAAAATCAATTGGACAGTCCCAATTGGAAATTGGGAGGACAGTGAATTGGTATAAGAGAAACAATCATATAATGTACCTGTGTTTTTTCAAATCATCTTTTTCCTCTTCTTTCATAGCTTACCAGACGGCTGCCACCAATTATCGAAGCTAAACCCCGCCTTCAGAAGCTGTTCAGAGATTTCTGGCTGTATTCTGTGGTCATGGGCTTTGCAGTGGAAGGTTCAGGTCTGTGGCCAGAAGAGTGGTACGAGGGAGTGTGTGAAATCGCCACCAAGTCTCCACTCCTGACCTTTCCTAGCGGTGAACCGCTTCGCTCAGAACTACAGTATAACTCTGCCCTGAAGAACGACACAGTAACACCAGTACGCAAGCACACCCACTAACACAGGAATGTCTATCGACATACAATGGAATACAATGATTTTCCCATCTGCTATTCTGATTTTCCCGTAACCTTTAACCCTATCCCCAAAAAATTTATATTTTACCCAAACCTTTATCTTATTTTCCAGAAATAGCCTTTTCCCCTGTGTGGACTGGCAAAATCTTCACAAGAATAATTTGTTTCAGTTAATCTAGTGAAGGTTTTCCGTTTCCACTAGATTAGTAAATCGACACAGACACAGTGAACTTTGGCACTTGTATCTTCACTGTAACGGTTTTTCCCCCCCTTTTATTTATCTGTACCTAATTTTTTGTTTTTGCCTTTTTGCCCCTCTGTCTTGTGTCGATCTCCTGTCCAGTCAGAGCTGAGTGAACTGCGATCCACCATCATCAACCTGTTGGACCCGTCCACCGAAGGCGCCACCCTCATCAACAAACTAGACTTTGCCATGTCCACATACTTGCTGTCTGTCTACCGCCTAGAATACATGAGGTTAGCTTCTAGCTTCAGTACATCTATACTTGCCTAGGCTGTATTGTACTACCACTTACACATTGTCTTTATACAAACACTGTTTCATATGTATCAAGCTTCTTAGTGTAGCAGGGTTAATTTGGAATCAGTTTCTGTTTAATGAACACAATACACACAGATTTTATTGCCAGATTAGTAAAAACATCTTAGACACTTAGACAGATTATGTTTTGGTGGCAAACCCTATTTGTATATAATTTTTTATATATTTTTGTGTAATTATCACAGGATGTTGCGTTCTAAAGATGCAGACATATTCCAGATGATGTTCCGGTACTTTGAGGACAAAGCCATCCAGAAGGACAAATCTGGTGGGTGTTACAATGCAGATTACATTCCTAACTACTTCTGAGGCTATTTGTAAACAAACAAAATAATATCTATATATTCATTTTTTTGGATCATATCAGGTATGATGCAGTGTGTGATCTGTGTTGGTGATAAAATATTTGATGTCTTCCTCCAAATGATGGCTGAGAAGGTAGGTGGTCTGTTAACCAGACAAAGCTTTTGCTTTATTTTCCACCCTTATAGATTGCACTGTACATGGGCTGTACTTGAAAATGTATAGTATCTGGTACTATCCTGAGATAGAAACACACTTTAGTCAGTTCATTTAAAAGTAAGTGGTATTTAACATGCAACTTTAAATGCAAATTCCCCTCTTTCAGCCCAAGACAAAAGAACACGAGGAGGAGTTGGAACGCCACGCCCAGTTCCTTTTGGTCAACTTCAACCACACCCACAAGAGGATTCGTAGAGTGGCCGATAAATACCTCTCTGGACTTGCAGAAACGTACATAAAAGTCATTCCAATTACCATGAAGTTATAGCTTCTTTCAAACATGCAATATATGTAATAGATAAGCAAGAAAAGTATCACTGTAATCTTGTTAATTTTTTATTTAAAACAATATACACTTACTGGCCACTTAAGTAGGTACTAAAACTGCTCATCAATGCAAATATCTAATCATCAAGTCACATGGCACGAACACAATGCATTTAGGCATGTAGACATGGTAAAGACAATCTGCTGATGTTCAAACCAAGCATCAGAATGGGGAAGATGGGTGATTTCAGTGACTTTGAACAAGACGTTGTTGGTACCAGGTTTGAGTATTTCAGAATAGATTTTCCTGCGTAGCTATATATAGGGTTTACAGAGAATGGTCCGGAATAGAGAAAATATCTAGTGAGTGCCTCTTCTCTGGGCAAAAACGGCTTGTTGATGGCAGAGGTCTAAGGAGAATGGCCACTGGTTTGAGCTGATAGAAAGGCAACCGTAATTGAAATAACCACTCGTTGCCAACCAACGTTTGCAGAAAAGCATCCCTTAATGCACAACATGGAAACCTTTATTCAGATGGGCTACAGCCACAGAAGACCACATCGAGTTCCACTCGTGTCAGCTACGAACAGGACACTGATGCTACAATTTGCAACAAATTTGACAATTGAACATTTGATTAACGTTGCCTAGTCTGATGAGTCTTGATATCTGCTGCTAACATTAGAGATTAGACGTATACAACATAAAAAGCATGGATCTATCCTGCCTTGTCTTAATGGTTCAGTTGGGTGTGGTAGTGGTATGGTGTGGGTGATCATTTCTTGCTGACCGCAAGCTTTTTTTTCTGTTATGATGTTAGCCAATGGATGCTGTTTGGAATTATGGTCGCCAGGAATAGTGTTAAACCTATAATTGCCACTATTGCCTCAGTGAAATGTATTGATTTGCACTTGCTTTCTCTGTCAGATTTCCCCATCTGCTGTGGAGTGGGCGCGTGTTGAAGACCATGCTGGACATCCTACAAACGCTCTCTCTCTCCCTCAGTGCTGTGAGAACTGGCAAACTTCTGTGCTCCAAATAGGAATATTATTTCATTATAGTTTATTTAGGGAATGTTGAACAATATGGCATGGCGTGCCATTTTGCAGGGACACTCAAACCTAATCCGTGCATTTTGTGCTCTCAGGACATCCATAAGGACCAGCCGTACTACGACATCCCAGACACCCCACACAGAATCACAGTCCCAGACACCTACGAGGCCAGAGAGGTAGCTCCCGAAGAAAGATATAAAAGATCTATACTCAGGGAATACTTCATTATAAGGCTTTTGTACTGAAACAAGATTTTTGCAATTTGAATGCATAGCCTTTTTGCTGACAGACACAGACTGAATCTTGCTTAATCTCTATTCTATCTTTTAATCGTCTCTCTCTGTCTGTCTCAGAGCATTGTGAAAGACTTTGCTGCTCGCTGCGGGGAGATTCTCAAAGAGGCCATGAAATGGGCTTCTTCTGTCACCAAGTCCCACCTGCAGGTGAGTCCTTGGATGTGTTTCAAAGCCTTGGCCAAAAGTAGGCGGCGTCACATAGACATCAGGGTGTAATTTGGGATGCGGGCCACTTTGCATTTTCCAGTCTTAAACCACAGAAAAACCAAGACGTGAGACAGAGGCATTTCATACTTTTTCAAGTCCTGTTATGGAACAATTGATTGGAAAATAATGGCAGGTTCTTTCTGCTGGACAGTGCAACATGTATTTGATGTGTGTGTCTCTAGGAATACCTGAACAAGCACCAGAACTGGGTCTCAGGTCTGTCCCAACACACAGGCCTTGCCATGGCTACTGAGAGCATACTGCACTTTGCCGGCTTCAACAGAGACAGCACCACACTTGGGGTGAGTTGAGCAGAGACTCGCCCATGCTTGTGCGCACACTGCTGCCTTTGGCTGATTATGATAACACTTGTCTGTGAACGTTAGATTGCAAAGGCTATCCAACAACAGCTGAAGGTAGGTGTGGGACCTGAAGTAGACCATCAATGCAATAGTAGCTGGGGATAGATGACTAATACAATTATGTCTGGAAGTCGGCGACCATCGAATCACTAAAGCCAGAATGACCCAATGATTCCTGACGATAATCCTAGTGTTCACAGTCGAATAACCAAACCCGTTCAATTCAGATTAACACTCTTTAAGATTGATATGTGGTGCATATTCGACGTCATGATATTTCACAGTGATTTAAGACTAATTATGAGTGGGCCATGTCCGTGCTTGTTTTTAAATAACTGCGCATTACATTCCGTTGTTAATGACAGATATTACCAGAGGAATTAGTTTTTGGCATGTTGCATGTACTTCCCATGCTGCATGTATATGACACACGTATTCACTGGTTTTGTGTTTATGGGGTACACACAGTGTAAACTCTGTGTCTGTTTGTGTGTGTACTTCCCATGCTGCATGTATATGACACACGTATTCACTGGTTTTGTGTTTATGGGGTACACACAGTGTAAACTCTGTGTCTGTTTGTGTGTGTACTTCCCATGCTGCATGTATATGACACACGTATTCACTGGTTTTGTGTTTATGGGGTACACACAGTGTAAACTCTGTGTCTGTTTGTGTGTGTACTTCCCATGCTGCATGTATATGACACACGTATTCACTGGTTTTGTGTTTATGGGGTACACACAGTGTAAACTCTGTGTCTGTTTGTGTGTGTACTTCCCATGCTGCATGTATATGACACACGTATTCACTGGTTTTGTGTTTATGGGGTACACACAGTGTAAACTCTGTGTCTGTTTGTGTGTGTACTTCCCATGCTGCATGTATATGACACACGTATTCACTGGTTTTGTGTTTATGGGGTACACACAGTGTAAACTCTGTGTCTGTTTGTGTGTGTACTTCCCATGCTGCATGTATATGACACACGTATTCACTGGTTTTGTGTTTATGGGGTACACACAGTGTAAACTCTGTCTGTGTTTGTGTGTGTTCATCCCTGTGCTGCATGTATATGACACACGTATTCACTGGTTTTGTGTTTATGGGGTACACACAGTGTAAACTCTGTGTGTGTTTGTGTGTGTTCATCCCTGTGCTGCATGTATATGACACACGTATTCACTGGTTTTGTGTTTATGGGGTACACACAGTGTAAACTCTGTGTCTGTTTGTGTGTGTTCATCCCTGTGCTGCATTAGCAAGTCACTTTTTGCTTGCTTTGTTTTGTTCACCATCTCACACACATTGTTCAACCTGCCTGGTTGCTTGCCTGCCTGCCCACATCTGCACTGGGTTCCCTGGCTGGCTTTTTGCTTGTTTGCCTGGCTAATGGATTGACTGGCTTGCTGGTTGGTTGGTCTGGTCCCATCTGCTGCTGTTCTCCAGGCTGCTTTCCCACAGGTTGGTCTGAATGGAGTTCTACATGAGTTAGGCCGGATAAAAAGCTGTGGACCGTTGTGTCTCACTCGCTGTGTCACTCTCACTCGCTGTGTCACTCTCACTCGCTGTGTCACTCTCACTCGCTGTGTCACTCTCACTCGCTGTGTCACTCTCACTCGCCGTGTCACTCTCACTCGCTGTGTCACTCTCACTCGCTGTGTCACTCTCACTCGCTGTGTCACTCTCACTCTCTGTGTCACTCTCACTCGCTGTGTCACTCGCTGTGTCACTCGCTGTGTCACTCGCTGTGTCACTCGCTGTGTCACTCGCTGTGTCACTCGCTGTGTCACTCGCTGTGTCACTCGCTGTGTCACTCTCACTCGCTGTGTCTATCATTGTCTCTCACTTTGTTTCTTTGTCAAATAAATTTCATTGAAATGGCTTTATTGGCATAGTAACATAACATAAGATACTTATAGGGCAGCTTAAACATAAACGTTGTTCAAACTCAAAGTCCTATCATTAAGAGTGACCAGCATGGAGAGGTTTGGGAGAGCTATCGCTAGCTAAACATCAGCGTGAGCTACATCCCACCCTCACCTAGAGAGTAACAAGCAGACCGACACTACTCTGTTTCCCTTCAGGCCAACCAGCTGAGTGAGAGACCAGAATGTGTGAAGAAGGATTACTCAAACTTCATGGCCTCCCTCAACCTCAGGAATCGCTACAGTGGAGAGGTGTGTTTGTGCATCTGTAGGACCGCAAAATGGCATCGTGTTTTTTGTTGTCAAAATTTTAATTACAATTGCATTTTTCATGCTATGCTCTGCGTGTGTAGGTAGCAGGTATGATTCAGTTCTCCGAGGCGACCCACACCCAGTCAGACCTGAGCAAACTGATGGTGAGCCAGATGGCAGACGCGCTCGAATCCCAAAACCCTGAGTCTTTCACGCAGACCATGTTCAAAATGGCCGCCTTGCTCATCAGCAGCAAAGGTAAGTACTGAGAAACACACTCGCACATGTTCGTATCTGGTCTGTGACCCTCGGTGTTACGTTAGGGTTGAAGGAGCGCTTCCTTCCCATTCCCCTGAACCTCCATTCGATTAGAACGGCGTAGGGCCAAGACAGTTTAAGCATAGATCTGTACTAGAGCTCAAATCCCCAATGAAGGTGCCGAATCCAGGACTAGACCAGGGCTGCATAATCTCTGTCCATAAAAGCAGATCTCTCTTCACATCTCTCCCTTCGCCTCTCTTGCCCCACCATTCTCTGTAGATTGTGACCCCCAACTTCTGCACCACCTATGCTGGTCTCCCCTGAAGATGTTCACTGAGCATGGGATGGAGACGGCCATCGCCTGCTGGGAGTGGTTCCTCGCTGCACGCAGTGGACTAGAAGTTCCGGTAGGTGTGCAGTGTACAAGTGTGTGTGTGTATATCTGAATGACTTTTCCTTTTTGCACTCACTCATTCTCTATTCTCTCTCTGTCATTTTGTTTGTGTCTCTTTCTTTGTAGTTCATGCGTGAGATGGCTGGGGCGTGGCAGATGACCGTAGAGCTAAAGATGGGCTTGTTCGGCGTGGCTAAGCTGGAAGCGGACCCGATGGCTGCCTCAGAGGAGAGCCAGCCGGTCCCCTGTCCCCCTGACATCACCCCACACTTTCTCTGGATCGAGGTCAGTCTAGACGGAATATTCCTTTCAGCTACAGATGGTTAAATGATATTGAAAATGATTCCAGCAACTTGGCAAAACAGTTTCTGTCCTGGGGAACTACAAAATCTACTTTACCGTTAGCTGTATAGATTTCCTATGCACTTGCAGGACTCAGATATTCCTTATGCTTGCTTTTATACAGGTGTATCTAAAAAAAAATACAATATCAGAAAATGTATTATTGGTCAAGTTTGTTCACGAACAAGGAATTAGTTTTGACCCATTTTTGCGATATTTCCTTCACACATCTCAGCAGTAGATTGTTACTCCACCACCGTTAGTAGATCTCTCTTGGCGAAAGATATTATAGTTGGGGATTGTTTTTCTGGGTTATTGGACTTCCTATGCCAGGATTCGGACACGGCTAGGATATCATGGTTGGCTGAGTGTAGTAAGCTGAGTATAGTAAGAGTAGTAAGTAAATTGTGTATCACAGAGAAAGAACCCCTGCCAAAGTAAAATACCTTGATGTACCAATAGACTGCTTGGTGTTTAGATTCTGAACTGAAGCATTACTCTAAACCCCTTCATCTTTAGTAACACCTCCTCTTGTACTTGCCCAGTTCCTGGTGCAGAGGTTTGAGATTGCCAAGTACTGTAGCGCCGACCAGGTGGAGATCTTCACCACTGTCCTGCAGAGGTCGCTGTCGCTCAATGTTGGAGGTGCCAAGAGTAGTATCAACCGCCATGTAGCGGCCATAGGACCACGATACAGGTACTCACAAACACCCTTGCACGGATGTATGCAGTTTCTATCACTATTACTACTGCCACTACCTTTGATTATGTTCCTTTCTACACATAATGACTACTTTTAAAACTCTGTCCATAGGTTGTTGACTCTAGGTTTGAATCTCTTACATGCAGACGTAGTCAGTAATGTCACCATAAAAAATGTCCTCCGGGAGAAGATCTACTCCACTGCGTTTGACTACTTCAGGTACACACACGTCTCTTGGCTAGGAATGTGTTGGTATATGGTACGACAATACAAATATATTCAGTTGTATATGGATTTGCCCAAACTTTTTTTTAACTCTAAATGCTAGAGGCTGGGGTTTGGCATCAATGTAAAGTTCTATGTTTGTCTAGAGATTATGATAATACCATATATATTATAGTATTTGCTTTTCTGTTTTAAATGTTTATGTCGAAGTAGGACAAAATTCATGGATGGCGTCAACAGATTTTAACTTTACTAATGCTGACAGCGTACACCTATTTAGCCCTGTAAGCAACACTCAACATAAAATCACATAAAACCTATTACCATAGTTACCTATTTGAATAATAAATTGATAATAAATACTAAATTAATTGCACCAATGTAAATTCATTGCTCCAAGCAGCATAAAATTGGTCGTAGTTTATTTTTTGTCTATCATTTAATGTTAAACCGACTCTCGGGATTATGTATTTCCATTTCCCCCAAATAAGTTGTAAAGTAATAGTAATGTGAGGGAGATGGGAAATTGAAAAACAATTACATTATTGACTTGATGAATAGAGAGTTTAAACAAATCTGATACCTCTTTTTAGCCTAAATGTATTGTTTTGGCGGTAATAATTTATTCATAAAACATAGACTTTGGTGAATTCAGTTGTAGAAACATTACCTTACCTGAATTGAGCATGTGTTGCTATAGGAGTATTGTTTTAAGTGTTGTAACCAGAGCAACAATAGATCAAAAATAGTGTTTCACCTATGAACTGCTGAAGCACTAATAATAACCACTGGTAACAAGAACAATAGTGTTTCACATGTGAACTGCTGAAACACTAATAATAACCACTGGTAACAAGAACAATAGTGTTTCACATGTGAACTACTGAAACACTAATAATAACCACTGGTAACAAGAACAATAGTGTTTCACATGTGAACTACTGAAACACTAATAATAACCACTGGTAACAAGAACAACAATAGTGTTTCACATGTGAACTACTGAAACACTAATAATAACCACTGGTAACAAGAACGATACTGCTATTTGTTGTTTGGGCCAAATTGTCTGGCTCTATATTCAGCCATTACTTTTGAATGTGCAGAATGAATGCAGTGTGGACAGAATTCCACTAGACGACGATAAAGGTCCATCCAGGACTGTTGAGCTAATTGTGTGTGTGTGTGCGTGCGTGCGTGCGTGCGTGCGTGCGTGCGTGCGGCAGGCAGGCAGGCAGGCAGGCAGGCAGGCAGGCAGGCAGGCAGGAATGAGGAGTACAGAAAGAATGCATTGTGGAAATGTCTGATAAAATAAATCGGGTATCAGTGTATGTGTCGTGTGAGGGGCCCCTGGTAATCCCATGCCCCGTCCACATGCAGAACTTGTGCTGAAGCGGGAGCTGGTGCTAATAATGAACTGGACTGTTTTTACCACCTGCTGCAGGAAACCAAAAAATATATTTATTAGTTTTTTTAATTTAAGACAAAAAAGTGACTTTCGAAGGGGTATGATGCATTTCTTCAGGTACTATATATATATATATATATATATATGTATATATATATATATAAAGCTAATCTGATCATAGACCAGCATTCTGAGACCAGTTATACATTCTTGCTCTGGGGAACTATCTGCCCACATTAGGGTTAGGGTTCACTGAAAAAGTTTTTCTGGTGGTCCAAAAGCCCTGTTGCCCTAGGAGTTGTGTTGCATGTTATAATGAATAATAGCATGTATGCCAACTAACAAGGCCTCGTCCTGTATTCAGTGTTGTGCCTAAGTTCCCGACCCAGACGAATAAAAGACTCAGGGAGGATATCAGCATCATGATAAAATTCTATGCCAGCCTGCTGTCGGACAAGAAGTACATTGCTGCTGTCCACCTAGTGCCCCAAGGTATGTCTTGCTTCAACCCATTTGAGACCCAGTTCTGCAAAAATGCACCACAGACTAAATGTGAAAAATGTTTGTGAATGTATTTGGCATTTCTTACCAGGTTAGTTCACATTCTCATTTGCATCAACAACCTGGCAACAATGAGTTAACCACCTATTTTAAGGACAGGACAATAGGTCTTTATACTTTCCTGCTTGGGGATTTAGTTCAACAACCTTGAGGTTTATTGATAAGATGTTTTTATTGCTATTCCTGTTGCCATGTCAATTTTTTTTTATCTCTTTAGACTAGTTTGTTTTGTTGGGAGGTCTGTTTGCTTTAAGACGTTATGATTATGTTAGACCATTTGTAATAGAGAAACAAACTCAAGTGGAGTTGTTCTCACACTTAAGGGATTTGGGGCTGAGTCCCAGATGGCACCAGATTTTTTGCTTTTGATCACCGGAATGGAATAGGACACTACATTAGTGTGTGGGGTTTGGTGCACAGGCTAAAGGACAGGTTTGGTTAAAAGCGTCTTTTTAACATAACTTGTTTTCTTCCGATATTAGTAAGATGAGGCAGATTAACATCTAAGAATGGCACTGTGATTTTATTTTATTTCTGTGCCCATTGCAGACCCCCAGGACATGTCGGTGAACAGTCTTTCCGTTGGCATGATGACAGACACCCGGAGTGGTCTAGACGCGGCGGTAGGCCAGCGACAGCAAGCTGCTCAGGGCTGGATCAACACATACCCGCTGTCCTCTGGCATGTCCACCATATCCAAGAAATCAGGTAGCAACTCTTATACAGTGGATATCAAAAGTCTACACACCCTAAAATGCCAGGTTCTTTTCATTTGAACAAACGAAAAGAAGATAAATCATGTCAGAACTTTTTCGACCTTTAATGTAATCTATATTGTGAACAATTCAAGTGAAAAACAAACAGAAATCTTTGAGGGGAAAAATACAAAATATAAAACCTTCCAATAACCTGGTTGCATAAGTGTGCACGCCCTTAAACTAGGACTTTGTTGAAGCATCCTTTGATTTTATTACAGCACTCAAAAGTCTTTTTGGGTAGGAGTCTATTAGCATGGGACATCTTGACTTGGCGATAATGCCCACTCTTCTTTGCAAAAGCTCTTTATATCTGTCGGATTGCAAGGACGAGATGTGCACAGCCCTCTTCAGATCACTGTAAATCTCTATACCAGTATCTTCATTTGTTGGCATAATACATGGGGTTGTAAACTGACCACCACCTTATGAGGTTTTGTGCAGCGGTGAAACCCTTGTTTAATGCTTGATTCAGGAATGTCAAAGAAGAGCAACAGAGGAACTCAGCTGCACAAGTACTTTATGAAGAGGAGAACTCTGCTCCTGGCCTTACTGGTAACACTTCCTTCAGCTTAAACTTCCCCTTTGCTTTGCTTTCTTTAGACACAATTACTGTCTCTGCTTTAGTGCTCATTCTCCTCTATCCTCCTCTATTCCCCCCCCCCTCTCTAAATGGAATTATATTTTGATGTATTGGCATGTTGTTTATAAGCCAGGATCGCTGTGATAACGATGTGCAATTAGGTAAAGTATAATGATGTGGTGAAATAGATGAAGAGGAAAATGTAGGTTATGTTATTTGTGCTCTACTGGTTTCTCTTTCCTAATGGACGTGTTTCACCGATCTTTCTGCTATTATTGTATATTGTGGCATCTTCTTATAGGCCAGTGAGATTGAGCGGTTAACTACATGGTACAACCCTCTGTCCACCCCGGAGCTGGCAATACCAACAGAGCAGTCTGTGGAGACCAGCATCTCCAACTGGAGATCCAAGTACATCAGCCTGAGTGAGAAACAATGGAAAGACAATGTCAACCTGGCCTGGAGTATTGCTCCATATCTGGCACTGCAGCTGCCGGCAAGGTGAAAACACATACACTCACTGACCGACTGACAAGAACGCAGACAAAAGTATGGACACAGACTGACATACAGACACAACGACTATTTAAGTATATATATTTGAAAATATCCTAATTTTTATTTAAGTGTACTTAACATTTTGTAAGTATACTAGAACTTTTGCAATTAACACAATATTTGTGTTATTTATATTTTCATTATCTATAAGGAGAGATTGATGACATGGGGCACAAGTAGGTGCATACTGAAGGTTTACAAATGATCTCCACTCAAAATGGCAAGAGGAGAGCATCTATGTGACTGTTGAAGAGGGTTGATTATTGGGTTTATTTCTAAATGACAGTTCCCCGAGTCCAGGGCACAAGGGGTCACTGGATGGTTAGATGGATATGAAAATGACCATAATCACTAGTTACAGTCTACAAGATTTTAACCCAATTGATCACCTATGGGCGATGTTGGTCCGAGGTCGTTAGATGGAACTCTCAACCACCATCGTCAAAACGCCAAATGAGGGAATATCTTTTAGAAGAATGGTGTTCTAGTTTACAGCCACCTATGAATTGAACGAATTAAGAAAACTAATACTTGAAACTCTTATCTCACCAGTTGCCTTTGAACTATTCCTGTCTGAACATCTGACCGATCTCTGTACCTGTTAACTGTCTTTAACTTCTTCTCACTTCTGCCATGCCCGTTTTGCACAATGGACCTCTCTCACCTGCACTGCTGTCATACCTGTTTACTTTCTTGAATCTCTCTTTTTGCTCAGGTATGCTCAAATGCTCTTCCCCCCCCCCCCCGGTCATGACCTCGGTCATGTAATCCATGCACTCGTATGACCAACCTGCTAGACACACTTTATCTACATCCTGTAGATGAATACTCATTGTTTTGTTTTTGTAAATTTGCCTTATCAATACTGCCTAACTGAACTACATATAACTCATCCTGAATAACTTGACCCTGTATTGCCTTATTGTGTTCCATTAATATTTGCACTCTTGTGTTCTGTGTTTCTATTGTGTAACTGTATGTTGTCCTGCGCATTCTTTTCGCCTTATCTTGGCCAGGTCGCCGTTGCAAATGAGAATTTGTTATCAATCGGCCTAACTGGTTAAATTAAGGTTAAATAAAAGTATATCCCTTTAGTTTCATTCCAGAGACTCAGAGCTGCATTAAAGCTTTTCTGGCAGCTTTTGTTGGCCCATTTGTACTTTCATCAACACACAACAAACCACAGCAAAGTTTTGTTTTTTCTTACCTTGCCGAAGTTTTTCAACTTGCTGACTTTTTAGTAGCTAGCTATCAGGTCTATGGCCTGCTAACCGCTAGCCGCTAGGCTAAAAACAAGGGCTAGACTCTCCATGACGCCGCTTGCAGTGGGATGCGTCTCGTGCCAGCAATTTAGTCACAGAGCCACGAGTCTTGAGGGGAGAGTGTCTGACCTCCATTAGATGGAGGACAAGCCCTTGCTGGAATCCTTGACTGATTTGAACACCACCAAAGCTGGGCAGAATGACATCACCTGTCCCTGGCGAAGTTGCCAGGTTCCATCCACTCCCTCGATGCCGTCCGTGGTCCTTGGATTACCGTCTGGGGCAGGAATCTGAGCGACAGATTTTGACTCCTGGAAGCCCAGGAATCGCCCAATTCACCTAGCTGGCTGCAGGAATCCCTGTCAATGCCGCTTGAACGTCAAGCCGTTACCTGGGACAGAGTAGCTACTCAACAACACTCCATGTCTCCCATCAGGGCCTTCGGTGTCAATGTTATTTCCCTTTAAATCAGTTCCCAATTCAGACCTAAACAACCAGGTGTGGGTAGAACCTAACCAATGAGTGACCTTATTAATCAATCAAGTACAAGGTGAGTGCAAAAACCTGTAGCCACTCTGCCCTTCATGGAACCGGTTCGACACCTGTGCACCAGGCCATAGGCCATTGAGCTAGTCACCGGCAAACTGCTAAGAGGCATAAATCCGGAGAGGACCATCTATGCAAGCAGTCGTATCGGGTCAAATGGCATTAAACTTTAACAGTTGGAGAAACTTATAGAGGCTTTCAAAGCGCTGAATAAAGTTTTGTTTGACCCTGGAAAACACTGTATTATATCCACTTCCGTCTCCGTATTTTAGACATATGTACTTTAGCTGCATTCACCAGTTACATACCTGGCTGAAAAGATCATTCTTTTGTACTTCCGTTTGTAGACATTTTCACAGACTTTGACCGGCCAGATCTATTTCTTGTATGGTGCCAGAATCCTTTCTTTAAATATGTCTCTTACCTAAGCCTCCAGTAGAGTTTAAGATGCTTGATGCTTTGTATTCGTGAAAGCTAATACCCAGGATTCTATACTTGTGCATCAGGACAGCATTCCATTAACAGGCATATGTCTGGCTATCGTATTACAATTACCAACAAAAGTGGTATTGTTTTTTGTAAGCTACAGAAGCTCAAATATGTTACGTGATGATCTGACTTGTATTGATTCACCACTGGAATACAAAGTCGATAAAGGCCTTAAAAGTATTCCGTTAAATATTCGTAGCCTTCTCAGTGAAGTGAATCATATTATGATCTGGGTCCTTCATGCCAATCCAGAAATATTGTTTTTATCAGAAACATGGCAAACAGAAAACATTGTGGACTCTGACATTGTGTTGGATTGTTACAGAGTATATATGGGCAAATAGGAAATCTGAAGGGGCTGGTGTTGCTATTTATCTAAAAAAAAGCTTCTTTTAGTTTGAATATTAAAATCTCTTACAATTTTAAAGCATTTTAAATGTTTGGCACTAAGCCTACAACTTGATATCAACTTGACAGTAATAGTCATGGGACTTCACAGTCTTCTCTCTGCAAAGAAGTGTCTAATAGTTGAACAACTGATCAATTAGCCTCCTTCGCCACCACTGAAGTCTCAATTGACGGGGACATTGACTGAGAAAAGTCATGAATTCGTTTTTAAGAGATATTGGTGTCAAATTAAATTTGAAGCTGTTAATTAAGAACCCAACATGTCCAAATCTTAAGGACCACTGAAAATCCACCACTATGGACGTTGTTTCTAAGGATTCCGCAGACAAATATTTTGCAAGCGTGGTGCACTAAATATATTTGATCACTGTCCTACTGTGTGTATTGGGGATGTGCGAATACCTAGATCTTAACCTTGTTTTATCAGATGGAGGAACGTTATGCTGTTTAATCAGCAGGCATTTCATGATTTACAATTGAGTGATATTGAATGTGTCACACCCATAGTTGATCCTGAACCGACCCTGCATATGTTCTGGAGCTTTATTAATGCTATTGTGGAAAATAATGTTCACTTAAAAACCCTGAGAGTTAAAAGTATGTCTAACCCATGGTTTAAGCCGGAGCTAGCTGAAGCTATACATAATAGGCATGTTTCCTGGTCCAAAGCTCGATCTACAGATTCAAGCCCAGATTGGCAATTATTTAAGATGCAAAGAAGTCAACCCCAGACTGAGAAATTATCTTATTTTGTCAAAGCCTTATCCGGTTGTTCAGAAAACCCGAAAAGGTTTTGAAAAACGTTTCAATCTTTAAAGGGTTGTAACACTTTTTCACTCCTGCATCAAATTAATTCTGTCCATGGCATCATCACTTCTAAAAATTATATAATTGACTCTTTTATTCAGCATTTTATTTCCACAAGATATATATTAGTAGCTGTGACTTTTATTCTGTTGGGGTAAATCTGCTGACTGTTACTGAAAATGTTGGTTCTGGGTTCTTTCAGACAATTTTCGAGTAAGGAAATCCTTGATACGTTGTCAACATTAGACCTTTTAGACCCAGAGAATTCTATTGGGGCAGACAATTTGCAACCAGATCTATTAAAATGTGGAGCGTCCATTATTGCTGGCGCAGTAAACCATATGTTTTCATTTGATGTAACCTTAAGGACTTATTTCTATATCATAGGTCTTTGTTCTTGGTTTCATTACTATTTTACCCACCGAAGGCAATCTATTGTGCTGGATAGAGTTAGGTAGTCTTGATGTACACAGAGGTGGTCTTTTTACTATATATAGTAATGCTATTGGTCAATCTGGAACTAGCTGTGCATTCCACCTATATACTGATGATACCATTATTTCTCCTTAAGCCCCAACAATCAAGGCTGATATGGCCAGTTGACAGTCTGGTTTTAATAATATGCAGGTGGCACCTAAAAATCTAAAGCTTGTACTTTACATTAATAAAACCAAATGTATGTTTTTTTTAAATATGTTTGTTGTTTTTTGCCTTTGGTTTCTACATATTCAAATGTATTCTGTTCTGGGATCCTCCAGGTTCAAGAATGCGGAGGTCATCGTAGCGGAGGTGACTCGTCTTGTTCGTCTAGACCCAGCCTCTGTGTGTGACCTACCAGAGGCTGTCAAGGTGAGCGCTGGAGCAAATGGTTGCGTCACAATATGGTACCTTAGTATCTAAGTAGCATACTATTTTCCGTCAATGGGATTCTGATTTGGGAAGTTGGCCACCTACTTTGGATCTCAACTGCCTCTTATCACGCACAGACTTACTGCAATTTCCCGTGGTTTATTTGACATACAATATATGTTTACTTTGTATGCTGGACCATGTGCCAACACCAGCCAGTTATCAGGTTGGAACATGAGTACAGATGTTAGTACAGATGTTTGTACCTCAAACCAGAACATACTGTCAATGTGACTTGAAAGCTACACTTTAAAGTTCGATCCTACAAATTCAGCTTTGTCTTCTTGCTCACACCTATTACACACAACTCCAGTGGATATTGCAGAAAAAAGACTGAACATGTGATCATGTGACTGTGGTTCACCTTTAATTAGGGGCACACTTTTCCCCCAGTTCTAAAATGTCCAAATCAAATGAATGAAGACTTGACACTGACTTGTTATTGCTACCGTATCAATTAAAACACACCCCTTTGGGTCCCCAGGACCAAGGTTGGGAAACACTGCGGTTGTTTTGGAGAAAGTCTCTAGTCCCAATAGGGATGTTGTTGAAGTTGACTATTGTTTATTCTGTTGTGTTGGCTTAGTTTTGCATGGTTACGCTTTTTTAGTTAATGGTCTAATGAACGCTACCGGCCTACCTTTCTAAAGGAGTGGATGGAAAGACAGGTGGGAATGTCTCATAAGGGGAAAGACCAGTCTCTAGACTAGTGTTCATAACAGCTCCCCCATTCCCTTAGTGCTGCGTAACGATAATGTTCTTTGACATGTCGTGCCCTGTACAAGTCCCTCGCCACTCCTGTGTTGTGGTCCATTTAATGTTCCCTTCCTTATGCTTACGGACATTAGGATCCTAATTCTGTACCAAGGGGACATTTCACCTGGGTGGTGATTCTCTGTAGAACAGGGCTCATTAACACCATCACAGCCATATAATTGGCCAACGTTGTGTCTTTTTGAATTTGGCTGGCAAAACATTGATGCAATGATTTTTAAATCTACTGTAGAATGTACAATGTCAAATGACTTGTCAGGGTTTTCCAGTTTTAAGAAGTTGATAATTCAGAGCTAAATGACCATGGGGAATGGAGCAATTTTCTTTTGGACAAAAGTGATCAATATTTGATGCAATGTCCGCTCTCCTGGACAAAGCGATCTGAAAACATTATGCCGGGATATAGCAATGCATTTAAAAAAAAGCAAGGATAATTTCCCATGCGCATGCTGTTTTGTTATAGACAAGATTATATAAATAATATTTTGTGTCCGATGTATATTGTTCTTGCTTTTTAGTCACTAAACATAACTGTGATTTCTGTGATTTTTGGCCACTGGTTGTGAAAGTGGCACTGTTGAGCTAAAAACGATGTGCCCAATGAAATCAAAAGCACTCACTTTCAAACTGGAAATTTCATAGCTTAAGGGCGTTTGATTGTTATTGTTTTATATAGATTATGCACATATAAACAACTTATTACATATACATACCTATGCATCTTGTATGTTTCTATGAATCCTACCCTAAAACGATATAGCCTAATCTTTCATTTTCTCTTCTGTTCTCTCTTTGGTTCCCAGTACCTAGTGACGTGGCACACTATAGATGCAGACTCTCCAGAGCTGAGCCACATCCTGTGTTGGGCCCCAGCCGACCCTCCGACCGGCCTGTCTTACTTCTCCTCCCTGTACCCTCCGCACCCCCTCACCGCTCAGTACGGGGTCAAAGTACTGCGCTCCTTTCCGCCGGTACAGATATTCACATGCACAGAGCACCAACATAGTGTGTCACTAAGCCTATAGATCAGTTTCAATGTGCCTTAGTGTCCATTCTGGGATGTATGTGGAACTCTGTGCAGCAAACAGTTTTGGAAAACTCTGTTCATCTCATTGAGGATGAATATAAAAGCACATTGATTTGATCTATGTATGAATTGTGCTATATTAATAAACATGCTTGCTTGTGAAGGATGCACATTCTGTAGTTTGGTGTTGAAAGTTCAGGAAAATACCATCCTCACTATTTTTGTCACTAAAGCTCTTTTCAAGCGTTTTTGAAATTGTGACAGATGGACACCGACCATTTAATGTTTTCTGTTTACATACCCCTGGCAACCAATTAATCTTTTCATAAATGTTTCCTGTCTTTTTATTTACAGGATGCCATCTTGTTCTACATTCCTCAAATAGTTCAAGCCCTGCGTTATGATAAGGTAAAGCACACCATATATAGTGCCTATGTTCTGTGTATGTACATGCTGTTGTTTCATGGTTCACACTTTGTGTGTTTGTGTGGGTTTATCCATTGTTTGTGTGTGTTTTTGTGCGTGTGTGTTTGTGGATGCGTGTGTGTGTCTATGCACTCATTGTAGATGGGCTATGTGAGAGAGTACATCCTGTGGGCGGCCCAGAAGTCACAACTGCTCTGCCACCAGTTCATCTGGAACATGAAGACCAATATTTACCTGGATGAGGAGGCCCACCAGAAAGACCGTGAGACTGACAGGCACACACAGACACTTTAATGTCTACATAAAATCTATTTCAAAGTGTCTTAACTATATAGACGTTTAGGGTATGAACGGTTTGCATGTCTGGTTTAACTTCAACACACACTCATTCCTCTCTGTCCGTCTGTCTGTAGCTGACATAGGGGAGCTGCTTGAACAGATGGTGGAGGAGATAACTGGTGCTCTGTCTGGTCCGGCCAAAGATTTCTACCAGCGAGAGTTTGATTTCTTTAACAAGATCACCAACGTGTCTGCCATCATCAAGTAGGCCTTCAACACACACACACACAGATTGTCCCAAACCACTGTGCTAATGACAATATGTTCACTGTCAGACCAGTTCCAATAGTTCCACTGCCCATAACGTGGCCTAGACAGAGTGCCATGTTGTTCAACCATTATCAGCCGAAGCATCTTGTGCGATTATCCAGACGCCTGGAATGACTGCAGCACTATGGGAGCCTTCTCCTTTCTCTGCTCCCCAGTTGCCTGCTTGCTGTTTTACCTGGATCCTAATCTACCAGTGTGCCTATCTAAGTGTATGATGCGGCCCCTAATTGGGTCCTGGTGGAATTTAAAGCACTAGTACTGTAAATAAAGTCTTGATTTCCATTTTGCTTGCGGCCCCCAAGTGTCCCTGTGCACGGGTGACAGGAGGCAGCCTGTCAGCGCCTGATTTATTAGGGCTGATAATTCGAGCTGATTGGGACTAACAATGGGGCTGGTGGTGGGGGGGCTGCTATCCCAATGGCATTTTGTTACCTGCGCTAATAACAGCAGGGCCTACCTGTCATCTATATTCAGGGTAAAAACCATCACAAACTGTAGCCTATTTTCTTTTTGTTGGACTACATTGGACCAGTACACTAAGTAGGGAAAAGATTGACATTTGGAACGCTGTTTGTGATGGTTGACTAAAGATGACAGGGAGGCCCTGATGTCATTTGCTCAGGTGTAGTATTTGTCATAGCTTTTTTAAATGACAGCTTTGGAGCAACACTGAATTTATTGTTTAAAAATAAATGAAGCTAAATGTTAGAAAAAAGCCAAACTATCGACTTCACTATGTGTTTGATGACGATGTTGCGTTGTTCTTTAGGCCTATTCCCAAAGGAGACGAGAGGAAGCGAGCCTGTCTGCGTGCTCTATCAGACATCCAGGTCCAGCCGGGCTGCTACCTGCCCAGTAACCCAGAGGCCATTGTGCTCGACATTGACTACAAGTCTGGGACGCCCATGCAAAGGTAGGCATCAGGCACAAACCTTTAACCACTGTCAAGACCTCTGCTAAATCGGCATGGCACAGCCAGAAGAGGTGTGGTCACCCATCAGATCCTGGTTCCTCTTGGTTTCTTTTTAAATTTGACCCATCAGAGTTTTTCCTAGTCGCTGTATAGCAACCTGTTGCGTGCTCTGTCGGGTTTCAGGCTGGGTGTTGGTGAAGCCTCTGTGTGACAACTGTCATTGAAAAAACGGCTATATAAAATAAATGTGATTGATTGATTAAACTTTGAACAACATTGACATGGGCCAAATTATTATGGCCAGGCGACTGAGTCAGAGCATCGCTAAAACCACAAGGCTAGTTGGGTGTTCTCGGTCAGCAGTGGTTTGTACCTACCGACAGTGGAGGAACGAATCACCATCCAATGAGACGGTGCTGTTATCCCAAGGCTCATCAATGCCTGAGGACAGGATATCCCATCTGTTTTTTTTTTTTCATGTCAAGTATATGAGAGAAACACCGTACTGGGTGTATTAGATAGTGAATATAGGTCACTATATAATACACCCAAATGAAGATAGTTAGTTGGTTAGTTTATCATTAAAATTATACTACTGTAAACAATTCATACATTTTACATCCCAATAGTTTGTTGATCTTTGTTCTGTAACTTTTTAGTGCTGCCAAAGCCCCTTACCTGGCGAAGTTCAAAGTCAAGAGGTGTGGAGTCAGTGAGCTAGAGAAAGAAGGTACTATTTCATTTAAAAGTGTTTTTAGGAAGAGGAAGCCGATTTGTGGATGTTTAAAAACAAATTCTATTTTGAATTCTATGTAATATGGTTCTTTAGCATCTAATTTCCTCTCTCGCAGGTCTCCAGTGCAGGTCAGACTCTCTAGACGAGGATGAAACTAAGGAGGCACAGAGGATCTGCTGGCAGGCGGCCATTTTTAAAGTGGGAGACGACTGCAGACAGGTCTCTATGCACACTCACTCAAATTATATGGATCTTAATCTCTTGTTGTTACCATCTAATGTTTACTCACGCTTTGATAGCTGTTATTTGAGTTAAACTATTTTGTCTACCTTTGTCTGTGTAGGACATGCTGGCTCTGCAGATCATTGGTCTGTTTAAGAATATCTTCCAGCTCGTAGGACTAGATCTGTTTGTGTTCCCTTACAGAGTGGTGGCTACTGCCCCAGGGGTAAGTCTACTTGCAAATTACTTGCATTAATCTGGTGTCCCAGATCTGAATTAGTCCCTAATGAGGAAAAAAGTTTGAGAACCAAATTTGTTTCAGAACTCTAGGGGCAGCAGATTTTGGGCAGATCCTGTCCTTGAAGGACCTTTTTGATAACTAACCTTTGCAGCTTACCGAATCTGTCCAACTCCCTGGGTGTGTGTGTGCGTGTGTGTGTGTATACACTCACCTAAAGGATTATTAGGAACACCATATTAATACTGTGTTTGACCCCCTTTCGCATTCAGAACTGCCTTAATTCTACGTGGCATTGATTCAACAAGGTGCTGAAAGCATTCTTTAGAAATGTTGGCCCTGCGTGTTGTGGCTTCACAAATGCTTTGCTGCATACCTCGGTTGTAACGAGTGGTTATTCCAGTCAAAGTTGCTCTTCTATCAGCTTGAATCAGTCGGCCCATTCTCCTCTGACCTCTAGCATCAACAAGGCATTTTCGCCCACAGGACTGCCGCATACTGGATGTTTTTCCCTTTTCACACCATTCTTTGTAAACCCTTGAAATGGTTTTGCGTGAAAATCCCAGTAACTGAGCAGATTGTGAAATACTCAGACCGGCCCGTCTGGCACCAACAACCATGCCACGCTCAAAATTGCTTAAATCACCTTTCTTTCCCATTCTGACATTCAATTTAGAGTTCAGGAGATTGTCTTGACCAGGACCACACTCCTAAATGCATTGAAGCAACTGCCATGTGATTGGTTGCTTAGATAATTGCATTAATGAGAAATTAAACAGGTGTTCCTAATAATCCTTTAGGTGAGTGTATATGCCATTAACAATGACTCAAAACTATACACATTGGTGACCTCAGCAATTTCAATTATAATATTGGCATTCCTGAACATTTGAAAACGGAAGTTCAGTTAAATCTTCTTGAAGGAGTGGGCTTAGATGTTTAAACTTTTCGTTCATGGCATCCTAATTCATTGGGGGTGAATATGGAGATGCTCAGCACTCGTAACAATTAATTTAAGTTCCTGCAGGCACTTATTCGTATCTTAACTTCCAAATTTAATTTTGTGGTATGCTGCAAAGAAAAGACATTGGAAGACTGTGGCGGCTTTGGAACCGAGCTGGGCCTCATGTCCATCACTGATGCAAAGAATATTATGCAAAGGACATATCTGTTTTGTATTTCTAGAGCTTAGACAACACAATTGTCTGAGTAAAGCATGGGATTACATGTATTATAATTGGGATGAAGTTATATTTGCCCAGAATGTCCTTTTTTCATTCAAATGTATAGCTCTGTATTTGCACTGTATTTGTTTGTATTACATCATGTTACATGTACTTGTAGATCCCAGGAGTAAATACTGCTTTTAGTAGCGGCTAATGAGGATCCTTGTTCCTAGCCACATCCACCTGAAGTGTATCTATTAGTTTGCCCTATATCATACATGTTTAATGTTACTTCTTTTAGTTTGTAGCAGAATCTATTGCAGGTCATAGGGATGTAAATTCTCTCTTGCCTTTCCTCTCTGGCTTTCTTCTGCCCGTTGACCTTCTATTTCTATCTCATTTAATTTTCTGCTTTCGTGACTGTTTTGGTTTTCAGTGTGGCGTGATCGAGTGTATTCCAGACTGCAAGTCCCGTGACCAGCTCGGCAGACAGACAGACTTTGGGATGTACGACTACTTCCGGAACCAGTATGGTGACGAGTCCACTCTGGCCTTCCAGAAGGTACCGCGCCGTGTTGTGATTCTTTACCCATATCCAGAACTGTGCACTCCAAATACATTGAATTGATGCAATGATGGCTAGATGGAATTTCCATGATATTCCTTTTTACAAATCTGGGAAGGGAAAAGGGTTCAGAAGGGTTGAGAATTGGAATGTAGCCAAATACTCTAACCCAAATTTTACAGCACACAGATTGTACCTCTGTTATGATGACTTGGGAAGGTTGGAGGAATTTCTATTAATATGTCTGTATCTCCCTCTCAAGGCCCGGTATAACTTTATCCGCAGCATGGCTGCCTACAGCCTTTTGCTCTTCCTGCTCCAGCTTAAAGACAGACACAATGGCAACATCATGCTGGATGGCCAAGGACACCTCATTCACATTGGTGCGTGTGTGTGCATATGTGCATGTTTGTACATATAACTTTATCAATGTAATCTGTTGCATAAACAGTTTCTATATAATAATTCACTCACAACCATACTAGGTTGTAAGCCTCAAGCTAGGGCTGTCACCATCAGATTATATTACAGGGAGACCCCCCATTGAGGGTCGGCACTGTCTAGTCTTGACAGCGTTTTTAATGACTGCTGTTTTTCCAAATTACTCTCTCTGTTGCATGGCTGCCTTGTATAAAAACATCAACCAATGTTTGGCCCTTTAAGATGTCAGTGACTCAAACTGAGCTGCATGGTAACCCAGTAGTCAACAATGAAGTGCCTTTTCCTTCAGTTTATGAGCACTTAGCAAATCAACACCATGGCTAATAGCATGAGTCGTGGTTGCGTGCTAAATGACAGAAATTAGGTTTTAAAATGTTGTCTGGAAATTAGATGAACATTTTATCACATACAAGTCTACCTTTTTCATCCATGCATTTCTACATCGTGTAAGTGGGCACTTGATTCAAACCTGATGTTTTTTGTGAAATATATATATATATGTATATGTATATATGTATGTGTATATATGTATATATGTATGTGTATATATGTATATATGTATGTGTATATATGTATATATGTATGTGTATATATGTATATATGTATGTGTATATATGTATATATGTATGTGTATATATGTATATATGTATGTGTATATATGTATATATGTATGTGTATATATGTATATATGTATGTGTATATATGTGTATGTGTATATATGTATATATGTATGTGTATATATGTATATATGTATGTGTATATATGTATATATGTATGTGTATATATGTATGTGTATATATATATATATATATATATATCAGGCCCTAAACAGGTGGTGAGTCATAAAATATGACTTGGAATTAGAAACCGTGTACTACTGGAATTTAATTTGAATTGGTTCCAACACTGAAGATTGTGTGCCAAAATAAAACAATATCATGAAAGATGGCATCAGTAAATTCAACAGACAACAATACTAACAAATACAATCAAAGATCTCTTGGTGTAAAATAAAGCTGTGTTGATGTCTTTCCACTTAGACTTTGGCTTCATGTTTGAGAGCTCTCCGGGGGGTAACCTGGGCTGGGAGCCGGACATCAAGCTGACCGACGAGATGGTGATGATCATGGGCGGGAAGATGGAAGCCACACCCTTCAAGTGGTTCATGGAGATGTGTGTGAGGGGATTCCTGGCTGTCAGGTGAGTGTGGGTCTGTGTATGCCTTAAGTCATGTTCAAACACCTGCAACCCCTCATCAATTCCACTCATATGACTAAATTACAATGGTACATACAAATGTCATAGTTTATATTTCAGATATGTACATGAACCACCAGTGAACCAATAGTTGCTGTCACAGTTTCTGTATATAATTTCGCCAAATCATCATGGCCAGACAACTGGGTTTGAACATCGCTGTAATGGTAAGGCTAGTGGAGTGCTCTCGGTCGCAGTGCTGAATACCTACTGACAGTGGTCTGAGAAGAGGTTGGTGATGGTTACTGCACTGTTTACCTGGGGAGGTGATATAGCACAAGTATGCTCTTTTGGAAGACGACAAGCCAATGGAATGGGTATGATGCTGTGGCAATGGTGTACTGGGAAACCTTGGGTATTTGGAACTGTTCATAATTCCCTCCACCCTGACTAAGAGCCCAGTTACAGCTGAAGAAAAACTGCCCCAAAGCATGATGCTGCCACCACCATGCTTTATTGTGTGTATGGTGTTTTTTGGGTGTGCAGTGTTATTTTTGCGCCAAAAATACCTTTTGGAGTTATGGACCAAAAAATCAAACTTCGGTTTCATCAGACCATAACACATTTGCTGATATGCTTTTGGGAGACATGATGTTTGTTTTTGCAAACTTCAGCCGGGCTTGGATGTTTTTATTCGTAAGAAAAGGCCCTATATGATGAATACGGGAGATTGTTGTCACATGTAGCACACAGGCAGTACTTACCAGAAATTCCTGCAGCTCTTTTACTGTTGCTGTAGGCCTCTTGGAAGCCTCCCAGACCAGTTTTCTTGTCTTTTCATCAATTTTAGAGGGACGTTCAGTTCTTGTAAATGTCTCGGTTTTGCCATATTTTCTCCACTTGATGATGACTGTCTTCACTGTGTTCCAGGGTATATGTAATGTTTTGGAAATTCCTTTGTACCCTGACAATGAGATCCCTCTGTTGCTTTGGAAGCTCTCTGCGGACCATGGCTTTTGCTTTGCGATGCAAATAAGATAATTAAAATTACCCACGTCTTTTGGGTAACCCTTTCGTAAGGATCTCTTGGTGTAATGACAAAAAGCACACCCTCCCCGTCTGTACTTTCAATTAACAACCCATATCATACTGTCCATTTGTAAAGTATTTAGACCCCTTCACTTGATCATTTGGTTTGTGCTCTAGCATGCAGTATAAACTGTTGGACATTGTATATATTATTCAAGAGGATATGGCAACTCTACAGGAGTTATATTCTCCCATAACTGAGCTGGCAGGCACTGTGCATACTGTGCAGCCATGGGTCAGAACACATTTCTTGTATCTGTAAACAGACTTGGTGAATAACTCTTTCTGATTTCTGAACAGAAGCCCAGGTGCTTCACAAAAGTGGCCTTAATATGAGAGGGTAAAAAAGCTAGTTTTGAAAACAGTTTTCCAGAAGCAATAAGGCCAAAATGTTCTGATGAAACAAAAAACAACAGCTAAGAGCTGTTTGGCACATGTCTAAGACCTCTGCTCATCCTGAGAACATCCTGAAACATGGTGGTGGCAACCAGGCTATGGGAATACTTCTCTGACAGACCCTGGAAAAATGGTTGCAGCAAAGTACAGAACATTTTTGCAAGACAAGCTAAATGAAATCTGCAAGAGACCCTGGACTTGGGAGAAGATTAATCTTCCAGCAAGACAATGACAATGACCCCAACACTACTGCCCTACTGCCAACCCTACTGAACAAATTTACTCCAAAGAGTCTGCTCATGCACAGCTTTCTTGCTTTGCATGTATGTACTTATTTTATGAGCAAGGTTATATGTATTATGTTGTCTTTCAGGCCCTACATGGATGCTGTGGTTTCCTTGGTTACTCTGATGTTGGATACTGGCCTGCCCTGCTTTAGAGGACAGACTATCAAACTGCTGAAGTAAGCTGTGTGTGCGTGCGTGTGCGTGCGTGTGTGCGCGTGTGCGCGTGTGTGTGTGTGTGTGTGTGCGCGTGCGTGTGTGTGCGTGTGTGTGCGCGTGCGCGTGTGTGTGTGTGCGCGTGTGTGTGTGTGTGCGCGTGTGTGTGTGTGCGCGTGTGTGTGTGTGTGCGCGTGTGTGTGTGTGCGCGTGTGTGTGTGTGTGCGCGTGTGTGTGTGTGCGCGTGTGTGCGCGTGTGTGTGTGTGCGCGTGTGTGTGTGTGTGTGCGTGTGTGTGTGCGTGCGTGTGCGTGTAACAGACTCTGACCCCCCTTAATCTTCTCATAGGCAGCGGTTTAACCCAAGTGTGAGCGAAAAAGAGGCTGCCGCATTCATCATTAAAGTCATCCAGAGCTGCTTTCTCAGCAGCAGGTTAGTCAGATTATATTCTGCAGCCTTCAGGTCATTGTGAAATGATGCACCTGTATATATTGGTGGCGTTATGTTGTATTATTGAGAGAAAGAGATAAACAAATCATATATGCTGCAGTGGATGTACACATGTGGCAGTCCAGACCACCAGGCTAAACAGCTGTTTTCTTTTCTTGTTTTTCAGGAGCAAAACCTACGATATGCTTCAGTACTACCAGAACCAGATCCCATACTAATTGTGTGCGTGCGTGTGCGTGCGTGTGTGTGCGTGTGTGTGTGGTGTTGTATTTTGGGTTCAGGTTGCTAGATGTTGGTGACTGTGTGCTTTGTTGTTCTAGGTCGCTAGATGTTAGCGACTGTGTGTCTGTTTGTGTGTCTGTGTCTCGCTACTCTTTCAGCTCAGCCCATACGGCCCTTCTCCTTTCATGAACCCAATTTTTCATCAGTTTTCTTCTTTGTTGCTGAAATCAAAGCGATTTAGCCATTGAACTGGCGTTATTACTTCTCTTAATATAATTATTTGCACTTTTAGATAATGACAAATGTAACTGCGTTTGTGCCAATTTTCAAAGATGTATAGTTTCGTTTTACTTTAAATATTTTTAATTTCTTTAGGTTTGACAATATGTATGTTAAATGATAATTGTATAGTTAATATTATTGTTCTTGGTTATGACCAATGTGGCCTATTCTGTGATCTAAGACTTGGCTGTGCTACTGTCCTTTTTGTTTAATGGAACAATCAGAGTTTTTTGGAATGTGGTCACTGTACTGCTTGATTTAATGGAACAGTAAAGGTTAATCTGAACATCGGCAGCTAAACATTAATGTTATTTACTCTATATGGGTTTTTGATCTGTGTCTTGAGTTTTTAAAGTGGAGGTACATGGACACAATTGCCTTTATAGAAAAAGGGCAATATATGTGTGCCAGGTCAGGGTTTTATGCTGGTATTTGGATGGGGGCAGCTGTATTAAAAGAAGCTTTGCTCTGCCGAGCCACTGTGTGTGCAGCTCTGCAAGCTTAAGGTGTGGCACAGCTGCACTCAAGAAATTAATGGATTGTGAACATTTCAAATATTCTTCTGTTTCTAAAGTAATTCCCAGCAAAGCACCTTGTGCCAATAGTGTGAAAGCTTTCTCCGTGCAGTCCGTGTCCTGAGGTTTTGTAAAGATTCTGCTTCTCTTTGTACTTTATATTTCTATCATGATCCATTTTCTCTCCCCTTTTCTATGTTCATGTCTCTGGATGTAATTGTCTTAAATCTAGTAAATACATAGTAAATTTAACTACTTGTCGTGCATTAATATTATTGGGGTTAGTCCCAAGTTGGTAGGGTTTGGTGCCTTGCTCATGGGCACAACTACACACTGTTCACAGTGAGGCCACTGGCCCAACACTAATGTTGTCTACTGTTACATTTATACAGCAGGTGGTGGCAGCACACATCACAACATACCAAGGGTGTGTATACTTTCTAACTAGGTCCACATCAGATGTATAAAGAACTGTGTTAATCCATTAGTAATTGAGAATGTTCATATTAACTTGCATAAATATTCAGACCCTTTTCCATGACACTCCATATTGATGCATCACGTATTTTGATCATCCTTAAAACGTCTACACAACTTGTTTGGAGAATATCTGTGGTTAATGTAGAGGCACACACCCTGTCTATATAAGGCTCACATTTTTAAAAACCCAGTTTACCTCTACCTCTAAAATATCATTGGGTTAAGACACCTACGGAAAAGTACAAAAAATTAATGTTCTATCATTGTGAAATGGAAGAAGTTTGAAACTGAGACACTTCCTAGAGCCGATGTTTGGTCAAACTAAGCAACTAGGTAAGATGGCCCTTCGCCGAGGATACAAAAACAAACTGAACAGCCAGCAGTCCTTGTTGAAGTAGGCAGTTTAAATATTTGTGGATGGTTTCAAGCATATACAGTTGTGTGCTAAATAATAGCAGTACAACTTCACTAACCAGATCAATCACTGTTTTTTGGTGGAAATTATATTTCTACATGACAAATAATGTGCTAGTAAGTGTATTTGAGTAATAGTAAACCAACAGACCCAATAGTCATGATTTTCTGTGAAATTGAATCATTAAATGAAAGGGGCGTATTCAAAATGCAAGCAGTGGAGTTCAGTTAGTAAGGCCATTCATTCTGTGAAAAAAACAGGTGTCAGACAGGTGGCCCTATTCAAGGTTGAGCCAGCAAATGTGGTACATGCTGGTTATAGTGCATTTCTTTCTGAAAATCTGGGTAAAATGGGTCGTTCCAGATATTGCTCAGAAGAACAGTGTACTTAGATTAAAAAGTTGATTGGAGAGGGGAAAACATAAAGTGCAGGAAATGATAGGCAGCTCTGCTAAAATGAATTTAAATGCTTTAAAATGGTAAACAAAAACAGAAAAAAACAAGAGCTAGAGGGAGATGGGTTCTCCACCGCCCTCCTCCTCTCCTCCTCCTCTCCTCATGCCTCCTCCACCCTCCTCTGCCCTTCACCTCCTCCTCTGCACTCCTCTCCCCTTCCCTTCTTCTCCTCCTCCCTCTCTCTCAGCTATCTTTCTCCAGATCCTGTTGGTAGTGTTATTCCCATAATCTGTCTCCAAAATCCTATTTGGCGAGAGTGAGAGAGAGTGGATAAAATGAGGTGAGGCCCCATAGGATTGGATGAGGCCCCTGCTAAAACCCATAATTTCAACCAGAAATTAAGAAATGAATGCTGTGGTATGATTCAACAGCAGGTGGCAGCAAACACCACAATATACTGTACAAGCCTGAAACACAGTGTAGGATGCATTATGGAAATGTGGTACGGTTTATGACTCAAACAAGTGTAGATTTGGTATGCCGTACTTCAGTGAGTTACAACGTGACCAATATGCAAAAACATTTTACATCAGAATGCTCCTTACAAAATGATATCTGCCATATATTATAAATCATGCAGACCAGGTGCAGGCCTTTAGATAAACAGTCAGCCCTACAAAAACAAAAAATAAATAAATAATAAAGAACACCTTTGGATGAGGCCTGAAGGAGAGGGAAAACACATACACATACAGTACACACACACACACACAGCATACCTGTGTCTGTAACATTCAGCTTATTTACTTTTCCACATTTGACTGCTACAACATGAGATCAAAATGGATTTAATAATTTTTTGTCCAAAAAAGTCTAAATGAAATAAACAAAACTGCAAATTGTTCTGAATTAATTGCAAATACAAATTTAAATTGATTCATTGCATAAGCATTCACCCCTCTTGCTTTGACACACCTAAATGAGTAGCACAACCAGACAATTACATGCACCTTAGGCAAATACATTTACACTCAGTTTTTCAAAATTTCTGACATTTAATCAGAGTAAACATTCCATGTCAGGTCAGTTTCGATAAACACTTTAATTTAAGAATATGAAATGACACTGTGTAACTGGGTCAGGTTTGTGTGGGTCCTTGCTAGCACAAACTTTTTCAGTTTTGCCCAATTATTTTCTAAATAATTGAGGCCAGGTCTTTATGATGGCCACTCCTTAAAGTTGTTTTCCTTAAGCCATTTTGCCACAACACCAGCAGCAAAGCACCCTCACAACATGATGTGGCCACCTCTGTGCTTGAAGGTTGGGATTGTGTTCTTTGGCCCCCTTTTTGCTCCAAACATAACAAAATTCATAATGGCCAAAGTGTTACATTTCATCATACCAGAGGAAATTCTGCAAAAAAGTAGGATTTTTGTGTCCACGTGCATCTCACTGCAAACCGTATTCTAGCTTTTTATTGGCAGTCGTGGAGCAGTGGCTTCTTCCTTGCTGAGCAGATTACAGGTAATGTCGACATAGGATTTGTTTAAACAGTGGGTATAGACTTTGGTATTTGTTACTACCAGTATCTTCACAAGATCCTCTGCTGATTTTCTGGCATTGATTTGCCCTTTACGCGCCAAAGAATGTTAATCTCTAAGAGACAGAACATGTCTCTTCCTAAGTGGTGTGGTGGCTGTGTGGTCCCATGGTGTTTGTACTTGCATACTATTGTTTGACCAGATGATAATGGTAGCTTCAGGCCTTTTGATTTGCTCCCAAGTATCAATCGGACGTTTAAGTCTATAATTCTTTTTCTGAGGTTTTCTTGGCTGATTCTTATCCCCTCAGGATGTCAAGCAAAGAGGCACTGAGTTTGAAGAGAGGCCTCAAAATGCATCCACAGGTACACCTCCAATTGACCAATCAGAAGCATCTAAAGCCATGACATCCAATCCGGGAATTTTCCAAGCTATTTAACAGCATGTCAACATAGTGTACGTCAAACTCTGACCCGCTGGATTTGAGATTTAATTCATTATTATGGAAATAATCTGTTTGCAAACAATTGTTTGAAAAAGTACTTGTGCAATGCACAATGGGGGGAGTTTACCTATGGAAACGTCACTTTGAGAGTTACAGGACTTAAAGAATCTGCTGCTAACGTTTTGGTGCCAGATAAAACAGCACACCTTCAGAGGTCTAGTGGCAACCATGCTTTGACCGGTCAGGGCTATTTAGGCGGAAAAAGGGAGGCCTACACAATATTTGACAGGTAGTTATAATGTTATGGCTGATTTGTGTAGCTACTGTATCTGTGTTGTAAGCAACTAAATAATGTGTACAGTACCAGTACAGTACTAATAAATTGATGCTCTTCTGATTGGTACCACTGGTCGAGGAGAGGCAAAGTTCCCACAGGGAACTGGTACCCCTGGTTGGGAACCACTGGTCTAGGGAGCCATCAATGGTTATGCTGAGATTTTGCTGTTTGGAGAGTGTGCATTCGAAGCCAATATAGAATGACCTCTGTCGTCTTGGGGTTGCTGAGTTTAAGAAAGTTAAAGTTCATCGAGCTCTGGATATCTTGAAGGCAGTTGAAGAGAGATATGGCAGGGAGGGAGGAGGCTGATCATCATTATAGCAGTGAAAGTTAAAGGGCAACTACACCGAAAAAATATTTTTTCTCACTTATCGTCGTCACTTATGTAGTAGAAATGTGAAAGCATTTTTGAAATTGGTGCCATCTAGGCAGAGAAAAATATTAAAATGTGTTTTTGGCTCATGTGGATGAAATACACCAAATCCCTGAATGCACTTGTTTGGCTGCTCTACAAGTCCACTCCCAAGCCACGCCTACCGGCTCGAGAGGGCAGGCAGAAGGGAAGGCTAGCTACTAGCTTATTGACTGGAAAACAGAAGACACCGGTTAACATGTCTCCGTGACGAGTTTCTTGATAAAGTAATTTAAATACTAGCCTTGCGTTGTACCGGGATGTACATCTAACACAAGGAAAGGACATGTAGTTAGTTCCATCGTTTTCCCGTTGAACATTTAGAGCGGTGCAAACAGTGGCTGCGGGCTATCAACCACCCCAAGTTCCGAGAATATTTGTAATTAATAAAAGTATATAAATTTCTTCATATTTCCCTGTACTCTTTTGGAAATCAAAGTAATACATTATAAACTTTGAACTTTTATTGTTTTTAAACATAATATAAACAATTGCACACTCATAGCTCTTCCAGAGCTTCACCAGTTTCTTGATAGCCACAGTATTGTCCGTCACTAGCTGGAAATCTCTGTCTGATGTCCTGAACAACACAGGCAGGCAAAACAAGACGATATAGCCTTTCCCCACTCTCTCTCCTTGCAGGACCCATTCCACGAAATGACGGTAGGCTGTTAGGCGATATTGTCTGAAAACAATAAGCACAACGTTAGCAACGCAAGCTATTTGCACCTACAATAGGCTAGCTAGCATATATGTAAATATAACCGATAGCTCAGCTAACTGACGTGAACAACAAATAAATACTCACTTATACTGAAGCGTCCGTTTGTCCCTGCATAATAATTTCAAAAACTCGTGTGGATCAAAGCTGGGGTGCTATATTACGCATGCTGGCGGTCCCGTTTCTAATGCAGATTCAGTTATTTCTTCAAGAAGAAAATGGCATCACTGAAATTCGCAACAGCAGCGGGACTCTATCTGTGTCCATAGGCGCACAGCGAGAGCACTGGCACCACCAGTCCGCCCCAGCTCGACTCTGTACGGGCTCTTCCTCATGACCGCCAGGCAAGCTTCGCTCCTCTCCAGCAGCAGCCTCTTGTTCCTTCATCAACCGCAACTGTGTTTCGCTGTATTGCGGCTCGTACAGGCAGCCACGAACATCGGATTCGCGCAACAGATCTTCAAAATCCCTTTCTTCCATTTCGTCTTCAAAATTACTTTCTGCCATTGTGTTTAGTCTAAAACTAATTTCTCCAAAAGCCAGATCGGGTTAGCAAGATGGCGGACACTGTTTTGAAAATCTTTGACGAGGCCCCACCCCATATGGGCGGGTTGATAAAAATGCGGAAGTAGCATCTACTTCTGTCTGTAGTTCATAGCCTCTTTCAAAAAATCCTCCTATGACGTAAAAATCGTCATTTTACGTCATTGGAGGATTTTTTCCTGACCTAAAATCAAGATATGCCTCTTATCAGATGGAGTTGAGGGGTGGGAGGAGGGTCATTGGAAAATACTACCATTTGTCTACTGATACAAAGCTAAATGCAAAATCGGTGAAGTGGCTCTTTAATGTTGTGGAGTCACATGACACATGGTGGGAGGTATATAATGAAGTTGAGTGGTTATCTAGTATTTTTGATATGGAGAAATTATTAACGTCAGTGAGGTAGGAGGAGAACCAGGTGAGAGCCACACCTATGACACCAACCCAAGCCAGACATTCCATGTGGCGTGGATGGGAAAGGATGTCATATAGAGAACGAGGATGGATAGTGAGCCAGAGTCAGCTGCGTGAAAAAGGCCATTTTGATAGTATGGAAACTAATACAAACAAAGAGGAGTGACTTGTAAATGTATTCTCACATGTCTTCAAACTAAAATGTATGAGGACAAGGTATTTTATGTTTTACCAAATCAACAAAAATGTTTAAGTTAATTGTTTATTTTGTACACGTACCAAAAATGTTGGGACAGGGGCAATTTAGGAATAATAGCGATGAGACTAGTTGAAAGAAGTAGGTGATGTGAAACAGGTGAGGCAATCGTGTACTATATAGGTCGAGGCTTGCCAATCTGCGTAAAATGCAACACTTTAAGAACAACAATCCCTGAAGTCAAATATTGTAGGATTTGGGAAATTTCTTCTTTTAAAGTGCACAATATATTTGAAAGATTCACGAATTCTGGTCAAATCTCGGTGCGGACGAGGTCGAAAACCACTTCTGAAAGCAATGATCTCCTGTTCCTCAGACATCACTGAATTAAAAAAACATTCATGAGTTTGTAATGGATTTTCTGACATGGGTTCTGAAATACTTTGTCAGTACTTTGTCAGTCAACACCATCACTGCTGAATCCACAGAGGCAAGTTAAAGCTTTACTGTGCAATCAGAAGCCATACATAAACAATGTCCAGAAGCGCCACCGACTTCTCTGGGCTGAGATGGACAGTAGAACAGTGGAATCGTATTCTGTTGTCCGACAAGTCAACATACTAAATAGGTTTTGGACAAAACAGCCGTTGTGTGCTCCGGGCCAAAAAGAAAAAGGACCATCCAAGCTATTATTGGCGTCAGGTCCAAATGCCAGCATCTGTCATTGTATGGGGGTGTGTCAGTGCCCATGGCATTGGTAACTTTCACATCTGTGAGGGCATCATTAATGCATAAAGATATGTAGACATTTTGGAGCAACATATGCTGCCATCCAGATGTTGTCTTTCCCAGGGAAGTCTCAGAATTTTTCAGAAAGACAACTCCATACCACCTTATGGACCCGGGACAATGTTTCTCTTCCACCCTAGGTATGCATGGTGAGCGCACCCCAAACTTTGACTTTATCATTGACAATAATAAACCAATTCAGTGCCTTACAGTACCCTACAGTGCAGAACTCTACCCTTCTTAACCACTGTTAAAATGAGCTATCGATAATTTTTTCATATTTTTTTCATTTATGTATACTATTTATGTATACTATTTATGTATACTATTTTCTTTGTTGTTGAAAAAAGGGTGTTGGACATTTGCTGCTGCTATATATTTTACTTTCCTAGTATGTTATGTCAAAATCTTTAATTGAACAGTAAAAACCAAATGAAAGCAATAACATCTCTGTTTATTTATTATTGCCTCTCCACCAAATAATAGAAAAGATTTTATATTGGTATCGATAAAGACATGGATCATTCAGCAGTCTCGAAAATACTATCAATATCAACAAAAATAAACGATTCATCACATAATATGAAAGTCCTTCAAAAGTAATCAGATTACATTACTGAGTTTGAGTAATCCAAAAGTTACATTACTGATTACAATTTTAGACAGGTAACTCGTAACTGTAACAGATTATGTGTAAAAAGGAACCTACCCAACTACCAATTGTTAGTCTTCATTACTTAGTTGCAAATTCAATGTGTGCAAAGGACTGCTTGCACAAGCTAGCTGGCAAGTATGATCCAAAATATTTCAAATTCAGTTTTGGTAATTAAGGATCATGTTCCATGTGTTAACACTTTGGTGCTAAAATGATCATGGCAAAACAGTGACAGACGTAAACAGATGCTGAATACTGCCCCATCAAGCTTATATTCATCTGTCATAGTGTTAATCTTTCTGATTGATCCAATATGATCTTTAATGAAAGTCTACAGGGTGTATTGTATGTCTTTACTTCATGCAAGAGAAAGGCAGACTCATTGATAGCCACAGACAGATATAACTTATAAAATGTGTGGGGAGAGAGAAGCGATAGAATGATGATACACGCCTCATCTGAAATTGTTTTTAGATAAATTATCTGTCATTGTTTGAAACTATCTGAATTATTGGAAAACAGGAATGAACAATTTGTCTCTTTAGCCTAGTGTTGAACTTGATAGCAATACAGCACTGTCTGGTGGCTATGATGGTATGTGCTAAAACACCAAAAGACTAAAACACATGGAGAAAGCCGTTAATGATATCACCGCTTTGTTTACTAAGCAACATTTAGTTATCCTATTGTAAAAATCTAAATTTAATTGTAGGATGTGACCATCATATTACAACACTATTAAGAGAGAGTTAAAGATTAAATAAATACTGTTCACAAACAAGTGTCTTATCGAACAAGTCCTTTGTACGCAAATCTCCCCTCTTTACCTATGCTCTTCAATATTTGCCAGCCAAATATAACTCTGTTCTCTAGAAGATACTTTGATTAGTTAAGTAAGCAGTTCTCTGCTACAACTGACTGGAACTCATTACAAAACCTCTCAAACTTGACACTTTCATCTTTAAATCCTTCTTAAAGACGTGGTGGCAGAGGGGATTGCGCAGGCTTTTGTGTGACCTCGGTTTCTGCTCTGTTCGCAAAAGCATAAACACTGCTATTCATGGCTGTGCTCTGATTACCCCGGGCAGATATCAATAGGTCTGACTGTCTGCAGGGGCATTTGAACAAGCAAGCCTTTCTATTTACCCCACTTTCTCTCTCTCTCCATGTACTGTTTTAATGCTGGAACATCTTGGAGAAGAGTTAATTATTAACTTGCAAATGGCTGGCAAACATGGCCATAGCCAACTGATCATGGAGTGTGAGTGTGTCACAAGACCCCTGCTGACTTCAGTGTGTGTGACTGTGTGTTTATTGGCTACCTGAAAAAGTGACAATGTATGCCATGCTACAAACAAAATCACATTGGTTTGTACAGATTATCGCTCATCTTGGTTTTGGTTATGTTGCTATGAATGGTTACAACATAGTTAGCAAGGTGTAATGAGTAACTTATAAGGGTACAATTCCACGCCGCGTTGATCAACAAACAAACTTATGGATACACCGTTCTGGTTTTGTGTGTGAATTCTTCTTTCGTGTCCCGGGAAGGTTAACTAAGGCAGTTAGTCGAGTTAGCATGACCAGGAGACATATTCAAGGGCATGAAATCTGTTTTGGACAGTGTGGAAAAAAGTTTAATGACCTGTCTCAAAAGAAGCATGTCACAATCATAACACTATCATACATTCTCCTGAGCCTGTGTCACGTTGTGAGAAAGTGTCACTGTTGTGGTGAGTTTAGTGGGGTGCACTTCCTGTTTCGGGTAATTGTTTGTTGTTAGCAGGGCTGGGGCTTGTTAGCAATCAGCTGGGATATTTAGCACTCTAGTTTGGGTTTGCACTTTGCTTCTCATTATATCAAGTCATGTTAACGGAGTGGGTGAGTGTTTGTTGTTAGAAGTTTAGCCCTGTTGAAATGTTATTTATAACTCGCGACGTTAGCACACCTATAGTTTCGTCAGTGTTTTTCAGTTTTGTTTTATTGCTTTAATAAACCCACAAATGGTTACAACAGCTCTGCATAAGGCTCATTCTTGCATTAGACCTAGAGATTACGTGACAGAAAGAAGGGAGACCACTAGACTTACTAATAAAACAACTGTGCGTTTACGGCTTCAGGCCGGTACAACACAAAATAAAGCAGAGAAACGGGAATGACCCACACAGACATAACACGACACAAAAACATGACAAATAATACTCCACAAACACAGTCACAAACATTGGAACAGATATAGGGAGAGTAATGCAGGTGTGTCATGTTAAGTCCAGGGTGATGAGGAACAGGTGTGCGTAATGGTGACTCCGGGTATGGGTGGCTGGGGAGCTAATAGGTCGGCAACAGGCAACAACATACATTCCAGGAGGGAATACATAATAATAAAATATATGTAAGCAACACATTTTCCATCAACTGGTTTCTGTTCCAATGCACCGATCAAAAGACTTGCAATGGTATGTATCCCACTTCAAGCAAATATATTAAATAAAAAACGATATATCAGAAAATGCACCCCTACTCCCATTGTATCCAGTAGCAATTCTTCATACTTCAAAACAATATAAACGTGTAATTGTTGAATTCTTGGGGTGTTAAGTGTTAACTTATTGCAAAACAAGATGCACTGGTGCTCTGAAATTAAAGAATAGAACAAATAAACATTAAGAAACAAAAAATATTATTGGAATTGTAATGTCTAATCTCACAACAGCAGGTAATATAGTATGTGAATTGTTCAGGTTTGGGTAAACGATGCTAAACCAGTCGATAACATGTCCTTTTCGCCCAACATGTGTCTCCAATCTTTTCAAGACAAGGGTGCCATCAAAGTGGGCGGCAGCGGCTCAGTGGGTTGAGTCAGTTGTCTATCAATCGGAAGGTTGGTGGTTCGATCCCTGGTTCCTCCTGGGAATTGTCGAGGTGTCCATGGCAAGACACCTAACCCCAGCTGCTCCTGGCGAGCCTGCAGTCGCCTTGCATGGTAGATGCGGTCGTCAGTGTGTGAATGAATGGGTGAATTTGACGCAGGATCTGGATAAAAGCGCTATATAAAAGCGCAGCATTTACCATTTATTTATATCAATTATTGTCAAAGGCAGCACTAAGATCTAGAAGCAACTCGAGAGATGCAGAACCTTTATCCGAAGACAATAAAAGGTAATTAACCACCTTAACGAGTGCATTCTCGTATATGTTATATGCTACAACAGAATTATCATAAATATGCAAGTGACACCAATATCTATATAGCGCTCTAATCTAGTGATTATGGACCCCACACTGACTCTGCCAGTGCCTTGAACAAATCAATGATTGAATGTGCCAGAACTGGCTGCAAGTAAATAAAGATAAAACTGAAATAATTGTCTTTGGTGCCAATTGAAATTATGGGGTATTTATGTAATCAAATAAAATTAATAATCCACTTTCATCTCCAGTAAATTGAACTACTGCATGTCTCTAGAAAAGTCATCAGAAAATTGCTCAATCAGAACGCTGTTGCTCGAGTTCTAACGAAAGTGTCTGACGATATTGATCCATTGCAAACATTAAGCAGTCATTGCAAGCAAGGTTTAAAATAATTCAACATTATTTCAAACTGTCCAAGTTTTCTGGTGCCCCAAATGGGGGTCACTATGTACAAAAGGTGGTTTATTCAACCAATTTCATATATGAAAATACGGTGAAATGAAAGCTGGCAGTCTGCATCTGAGCTTCATTGTATTCTTTGTAACTCAAAGTGCTAGCGTAGAGAAACAAAAAATGAGGTCATTCTCCAATGACTTATGGTGCTCACTGTAAATCCAATTCATTATAAAAGCGAGTCTCGTCTTGCTCAGAGTGTGCCTCTTGCAACGTTATGGTTGTGCGTTTGATTCCCAGCGGGGACCATCTGCTGCTGGAGCGTCTGCTAAATGACAAAAATGTGAATTAAAGGCAATTGCACAATTGTTTTGTTCTGGGATAACCAATATTCTTATAATTTCATGATTTAAGACATGCTATAGGAAGACCATCCTGGCATGTCATGGTTACGTTTTCACTGACCAGTCTGATTTCTGGATGTGTTATATTGTTCGCCCGTTCATTACTTTAGGTGGGGGAAGGGTGCATCCTCACCATATACCTCAGAGGGGATTGAGGGGCTTGCAAAAGCTACGCAAACCAAATCACACGTACGTACACACAGTGGAGACACACTCATGTGACGGGAGACCCCACTTCAGATAATTTGACTGAGGCTGGAACACCTTTGAAGACTCTCTCTTTTTCTCTGCATGTCTCTTTTCCCCCACCCTTGTTTCTCTCTTTATGCTAATAGGGCTTGTCAGGACACAAGGCACACCCACCGTTACTGCCTTCCCTCACCCGTTCTTTCTCTCTCTCTACGTGTGTGCCCACGTGTTGTGCGGCTGGGGTCTGGGCTGGTGAATAAGCCCCTCTGTTCGCCCTCTCCTTATCTGGTGACCTTTGCCTTGTTTAGACAGCGTGACCGATGGTGCCCTGCGACATGACCAGCTACAGAAACACTAGTTACAAAGGCTAGCTACAAACATAGAGAAGAGCCCCGAGAGGGCCCAGTCAAGACTGAGTACGTACTCAAGCTGCAAAGAGAACAACTAAATGAGTAATAACCAATTGGCTGATATAAGGAAAAGAATGAACACTACTACATTTGTAATACATTATTGTGCTATAATGTATCATTTAAATGAGACAAGTGATGTCATTTTTGGAGATAGAAGAACATACTTTTATAATAACGATGTAACTTTTTTACAGATACTTGTCAATGGAATGAAAAATTCTCAATTTGGAGAGTCTCCGAATGTTTCATTGTACATTCGATCTAAACTGTAATGCTGAATTCAGACATTACCCCGCAAACACTGTTTAGGTAAATTGGCCGAATAAAACAACTATTAAGTTGACCTCCGCGTAGATATGCTTTCACTTTTTTAGAATTATAGTGTAATGAAAATAACCAAAATAAATTACACTTAGTCTTGATTGAACCTGGCTGGCTTTCCTCACCGGCTCTCAGAGACAACTGTAGAGAGATGTGAACTGAACCACCTAAATGTAATTATCTGATCCATTTAAGTTTTTCACAAAACATGTTGTAGGTTGTTTTACAATATACAATACAAGTTTTTGTATTTGGTAAAAAAAAATACAGATGAACTGTGCAGTTCGGTTCTTGTGCTGCAGAGGGAGTAGACACCATTGATAAAAGAAATTGCACCAGTGCACAGTTTCCTGAATGCTATCTGGTTCCTTATTGGCCTGAACAGGTCAACAACTTGAAATATTTTGCAGCAATTCTTCGACCATTTGTATTTAAGCATATGCCCATATTTAGAGTGAGTTTCTAAAGCATTTTGTTTTACATAAGGTCATTTAGCAGGCTTCTTATAGCGACTTACAGTAATGTTTGCATACATTTTGTACTGGCCCCAGCAGGAATCAAATCCACAATCCTGCAAGAGCGATGATTCACCAACTGAATCACACTGGCTTTCAGATGACTTACTACCAAAGATAATTACTTCATAGACTTGAGATCTCATTTTTAAAAGTACACCAAGAGTTTTCATCTTACCTGCTATATTATTCATACCAGCAACCATTCAGTTTCGTTTTAACCACTAACCACTAGGTTCACCACGTGCCGCCCCACAAAACACAACTACTGTGTCGGATGCTTTATACAGATCTGTGAACTTCTTTTAATCATAACAGTATTGGACCAATAAAGTGTCTCAGTTCTACATAAATGCAATAGGATTTTATTCCATCAACGATGCACCAGTTTTGCCTGGCTTGCACCATCCGCAACAATTACAAAATGCCATCGTCAAAATCACGCCATCACGCCGTTGTCCCGGTGATGCATTAAGAAGGTGCCCGGTGGTGACCTGTGACCCGAAGGGAGGCTGGTGAACGTGGCTGAAAGGGGCGTCTGCGCTGGGGCATCTGGGGTATCATCTGCCGCCCAAACAAAAGCCTTCGCCAGCTGGGGAGGAGGGCAGGAGATGGAGAGCGAGAGAGGGGAGGGAGAGGTGAATTGAAGACTGAGTAGAGCGAGAGAGGGTTAGAGAAAAAGAGAGAGAGAAGGTCCTTTTCTTCGTCCCTCTTCAAAAAGAGAGGGCCATTGACACTGTGCATCTCATTAGGTGCTCTGTGTGTCTCTCCCTCTCTCTGCACCGTAAAGCAGCTGCCGGGCCCCCCTCTGTCCATTCACAAACTCAAGTGCAGTCCAGAGGGATGGAAGGGGAAGGGGAAGGGGGCAGAAGGCCCAAGCATATGCCACCACTGGACATGTTACACGTTGACAGGGAGAAAATGGCAACCAACAAGGTTAGCCCAAGGTTGGTCCGATATATTCCCTGAAAATTATTTATATATCGAACAGATCTGGTGTGCCAATTGTCTAGTTGTTGGCTTGAGTTCTATCCCGGCTGTGTTGTTGAAATATTCAATTTGGGTTAGCTGAAGCAGATTCATTGTTTCATTTGGGGGAAATGTCACCAGTTAAGATGACAAAGAAAATATTTTAAATTTTGCATTTAGCACACGCTATTGTCCCAAACTACAAGCAGAAATGAAGTTGGCTAACAGACGATTCTAGTGGGTAAACATCGTACTCTACCTACTGGGCCATAAATTCCATGGTTGTTAGCAATGAAAAGGGAGCTGAATTTCAATGCTTTATTTTCATAAACATGCACAAAGTACCCTACATTTGACATTTTGCTAGCAGCCACTTTTATCCATAGCAATTTACATTACAGAATGTATATTTGTAGGTGCCACTAATGGGACTGGAACTACATGGGTGCAATACTCTACCAATTGAGCTACCCTTTACTTAATGGTCCGCTTATTTATACATTTCCCTGAACCGGCTGAATAAATCATGATGATATTTCTTTTCAAATCTAGTTTCTCAGTAGAATGTAAGGGTATTATGTAGGTGGAGAAATGTCAATCAGCGATCACAGAGACTAATGTTATTTTTATTTTCATCACTTTCTATGAAAAGATTTCCGCCACTGACGGGGTAGCAGACATAACTCAACCCTCGCCAGAAGGTTTGTTTGTGGGATTATTTGTGTTTGCCCGGTTCAGAGGGTGTCGACCTCCGTGACATCACACGGGCACCAGAGACACACCCGCATGTGTGTCATCAGAATAAAACACATAGCTTAGACAACAGATGCTGGTTGGCAATGCACACGAGCACACAAACGATGACTCTCCCCTGTATAAACAGCATTAGGCTCCCCTTCAAATCGTGTTGCTGCTGAGCATGGGACTGAGGTCAGTCATGCAGTGTGTATGTATTAGTGTATGCCTATGTGTGTGTGTGTGTGTGTGTGTGTGTGAAAACATGAGACCCAGCAGGAACCTTGTCACAACATAGAAAATCTGCCATGGAGAGCTAGGCGGGGTGTTGGGGGGGGGTTAGGGGGTTGGAGAAGACGAGTACCAAGAGGGGAGGTTGGCCCTGTGAGAAGGTGGGGCTGGGAGGGGAGGAGAGTGCAACTTGACATTGATTAATATATTCACACAGACAAACCCCACACACACGCGCCAAACATAACTTCATCCAGCAGTCTATTTTCAGAATCTACCATAGATAATGGCTCGTTAACAACCTTATTAATCTATGGAAGTACAGTTGTCGTGTTCCATTCCCATTCATCAGTAAAAAAAAAAATCCAAATCCCAAAACCAGAGAAGCAGACCCCTGGATAGGCGCCTTCCTCGCTCTCTGACATGTCCATTGATGAATGGGTCCTTGCGTGTGGATTTTAATTACTCTTTGGTCAAAGTGGGAATTGGCCATGCATTAAATTGGAATGAGACACATTTTTCCCCCAGTGGGGGAGGAAGTATAAGGAAGGCAAGGTAAAGAGGGAGAACCGGTTACTGTATATTAATTGAAGCATCCAGTGGCAGGAAGAGAGTTCTCACGTACGGTACTGCTGTGAGCAGGGGAGGGTGAGTGAAAGGGTGGATGGGTCATCCAAGGTGGTCGGGTAAGAGACTTCACATATGGGAGGAGGGGAGGTTAGCAGAATGTCATGCTAGGCTATGAGAGAACATGTGGTGGCCACATAGAAAAGGGCAGTGTAAGCAGTGTTCTCAACCGAAGGGGCTGTCATTTTTTTTATCCACGGTTCATGTTTTAGGTTTAAGATTACGATCAGAATTAACTGTGCTGTATATGTCAGTAAAAACATTATCGAAGAGAATAACCCATACATATAGTGAACGGATTTGATCCCCTGCTGATTTTGTGCGTATGCGCACTGACAAAGACATGATCAGTCCATGATTTTAATGGAAGTTTTATTTGAGTAGTGAGAGACAGAATAACAACGAAAAAGACGAACGCATTTGAAATAAATTATAAATTGATTTGCATTTTACTGAAATAAGCATTTTATCCCCTGTCAATCAGCAAGATTTCTGGATCCCAGGTTCTTTTATACAGGTAATGAGCTCTCTTAAATGGAGCTATTTGGCATCAACTCAACTCGATGTGTTTGGAGGAGGAAGAATGCTGCCAGTGACCCCAAGAAAATCCTACCCACCGTCTAACATGGAGGTGGAAACATTATGCTTTGGGGGTGTTTTCCTGTTATGGGAACAGGACAACTGCATCAAAGGGACGACGGATGCGGCCATGTTTGGATGGGGCCGTCAAATCTGTTGTTATTCTGTCTCTCACTGTTTAAATAAAACTACAATTAAAATAATAGACTGATCATGTCTTTGTCAGTGGGCAGACGTTCAAAATCAGCAGGGTATCAAACACGTTCTTCCGTCAATGTATCTTAAAAACATGACTAAAAGCCACTCCATTCGCTTTTTGAAAATTCTTGTGTACTTGTGTCTTTTATAAAATCTGAAAAATACTAAAACCTCAGAACATATAAAAATAAGCCAACAAAATGTTAGAATATCTAAACATTCTTTATTAACTTCTGGACAACCAGGATGATTGCGATTTTTAAAAAAATGTATCAACATTTCTGAACACCAATGTGATTTCAATAGATGCATTGCAAACCTTCATCTGTCCGTCTCACTCTCTCACCAGAGCAGACTGTGGTGTCGTCTAATAAAGACACGTATGACGACAGTCTGTATATGACTTACACTAGTTAACAGACAGTCAATTGTGTTTTGAAAGCAGGGATGTTGGCCATAAACAGCATAGTTGTTTGCAGAGGGAGAAAGCAGATGACGGTTACTGTGATCCATGGGCCCACTAAAGTAGGGAAACGCCAAGTAAAGAATTGTAGGCCAGTCACACACATTTACTGCAGATAAAGTTGTTAGGTGCTGAGCACTAAGCTTAGGTGCTGGCACTAAGCTGCAAGCTGTAGAGTTACCAGAGAGGTGCATAAGTCCTGATGGGCCGCAGACAGAGATTTTGTAAGAAGTAACGTTTGTTCTGTGGACACGTTTTCCCAGACTAATGTGGAGAAGCCCTCTAGGGTTTGAGCATTGCCTAAAGTTAGGGAGGAGAATTTCCTATTGCTTCATAGGGAAGATCCATAGACTCGAAGCCGATTTGTGTGTCAACAGAGTGCAGTAAGTTCGTACTCTATGAATGTTGTTGAGGATGAGCGGGTCACTGCTTTAATGTTAGCAAAGGACAACAGAATGTCGACAAGGGTCTCACAAAGCTCCTTTGCACTATGGGAGGAGGACACCGTGCAGTTGTCAACCATAATCGTCATGTCTGGAGAGCAGCTCAGGCTTAAGTTTAGCTTGAGGTGGTGAGACAGCATTCAAGCTGAGATGTCGGCGTGTGACGTGTAATGTCACCAGGGTCTTGGAAATAGTGTCATCTGCATAGCAGTGATAGGAAAGATTTATACAAAACCACACCCCTACGAGCCTGCCAGGGTATTATCCTCTGTGGTGTTGTCTACATGCGTTTTGTATGTAGCCAAACGTGCAAACTTAGAAACGTTTTTAGTTATTATTTTCAGTTTGGAAAAAGAGTTCTGGCTGCACTGGCTTCCATTACAAGCCAAGTCATTAAACGGAGCATCACTGTAGCTGCTTTTGGCATCTCTTTGGAATGGATCAGTAGGCTTACACAAGCCTAATGCAATCACAAGCCGTTTGTCATCCACATGTGGTGCATAATACATAATAGGTAAACAGGTTGTCTGTCGTACTACCACCTGTTTCCTACTGCTGCCGATGATCAAGATACAATCTCAGGACAATCATATTGTCTAAGAACCAATGCTTTGTTTCTGTTGAACAGGACTTGCTAGTTTTTCTGTGCCAGGGATTGTTCGTTGTCCAGAGACTGCGTTGTCTACATAAACAGATGATTTAACTGTTTCACAGGTAGTGAGAATGTTGAGGTCCTCTCAAACACTCCAAAGATGAATCAGGGGGCCTGCTCAGCTAGGGTAAATTTGGGGGATCGTGAATCAATCAAATCAAACAATGGGGAATGGATGAGCTGAAGAAAGACGAAAATCTGATTGTTTTTTTTAAATACCTGGAAGTGTGGCGTAGGAAGGTGTGTGTCAGACCGGGTTTAAATGGTTGCTACCTTAGCTGTGCTACAGGGAAAGGGTTTTGGTAGCCAATAACCTAGCTGCCTCAACCGTCTGGCGCATACTGGTGGTTTTATAGACACCTGTGGGTTTATTTCAAGGTCTACAAAAGACAATTTGTCTTGTGGACACTTAATTAAGGATCTTGACCTTCAAGCGGTCCAGAGGCTGTTGTACAGGGACAATTCTAGTTCAGTGCATTCGGCCTACGCATTGTTGAGGAGGACGGGCCAACTGAGCTTGGAGTCAAAGTCTAAGTATTTTATTTCTCAAATGCATCTAAAAACGTACTGTCATGTACACACAATAAGAACTAGTATAGTCATTGTAGTAAATGTTGAAATGGGGAGTAGGGAGAATTTGAATATCAATTATGTAAATGTAGTGCAGTAGTGCATAAAAATGGCTAATAAATGAGTAACAACAAGCTGTTTGAGGAGCTCCGAGATCAGGGATCCGATCATCTCGTCTGCTCAATGAGGTCGTAGGTGAAGGTCTGCAAGTCTTTGCCAGGACCTCATCCGCAATTTGTTACTCTCACATGTTACTCTGGTAGACAGAGGACCTGGATTATTTGGTCCCTGAGCCGACTGTTAGTGCTGCTGTTGGGGCATTGGAGGAGGATGTGGGGCTTCTGTTGTCCCTCAAGACCCCAGAACTGTGGGATTTTAAAGCCCAGGGCGATTTTATTGGCCGTGAAAGTGTTCTATGCTTCCTCTCTGAGAGAGATCGACAACGTGGATGGGTGCTTCCCCTATTGCAGGAGTGTCAAATCTTTTCCATGCAGTGTAAGCAGGTTTGTGTTTATTCCTGCATATTGATGACATATCAGCAGACCTCCAATAGAGGATTATACCTGGCAATATGCGCCAACAGGCATTTGATATACCTGGGTCCTAGTGTAAGTATTGTTTTTACAGTGTCTCAGACTGGCAGGGCTGTTCACTGACCTGATCACTGGTTGGTCCTCCATTTTGGAATTTATTTTTATTTTTCCTGTTGCAGTCTGAACAACTTGGACACTGGAGATGATAGTGGACTTGAGGTGAAGCCCAGCACCCCTTTTTCCCACCGCTCCCGGTGGCTTCCCATTCCACTCTGTGGAGTCCATTTAACCTCCCGGGCACCACCATCGCCTCCAGACCTGAAGTGGGAGCTGATTTCTGATTCTGACATTTTGGTCTGAACACTAGGCTCAGGTGATAGCCTAAGTCCACATTGATATTCAGCCTGAAGGACAGAAACCACACACAACTGCAGGTAACTGCTAATGTTTCTCTCCTTCTCTCACGTCTATCCATTGGTCCCAAATAACATGCCATTCGTTACATAGTGCACTACGTTTGATCGGACCTTTAGGAATTTCATTTTTGTTAAAGTAGTGCCGAACCGAGAGAAAAGGTTGCCATTTGGGATGCTGCTTCTCTCTTTCATCTTATAGTCCCCTATCATCATCTGGCTATCTTTACCCCTCCTCCTCTGTCTCTCTCTCTTTTCATCTATATCTTTTTTTTAGTTCCTGTGGGTGTGAGCAGAGTCCTCTGGAGCATTCAAATTCATTATTCATTCAGAGTTGGCAAAAACCTAGAAGATCCATGGAAGAAATGCTGAGTGGTCATGGCTTGTGCGGGGTAAGTTTGCTTTGTCTACCAAAGGGTGCACGATAAAATGGTTTCAGTAACAATCAGAACATTAAATGAGAAGCGTTTAAAGCACTTCTATTTAAAAAAGAGCACACTTAGTCACCACACTCTCCCGATTACTTCCCCTCCCTCTCCTCTTGTTTGGTTAATGGAGTGTTGGCAGGGAGCCAGGAGAGCCTTGCTTTGGGTCTTCCCTTCTTGGCAGAACTCCCAGAGTGTGTGTTTGGGAGATCCTAGCTCTCTTCCATAATCCCGCTCATTCAGCACTTTGCCGGAGTGTGTCCGTGTTTACATGAGAGAGGTCAGGGAGCAGTAAGTCACTCTGCGCAACCACACGCACACACACGCACACACACACGCATGACACATAATGTGCGCATCCTTTTCCACTTAACCCCTTCTGATGTCTACCATGGAAGAGTGAGGCAAGAGGGGGCACATTATTGAGAAGTTTCGACTTGGGCAACGTGACAAAGAAAGGCAATAAAGGAATGGTGTTGTAGGCCTGGAAAAGGATGACCCTACCCCCTCTCCGTCTGACCCTACCCCTCTGTCTGACCCTACCCCCTCTGTCTGACCCTACCCCCTCTCTGTCTGACCCTACCCCCCCTCTGTCTGACCCTACCCCCTCTGTCTGACCCTACCCCCTCTGTCTGACCCTACCCCCTCTGTCTGACCCTACCCCACCTCTGTCTGACCCTACCCCCTCTCTGTCTGACCCTACCCCCTCTCCGTCTGACCCTACCCCTCTGTCTGACCCTACCCCCTCTCCGTCTGACCCTACCCCCTCTCCGTCTGACCCTACCCCCTCTCCGTCTGACCCTACCCCCTCTCCGTCTGACCCTACCCCCTCTCCGTCTGACCCTACCCCCTCTCCGTCTGACCCTACCCCTCTCCGTCTGACCCTACCCCCTCTGTCTGACCCTACCCCCTCTGTCTGACCCTACCCCCTCTGTCTGACCCTACCCACTCTCTGTCTGACCCTACCCCTCTCTGTCTGACCCTACCCCTCTCTGTCTGACCCTACCCCCTCTGTCTGACCCTACCCCCTCTCTGTCTGACCCTACCCCCTCTCTGTCTGACCCTACCCCTTCTCTGTCTGACCCTACCCCCTCTCTGTCTGACCCTACCCCCTCTCTGTCTGACCCTACCCCCTCTCTGTCTGACCCTACCCCCTCTGTCTGACCCTACCCCCCCCTTGAATTGAGTACTTTTTTTTTTTACTAAATTCAACCCTGGCCATCAAACGGCATACGTATGTGATACAATATAGCTAAAACATGAGGTAGGTCTACTTGTTAACAGTTTAAGCTAACCCAGTCATCTTATGGAGGTTTATTGCGGGAGTGGAGCCCCTAGAAAGTCCTTAATAAATTATCCTTGTTGCAGTTAATGTCAAATACCACATCATTTATTGATTCTAATGTTTTACACTGTAGAAACAGTTGATTTAATATTTCTGCGCACAGTTAATGTTACTACCATTATTACTGCACTATTACAGTATACTATAATACTGGTTGAGAATCGTATACGAGACCAGGATGACATGCTTGATATTAATATAATGTTACGTGTCAATGTCGGTAAGTGTTTTGTTAGTTTATATAGTCGTGCACTGTGTTATTGCTGTTTTAAGTAGTGCACTGTGTTAACGTTGTTTTAAAGTCGTGCACTGTGCTATCGTTGTTTTAAGTCGTGCACTGTGTTAACGTTGTGCACTGTGCTATCGTTGTTTTAAGTCGTGCACTGTGTTATCGTTGTTTTAAGTCGTGCACTGTGTTAACGTTGTTTTAAAGTCGTGCACTGTGTTATCGTTGTTTTAAGTCGTGCACTGTGTTATCGTTGTTTTAACGTCGTGCACTGTGTTATTGTATATTAAGCAGTGCACTGTGTTATCGTATTTTAAGTTGCTTATTGTAAGTGTGCTTTGTTTTATATTACAGTGTTTAATGTACGTGTTCCGTGTCTGTGTTTCGTGTTTGTTTTATATTGTGTTCGAATAAACACCCCCAACGGAAGATCCGCTCTGCCTCTTGCTCCCCTCCGCACATCACCCTGCAAGTTTGTGACACAGCTGGACCTCAGTATTAAGTAATTGTTATATTTTTTTATATTTTTTGAACGGTATTATAAAACAAGTTTATTTATATAGCACAATTCATATATAGAAAAAATACATGTATTTCATTTTGATCCTCAATAAATAAGTTTAGCAAAACTGTTTACGGCTTTTCTACCAAGGCATCACTTTTCTTTCTATTCTGTTACTTACTGGAAGCCAGTGCAAAGATTTCAGAACGTGATGTGATCTGTTATCTTGGTCCGGGTTAACATTTCAGCAGAATCATTCTGAAAGAGCTGCAGCTGTTTTTCCATCTTTTTGTGGAGTCCAGTTTTGACCCATTACACTACCCTACTGGAAAATAGCATGGATGAGCTTCTCTTTGACTTTTTGGCACTCCATGCCCTTGATTCTGGCTCTACGTTTAAGAACCACTTTAATATGACTGGTGAACTGGATATCTAACACTTAGATTACGCACATATTCCCTGCTTTTTAGGGCCAGAGAATCTGATTATTTTCTAGAACTACTTATTCTATTTTTGTTGCCAAACACCATTATCTCTGTTTTATCTTGGTTTAATTGTAGACAGTTCAAGATCATTTATATGGTCTATACAGTAACAAGTCAGTCTGTTTATGTCACGAATCGAAGTAAGGTAAACCAGAAGGAGCAAACCAGGTGCTGGATCAAATAGCGTTGGAGTGGTGTTTAATTAGAGAAGTCTCTCACCAGCACACTCATAGGTAACGAAACTCACTAGTACACACTAGCATACATGTCACAATGACACAAATCGAATAAGTCAAGTTTTATAGCTCACAAGTAACGACACGTAACATGAAACAATTCCAGGTGTGCATAACGACAAGACAATGATGTGATGGGAGGAACAGTGGCGCTTAATCAGCTGTGAGGAAGAACGACGATGGAACTCCCAAAGTAGATCTTGGTCCAGCACATCCCTCGCCGGCACCCAAAATTGCACCTCCGGACCATACCCCTCCAACTAAAGACTAGAGCTCTTATTCATATTGAGATTCCTATAAATTACTAAAGAGCATAGGTACATCAGGATTTATCAGCTCTATGCTATTTGTCGGGATTTCAATTTAATCTACGTAGAAGACCAGTTGTCATGTCTTCAATCGTTGAATTTATCTAACAGCTCATTAAAAACTACATAACTTACATAACTAGTACAATTTAATTTAATAAAATAATGTTACTCACTCTAGATAGCAACGATAAACGCTATAGTGCCTAACTGGGCTTAAACGTAGTTATGTCAGTAGTTGTAACTAATATGGTTATGTAATTTAGCAGACAAGTATTGTAAGTGTAACCCACTTCTGAGTGTGTACACCCTAGGTTCGTAGGAGCTGATAAGTACAGCAATAACCAAGCGACATCAATGTAACGGTTTGGTTTAGTTCAACAAAATATTTCAAAACTTTCACAACAACTGTGTGCACACTACCTATGGATACAAAATAACTTTGAATAACATAAAGTAAATAAAATGTCTTTCTTGAAAATGTTCTTCGGAATTCGTCCTTAAGAATCCCAGAGTTCAATCCAGAGTTCAAGTCAGTAAGTCAAAAATAAAATAGTCAAGGGTAAATACTCGAAAGGGGAAATCCTATTGGTGTCGGTTTGGTGAACTGACACAATCCTACCACAGACTTCCGGAATGATGTGGTAGAATTCACGGCTCCATGGAAAAGCTCGCCATGTATGGATCAATGGTTCACCTGGTAAGGTTCAAGGACTGGAGCTTCTGGGACTTCTGCTCGCCTCATAAAAGACCTGACCAGTATATAGAACAGGTTCAGTCCAGAATCCAGGATATCAACTGGTTCTTTAAGTGTTATACAACATTATATTAGAGTTCACAAATATCATAGCATAGTTCACATGAAGAACCAATAACAATTTTAACTATTAAAGTCAGAATATATCATTTTAACCTTATGACATTACAATTAAATGTGATTACGAAACACATTTTATTAATTACTTTTTCTCTCTGCTTTTAATCCCTTTTTACAAAGAATTTTATAGATTTTGAATCAAAATAAATGAAATACAGTTTTAAATTGAAAACCATATCATTGAAATACAGCATTTGCTGATTTAATCACTTTAAACAACTTAAAATTTGATTTTATATTCTCCTTTATGTAACTTTACTCTTTAGTCACATTTTACCACAATGAAAAAATGTTACAAAAGCATATTTTTGTAATACTTGCCCGTTTAGTTTACATTTCTCCATAAACCATAAAATAAATGTATCTTATAATGTTACATTCCTTCAAAATAACAGAAAATGCTTAAATAATCCCCAATTGACCCTTCGCTAAGCCACGCCCGAAAACCGCCACAGGCCATTCGTGGTTTAGCAACCGTAACTAGGCGCAGGAGGTCTGTCAAGCTTTCGAGCAAGGGAAACATGCCAACGCGTTGTGCTTATGGATTGTGTGTAAATCTGATACCCGATATCCTAAAAGTTTGGACGGGGAGGTGGAATTTTTAGCTAGCTAACTAAGTCAGCACAGCATTGCTTAGAAAATGACGGTTCTTTGTTCATAATGCATATATTTGAAAGTAAAATAAGATGATTAAAGGCAATACGGAGGCTCACTGAAATACTTTAAAATGTATTTTAGCATTTTGTTAATCGACGTCCTACCCCTGAGTACCCCAATCCGATCCAGGTATTAGGTCTAAGGACAGAACATCAGGGGGCTTGCCCGAAGATCTCCAAGCAAAATGTTGCTATGCGAACTTAATCAGTTCATTAACAGTAGTCATCATGTGTTCACTATAGGTACACTTTATTACTGCTGTGCATGAACATAGCTGTTTCTCAATTTGTGTGTTTCCCACATGAATGGTTAGCGTATGAGGCAGCTGCTGCTTGCGCTGGGACCGGCTTTCGCTTCAATTTTAAAGACGTTATTCTCTAATCGGTTGCATATTATGTCGTGGATATATCGATAGAATGCACACTGCAGCCCCTTGTGTCTTGCTCTTTCAGATATTTCACCTGTTCGCCAAAAATGACTAAATATCTCATTGGGAATGTCTGACACCGCTGCATACATACTGCAATAGACGTGCCAGGCTCGAAAGCTTTCTAGGCGTAGCAACAGTAACTAAGGAGGGCGTGGCTTAGCGAAGGGTCAATTGGAGCTAGCATGTCCACCTCATGGTTTTTTCCACACACAAAATCCTTTTACACTTTATTTTACCAAGAAAGGATTTTCAGTATGAGAAGCCAGGGTATATAAACCCGATTTCTGAATGGCTCTCGAACTTCTAAAACAATTATACAAGTGTTTACATTCCAACTAAACATATTTAACAGTCAGAAAAACAGACAGGTTTTCATACCTTTTCTTCACAGTTTGTTTCCTCAACTCGTGGAAGAACCCGAAGCAGCGCGCCAACTGACCCCAGCAGTGTTATGTGAACGGAAGTATTTTGGTGCGCTACTTCCGGACTCCCGCAAATAAAACATTTTTTAATATAAAAGCCCCATAACTCATAACGTAAAGTATGAGTAAATAATGATAATAATTAAATACAATGAACTGATTAACCCGTTTTTAGGTGGGTTACATAAGGTAGCTTACATTAGCTATTGGCATACACTGTAACTATAGTTTAAACGTACCAATAATTGGACATAAACAACCACAGATGGTCAACTAACATTTGTAAGCAGTACTAGTCGCTATAAAAAAAGTACTGTGCTGTTTGTAGCTAGCAAGCTGTCAGCATCCAAAGTTGAACTTCATATATATGCTGAACTTGTTAAATCTTCGCAAATCGATTCATTGACATCATCAATCATCATAGCTGGCTTAAAATGAACAGTAGATTATGTTTTAATTGTGCGATTAGGTGATTGGCTGAAAGTCACCAAGATGTTTCATTACGATGTCGACTTGTGGTCTCACTGGCATTTTTCTTTACTTATTTTTGACGCATTTGTGAGTTTAATGCTGTGTAATTGTGGATCACAGATTACGTGAGTTGTATGCTGTGAACACAAACATATTGCCAGTGTTCTATCTCCGTAGTTCAGACTCTTGACATTTCCTTTAACATACTTAAATAGAAACAATAATCAAAGTAAGACAATATGAAGAAAAACAAACATTGTCATAAAAAGTATTTTTCTCAAAAGTTTGCCTTGAAGGACACAAGGCAGGAGTACATCTCTTTATTGTCTTCTTAAAACAACCAAAACACAAAAAACAAACTCGAGTCAGCAAGCAGACCTGCAAAGCATGGCACAAACATTAACACAGTACAATGATCCACACTAGTGGAGTCCACAGGCACAACTTAAGTAGGCTCCCCAATTAGGGCAACACAGAACAGACACTAATTGGGGAGAAAACATCAGCATAGAGAGCCTTAAGGCGTCCCTGCAGTCAGGCCCTGATTCGCAGCTCTAGAACAACATTAAGTTGCCCTACAGACCTCCCCATTCCCAGAACCTGACATACAAATATTCCCACTCCTTCATTTTATACTTTGTTCAACCTACCTTTAACAAAATGGCAGAGTCTTCTCCTATAATGCAGGAAAGGTTGTAGAACACATGGCAAGGGATCTGAGATCATTACTCCATACAGAATGTCCAGACCCCTGAGATTCCGAGGATTACGCCTTCTCAGCTCATCCCACATTATAGTGGTTGGTTTAGGGGACTGGGATAGACATGGAAAAACCTTGATTATGTCTATAATTCTATAACTTCCTAAATTGAGATGCATCTTAGCTCCAATGCAATGGCATGGCACTGTTCTGTAAATCAATATTTCTCTCACGTACCAGAAGAGAAGTGTAGGGAAAGCCACAAGCAGAGCCACGATACACGATTGGCGTTTAATTCAAGATTACAAAGATATTTAATGAACAAACATGTAACTAGATATCCAATGAACGAACATGACTGTGTAAACATAACTGACGCAAAAGAAACATGCGCTACTAGCGACTTAATAACTTACAAATGACATGCTACACGAAACACTGAACTCACCGACATATACCGTGACATGAAATAATAACCAACAAAGTGGTGACACTTAAATAACCCAACTAATAGCAAATTTACCCCAGCTGTGAGCATTTCGCAAAACAAGATACCTCAGAACAGGAAGTGCTAACCCTTAAAAACCCAGTGTAGAACAGGTGTGTTCGTTATTTGGACTTTGAATTGTTGTCTATTGGTGGTGGTGTGGGAGCTGTCTGTAAAATGTCCTCAACAGCATACTTTTGTGCAAATATTGGTGTTCTGTTGATTGAATGCTATACATTCCAACAGACACAGTTATGCTTGTGGGTGTGTGCATGTATATTGATCTCAACCGCATGTTTGCTCTCAAACAGCCCACAGACACTACAAGTTTATACCGCATGTTGCATATTAGAAGCATTTCGGTTAAAGACAGCAAGGATATTATTACATTTCTAATTTACATTCTCTCTGATTAATTTGGGTTGTACTGTTTTGCCCACTGCTCATTCAGCATAAAGTATCTATATTTTCCTAAATTTCTGTTCAAATACAATTTTTTTATTTATTTATATTCAATTGAATAATGCAGAGAGGAGTAGTGACACATGTTTTGGGTATTTTTTATAGACATTGAACAAAATTATTTATTTCATTTTTTATAAAGATTCTAACAAAAGGAACTAATGAAATGAAATGTTGCTACAATAATTTGTCGCTTGCAGTTTTATGTCGGGTGTTTTGCCTTAAAACTCTTCACTAATTACAAATATGTGCAACTTTTATGAGAAGGTTTCAATAAACTATATTAGGTAATCACACCCCTTGAGTGTGTAACTATTTATCAATATTTATAATTTGCTAATTTGGTGCGTCTAAGTTTGGTGTCAGTGGATTACAATAAATCTAAATAAGCTGAAATATTATTGTGCGGAAAATAATTAATCATGTCACTTCACAACTACATTTTTAATCATGTGTGGCATAACCTTTAGAAAATCCTCATTTACCTGTTATGTTACATCAGTGTTAACATCATTGTTGTAAGTGAACTCCTACTGTTGGAACAATAGTTCCAGTTATCAGAATGTTATACACAATCTATAAGCGCCATATTAATGGGTTTAGAAATGGAAGATTCACTTGAATCAAGAACAGCTTACAGAACATTTTCCTGATAATTTCTAAATGCCACTGTAATTTCAGAACAACCCATTTGTCTTCTGTCATGACCTAGTACAGCCTGAAGGCCCAATGTTGACAAGACGTTCCACTGACATTCTTTTAAAATGGAGCTGCTCATCTTCCTTCTGAAACAACACTCTTTATTGTCTATATGTCTCCTTGTGTGTGTGTGCCCCTGTACATAACTGGCTGTGTGGGTCTGCATGCCCATGCATGTGACAGGGAGTGTGTGAGTTTGTAGGTCCGTGTAAATGTGTATGATCATGTGAGTGCAAGGGAACTGACAGTTTCTGTATGCATCTGTGTATGAGTGCATGCCTGTGTAGTCTGTGTTGCTAATAAGGTTTGGGTGGATGTGTAGCATTTTCTTCCTATCGTATATATCTCTCTCGCACACACACACACAAACACACATACACATAACTCCTCTGCCCCATTCTCTCACCAGCATGAATACTTCACTGGATTGCCATGGCAACGGTCCAACCAGCTCTGCATGTTAAAGAGAGCTAAGGGACAAGAGAGAGGGGGAGGGAAATGTAGCGGGTAGAGGAAGGAAAGAGGGCTGAAAGCGAGAGGAACAGAAGCAAAAGGAAGAAAACGTAGAGAAACAAATCAAGTGACATCCCATAGAGAGAGAGAAGTGGACAGAACAGCGGGAGATGACAGAGAAGGGAATGAGAAACCTGAAGATGAAGGTGGGAGATGATTGGGGTGTGAGACCTGACAAGAGAAACAGAAAGATTCAATTAAAGGATTGCATGTATTCAGTCATCAGTTGCAACCAAGTTCCTTATCTAACTGTTACAAGGGGGCTGCCAATTTGCGCTACCAGAGAGCAATTAGAGTGCTACTTGAGGACACAACCACAGACAGATCAGATAGTCGGCTTGGGGATTTGATGTAACAACCTTTTGGGTACACAAGTCACATGCTTTAACGGCTTCAGAGCTATCCTTATACACAAAGAAAAAAGCTTATAAAAGGATGGTAAATAAATAATAAGATCCCAAGCAGATCATTTACTAAAATGTATGAAATCTGTAAGTCTGCAAAATGAGATGAATATAAACACAATTTCTTTAATAGCAAAATACACAATAACAGTAGAAAACAACAATCATTCATTGACCATTTCATGGACAAAGCGATTAATTTTTTCATAACAACATAAGAACTCAAATTTAATAATCTATCTAAACTGAGTCGACAGTGGGAACATTTCAACCATTATATCGGGATTTGATATTTCTCGATAAGGATTGCGACATCGCAGGCACGGTACTCTGATCCTAGACCTGTAGTAAACGGGCAGCTCCAGTCGGTGTAGGATCTGTAACGCTGTTACACAGGATTATTACCCATTAACACATGTGATCTGCTGCTGTAACCCTTTAACCCTCACCCCTTCTACCACTCCAGCTGCTCCAGTAATTCTCTCGCTAAACAGCCCGTCTGCTCCTGCCGGCTCACTATCTTTGCTTTTAGGCACCATAGCCATTCACACAAAGTTGTACGAACCCTTGAATAAGTGATGCATAGTAACTCTCAAGTAAAATAGGCTTTGGTTGCTTTACTTTGAAAACAATTAGAGAGCATATTTTCCAAGGGCAATGGTCCTCAATGGCTGGTAATAAGGCACACACCTGATTTCTCATGTAAAACCGTCAAGATGGGACACTGAACTCTAGAGTACACACCAAGAAAAATTCACAGTCTTGCACATGATCTTTACATAACCCAGGCTAAGAGTGAAGTGGCCCCAAGCCACACGGGTCTAAGCTTAGTTTAGTTTTGGGTTTTTCCCCTTAGGAATGAAGGCGGGTAAGCTGATCCTAGCTCTGTGCTTAAGTGCAGTGTCTTCCCTGAATATTAAACCCTGCAGTGCTAACTTTGGAGGAGATGACTATTTCAACAACGTAAGACATGATCCATTTGACCTCCGGCTGCACATGATGCGCAATGATGGATGTTTTTGATGAAAATGTGCTAACAAACACGTTTTTAATTTAACGTATAACTAACCCATGCTCTGCTTTCTCCTACACTAGAGAGTAAACTCTCTTCAGTGCACTTAGAAGTCCAATATTAAAGGAACATGACAACAAGCACTGATTGGCCAAACGTGCGGTGTTAGTAACCTGGCTGACACAAACTGTTTGTTTATGCTGCTACCCTACCTAAATCTGTCCTAAACATGTTGATATATCCCTCAAAATATACCTACTCTTTTAAAATGTTCTTTGCCTTGTATTCGTAATTCACTCTACATATTATACTCTTAGGTTTAAAAAAAACAACCAAATTGTCTTGTTTTTGCACCACTGGATTTACAGGCGCCTGGGTAAGTCTCTGTGCAGAATAAAAAGCTTACTTAATGTTTTAGGTAAGATTGGACCCTGGCACACAGCCTGACCACTGCAGCACAGATGACCTACAAGTAATCATTGCAGAAGTGACCCGGGCTACATGTAAGCATGGGCACCAGTGCCCAAGCACTTGATCCAGATAATCAGTGATGATCCGCTTTGTATGTATGGAGGACAACAGTACATCCAGTTACTGGAATGTTTATTTTGATGCCAGTAAAACACCCTCTGTTCATTGGGGGAATCAACAGGAAAGACTTCCAGTACTGTCTATATTACTCTGGGTAAGAACAACCCACAAACTGGCCTATGCGTGGTCCAGCAGTCTAAGAAGCGGCGTGGGTTTCAATCTGGCCTATAGTTCCCGGTTTTTGAAAAATAAGACATTTAAAATATCCGGAAATATACACCAATCAGCCAATATGAGCACCTGCCTAGTATTGTATAGGTACCGCTTTGTCGCTAAAACATCTGCACCAAGTCATTAGCTGCAGTTCCTTTAAGTCTGGTAAGTTGCGAGGTGGGGCCTCCTGGATCGGACTTGTTACTCCAACACATCCCACAGATGCTCATTTGGATTGAGTTCTGCGGAATTTGGACTCCAAGTCAAGATATTTTGTACTCGTTGTTGTGTTCCTCAAACCAATTGTTTTGCTTTGTGGCAGGGCGCATTATCCTGCTGATAATGCCATCAGGGTATGCCGTTTCCATGAAAATTGGTCTGCAACAATGCTTGGGTGGGTGGTACGTCTCAAAGTAAAATCCACATGAATGTAAAAAGAAAACTTGACTCATTAGACCAGGCCAACTTCTATTGCTCTGTGATCCAGTTTGGGTGCTCACATGCCTATTGTAGGCACATTCGGAAGTGGACAGGGCTCAGCATGGGCACCCCAACCCATACGCAACACACAGCAATGCACTGTGTGTTCTGACACGTTTTTATCAGAACCAGCATCAACTTTCTCAGCAATTGGAGCTACAGTAGCTCGTCTGTTGGATCAGCTCCACACGTGAATCAAGGAGCGATGGCAGCCCATGACACTGTCGCCAGTTCAATGCTTTTCCTTCCTTGGACCTCTTTTCATAGGTACTGACCACTGCAGAACAAAAACACCCCACAAGAGCTCCGACCCAGTCGTCTATTCATCATAATTTGGCCCATGTCAAAGTCACTCAGATCCTTTACCCTTGCCCATTTTCCCTGCTTCCCCACTTCAACTTTGAGGATTTTTTTCCACTTTCTAATATACTGTATCTCACCCACTGACAGGTGCCATAATAATGAGGTTATCAGTATTATTCACTTATGACAGTGGTCATAATGTTATCGCTGATTGGTGTATACAACCGTTAAAAAGTTTGGGATTACTTTGAAATGTCCTTTTCAAAAGAAAAGCTAATGTTTTGTCGACGAAAATAACCTAAAATGTATCAGAAATACATTGTCAACATTGTACATATTCTGAAAGGCTAATTGTTTATTGGAAACCCCTTTTGCAAATATGTTAGCACAGATGAAAACTGTTCAAACAGCAGTAAAACTGTCCTTCTTTAGAATTGTTGAGTATTTGGAGCATCAGCAATTGCGGGTTGATTTCAGATTCTAAACAACCCGAAACAAAACTTTGATCTTTCATTTGAGTGTCTAGTTTTACACAGTTCTCAAAAACAGTTCTCAAACACAGTTCTCAAACACAGTTCTCAAACACAGTTCTCAAACAGAGTTCTCAAACAGAGTTCTCAAACACAGTTCTCAAACACAGTTCTCAAACACAGTTCCCCAAAGTTCCTCTACTGGCAGCTTCATAATATAGTTGCTGCACCAGTCTCAATGTCAACAGGACGGAGGCGACCGGGGTGCTGGCCTGGAGAATTATTTGACAAATTCAAGGTTTAAAACACACAATTATTTCAATTATAAATCATTATCTCTAACCTTGTAAATTCTTTCTTCAATATTTCCTTTTCAAACTCGTTCCATGTATGCTTTAATGAAAAACAAGGACATTTCTAAAAGTAGCGTATGTATTTCTATATTTCTTTATTTTTATTTTCTTTCTTTTCTTTCTCCCACACTGAATCTGAATCAGACCAAATAAAGCACAGTTCAGTGTGATGTAGAACACACCTAATGCGTCATCGTTATTTTTATTTTCTCTCTTTTCTTTCTCCCACACTGAATCTGAATCAGACCAAATAAAGCACAGTTCAGTGTAATGTAGAACACACCTAATGCGTCATCGTTTTTATTTTGACATTTATTTTACCAGGGAGACACATTGAGACCAAGGTTTCATTTTCAAGCTTGCCCTGGGAACATCAACTCAAAAATACCATAATAATTAAAGACAAATGCAGTAGATATAAAAAGTCTACCCACATAAAATTGCCAGGTTTTTGTGATGTTAAAAATGAGAGAAAGATAAATCATGTCAGCACTTTTTCTACCTTCAGTATGGCCTATAATGTGAACAATTAAATTGAGGGGGAAAATAAAAAACTTACAATACACTGGTTGCTTAAGTCTGCACACCCTTAATTTGTTGAAACCTTTAGATTTTATTACAGCACTTTGTTTTTTGAGTAGGAGTGTATTTGCATGGCACATCTTGACCTGGCAATATTTGCCCACTCTTTTTGCAAAAGCCAAATCTGCCAAATCTGGCCCCGGGGTTGGCCCGGAGGACGAGGAGCTGGTCAGTCAGGGCGCCGGCGATGAACATCCCGTAACAGACCTGGTTCCAGCACATCCTTCAGTGTCACCAAACATCTCTCCTTTGGACGGTAACCCTCCCACTCCTCCATATATTTGAGCCAATGTCTCCACTCAGTCAGGGCTTTGACAATGGCTAACAGCTCCCTATTGTCTACGTCATAGTTTTTCTCCATCCTTCTTCTTTGCCCAAAATAATCTCGAGGAGGCGGAGAATGTGGAGTGGCGAATCTACCCTTGCCGCAAAGACTCAGAAATGTATGTGTCCATCGCCTCAGTCTCCTCTTGTAACAGGAGATACACATGACTATAATGCAGTACTGAGTATCTGTAGATCTATCGCGCAATCCCCCTGGCGATAGGGTGGTAATTATTTGGCCATCTTTTAGTGAAAGCTGGGGCCAAATCACTGTACTCAGGAGGTCAGGAGGAATACGCACCAGAGAAACATTGCATGGACTTTTCCACCGATGTCGCACCGACGGAAGCACCCAAACACTTCCCCTGACACTCCCACGACCACCCCATCAGAGCCCCCAAGCAGATTCAGATGGAGTGCCCGAGCCACAGGTGGAGGAGAGTTCAGCAGTGATACCTTGAGGATCCTGGTCTCCAGACGTTGCATGGTCTCGACCATGATGTTTATCGCCGCGCCCAGTAGGCTGATTATTGTTGCGTGGCTCCATGGTCGACAGTCTTCGGTCAGGTGTGGAATTCTGTCATGCTCAGTGAAGTGTATGTAGAAGGATGCAGCTGCGCACACGATCAGCTGGCGTTTTGTTGTAATTTAATAAATGAAATGCACCACAGTAGCAACGCTGAACCTAAAGTACACACTAGCACTTAAAACAATAAACAATGCAACACAGCGCATAAACTTTTACTCCTTTTAACGGACAGATAATTATCAAAACTGACACGTAACATATAACAATTACACACAAAGACATGACCAAACACAGGGAACCTATATATTCTTACTAATGAGGGATACCAGGTGTGCGTAATGACAAGACAATGATGTGATGGGAGGAACGGTGGCGCTAGAAGACCTGTGAGGACGAATACCAAATCCTGTCCGCAGATGGCGGTAGAGTAGCTTCGGAGGGAGCTGTGACACCAGGTTTCAAATGATCTGCCCTTATAGATTTCTTAGAGTCTAAAGATAATAAGGCATCAACGACTTCCTTATGATAGAATTGTCTGAATGTAAACCTGGACCACACATTCTCAGTGTCAGCTAACAGATTTTCTTCAACTGAATCCAGGCCACACTATAATGTTTTACATTTTTAATGTTATTAATATTTGTTTAGGAATGTAAGAGGATGTAAATATATTGACTTATGTAGGCAAAATAGTTACTAATAACCCTGGAGAGATAGATGTTGGAGAATGGGTTTTACCTTCAGCTTCAGGAAATTAAAACTCACCCCTATGTACACACACAAATGCACACACACACACAGGCCACTTTCAGTCCAAAAGCCTGTTGTCCCTGAGGACTGGTGGTGGTCTCAGGGTCCCGGTAGTGCTGTGCTGGTAGGGAGGTGATCTATATTCATTGGTCGGGTTTGGAGGGGGCATGCTGTCATAGCCTACCCCCACGACAGGCCCGAACGAGGGACTAGTTTGTGTTGGTGTGTGTGCTTGTGGACACTGCAAGTCCTAATGCCGGCTGACAAAGATGAATGGTTGTTGGCCGCTGGGCTACAGAGACCAAGTCTCACAGTGAGTAGATGGGAGGAGGTCGGTCATCTGCATGCGGGGGGAGGACATGATGGAGAACGGGATACGACGCCACGGATAGACAGAGTGGAAGGAGAGAACCAGAGAGAAAGGATGGTAAGACTGATGTGTGATGAAAAACAGAAAAAGGAGACGGACACAAACAGAGCAAAAGAGAGAAGGGAGAAAGTTCAATCTAAGATAAAAAAAGGCTAGCGGAAGGGCCATCTCCATACTGTACACACTTGATGAAAGGGAAACCATGTCTTTTTACAGACAGTGATTGTGGCAAAGATTTGGGAGGAATTGATAGGGGAAAACGTCTTAAAGGTCATACCGGACATCTCATAAATGACTTACATGTAAAAATTATGAAAATGGGGAGATGGAAGAGGCCATGGGAGAGATGGGATGTGGTTGGAGAGAATGACAGGAAAGAGAGCAGGTACACTGAGTTTAATCAAACTGTGGTGACAGGTTCTAATGAAGCTTGCTCATGGTTATTCATGATTGTTCATTGAGTCTTCCTAATGCAGACTCTTTCAGCAGGTATGTGTCCCAAAGCAGGCCTCTAAGCACTCCAAAATAGTGCACTTGACAATGAGTATAGAGTGATGCATACTGGGTTAGTTTACCACCACCTGTGTGTTTTCTAGAGTGATAAAATAGTATATATATACTATTTAAATATAATAACTATAATAAAGTATTCAAATTTGGCCACTCAATTCATACTTTAGTATACTAAACGAGTATGATTGGAAAATGTATTTCATATTCATATATAATACTCTTTGAAATGAATGTTGCATGTGAAATCCTGTTGACACATATTCATCCATACCCAGGTTCACACCCGCTCATTCACTCTCACTGCCATTTTTGCATTCTTCCAGTGTTCAAGTGTTGAAAAAAATCTGCTGGCTTTTAGATTACCATCGTACCAATCAGGTGAACCCACAAACTACAGAATATGACAGACATTTGATTGTCTGTATTTCTGATGCGTTTAAAGTTGTTTGTCAGATATACATCTTTCACACACACCCAACGTCCATTCTGTATCCACAGGGTATCCCTTGTATTTATGCAGCATATGCACCAAGCTGCTTCCCAGTATAGCCCTGTAGCTCCTTGTCTCTCCTCCACTCACAGCGATTAGCGCTACCGTGTCACACTAATGGGCAAGGAGAAACAGAGGGAGAACGGAGGAAAGGAAAATGGTGGGAGAGAAAGTGGCAGAGAGACTAAATGAAAAAAGGAGTGAGACAAATCGCATAGTGGAGAATGAGTGGAGAAGGGGGGGATAAGGGAGTAGAAAAGCTGAGGAAATAACGGATGAGATGTAAGGGACAACAGAAGAAATGAGGTAGAGAGAGAGAGAGCAATGAAGAAAGTGTGGAGGGAACAAGAGAAAACTAGAGAGGAGTGAAGAGTTAGAGAGAAAAGGAGTGTGATTAAAAGAAAGAAGGAAAAAGGTTGAGGCAGAAGTGTATAAGGAAAAAGAGGGCTAATTCTTGACGCTGGAGGTCTGTCAAGGTTGGGTCAGTTACCTGGTCTCCCAGTGGGACAGGGTTACTTACAGCAGTGGGATGGGGGACAGAATATACTCACCCATGTGTTGTGAGGAGCTGCCATGTTTTTTTTAACTGGCCTATCATAGGGCCAAGGGATCAGAGGTAGGTAGAAAAGGATAAGTGGAGAAGTGACTATTTCTAATAACATATGGTTGGCAACAGATACTCCGCAACAATGAAAATGTAACACGGAAAGTGATTTCCAATGCAATCTACTGTACATAAATTGCTACATCTACAATGGATATAAAAAGTCTACACACCCCACTGGTCATTGGTCAAGTTTTTATTTTTTATTTTTCCCCCTCAATGATTTTAGTTTGTTTTTAAATTGAAATGTTCACGTTATAGGTCACATTGAAGGTAAAACGTTCTAAAATATCTTCTCTTTGTCTCTTTTTTCAAATCAGAAAAACCAGGGGAATGTTTACTTTTGATATCCACTGTATGGCCATATGTGCCTAAATTCTAAACTAAATTCTAATGAACAATTGTGGGCATTCCATTATCATTGTCATGTTTTGACAGATGAACTGATCATTTCAAGGATATCCCTATGATTTGCTGTGTGTTTAAACAGTAAATTAATGCATGTAACATGTCAAATTTGCAAGTTGGGGATTTATGTTTATGAATGATGATCAGTAATAATTCCAGTAGCCATTTATAAATCATTTACTCCAGTCCTTGTGCTCTAGGCTAGATTGCTAAAGGAAATTGGTGTGAATGGGGGAGGGGCAGAGGGCAAACGGTCACCATGGCAATGCAAATGAACAACCTCCCCACTGTGTGGCACTGTCTTGGCAAGACAGACCTGTATGTCATTGCAGTGGGGTAGCATGAGTTAGCTGTACAGCCATTCATAAATAACCTCTGGATTTACACAAGGAAAATAGGTATTGTGTAAGTGTATCTGTTTGTGAAAACAGAGACACACAGAGAGTGAAACATAGACGGACAGGCAGACTAAAAAATACGGGTACATAAAGACATATAGAGGGAGAAAAAGGAGGTAACGGTAAGTTGTAGCATTGGTGGTAGAAATGCAAATGTAACCCCACTCAGGCAATTACATGAAGTTGGTTATTTCACAGAACCCACCAACCATTCTCCAAAGAAAATATTAATATAGTCATACAAAACTTTAGCTGTATGTTAATTTTCTATATTTTGTCATATAAATTATATATGTGGTCTTTTTTCTCCATCATGACCTCTATGGGGCACCGTGGTGACATGGCGCCTCAATAAATTAGGTGTAATTAGCCGTACCTGAGCACATTTGTATTAGACGATACTTTGCCATAGAGATGGACCTGGCTATTTGGTCAGTCAAAATTAATATGACCTTGAGTTTGAATTGTTCTCTGCATAATACATTTTCCCCACAATACAGGACTGAGGCCAAGGGTTTTGGAAAGTGCCACCCAGCTAGACAGAGCAACTTACAGTATTGAGGGCATATCTGTTGTACTAGCCAGCCAGCTAGTTAGCAGGCCACTTGGCTGCACTAAAATACCCAGGGAAAAAAACTTTCTTGGCGAAAAGTTTGGATGGTAGAAATTGACAGTTGATATATGTATATTTTAATCAACTAATCTCACCACATGATCAACAATGATGGCACGGACATTAGAGACAACAGTTGTGCCTCGCGCTCTTTGAAGATCAAGGTTTTCACCGGGCCCATGTCTACCTCTCCGACACCTCTGTTGGTGCCAATGCCCACTTCTATGACAGTTCCCATGTCCACCACCCCTCGGATGGATCTCTAGTCAATGACCTCTGCCTATGCCTTGTTGTCGATCCTGCTCTATGTTAAAAGAATGTGCCAACACATACACTCTCCCCGTTTTTATGGTGACCAATTACTTTAAGGTTTCGACTGTTAAACCAAAAGTGTTAAACCACGGGGTGTGTGCAGAGGTCTACAAGCTAGGCAAAGAAGTAAACCTCACGAACCATCTCTCCAAAGTCTTTTCCTAGCTAATGTTTGGTCCCTGGCGATTAAAATGAATGAAATACAACTAAGGAATATATCAGAGAAAAGGAGGGACTGCAACGTGATGATTTTTACCGAAACGTGGCTTAACAACAGCATGGATAATACTATCTGCCTTGAAAACCTCTGTCTTTCGCTGTGATCGTACGGCAGCCGACTCCGGTAAGAACAGGGGTGGTGGACTCTGTGTGGTGTATCAACACTAACCTCATCAGGAGCACTGCTCTGCCAATCTGGAATATGTTATGGTTCGCTGCAGGCCCTTTTACTTGCCTGTTGAGTTCACGTCCATTGTTGTTACAGCAGCCAACATTCCACCAGATGCTACGGCTAAGCTAGCGATTAAAGAGCTGCAAGCTTCCATTAGCATTCAAGACTGCTATTCCCATTGCCGTTTTAATTGTTGCAGGGGATTTTGACCACTCTAGCTTTAAGACTGTTTCCCCAAATTTCACCAAAATGTTCCTGCAGGACAAGAGGAGACAATACCCTCGACCATGTGTACACTAACATTACGGAGGCTTACAATATCACAACCCAAGCGCAGACACAGAGGCGGAGACCAGGTAATGAATAGCAATGTTTATCAAATGGATAATTCAGAACGTGGACAGGGAGAGTTTCGGTACAGGAGAGTTGGCTGGTTCGTGGTCGGGGGCAGAGGGCAGGCTGGGTTCGGTAACACAGAGGATTGTACTGGGGTTCATGCAAGCTTGGGGTCAGGATACGGACACGGTCAAACACTTGGAACGGAAAGCAACAACATCACTACAGCTCCAGTTTCAATAGGGGCATCAAGACGGCCAAACACGCCCACAAACTGAGAATCAAGGAGCATTTCCACAACAACTCTGACCCTCGACGCATGTGGCAGGGCCTTCAACCCATCACTGACTACTGACTTCATGCACCTTCTACACCCGCTCCGACGGGGGACAACCAAGACCCAGCCATTAAATTTAAACTCTCCCCCAGACGTCGTCCCCTTCAGTCTGTCCAGCGTTGACATATATTCTGCACTCAGCAGGGTGAACGCACGCAAGGCATATCCTCAGGGATGTGCTCAGAGCATGTGCTGAGCAGCTGGCTGGGGTCTTCACGAACATTTTCAACCTGTCACTCTTCCTAGTGGTTGTCCAATGTGCTTCAAGGCCACAACCCCTGTGCCAGTGCCGAAGCAGTTGATTGCGTCATGCCTAAACATCTTTCGAGCTGTTGTGCTCACACCCACAATCATGAAGTGCTTTGAAAGACTTATTGGCTCACCTCAAGTCCTGTCTCCCTCCAACTCTGGACCCATATCAATTCTACAGATCTACTGAGAACGTCATCTCCATTACTGTCCACTCGTCCCTGACCCACCTGGATAAAACAACACCTATGTGAGATGCTGTCCATAGACTTCAGCTCAGCATTCAATATATTCATCCCCTTTAGGCTGGTTACCAAACTCCCGATCAGCCCCTCTCTTAGCAACTAGACTCTAGACTCCTAATCAAAAGACATCACTCTGTCAGGTTGGACAACCTCCTCCACCCTGACCCTGAACACAGGTGTCCCACAGGGCTGTGTGCGTAGACCACTCTTGTACTCCCTCTTCACACATGTCTGTGTATCTCTACACAGCTCTAATACCATCGCGAAGACCAACAGTAGTTGTTCGAAACAGTGACAACGACAAGGCAGTCTACAGAGAGGAGATGTACCTAGTGGCTTGGTGCGCAAATAACAACCTGGCCATCAATGCCAAGAAAACCAAAGAACTGATTTTGGATTACAGGAAGAGAAATACAGTGGAACGACCCTAGAAGCGGGTTGTGAAAACCACCCAGCGCATCATTAGTGCACAGCCCTGTGTGGCATTATCAGGGATCTCTCACACCAGAGCCATAAACGGTTTGACCCCCTGCCATCAGGCAAGAGTTACAGATTGCTACTCACCTGGACCAGCAGGCTTAGGAACTGTTTCTTTTCTACTGCTGTTAGCATACTGAACTCTGAAACCCTTCGGTAACCTTCCATTCCCACTGCTAACTAATTAATTCAATCAGATTTTTTCACAATGCGTAGGCCTACTGTTGTACTCTGATTGCTCAGCACAGTATCGTTTTTGTGAAATAGACACGATTTTTGTTCCAAAATTTGTGACATCCACACGTAAAAGGTCGTTTTTTCGTGTCCTGGACACGATTTTCTTGAGGTGTTGAAAGCAAGTGTCGTGATTGGTTGACTCAACTTGCATTTCAAACAGGAAGTGGGCGTAGCTTGAATTGTAAACACGACGGACTTAACTTTCTGGAATATAACTCTTTTTATTACTATAAATTTTAAACGAAACCCTGACTCTTACTCTTGCCCTAACCTTAACCAATACCTAACATTTCGATTTACTTATTTGTTTAACGTGTTGTTGACCAAAAACGTTTGTTGTGCTTTTTTGTGTGTGTGTGACGATTTTCCATGGAATCCTAAATATTATGTGTCCTGTACACAAAAAAACTAATCGTGTCCAGGACATGAAAAAAAGAACTTTTACGTGTGCATGTCACAAATTTTGGGTACAGAAATCGTGTCTATTTCACGAAATCCTGTGATATCGTGTTGGATTGCTACCTCTTGCCTACAGACTGCTTTTTACTTGATCTGCCATTTGCACAAACTAGAATTGCAATTCACTTCATTGTTGAACTGAATATATGCACATTTACTTATCCATGTCAATTCCCTATCCTCACTCTGTTCTTTTGCACTTCTGGTTGGATGCTAACTGCATTTTGTGTGGAATTCACACATTTTACAGAATTTGACTGGCAGGCCTATTTAAAATATGGGTTTTCAAAATGGTTCAGTGATCAACCATTGGTAGCAGTTTGAGAGTTGTGAGGTTTTACAACATAGTTGCAATAATAGTACCAAGCAATAAAAAAAACTGTATTAAGACATTATAAATTATACATATCATATAAATAGTGTACCACACGATTACATTCAATGTAAACCTCAAGTAGGCTATGAATAGCTGCAAGGATAACTGTTCTGGTCAATACGTATTTATTAACATGAAAGCCAAGTCTCCCAATTCAGCCGCAGCTATTCTTTATAAAAAAACTGCTCGCCCAGTTAATTTCTGAAGTAGGTCAGAGTTGTTATATAATTGAAGTTGTAAAATACAATACATTTTGTATTCATATTTTAACAAATATTGCTGTATTTTTTACCCTGTCCTTTGTTCATTTGTTCTAATAAATAACAATATTGAAATTAAGAAGTTTTGGATTATTCTTTTTTACAAATTACAACCGGGGGCACCCCTGACATCTGATTGGCCACCCTGGGTGGCACCCCAAAATTTTGTTTGCTACTGGCAGTTTGTTGCTGATTGACATCTCATTTTACCTTTTGTTGAAAGAAGTGTTTATTTTGCTGCGTTGCAGCGCATTATTCAAATCGAGGCCTAGGAAGAGAGAATGGAAACTGGATGCGAGATACAGAAGAATATGAAGAACGTTTAGCAGAAGAGAGAATATTTCCACAGCTCTACAAGCTCTTTCCGCGATTGAAAAAAGCATAATATTTGAAGTAAGTATTAAGGTTTGCATCGGGTTTAGGTTTCCTGAACATTTTTGACGAATGTTTATTAGCTGTGTTAACGTTAGCACTTCGACTTCATTAACAGACAAACTGAGACAATTACAGTAATCAGATAAGATGACAACAGCCTGAGAAGGGCTGTCGTGTACGCTCTTAAAAAGGTTATGTTATGTCTGAACACATTTGTCGGAATTTACCATTTTTTATCTGCTTTTTAAGGCGATGGCGAGCCAAGGAAAAGTTATTTCAGAATCAGCTTCCACAGAGCTTATCCTATCACTCTGTGAACTAGCTCTAGATCTAAGGTGTGGAAATATACTCTTAACAGAATCACAGCTCCATAAAGTAAAGAGACAAAAAAACATCATATATATGGCTAGTAAAAACACAAACTATGGAGAAAAGAAAAAACCATCAACCAAATCTGGAGGTTTCCTACTACCCTTACCAAGTCTGGCATTACTGTTAAAAACCAGTCTAATTGCTTTGAGACACAGGTTAACGACATGGATCACGCTGGTATCTACCCAGGTCAGAGACGGGTGTTGGTGTAGCGAACTTTTTCAAGGCTGATCAAAACACAGGTTGATCTGGACAATTTGTACAATGTGCCTACGAGGAGCAGGAACATTTTTGAATATAGGATGCACAGAAAAAATTATGAATAATAGAATGATCAGGTCTAAAGATTTGACATCATGGACTTTAAACAGGGAATTTATCTTTAAAGGAGATGTTTTGAAGGGATCACACCTTCTGGATTTGATTAAAAGTGTGACAGCTACCGCCAAAATTGTCGACGCTAGAAGACCCCTGGGTTGGGGGGAGTATATAACTTATAAGATATATTTGTACAAACAAAGGTCTGGAGATGAACAGAAACATTGAGCCACACCAGGGTTGTCTAATTCTTTGACACTTACACTGACATCTGACATTTTTGATACAAACTTAGAAACGAACACATAATTTCTTCAAAAATTATCAGTATTTAAACACACTTTGGAACTCCTGTCATTTTATAGAGAAAGAACACACAATGTTGGCCACACGTATTTGAACTCACATCCTGAACATGTTTTTAACTGAATTACACACTCATGCGGAAATACATTGATTGATCCTATGGCACTGTAGTAACAGACTGTGTTCAAATTTAAATTTTTTGTTGAGATTTCAGTCCACTAGTTCAAATGCGTTTTCATCCCGAGAAAAATGTTCTCCATGAATGCAGGTTTTGAAATTATTTCAGGGCCACTTCTCAGTCACCTTTCAAATATAAAATGTAGGCTATTTTTCTAGTGTAGCTCAAACTTAAATTGTTTGGATAGATATCTCTCAAAGAGTTACTAAGCAGCTTTACGCAAAAACCTCTGTCATCGATCCAGGTGTTTTTATCCGGCTTGCAGGTCAACAACTTATTTCAATGGAATCCTACAGTTGAATTTATCAGGCTAACCAAGCCATTTGACGAGGCTCATCTTTTTCCCTTTCTGTATTTTCTCACCCAGTATTGCTTCCACTTTAAATGTTTTTGTCACGTTCTGGCACAGCAGCCAGCCGTGCCAGTTGATCCAACGTCTACTCTCCTCAGATTTCATGACTGTTACCTTTTTTTTTCCTAATCACAGGCTTTATTTAAGTTCCTGCTTTCCTAGCGTATCCTGTTCGACAATGTTGCTTGTTCTGTTCTGTATATGTTCCTGTCTGGTTTAGTTATGTTTTAGTTAAAGGTCAGTTGTTGACGCTGCGCTTGTGTTCGGTCTCCATGGCTGCAAATGTGCCATTTTTATATCTGCCACATTTTTGTATTGCAATTCCTGTTCATAAAAGGTGTCATCAATCTAATCATCCTAATAATATTTCATTTTTATTTTCAGAGTAGCCTGCTCTGAGTGTTTGCCAGTCAGTCTTCTGAGTTAACACAACCCTGAGGTGTGTGTGTGTGTACATAAACCACTAGTCATTCTGTTGACAATGTATATACGATATCTATCGGATATTCAGGATCAGGCTGGTGACCACCTGTGTAGGTTCTGTCTATTGTTTGTCGCTATAGATGTCTTGACATGCACTAAAACATTAAAAGCGTTTCTGTTTAATCTGTAGAATATTACTACACATTTGCTTTTTCCCTTATTGGGACCAGGAAGCCATGAAACGGAAGCATGCGTGAAGGCACAAATATACACACATGCATAGACACACGTCAGCATTCCTCTCTGGCCCCATAGGAATGAGAGGTTAAGTGCTGTGTGAAATCTAAGTGACCCCTTAGAGATGCCCTCACCTATGCGCACACACACACACACGCACGCACGCACGCACACACGCACACACGCACACACGCACACACGCACACACGCACACACGCACACACGCACACACGCACACACGCACACACGCACACACGCACACACGCACACACGCACACACGCACACACGCACACACACAAATAAAATGAAGCACAAACGTAGAAAGTTATTACTCCTAAAGGGCACCAACCCTCGTCCCTCTTGAGCATCTGTCACAAGTTGCAGACCTGGCCTATTTCCAAGAACAGAGCAAAAGACAACATAAGCTCATGCACAAGCCTGGATTCAATCCAAGACAGGGAGCAAATAAACAGCTGACAAGTGTGTCCGCTTTTCAAATGGACATTTGTTGTAGCCTTAAAATGACATGTTGCTTTCCTTATTGTGAAAGCAGTCAATAAATACACATACAATGACACTGTTTGCTGTATCATGCCAAACATGTTTGGCTTGATAATGACCGATGGAGCTGGCAAGCGAACAAACAGGTCTGTAATAATGGTGTTCAAATTTTTATGTGAAGGATAACATCAGTGTCGTTTGAGCAGGTGCTTGAATAAAACCTAGTAACAGTTGTATACATTTTCCAGTGTACTGTATATCATTGGACCCAGCAGGAATTGAACCCGCAACCAATTTGCTTCATTGTGCTTTTTAGACCGAGGCAACGAAAAACCACAGTTCTCTTTAAGTTGTGGATTTGGTCTCATTGTGCCGTAATGACCACTGTGGTGTTTGGATGCGATTTTGAAGCATGCTTGAGTGAATGTGGGGTCATTTTACACACCTCTCTTCAATTATTCATCCTCTGTGACATGCTCTGCTTTTATCACCCAATCAACAGAGGGAAGCAATGAAGAAGAGGGTGAGGGGAGGGAGAGTGGCTTGAGGTAGAGGAAAAGGCTGACGCATCCAAGAGCTCTCGAAAACACTGCCCACCACCCGGTGAGCTCCATTAGCTCCTGGACTTACGGAAGTATATAATGGCATTACGGATGCACACATATGCACACAGTGTCAACGCATGCAAACAGTATCCCAAACACTTACCATGCACAGGCCTCGACACACCCTGGTTTGCTTGTACAAGCATGCACCCACCCTCTGACCAACGACAATGAAAGACAGCCAGAACAGAGTACAGCTAATGACAGCTTAAGCATGTCGATGGTATCTTTTCTGAAGATACTATTTGCAGGGGCTAGACAAGTCCCTATATGGGTAGGCAAACCTGAAGATGGTAAATTAGCTACACCTTAATCCCATTCCCTGAAGATTTTATCAACCCATCTGAATTCACTTAAACCCACATAGCAGAATTCACAATGTGACTCCCCCACCAAAGCTTTTACCAATAGGAGTGTCTAGGTACACAAAGAATCCCGCGAAGGAAAAGCCAATGTGTAAACAATGCTATGGGTGGTTATAATGAACGTACCGTGTAATAAATGCCTGGCTTGCCACAGAAGTAGTCGTTTGATGGAATCCTGTACTTAGATTTAATGTCATTCATTCATTCACTATATTGGTAAATTAATCCTGGATCTGTGGTAACTCCATGTACCTAGAGCAGCATTAAATCCTCCTGACCACCTCCCCACGATGTTCTCTAGTGGCCTCTGGGCACAAGGTAGAGAAGAAAACCCAATGTCCTACTGCTCCCATCACTCTCGCTTCTTCCATACTCTTCTCTTGTCTGCACACAAACAGGCATGCACTCAAAAGAAAATAATGAAAATATTAGTCCAATTACAGTATTAGCTCAGGTGTGAAGTGAGCTGGGCTTGAGGATGGAGCAGGAAGGTTTCCCAAACGCAATGTACACAGACAAAAAAATGGACAGACAGCAAATATCTGAAACATTATTGCTACCAATATCTTCTCTGAGGTCTTCTTGTGAAAACATCCTATTGTATCTATCTCGGCTCCAAAGTGGCGCTGCGTTCTAAAGCTTAACTGTGCGGTTGCTTTTGACTTGTGACTGGGAGCTCCATCCACAATGAATTTTTATTTACCTTTATTTATCCAAGGAGACGCAACATTGCGAACATCAACTCACCTTTAAATGGAAGCTGTATGCACTTCACATGATGATACCACATTTACGGATGAGCAGAATGAAGAGGATAGGAAGTGTGTAAATATTGGTATATTGGGTTGTTTTCAGTTTCCGTACTGTTGCTTTTGAGCAGGAAATAAAGTAACTCATGACAAGGTTATACCACAAAGAGTGTCAAGACTAGGCTTATATTTCCCGTAGCAACTCATCTATAGAACAGAAGGTGTGATGAAGGCTACCATTTCCATTTGTGCAAATAAATAGCCTGTGTCCAATATTACAATCTATCGCCTGTGTAGCGTGTTAAGCTTTGGTCCAAACAAGTGCACTGGGCAGAGTGCCATTTCAGACAATCAACCGACTTAATGATGATAACCTAAACATTTCAAAGATGGATGACCAACTAGAACCCTCAACAGTCATTCACTAACAGAAATAGAGCTTGTGTGCTATGACGTTGTGTGTGTGTGTGTGTGTGTGTGTGTCATACAGTACATCTTAGTAAATTAGCTGGCATTTGCATCCTTTGAAAGACCTTGAGAGCTGTGGAAAAACGAGGCAGGTGAGAAAGCTCCTGGAATCCTTTTGCTTCCCAGCACAGACCATTGTTGTCGTTTTCTCCCCCGGCCGGCATAGAGGGAGAAAAGATCCCATTATCCCAGCCCAAGCCTGTTCTCTCCATTTAACATTAAAAAAGGGGCCAAAACGAAGGGGGAATATTCTCTGTAAAAGCAGGATATCTCTGTGGCAGCCGAGCAGTTGTGTGCCAGCTGAAAGGAGTCCACTGGCTGAGGCGGCGTGGCGGTGCCCACCACCTGCCGGGGCCATTCTCTCCCTCTCTTTCTCCTCGCCGCCACTGTTTCTCTGCCATTCAGCATCAAGCACGGTGAGTCAGCAAACTCTGGGATCAATTCAGCCAAAGGGCTCAGGCGACAAGAGGAAAGAAGGGCATGAAAGAAGACGGGAAAAGATTAATATCTAGAATATAGAAAAGGATAGACTGAAAGAGAACTAAAAAAAAAGCCAAGACCTAGATACTGTATTTATTTTTGTATTGAAAGTGGCTATTCAAGGGGTGTTGGGGCTCAAGCTGCACCTGGTTATGCACTTTGGGGGTTTGGTATACGTAATGTTACATCTATGTCCTTTATGTTTGGATCTGTTGTTATGTAGGGATGGTGACAGTGAAAATGGTAATGGCAACGCACAGTTACAAATACAAATATATATCAGGATCTACGTATCTCTAACCAAGAGTGACAATGTTTTATAAGAAGCATACAGATGTAATTGGCTATAGAGGGACATTTACAGACACCGGAACGATCTGAACATTTTAATTGGTCCCTGAATCCGATGGGTTTAGTTTAATTAGTTCTAGAGATTTTAAGGTCGGGCTAAAGCCACACCCGAAGTTCAGTAACATTTGCCATTGGCTTTGTGATTCTGATTACCGGTAGAGATATGTTTTAAACACACAATATACAAAAAATATGACCTAAAATGCTGTTGGTTCTCAGCGGGCTGCAGGAACAGTGCCGACACACCAAAGGATTGAATTCTACAAGACCCCTGAAGGTGTTCTGCGGTATCTGGCAACAAGAGATTAGTAACAGTTCCTTTAAGTCCTTAAAGTTGTGAGGTGGATCCCCCGTGGATCAGAGTTGTTGGTCTGGAACATCCCACAGACGCTCAATCCGATGGAGATCTGGGTAACTTGAAAGCCAGGGCAACACAGTGACCTCTCCATAATGTTTCTCAATCGAACCCAAACAATGGGTGCATAATCCTGCAAAAAGATACCACTGCCATCAGGAATTACCAGTGGCATGAATAGGTGTACCTGGTCTGCAACATTATTTAGGTAGGTGGCACGTGAAAAATTTAATTCCACAATCCAACAGAACATTGCTCGGAGCTTCACACTGCATTCACCGACTTGTCTCCCCACAGAGCATTCTGTTGCCATTACTTCCCCAGAAAAGCTGGGCACACATCTGGCTGCCCATGTAAAAAAACCTGGATTCATCAAAACCGGACAACCGTTTTCCACTGCTTGCATGACCATTGTAGACGTTTTGTGACACATTCCTTTGTGGCCCTGGCACATCGATTAGCCTTGCTTGCGGTTTGTTCTTTGTCCCACCTCGAACCAACCTCAATAGGTAATTACTTTTGCTGAACGGGAACACCTGACTAGCCTTGTCGTTTCAGAGATGCTCTGATCCAGTCGTCTGGCCATTATTAAGGGTACTTCGGTGTTTGCACCTGCATGTTTCTTCTGCATCCAACACATGGACTACTGATTGTTCGATTATCATCTAATTCACCAGACCTTTACAAGTGGAGATTCTCAACGTTGTTTGGCAGGATTATTTGCCTAGTAGGCCATTATCCCAGAGTCGCCTCCTTACTGTTGACGGTGAGATTGGCGTTTAAGTAGAGGACCTGTGATGTGTCTCAAATTAGACACTAATGTATTTCACCTCTTGCTCAATGATGCAGCAAAACTGCAATGCAGTCAAGGCACCACTCGCTGGCATAAACACGTTTGATTGAGTGTGTATGAGTTTGGAGTGGATGTTTGGTGTGCATGGATAGACGTGTCCATGACATGTGCATGGGCCATGTTTCTCCCTCTTGCCTGCAGAAACATTGAGCTATCCGCCTTCAGTTTCGCCCCGAGAAGCAGATACCTTTCAGAAGTACCAAACCCCACTACACACTTCCCATCAATACCTCTGGTTTATTAATGAGGGATGTAACATTTCAATCCCCATATCAGGAGATTAAGCACGAGGACACTCACTGCAGCATAATGAACACTGTGCAATGCCACAACACAAAAATCTATTAAATAATCATCCGTTTTGTGCCCAGGAAAGTGCATCCCTTGGGCAAGTTCCACTCCCCCCAAAAGCATACAGAGAGGTGGTTGGTTGTGTGTTTTTAAGGAGTGATTACATAGAGATGGTTCAGGGTGTGTATCAGTAGGAATGGTCCCAAAAGCTCATTGCACAAGAACTCCAGACGGAAAGGATCAAGAGAGAACAGACAAACTGAGCCTATCTACTTCTGTCAGCCCTACCTAGTGGGCAATCTGACTTACCCACCCACACAGATGCATCAGGTCTTATGGATTCATTAAACAATACAATCAATAACTGATGAGTACAGCGCAATACACTCAGTGTAGTGAGTTTAGTATCAAATAACCACCTGAGTTGAAGGATATACTGTCAAGAACAGACTGATTTTATGATTTAAGCAACTGGTTTTTCAAGCTGACAAATAGTAAAGCATGTTACGAATTGCAAAGTCAACCTGTTGACCAATCGTGAACCGCCTTACTAACATGTGGCCAGTTTTGACCAATATAGAATACTGGTACTGAATGCTCAGTCTGTTTTACCACTATTTAGTTATGACCACTGGATACAATACTTTATCTCAAATAGTAATACAGACAGCTTTTAAAACTACCGGTAGCTAGTTGGGTAGTTCTGCCTTTCATAGCACATATTCTGTTGATTCAAGATTCAAGAATAGTATCCTATTGAAGTTGTTTGGGTGCGTTGGTGTCCATGGGTCAACTTAAACGTAACATAATTTTTTTTAAATGTAAAATTCTGTTCATAGTTATATTTTTATAGTGATATTTGTGTTTGTTTTAATTGACCGAGATGGTTTTTAGATGGTTATGAGATGATTACAAACCAAGGTGGTGTAGTGCAGGATGATGCCAAGAGCGAAGATAACCATTAGTGGTTTTTTATTATAAAAAAGAAACAGACATGAAAAAATTAACGGAAAATCAAAAGACAAAAGTAAAGTGGGCTTATTTTCCGCAACTACTATATACATAAAACATTTCAAACATATACTAACATCAAACAACACCCCTTTATGTACCCGTGACTTTGAAACATTATCCAGCAAAGAGAGAACACCCCCAGTGTCTGAAAGTCCTTTGCTAAATGCAAAATAAAAAGAGCTGTGCTCAATACAAAACAATCGCCAGAACACAGGAAGTGCACCCCACTAAACACCCTGTGTGCAACAAAACCTCAGCCTACGTGACAGTCTGGCAACTGTATGCATCTGTCCATTATTGTTGTTGATTTCATGAGTTGATGTTCCCAGGGCAACACATGCAATTGAGACCTATTTGCAAGCGTGCGCTGGAAACACCAACTCACAAATACCATAACAATATGCTTTTTAGAATCAGAAACAGGTTTATTTGCCAAGTCTAATTACACACACAGACACCTTTTTTTCGACCACTGGCTGCAGCATATAGAACACACATTTTAAGACACACACAAGCAGAGCAAAACATGAACAGTGAAGAGACCCTGTCTAGTTGGAATATGTACTAGGTAAATATAAAATGGGAAATATGGTATCTCAATAGTGCAAGGAGCAATATCTAGTTATATATACAGTTGTGCAAAAGAAGAGCAATGTCCAGTTATAGTTCATGGTGTTCACCATGGTCATTCCTATCAGAGCCGATAGTGTCCAGGGTTGGTAGTGATGGAGGGGCGGGAGCTAAGAGCACTCTAGTGCTGGAGGCATATTCCTTCGACTCACTGCCGTGGGGACGAAGCTGTTCTTGGGGCAGAATAGTCTGTTGGTAGGGGACCTGTCCGCCTTGGTGACCTGGCTTCAAACAGATTGTTGATAGATGGCAGAGCAGATGATGTGTTGCTGTCTGTCTTTGTCCTTGACAGTGGCTGCAGCATACCAGCTGGCGACGGAGGTGGTCAGGACGAACTCAATGATAGCTGTGCACCGATTGATCATCATGGAGATTGGCAGGCAGTACAGTCTTTGTTGTGCTTTCTTCATGATGTTGGTGATGTTCAGCTCCCACTTGAGGTCCTGGGCGATGTTAACGGGGCAGCCCAGTATGTTGACGGGGGAGCCCAGTATGTTAACGGGGGAGCCCAGTATGTTGACGGGGGAGCCCAGTATGTTGACGGGGGAGCCCAGTATGTTGACGGGGCAGCCCAGTATGTTGACGGGGGAGCCCAGTATGTTGACGGGGAAGCCCAGTATGTTGACGGGGGAGCCCAGTATGTTGACGGGGGAGCCCAGTATGTTGACGGGGGAGCCCAGTAGGTTGACGGGGGAGCCCCCCAGGACAATGGGATGAAAGTCAGCTGGGCTTCTCCTAATGTCTACTCTCACCTCTACTGTCTTTAGGGCATTGAGCTCCAAGTTGTTGAGCGTGCACCAGGACACTAGCCTGTCGATGTCCCCCTGTAGGCGATCTCGTCCCCATTAGCGATTAGAGCAATGAGGGTGGTGTCATCTGCAAACTTCCGAAGTCACAGACAGAGTGGTGACTGGATGTGTCGTTGTCCAGAGAGAAGAGGGGACAGGACGCAACCTTAATGGGAAGCCATTGCTGATGGTCAGAGAGTCCGACAGGTGTTTCCCTAACCTCACATGCTGCCTCCTGTAGGAGAGAAACTCTGTGATCCATTTACATGTTGACCTGAGAATTCCCATGTGCGAGAGCTTATCTTGGAGGAGTTCAGGGCAACTGGTCTGTAGTCATTTAGCCCTGTGATCTTTGGTTTCTTGGGGACTGGGATGATGGTGAACGATTTGATGCAGGCTGGGACGCTCCAATGATTTATGACTCCAATGATTTATTAAAAGTGTCTGAACACTGCAGATAGCTTGTCAGCAAAGTGCTTGAGGGTGAAGGCAGAGACTCCATCCGGACCAGATGCTATTGTAGACGATGAGGAGGTGTCTATAAGGGATGGTTGGTTGTGGGGGCGAGCCCCAGTGATCGGGGACTGTTGGTGGAGGCTGGACAGAGCTAAGGGGATTTTTCAGACAGGACAGCTCCTTAGACTATCAAATCTGCAGTAAAACTGGTTTAGGTCATTGGCAAGTTAGATTGTCGGTAGCTTGGGGTGATTTGCATTTGTCATCTGTTCCCCCTCCAGACCGAATCGCTGAGAGCGGTTGTTTTAGTTCGTCCCCATACAAGCACTTGGCCACGTTAACTGCCTTTGAGAAGTTGATCTTAGCCTCTCTGAGTAGGTGAGTGTCACCCCTTCTGAAAGCCTCTGCCTTTAACAAGCTCACCAGTATGTTTTTTAAATGAAAGGTCACTGTCAATCAAAATCCCAAGGTATTTATATGAAGGGATCCATTCAATAACAGAACCATCCAAAGAGTGAAGCTGTTCGTCCAGTGAGATTTTAAAAATAACATATATTCGGTTTTGTAGGTATTAACAACAAGCTTTAAGTTAATTGCTACCTGCATATTGTTAAAATCTGACTGTAAACTGGCCATAGCAGCATTTATTGTTGGAGCACATGCATACAGAATAGTATTGTCAGCATAAAGGTCAAATGTCCAACTGTTTACAGATTGTCCAACAGCATTAATGTAGACAGAAAAAAAGAACGGGTCCTAAGATGGATCCCTGAGGAACACCTCTGTTAACGTCAAGACTAACCAACCTAATTCCATCCAGCACAATAGTTTGCGTTCGGTCAGTAAGGTAGTTATGAAACCAAGAACATTCAGAAGGACAAAGAACTATTAATGGCAATTTCTTCAGCATGATTCCATGGTCAACAGTATCAAAGGCTATTGGCAATAACAGTGCTATGATGACGTCGAAAAACAGATTTATTTGCATTCAAAATACATTTCTCAGCCAGGAAGGAGTGAAGCTGCACATTTATCAATGATTAAAACATCTTTGCTGGACAAGGTAGCCTTGAAATTGTGCGATAATTGTTGAGATCACCACTATCAACCCCCTTATGTAGAGACAACACATACATAGAATTCTATAATTTAGGAATAAGTCTTAAGGCTAACGTCGAGTAAAAAATATGGGTTACTGCGCCGGCAATAAGAGATGCTCCACATTTTATTAGACCAGGTTCCAAATTATCTGCCCCTATATATCTTAGTGTCTAAATAGGGCATAAAGCACTTCCTTACTATAGAATTGTCTCAAAATTAACCCGGAACCCACATTCGCAGTATCAACCAACACATTTTCTTCAACAAAAATCAGGTTACATTTAAATTGTGATGACCTTGCTATTGAATAAAATATATAGCTTGCGGAAAATAAAATGATGATTAAAAAGCATCTATTATAATTTTTTTTTATCAGTGATGAATTAATGCAAGTTAAATAAAAAACAAACTAAAAAGGATTATGCCACGATCAGAATTGAAAATGCATGAATGCATGAGTAACTCGTGGCCTAGGGTCATCTACTGGTCCAAGCTTCTATAATCTAGTGGTCCAACTGCAACATTGCTATTTGAACACACTGCCTGATCTCTTTTTAACACCTTATTTTCTCAATCCATAAAACATAAAATGCCCAAAAATAGACCTTACATTTTTTTCTTACTCCTATTTGCAAGAGGGGGGGGGCATTGCACTTCAATGTGTTTATCTGAATCGGATGAAAAACCTACTACAATCATAAAACATACAGAAAATAATTAGTATAAATAAATTTAGGACCAAGTGTATTTTCTATGATCCACACAGTAATCAAATCAATAACCTTGGTTTTGTTAGCACCATGCTTCAATCAGCCGGGCCTTCTGAGAAAAATAATCCATTCCAAAGCATACCCCATTACCAAGTGCACTATTTGACAGTAGTGACAGACTACATAAGGGGCTATTTGCAGACACTGTAGGGAGCCATTTAGGAAACCGCCTAAGTGTAGTGTTCAGTAGCCAAACCATCCCTTTACAAATCCTGGAAAGCCAACCCTCTCACATTCCCCAGTCTGGACTCTCCAGGTTGACAAGCGCAGGCAAGCCCTGTCCCACCTGGGTTTGGCACAAATTCCATTCATTCTCACAGCTTTCTTATAATGGGAACACTGGTGAGACACATTGAAGATTACATGGACATTGTTGCCCTCGTCCCCAATAATAACGGATGCCTTTTGATATCTATAAATGCCGCATCATTTATGTTGATCCAAAGAGCCTCTCTGATCATATGTTTATCCATCAGAAATCTTTAACCACATGAAAAGTTTCAGCTTGCAGATAAATCATTGTTTTTTGAAGACAAGTCCATTTGAATTCCAGCAAAACAACATGCTGCACACCTGAGCCTTAAATATATAGCGATTGGTGTTCATGTGTTTTAGACAAGTTGCCATTTCTTTTTTTATCTGTATTTTTGGTGAAGGTTGTCACAAGATCACCTTATTGAAATTGCCAGAAGTGCCCATTTAAAACAGCCTAGGAACCATAAAAGCTTTGATTGCCCATGCACCCCCTCCCAATAACAAACACTCGCTCACATCGTTAGCTTGGCGCTGATGCTAGGGGGGGATATGGCTGCAAACTGGGGGAGGGGTGGGCATGACAAGGATATTGACACCGTAAGTATTGTTCCACCATGACCCCATTCAGTGTCATTTAAACACACGACACCTCCGTGGGCACTGCACATTACAAACGGCAAACACATATAACAGCCATAAAAATGCAATCTCTGTTTGATTTCTACAACCAGAGGAGAGGGTGCTGTTAAAACAACAGGAGAAAACAACAAAAAGGAAGGTGTTGAAAAACGAGCAAGATGACCCAGAAAATAAGACTTGAAAATCAAGAAGGCACAGAGATTGCGGAAGAGAATGAGCAGACACCGATGAACGGCCTGAGACATATTACTTGAAAAAAATATACCGCACAGCACATGGGGGCCAGGCTTACCCCTATCCACCTGGATCGCTTTCGGTGATAGACCAGGCAATAGCCCTCAGCAGTGGAAGCCACACCCTGCCTGGGCAATGTGTAGGGGGAGGGGTGGCAAGCCAGGTATACATACTGCACCAGAGCCTAGGGCAAACTAGGCTTCTATGTTCCACTTAATTTCAACCAACACAGAGAGGTCATGCGTTACTGTCAGAGATGTGGGCCATTCTAAACATTCTCCGCATTTCAGATAGACAAAAGCAATAGTCAGGCTGTAAATGCTCCCACAGACAGACAGACACACAGGTTCTTCGACTACACGCAAACATTAAACCTGGTGGCAACAGCGGTTTAGAAAATAGATATTTTGCATTATTAGGACATTTTCCTTACATTTGGACCATAGACTTACCGGTAAACTAGAAATGCATTTTCCCAATGTTTCCCGTAACCCAAACCTAACCGAATCTTAACCTCGATAAGGTTACCTTGACAGTTAAATGTAACTTTGCCACAACTTACCTCAGTCCAAATCAAAAAAACATAATAAACCCCCAATTGTAAGCCAAAGCTTGTCTTACAGTCTCTGCAGAGACTTCTGGGAAAACACACATATACATAAAGACAAGACTGTAAACAACAACAGACTGAAAACAACGCCATTGTTGGTTTTTCGATCAAGCTTTTAATGAAAAGATCATAAAATAACAGTTTATTTTCCTCACCGCTGTACATTAAGACTGCAAGGTTGTGAGTGCTGAGGTCAGCTGTATTACACTTTTATGACACTTTGAGTTAGCGAGCCCCATCGCCGTAGCGACAGCTCTGACCTGAATACGAGCTCTCTATAAAAGTGTAGAGAAGGGCTCCACCTGGGTGCTGCCGCTAGCAAGAGGCGGTCATTGTGTTAGACCGTATGTGTTTTGAGTAAACAAGTGAGAGAGTGTCTGTTTGTGTGTGGAATGGGGAAGGGAGTGTTAGCCCTCAATAATGTATAGTCTTACATGTTCATTCCAGAGACTCAGAGCAACTGGATCCTGATACATTATTGAAAAGGCTCGCTGTTCATGAAAAATGGGCCGGACAGCAGCTTGATACACCTGCAACGTGTACGACTCCTTTAATCAAGTTTTTCAAGTACTAGTTTAGCAGCTGATAATGTCCTTCCGTCAACGTCTGTGACACGACTGTGACAAACACTTTTTTTTATAAGTTATATATTTTGGTTCAACGGGATGATAAAATGAAATTAAAAAAACGAATGCATCTGCAGTAATGCGGAGACGTAAATGGCAAATTAGCATATGACTGAAAACACGGTTGAGGTAATTGTGTTTTTTTGTCCTGTAGGTAAATACTGACGTGGATTATAAGTAACATGCTGCCGTCCAGGATACATCTATAAAAACAGCAATCGCAATTCACAGGCTAACGATGCGGTCGAAGGAGCAGTTGTTGTAGAGTGTGGTGCATTCTGGGTAAAGGCGAGTAGTAGTGAAGCTATAAAATACAGGTTGAATGTAAAACTAGCTTTGGTTTGATCTGATGTGGTCAATCGCAGCTACTACCTAACGAATACAGCCAGGTGATAAGGGGAAAAATTTGAGTTAGAATGGTGAAACATGACAATCGCACAGGTTCTACAACAGCTATAGAAGCTTTGAATTGGGAAAACATTCGGTTTGAATTCCAAGAACTTCGTACAATGTTTCTTGAGACTTTGTAACACTGCATAATGATATATTTTTTAGACAAACTACAATGATGAGGTACGAGCATAAGAGAAAACTGTATTGAATATGTAAACCGATATGACAGCGCCTCCCAAAAAAAAATAAAAAATTCAAAGTGCATTTCATAAAGCTATCTCAACCCACATACCTAAAACCCCTTCGCTGTACAGAAGTGGTAGAGACAAAGAACAAAACCTTAAAATACGGCGAGTGGTTGAAGACACAAAAAACATAACCAAGAAAACACTTGTTCAGATAAGGAATGATGTGAAGTTTGGTGTTGAAGAAATTATTCAGCTGTGTGGTTGAGGGAAGAATATGTTTCTACATGGCTGTAGCTTGGCAACACCCAGGCAAAGCATGTTTGAGAAGAGATACAATATTTGGCCCACAGATTTCTTGTGACCAACAGACAACCACTGCAGAGGAACATAGGGAACAATATTTTGAACAATGAAAGTTAACCCCGAATGTTTAGCCAAGTGAGAAACCCCTGTTGGTACCCAAAACATATGGGCACAAACACCCATTTAGAGTAAAATTTTGTTTAAACAGCACAGACTGTTTGTTTAAGCTGAGAGAAGATATAAAAAAAAATGTATAGAACGTCACTGTCAAGTCTGTTGTTGACAGAAAAAACTAACCCGTTCACCCCCCCAAAAAAAGTCTACAACTTCACAGATTGTGGTTAATGGCTATGTCTCGTTTTTGTTTCTCAGCATGAAATCCTCAAAACGAAACAAATCAAAATAATAAAACCAAATAAAAAAAGATCCTGCCTGGACCTCGGTCTCACACACTGAGAAAAGTCTTAGCAGAGGCAAGGACAGGACCAGACCAGAGAAATAAATACATTCATCACTGACAACAATAGATATTTAAAAAAGAAAAAAGAAGATCTAAGAACACTGTTAAGTGTTTGCACCAACTTTGTATGAGGCAAGGCCAGTCAGAGGATTATGTTGCTTTTACACACAGGTTGCTAAATTCTCATAATATTTTTCTAACATTAAATACGAAAAACAACAACATTCACAGTTAAAACCCTACCAAATAGATCTGCTCACATGCAATTAACAAATTACAGTCACTATAGTATCCCAATGCAAATATCTGTGATGTCCCAAAAATCCCAAATGCAAGTGTGCTATTTTTTAATTCCTTTTAAAAATAACTCAACTTTTGACCCAGCAATTACATATGCTATTTTGCCAAGAAATTGTTTGCCTGGAACTTCAGCCCTTTGGCAACCAACCCCCGATCCTCACACTTCTTTAGAACCGTGCCAATATAAAAGACCCAAGCAGAGGGGTATAATCAAGGGCGTTGATAAAACATGAAAAAATACAACTAAACTGATAGCCAGAGACAATGCCCTTTGACCCTCTAACACTAAACCCATCCTACTCCCCCTTTCCTCCATTCTGAAGATAGATCATAGGGCCAAACAGACAGGGTCACCTTAAAGCCAGCTGGCAGAGGAGGGCAATACGCCCCAAAAAGGTACTCCATAGCTTGCCCAATTAAAATATAAAGCCTTCTGCTGCAGGATGCTGAATATTGTCTTGGCAGCAAAACCTCTGTGGGGAAAAAAAGCAACAAACACACAAAAGCAAGCCTCTGACTGGCCTAGTCTCGACTGAGGTCTGTAAAAACTGTAAAAGTTTATGTAAACAATGAGATAAATACATATGTATCTTTTTTATAGCCACACACGGTTCCATAATCATTCAAATGTGCTTTGGTTTAAAAAATAGTTTGCGGATTTGGGTATGAGCTTTTTTTTCTTACTTCTTTGCACAACTTTGCAACTATTACGGAACATATTTTGATACTAACTAAAATGTAGACATTTGTGTCGAGCTGCCCTGCCTTTTGTCAAGGCTCTTTGAGTTAGTTGAAAAAGTATCCCCCAATTTTTTTGTAAATCTTTAAATATGAAACTAGTGTTTTGCTTTTCCTGTGAATAAAATACAGAGAAATTGATACAATACTATGTCTTACAAATGTAGCTGAGAGTCCTACATTCATAGATGCAGAAGAATCCCTGAAGTGTTTGAAAAGTAGTAGTAGTAATAATAATAGTAGTAGTATGGTCACAGTTTGAGTTCGTTTTTTCTTCTTTTCGCCGAATGAACAATCGCCCGTTCGACTGCAGCTGCAAAGTCTCTGCAAAGATGGCTGAAGACCTTGCTGTATAAAAACACCCTTTGCACGTCACAGACATTACGCTGTACTGCTTGAGTGCTAACAAGAACAATAGCATTTGAAGGCAAAGCATCACAGACTCCCGATTAACAAGATTAACAAAAATTACACAAAGGGGGGGAAGGATGGTGGGTCAGGGGAGTGTTAAAAATACACAATGTTCCATGCAATCACTAATCTAAGAAAGTAACATCTCTGAGAGTCCAAGACGCAGGTACCTTGAAACAATAGTGACGCTTGTATGCAGTTACAAGATGACAAAAACATTTCACAGACCAACCATGAGGACAAAGGAGGAATGGAAATGTTTAAAAAGACAGGTAAAACTAACATAAGAGGAATGCCTACACCAAAAACTTGCACTGAAGGTTTCTCTCCCCATTAGTGTAATATAAGAGTCAGGACACACTGGACAAGCCTGGACAGACAGCTTTGGGTTTCAATGAAACATTATTTAGAGGGACAGGCATTCATCCAATAAAATGGTTTAAAATCTGTTGAACAACATTAATAGAGAAATATTAAAAAATGACCTACATACATAAAAGGCAATATGGAATTTTCACAAGTATGGGGTGGCAAGAGTGAGTGGATACAAAAAGAGTGAGTGGATAAAAAGTATGGGGTGGCAAGAGTGAGTGGATACAAAAAGAGTGAGTGGATACAACCAAGAAGAGTGAAGAACTGAAATGTCCAGTGCATCCTTGCCTCTCCCTTACAACACAAGCTTTCACAAGTCCGGCGTTCACAAGTAACAAACTAATGTAGAACTTCACATTAAAATATTGATTATTATAATTTCTATCATCATCTTTTTTTTGGTCTGAACATACGTCATTGAGTCCTGTTTTTACACCAGGGCATATAAAGTGATGAAAAGGATCCTTGTTACTTACAAAAAAATTCAAACAATAACGTTCCAGGAACATTGTAAACTTTGTAATTGCTTAACATGTAAAGTTTACATTAATACCAGCCCACCAATCATCACAAGCTTTCCTTGCAAACCACACAGAAACGTTTCTTAGTCTCAAGTGTCATTGGTCAATACTCCAACACAACTGTAGATTTCATTTGACAGGACCTACAATACAATCCTTAATGTTCTTTTATACAGCAAAATAAAAGAAAAATCTAAGGTGAAATAATTTAGTATGTAATATATCTTAAGTACATTTCTTTTAAACTTTGGTTATGAACTTGTCTAGCAAAATGTGTTAGTCAGCTCCTATTTGCCATAACATTCATTAGATCTTTGGAACTCTGTGCATCTAAACTCACTAAACACTATTTGCTCCAGGCAAGAAGATACAGTACATTGTGAGGTGGGGGCCTATTTGTTAAAAAGAGCACCCGCAAAAGCTATCTTCATGAAGAGACAGTTAAAATAATGGTAACATGTACAAATCTAAAAAGCATTAAAAACCTGTGTTGAAAGATGGGCAGGTTAAAGCATTAGGTGAACAGTTACTGTAATCTACACACTTTATACAATTAATTACAAGTAGGAACTTTTAACTAATCAACAGAGTTCATCAGAATAATCAGAGGTAGCGAGGTCGTAAGCCTATAAATATAGGCTCTTCTTTTTCTTGAGGGGAAGAAAGCTATACAGACAAAAAACGTACCAACTGAACGAGAAGTTCAGCGTCCAACAACCACAATTCAGCTGCAACCCACCCCGCACCCCAATACCCCACACCCTCCACAATAAGAATAATCTGAAAACCTTCCAGTTTAACATTCAGAAAAACGATAGTTGAGAAAAACAAGTACCTTAAGGTTACTTTCTTGTATCCCAGGATGTCGACCCCTGGTGAGCTTTTTCTCGCAGGGTAACAAACCCTGTGTTTCCCCTTCCTTCTATCAGAGACCAGTGGTAGACAGAACACACATGTGAGTGTGTGTCTGAGGTACAGCAACATAACCCCATATCAGTCAGAACCAGATCTGAAAAACCAGACTCTCTCAGACATTGAACTTTCAGTTAAAGCATGTGTGTGGTCCACAACAACAAACACACCCCATATCCCCACCCTAACTCAGACATCTCAGTTATCTCCAGGATTTAACATGTTGCTAAGGTCATGAAGCGGCGATTTGGTTACAACAAAAACACACTCTGAAATTATTGCCTGTAAATGTACATAGTTGACAGAATTAATAGGCTAGACCTGTTGAAAAATGAAAATGAGGCAACCCGTGGTCCGTCTTCTTGGTTGACCAGTGAGGTTGGTACGGAATGGGAATCCCGAATACACCCAGGTATGGATCCTTTTGGAATATTCAAAAATGATTAAATATGCTCCAAGGGAAAACGTGTTGAGTGTGGATAATAAGATAGGCTTGAGGTTTCAACGGTATAACCCCGTTCGAATTTACAGGACATACAAGAGACAAATGCAGGCCGCGGGTCACGCCCTGCAACGGTGAGACGGTGAGGTAAAGAGAGGTATTACACCCTTTTAGACTTCCAGAGGTGTGGGACACAGTGGGGTTGCTTTTCAAAACCGTCCAGCTGCAGAAGTCCGACTGGTCAACTACTGCTCAAACACAAAGCCAGGTGGTTGTCCATTGTTGAATATAGGTTTTGTGTGTTTACAGAGTGTGTTTCTGCTCAAGTGTTTATGTGCGTTTGTGAGATGAGGGGAAGGAGAAAAAGCATTCTTTGGCTTGTTCTTGGGTATTTTTATATTTTCTTAGGAGGGAGATGTGTGCATTCTCAGATGGCTGATGAGGTTGCGCTGCTGGGTGAACTTCCCGCCGCACAGCTGGCACTCATATGGCTTCTCCCCCGAGTGGACGCGCATGTGCTCTGTCAGCCGGTACTGGCGCGTGAAACGCATGCCACACTCCTCGCATGCAAACGGTTTGAGGCCCAGGTGGCTTCGCATATGGCGCGTCATGGTGCCCCTTTGGGTAAACATCTTCCCGCAGATGTTGCACGGGAACGGTCGGGTCAGCCAGTGGCTCTTCTCGTGCTGCCTCAGGGTCGCTGGGTCCTTGTAGCTCTTGCTGCAGACAGTGCACTTAAACGGCCGAAGCTCCGAGCTGCCGAACGTGGTGGGTGCCACTGGGGCTGAAAGGTCCTCCGCCTCCTCCTCTTCCTCTTTGACGAATGCCCCTCCCTCCTCTTTGATGTAGAGCTCGTCCTCTGTGTGCGTCTCCACATGGGCGTTGAGCTGCTCTGAGCTGGGGAAGCCCTTTCCACAGGGAATACACACATACAGGTTGTCGCCAAACGCCGGCTCAAAGCCTTGCTGCCGGTAAACATAGTTGGCACTTTGATGCCCTCCACCGCCTTGTCCTTTTCCTCCTCGATTCTCTCCGTCGCTCTGGCCGCTCTCGTCGCTGTGCTCGTGCCCGTTTTCCCCTCCGTCTTCGTCCTCCTCCTCTTTGCACTGAAAAGACTGGTCCGAGGCGAATCTGCTGTCGTAACCACCACTGGAGCGGCGGCCTTCTTTGGGCCTAACCAACACACCATTGACAATGGGCCGCTCACGATCCTCCGCCTTGAGCCCAGAGGCTTCTCTTTTGGGCCACTCCTTCTTGCGAGCAACCTGGCGGGTGCTCTTGCGGGGAGGTGGACTATTGGTCTTGGTCTGGCTTTCTTCTGGGGCTCTGAGCTTGGGGTTAGCTCCATGGGCTCCGGCCCAGTGGTGTCCAGGCCAGGCAAGGTGATGGTGGAATCGTCCAGTGAGGCACTGTTGGTGGTGGATACCGAAGCAGATTGAGGGGACTCCTGGGAGTTGCTGTGAGGGCTGAGCGCATCCGTCCCAGTGCCTGTCGATGGAGGGCTCTTCTTGGAAAGGTCCAGTCCGAGGTCTGGCTCACCACCGCTACTTAGGTTACCATTGCTGCCACACCCGTTCTTCCCAGCTGAGCTCCCAATAAACATCTCATCATCCGAGAGTTTTTCCCGAAGGCCTTCGTCAGGTTGCAGCTGGTCTGCGTCAGATGGGGTAGGGATATAGTGGTTGTGGGAGGTGGCGGGGGTGGAAGAGAGGCGCTGGTTGTTGTGGCGTACTCGGCCAAGCGGACCCGGGGTGGAGGGTTTTCCAGGCAGGGGCTTGCTGCTGCTTCGCTTGAGCTTCTTCCTGCAAAGAGCGGCAAGGTCGTGGAGCTGGAGGTAGCTAGCTGCGGTTAGGAGGGCACTATAGTTTTGCTCGTTGCTCTGTTCCGTCGAGCACAGGAGCTTTCCTGTGTAAATGAAGTCCAGGACCTGTCGGAACACAGAGGGATTTACCATCTCCGTGTCCAGGTTGATGAGGTTGTCATGGAGGACAAGGGACTTGAAGTAGATGCTGCTGGCTGCCAGGATGTTTTTGTGGGCTCGGAACAGAGCGTTCTCCACCACAATAATGACGTCACATAGGAATCCTTTGGCCCTCTGCTGGTTGAGTTGCAGCAGCAGTTGTTTGGCATGATTTGGCAGTTCCATTTCCACCTTCCGTCTCTCTCTCTCTCTCTCTTCCTACACGTGCACCACCTAAAGCTGAGAAAAAGAAAAAAGTGAGAATAAATATATTTTATTGAAATACTTTAATTATTTTTTATTTCACACCTGATACTTTTCTACTGTCAAAATCCTGTTCAACAATATATGTAGGTATAAAAAAGACTCAGCAAATAGAATCTATGGAATTAATATGCTATTTAGATTATGTAGAACTTCATTGTTAAGGTCAAGCCCAGACTGAACTTGAAACTTCATAGTCAGCATCAAAGCGTGCAATAACTATAGGGTTGTGGTAATGCAATATATGTTTGGAGTTAGAAGTAGCAGTGATTGTAAGAGTAGACTTTCTGGGGAAATTACATTCTTAAATCATGGCCAAGAGCTGCAAAATAAGATCAGCGATAAAAATTACTAGAGATGCAAGGTTTTTGGGGGGGAAGTTGATGTCCTGCGCTGCATGATTCAATGGGCTAGAATCATTTGGCACTCTTAATTTCTTTCTAAACCAACAATTGAAGGCGATTTCAGATTGTGATAATCTATTTTTTTAATTGTGAATTTTCCATAAGAACTGTATCTTGACCAGATCTTTGACCATGATCATGACCCTTTGACAAACAAGTTTGATGTGAGTAAAATAACAAGATAAATGGCCAACATTATAACAATATGGCCTCATCCACCTGACAGACAGAACGACATTACCCCTTAGAACGACATACAAGAGCACTGGATAATGAGAGGAACCCCCGAGGTAACAATTCAGTGGAAAAAAGCTCCTTGTGGCTGCAGATCGTCCCTCCTATTTCTGTGAAAGAACTGTCCACATTCAATGTATCATGTTCTGGATTGAATACTGTCACACCGGGTCAAAAGCCAAAAGGGATGCAAAAAAAATGACCTCCCTTTGCTTCCTCTGCACCCTAGGGTTTCCACAGGCTGATCTCTTTAAATGCCCGGCTTGCGCCACCATGTTTCCATTAGGGCACGTAAGCCCAATTCTATTGTTTTGGTGTGGGGTAGCAGAGAAAAGCCTGGGGGAGGGATCCGTTGACATCTGAGCAGGTAAATCTACAAAGAAGCAGAGGGATGGGTGTGGCCTGGGGAAGTGCCAGTGCGAGCAGGGCCTTGAGAAGAAACAACAGGACAGTAGAGCCAGAAAAAAATGAAAAAGCAATTGTATCGATAAAGTATCTAGATTTGGATTTTTGTTACAACATCATGAAATGCTAGATATAAAATGGCATGTTGAAAAGCTAAAATGGGCCAGCAGCCTACTTCTTGTTTGCTTAATGAATATAACAGCTATGAGGGGCAAATGCTCGGCTGGTGAGAATAGGAGACAGGGATGTTTGTGTGAAGAAAAGTAGCAGCGTTGACAAAAAACACAAGTAAGTAAACCATAAAAAGTCTATTGACGTCGATATGATTCCTGTGATATCAATAGGGTGCAGCGATAAGAAGAAGTTGTCTTTGTATATCTGGCAGCTTATTGGGATCACTAACATTCAGTTGTTTCGAATGTAATCGATTGCCCATGACCAATCAGATGGGCTGATAAGTAGGCCCAATTGCTCCTATGTTGCAAGTGCAGGATACACAGTGGCTCAAATGGCAGATCTTTAATGGAATATCGACATGCGTGTACTGAGGTCTAATATCAGCAACAATGACACCTGTGTTTTCCAATCCATGTAAAGAAGCAATAAAACTAGCTCTCCTAAGACTAGTAGAGAATCTGGAGCATCGTCAATCGACTCCAAGATGCTAGCCTTCAAAACAGATGTATTTGCAGTTGAAGCGTTGACTTTACATGAATATCTAGGGGTGGATTTTGCGGGCACAAATTGAGCATGGTCTAGAAAAAAAACACTTAAACATTAAATGTTGTCCCAAAACTGGCCCTAGACGTATTCCTCAGGACATGGACACAGCACGAGAACAATGAAGAAAAAAAATCTATGCCAAAATGGACTTCAATTGGACTTGAGCAACAGTTTTTCATAGAAGATTATGTACCATAATTACATTTTTTGGAGAGCGATAACAAAAACACTCAGCCTTTACGGTTGCAAAACTGTGACATTTTTAATCGTAATTAATAGTGAAATTGGTTAATTGCTGCGTACCTAATACACAGATGCGCCAAATGACCGAAATAACATTGATCATCTTCGAACAAGCGCACATGTCAAGGTCTGGATAGATAAGATGGGATGCGAACAAGCAGTTCTCGTAGTCAATGTGTTGGATGCAGAAAGTAATTGGCAGTAGTAAAGACCTAAGCTTCATACATAATAGCCAGACCATTGGGGCCGAGTATCTTTCAAACGACAAGGCTTGTGGGGTGCTCACGGTCAGTACCTTCCGACAGCGGTCCAAGAAAGGACAAACCACAAACCGGTGTCAGGGTGTTGGATGCGAAGGGCTTATTGAAGCGCAAGGCTGACAAAGGCAATCCTTCTAGGCCAGACCAACAGAAGGTCTACTGTGACAGTAAATGTTAATGATGGTTACAAGAGAACCGTGTCACAACACCTGGCTGTGTATGGGACAGCGTAGCCACAGGCAGGTCAGAGTACCCATGATGTCCACTCTCAAATGCACTCAAGGAGCGTCAGAACTGAACTGGGGAGCAGTAGGAGAAGGATTCCTGGTCCGACAAGTTCTTTTTTACCGTGCACCATTTATCAGGGGAAGTGATGGAACCAGAACGTCAAGCCAGTGTGATGCTCTGGGCAGTGTTCACTGGGAAACCCTGGGTCTGGGCAGACATGTGGATGTTGGGAAAGTGATCAGTCCCATGATTTAATACTTTGTAGAGCTACCTTTAGCCTTAATTACAGCCATGCGTTGGTTAGGTTGTCTCTATTAGCTTTTAACACCTAAATTGAGGAATATTTGCATATTTGCATCTTCTTTGCAGAATGGTTAGAGGTTGGGGTCGGTCGGGGATTTTTAGATAATCGGCACCGGCCGATATTCAAGTATATAAATCCGAATAATGGCAGGCGCATGCGCGGGCAGCATAGTGTTGTTGTTGTGGAGCGCGGTAAAGATAATTTTATATTCACACATTCGCCAGCTCCGGGGATACGGCACAGCGGTCTCTCTTTGTGCTGACTGCTGAGTCGAAAAGACGGACAGAAAATACTGTAGCGCTCAGTAAACAGAGTAGTTAGGGACCAACGTAAAATTGCAACACCCAGAGCTGCACTAACGATAACATAGATTACAGATAGCTTTATCTAATGTTTAAATACTTATCCCAAAATGCATCAGTACGCTCGTCAAAGTATATTCTAAGAGTCGCAAGAAATTATTTATTAAGGCCGATATTTGGCTGATATGTGCTGGTTTTTAATTTGGTCTTTATAACTAAGGGGATTATAATCAGAGGAATGCTAAGTTTAAAATGAAAAAGTTTAAATGTAATATATTTTTTTCCTGGTCCTTATTTTAAATAAGTCATAAAAAATATCAATAATTATCGATATTGACCAATATGAAACACTTGATACAGTTTTCAGCCATATCGCTCGGCCTTACTTTCAAGTGCTCTATTTTGCAAAGCGCAATTAAGACTCCATGTGGCCCTTTTTCAAAGGATGCTTTGTTCTTGCCATTCTGCAATACAGGCCAGGTTTGTGTAAAGCTTGTGAAGATCGGTCGGTCTGTGCATGTGACAACTATCTCAGCCATAGGACTTCAAAGTAGCCATTGACATCGTGGTAACTTTCCTGATCAATATCCTTATGGCTCGGTCACGCAGTTTGGTAGGACGGCCCAATCTAGGTAAAGTATTGGTGGGGCCATACGATTTCCAAATCTTATTAATGCTCAGAACAGTACTCAGAGGGTATTCTTTTGCATTGCCATGCCCTACTAGCAATTAAATCATCATGGAACAGCCTGTTATCTTATGAAGTAATCAAAACCAATACAATTGATGTTAGGTGGGGGCCAATTAGCATGGTGTGTGATATGGAATTGACTGGTTGTACCTGAGAAAGTATTTAAAGGTTAATCTAAGGCACATGTGTCAAAATCTAGGCTTGTGGGACAAATCCGGCCCGCCACTTTATTTGATCTGGCTTGCGAGAGCTATAAAGGCACATTGATGTCTTAAATGCTGTAAAGGAGCATTTACTTTTATGTCTCCCAAAAAGTATATATATTTTCTGTGACAAGTTAGTTGGACTAATGTGGGTTTCTAAACCTGTTAAATTAAAAGGATTTATGTTATAATAACACAGAGCAATGTGCTTCCAAAAAAACTGTGTAAATGTACAATATTTTTACACTTGCATAAATATATTAAGAAGTTACAACCGGCCCTTTTAGGGCCACCATGATGCACATATGGTCCGGGGGGGAATTGGTTTGACACTCCTGCTTGAAGGGGCTCACCCAACCCCCAGAATCAGATTTATTTGGCCAAGTCCGTTTACACACACAAGTTTACACACACAAGAAGAACTGACCCCTTGTTGCAACACTTAATACACACATTTTAGAACGAAAACAAACACTACAGTACAACACAGCAAACAATACAAAGTCTCTTGCAATATAAGAATCAAAATAGTGCAAAACTGCACTATGTAATTGGGCAAAAAAGCAAAGTCTAGGTTAAAGCTCAAGATGATTATCGAGTTGGCATTTGTCCCGATATATTTACATATGAGTGTATATATACACACATGCAAATTCTGCAAAAAAAAGCACCATCTAGTTGAATATACAGTTTAGGGTTGGATTATTTTGTTATATTTTTTTGAATATTTTTTCTTCTATTGGATTGCATACAGTGCCCTCCTGTATACTGACAGCACTGCAGTGGTCAAATAAAAAAAGATTTGACTATCAATAACGTTGATTAATCGTTTCAGCCCAAATAACGTTGTGCAAAAAAGAATGTCTACTTATAGTTCAAGTTCACCTCTCTAAATCTATGGCCAATTTGCAGTCAGATTTTTAATTATGTGCAGGTGGCACTTAACTTAAAGCTTGAACTTAATACTCGCAAAACCAAATGCATGTTGTTTTTTAAATCTCATCAGAAGATCTCACACAGCTTCACTCTTTGGATGGTTCTATAATTGAATGGTTCTGCAATTGAACAGGTCCCTTTATATAAATACCTTGGATTTTGGATTGACAGCGACCTTTCATTTAAGAAACATACTAGTGAGCTTGTTCAAAAGCTTAAGTGTAAAGTGAGTAATGTAAAATGTGCCCACATAGCCGTCATACTGCTCAGGAAGGAAATGCGTTCTGCCTCCTAGTGATGAACACACATTGAGGAAGAGGGCAAATCAATCTCAGAACAACAGCATGGACCCTGTAAAGGTGCTGGAGAACACAGGTACCAAAGCATCTAATTAAAACATGTCATAGATAGTCAAATAACCTGAAAAGCTGCTGAGCAAAGTACATATCAAGACATCAGTCAAGAAGATAAAGCTTGGTCGCAAATGGGTCTTCCAAATGGACAAGTACCCAAATAAATGTGGATAGTATGGGTGTATTTAAACTTCTGACTTCAACTGTATGTGAGCACCCAACCACCAGACCTAGATCAGCCTGTTTTAAAACATATTTAAAATCATAAGCATTAATATGGAGTAGGCCATTCAATTGCAGCTATTTGCAGCCACTGTTCTGCAAAGCCTTTCCACAAGAATTTGAAGTGTCTCTGGGGGAATTTGAGCCGATTCAGCCCAAAGAGCATTTGTGACGTCAGACACATTTTTGGACGAGAAGGCCTGGCTCATAATCATCTTTCCAATACATACCTAAGGTGTTCAAAGGAGGTTGAAGGCAGGGCTCTCTACAGGACACTTTAATTATCCACCACACCAACCTTGTTGCTTTGTGCACAGGGGCAAAATCATGCTTGAACAGGAATGGGCCTTCCCTAAACTGTTGCCACAAGTTGGAAGCACCCAGCTGACTAAAATGTCTTGGTATCCTGTATCATCAAAATGACCCTTTACTAGAACTAAAGGGCCTAATCCAACCCATGAGACCGGAGTCCCAGACCAATATCCCTCCTCCACCAAACATTACAGTAGGCACTATGCCTTCCGGTAGCTAGCGCGCCCCTTGCCAGATATACAATGTATGCAGAGATCATGCTTCCACCTCTCCAGAGTCCAGTGGCGGCGTGCTTTACACCACTCCAGACAGCGTTTGGCATTGCGCTTGTTGATGTGAGGCTTGCATACAGCTGCTCAGCCATAGCCATGTTGTGTGTTGCTTCAAGAGGCAGTTTGGAAAACTGTGTTAAATGATGCAACGAATAATGTGTGAGTTTTGCATGTTACGTCTTTCGGCACCGTGTGTCCCGCTCTGTGAGTTTGCATGGTCTACCATTTTGTGGCTAGTAGGCCAGTCATTTTACATACTGATTTGTGGCAACAGTGGCATCCTATGACATTGCCACATGTAAAATCCATAAGCACTTCAGTACAAAATATTGCACTCTCAATGTTTGTCTATGAGGATTTTATTGCTGTACGTGCTGGGTTTTATGCACCTGTGAGCCAATAGGTGTGGCGGAAACTAGGGCTGCACGATTTGGGGAAAATGTCATATTGCGATTATTGAGGTCAATATTGCGATAAGCGATTGCGATTATAATAAATTGTTAACACGTTTTAGTGCGGAGGAACTTCTCTCACATGCCAGCCCATCTAGCAACGCATGCAAAAAAAAAAAACTATATCTCAACAATTACGTATCACCCGGGTAGTGTGTCTGCTTGCGGAAAACCGGACCTGATTTCGGCTTCCGACTTGAATATCCAATATCGAATTTCCAACCAACTTTACCTCGGTCTGAGATTAAACAAATATATTTGTGCGAGAATTTCTCGCACTATAAAAACTAACCTTGCGGGAATGGTTTAAATTATACTCTAAATCCCTCTCCCCAGAGGTGGGTATACACCGTATACTTGCGTATATGCACCACTACACCACTGCGCATTGCTCCACCCACTGCTCCGTCCTGCGCTCTTAGCCCGGGTTTTGATAATATGGGTTTTCATATTGTATCAATTTACAGTGTCAAAATGCCGCAGCGCATTAGGTTTTTGTATTGTTTTAACCACAGCAGATATATCCAAAAGGTCTACATAAATGCCAAGAGTTGCACTAATTGCTCATTGTGGCCAACTCCACAAGGAGGCAAGTAAACCGATGATACAATTGCGTTCCCTTCCCTCGTCAACGGCCCAACAGCCTCCCGATTCTCCCGATTGCCACCCAGTTCTTCTCCAGAAAGCTGCGGTCTCTCTTTTTGCCTTTCTCTCCCTTGTCAGCTGTGTGAAGCGCGTGTCTCCGACATGCTGATAAACGGCTTTTCGCTTTTGTACTGTGCGGCCATATTCTGATACCGTGGCGGCAGAAATGTAGCCGTGGCGGGCCGCCACTACCAAATCAACATAGAGGAAACACTGTACAATCGCAACATTTTGCCGTCATTTAATTGCAAAGAGCTGACATCGCGATTGCGATGCGATTAACCGTGCTGCACTTGCTGAAACACCTAAACTCAATAATTATTATAGTGTAAATATGCACATGGCCATTTAGATCATAACTGTATACGTCTTCATACTGCCTTCCCTTTTTGTTAAAAGCACTGGGACGATTGAAACTATACCGTTGGCTGAAACTTCCAGTTAAACCAGTAGTCATTAAGGTAGGATCTGAAGTGGGTTTGTTTAAATTATTCTAATTCTAATTATTTGAAAAATGCTATAGCTTGTTGAAGGTGCCCCAGGACACACACACACACACAAACGCAAACATGGACAAGCACAGAGACACTTGGCGTCCAGAAAAGACTGATTTAGACCTAGAGACACCAGCTACAGTGAAAGAAAAAAGTATTTCAGATAAGTTATGAATTCAGATGCATTTAAGTTAAATAAGTATTTGACCCCTTTGCAAAACATGACTTAGTACTTTGTGGCAAATGGCTATGTTGGCCATGGTGAAGTAGCCCATTCAAGCGTTGTTTAGGTCTACAATCTTGTCCCTGAAATTGTTGGACAGCTCTTTGGTCTGAGAGTTTGGAATCTGATTGATTTCTGTGGACAGGTGTCTTTTATACAAGCTGAGATTAGGGCACTCACTTTAAGAATTCCGGGAACTGGAAATATTGCTGATTGAAAGGGGATCAAATACTTATTTCAATAAGTGAAATGCAAATCAATTTATAACTTATTTGAAATCAGTTATTTTAGATTGTTTTGTTGTTATTCTGTCTCTTACTGTTTAAATAAACCTACCATTAAAATGATAGAAAAATGTTCAAAATTACCGCAGGATAAAATATGTTCTCCTTTCACTGTAGGTGCTATTGTTTTAGATACCACAGAAAACAGGAAATGCCACAGGTCAAAATCAAGGAGTTTGTCATTTCGTGCTTAGACTACTGCAACTACAATGAACTCTTGGGTAGGGATCCCTGCTGTATCCACAAAATCCTACTTATCCAGAATACTGCAGCCCATCTGATGTTGCAAGTTCCCCTCACCTCACTCCAATGGCTTTCAGTTAAAGGATCAGTATGGGGAACTGCCCATCCCAACCCTCAGGCAATGACCAAACTCTACGTCCCTTTCATTCTGCCACCTGGGCAGCTCCCACTCCGCTCATTAAAAGATCTTCCCAGTCCGAACTAACAATCTCAAGATAAATACACTTTGTATTGCTAAATTAATAAAATGAAAAAATAAACGCTTCACTTATAGGGTAAGTTTTTGGGGAACCAACACTTCTATAATTAAAATAGTATATGAAAAAACTGCTAACCACCTTAGTTTCTAGCCTGGAACGAAAGCCTGAAAACCCAGCCAACGCCTCCCACTCCATCACAATAGGTCATCCAAAGGAATTGTTGGCTCTTGTGTTGATCCTGAGATCACTGTCAAATCTACACATTGATATACTGCCTAAGTATTCAGGCATATACCAACAGCCTTCAAGCACATAATCAGTAAGGCTGTTTCTGACTCAGAATGTTGTCAGTTGATCGATTTGGTTATTCTATACATATAAACTATTTGTATTTTTTGTTTTTTTTGTTAATAATAGACCTGGATTTCTTATTTTATTTTTTTTAACTTTTATTTAACAGGGAGACACATTGAGACAGAGGAGAGTTTACGAATACAATTAAAGACATAAACATACCATTTACAGACAGTAAATGTCAGTCAGTTAAAACAAACACAATACTCACTATAATAATCTAACATAATTTTCTAAAACTGACCGATTGACACCAAGGCCCTTAAATGAAGCTCTGACTGGATACTGTTCCACAGATGAGGTGCTTTGAAAGAGAAGGCAGAACTGCCCAATTCAGTAGTTACAAAGGGTGTCTGTAATACTATCCAACTCTGTGATCTAGTATTGAAACCAGACGATCTAGGTGTTAACAGAGATGTAAAATAAACCGGGAGCCTGTAGAGTAGAGCTTTGTAAAAAATAATTGAATAATGGTATGATCAATGCACTTTTAAGGAGGCCCAGCCAACTTTCTAGTATAAGATGCATTGATGTGTATAGTAACTATCTAACGTAATAAACGCAGGGCACAATGGTAAACAGAGTCATGCAGCATCAGAGTAGAAGCAGATACACTTTGGTAAATTGTGTCACATAGTCAAGTACAGGCATGAAAGTCGACTGAACAAGGTTCACCAAGGAGAAGCAAGATTTGTTTCTGTAGAATAAACCCACTTTACACTTAAGCTTTTTAACAAGCTTGTTGATATGTTTCTTAAATAAAAGGTCACTGTCTTATGTAAACTCCAAGGTATTTGTATGAAGGAACCCGTTCAATTACAGAACCATCCAATGACTGAAGCTGTAAGTCTGGTGAGATCATTTGGCGGGATTTTAAGAACATGCATTTAGTTTTACTAGTATTAAGAACAAGCTTTACATGTTTTAGTGATACCTGCATTTGATTAAATTCAGACAGTAAACTGGCCATAGCAGCACTGATTGTTGGAGCACAAGCGTACAGAATAGTATCGTCGACATAGAGGTGAAATGTACAATTATTTAGTGGAGGGTAATAGATCAGAAAATCCATTGGCATGAGTTTCTGTGATTTCGACCACAATAACATAATCAAATGCAATAGAGGCTTTCTTTTTTTTTCCCTGAAAAGTTTCAAATGCCGCCATACTTTAGGCTTCTTCTGAGACATAGCCTTTACCAACTATTCCACCACCAGCGAAAAACAAAAATGTAAAACATTATAGAGGATGTGGCAACTGCAGCACTGTCTGTTGTTTTAAAACATATGTGCCATTGTCTGCGTTTCACAATTTGCCTTAGTTTTATATAAATTTAGATCTAGCATGTTGATGCTTCATTGGAGAGCCAGAGAAAGTGGTAAAGATAAAGGAGAGTGTGCTGCAAAAGGCACAGCTGTGAACCTAACCCACGTGGCATCGATATGTGTGCCCATCTAGACAGCGGTCTTGACCATTGGACCACCCCAGGCTATGAGTTTGCTTTAGTTAGTTAGTTTGGCCTCATGGCAGGAATTGTTTGAATTGAGACATCCTTTGTCTAGAATGCATGGTCAAGCGCTACATTCGTGTAACAGTGGCACCACTTATTAAAATATATGGAGATTGACTGCGGATGCATTTCTCAACTGCAGCGAAGTACAGATTACATTCATGGATTCTGTCAGATCACACAATTCTTCGATTTAAGTCTTGCTTTTAGGCATCAGGTTTTGTTTCCTGTAAATAACATGCCCTGGTAAACCACAGGTTTGTGAGTGGTATTGTCACCTGTATGGTTTTCAGAGATGTTCTAGCAGATATTACCCATTAACCCAGGTTAGTTATACATTGCACAGGTTTATTAAGCACACCAGAGAATTCTAGACACATTCTAAAGATAAATATACCTGCTATTAAATGTTGTTTTGAATAAAGAATTGTACAAAATAAGGAAAACCCTTGAAACCCAAAAAGTACACTTGCATTTGGAATGTTTTTAACATCAGTTTAATCGAAGTAGCAATCAACAGATTAATATATTATAAAAAGCAATTTATGGCAGACAGGCTCGTTAGAAACTGTTTTCTTTGCAACAATGTGAGCCGTTCAGACCGTTATACAGAGTTTGTCAATTATATAACAGTAAATGAACAAAATAACATTATCTGTTGTGTTTAGTAAGTAAAGATTGTGAATGCTTACTGTTTTTGTAATATTTGCATGTTCAAATATATTGCAGGTGCCGCGCTAATTTCCATTAGCAGCCAATATCATTTTTGACTGTTAGCATTGAGCTAATATTCATTCAAGTATATCAAAGATAAGGCTACCAAGTAGCTTACACTAGCTAGCTACAGCCTACATACAAGTAGGTTATGTGTAAGAATTCCTGATTTGCACTTTAGTGTCATTGTGTTGCATTATAGTAATATGTAGGTGATATTTTTATTTGTTTCCTTTATCTGCAGTTTTACAGTTTGCAGTCCTTGTTATCCAATCACTTCACAGCAAACCTTTTGAACAAATTACTGGTCTCTTAGATAGCTAACAGTCCATTCCAAGGATATCTGCCAAGCTAGTTGTCTTTCATAAATTAGTAAGGGCAAAATACATGGTATTGAGTTAGTAGCTATTGAGCCATCCCTATTGAGCCATCCCTATTCCTAACACAGAATTACATCAATTGCTAATTGAAAGAAAAAATGGATGTGAAATTAAGAATAGTCAGCACTTAAGTCAAAAATGATTTATTCAGTTTGTGCCATAAAAACATCAACCTGTGTCAAATTAAACATTGCATATATGCCATAAATCAAGCTGACATGAATACAGCCAACATGTTTCCTCTAAATATTTGTTCTACTTTACATAATTCTAAAATGTTGTATCCTGCTGAACGCGCCCTTGGAGAGTGTGTTAACCTAAAACCAAACAGCAACAATGTTGTACTATATGTAAAACAGTACACACAAACCCGATATTGTTGGATCTTTTCTTGTCAAGGCAGAGAATCCATAATATATATATAAATAAAAATGTGCATATAATCTGCTCTAAACCTATAGACCGTAGGGCAGAGCTAGGCAGCTCAAGCCTAGGGGGCAGAAACGTTTCCCCTTTTTCCCCCTAATAATAGGAAACATTACAGACCATCCAGTAAGACAGCAGTTGACCTGTATGGCTAAATAATAACCAGAAGTGTTTCAGCCCTGCAGGACAAAAGTTGTCTACCACAGTTCTTCTGCACTTCTGTTTCGTCTAAAAAACAAAAAAACAGGTCTGGTCTGGGTTAATGATTTTGCCTAGATTACCAAAGCCTTTACCTACAGATTGAGGCATGTCCTGTTCCAGGCTAAGACTTGCCTTCTGCCTTCTCTTCTCTGCAGCCAACAAAATGTAGGCAGTGTGCAGCCTTACCTATGCATCCTACCATGAGGGGGGGTAGGGATTGTACGGTACGTTAGATTGTGGTTTTGACCGACTGCCTAACCAGTAGATGTTTAATGTTAATGATATCATTAGCGTTCCTGTAAATGTTCCCATTGGAACGCGATGGTTGCACTAGCTTTCAAACAAGACGCAATTTTATAAAGGGTGAAGTACTACAACAATGTAAACCTACTGCCCTAGATGCTTTCCTATTACCTACAATCCCAATCTTGAGCAATGGAAGCCCAGAAGTCAATATGTTTTCAATGCAAAAATAAGATAAAATAAGTCTCAGAAAAACCTGCAGAAGTTGAGAAATAAGTACAAGAACCTCAACAAAAAAGTCAAGGAATAAGTAGGAAAGATAAAAATCCTAACATTCCCCAATGCAACAGAGGTTTGAGAAATATCTCACTGTGAATCAGTGGTTACGAGGTGACTTCTGCCAACACAGTACATCATTGAGCAAGACAGTTCACTGTAATTTTTCTAGAAGTCTTTCTAGATAAGTGACTGCTAAATAACACAATCCCAAAATTTAACCTGGAAGCCTTTCAATTGCTGAGTCAAGCATGTTAGCACTGGGCTGGAACAAAAGTCTGAACAATTTGTGCATGGTTCGACAACAGTGATTGGAAGCATGGGAGACATTGGTCTGTGTTGAACCCCTTGTCAGAATGAAGGATTGGGAAAAGGGAGTAGAGGTGGGGCAAAGTCCAGTGATGCAATAACTAGTAAAGTTACACTTTTAAACAAACAGACTTATCGAGTGATAAGGAGCTGACTAATGGAGAAATAAAGGAATTTCACCATTTACAATTGCCATCACTTTAGCATGCATGTTTATGTTAGGGTTAGGACAGTCTTGTCTTAGTTTATAGTAGAGCTTGTATCTAATCACCTACGGGGAAAGGGCAATAGACTCAGAAACAGCAAAGAGAGGCCATCCTGTAAACATATTGACCAGGAAGCGGTCAGTGTGTTTGTGTGTGTGTGTGTGTGTGTGTGTGTGTGTCGGGGCAGGGGGTCCAGAGTCATTTTAACACAGCAAATCATGTGCATTTTAAAAATAGCGAGGAAGGAAGTTAGACCCAGAGGCTGGCTTTTTGAGAAGAAATGTATTCCCCCTTGAACTTCTTCATAGTTTAATGTGTAACAACATGTAATCCATGTAAAAATGTAACCCCACAAGACAGATCCTGGAGACATAATATAGCAACCTGAATAGCAAAATTTAAACAGTTACATTTTTCAACTAATTTACAATTGTGCGCTTTTGTTCTTTTCACTTGAGTGACTACCACGAGTTTTAAAATGTGTTATTTAAAAACATTACCAGGTAGCCATGCGTCACATGACATCACTACTCAACTCTTGATTGACCAACAGTACACACAAAGAGCCGCAAAGTAGTTATTTGTGAGTTTGCCAGATTACAAAATTTGATTGCCAGATTACCAAATACATTATTAACTCGATATCCTCCAGCTAATGCAACACACACAACATTACTAGCTTCACTAATATGACTGATAGTGACAACTGGAAGATATGCAAGTGCAGAACAAATCTGCCCACCACAAAACATTTCTAGGTATCCTGACAGGCATATCCGATTGTTAGCCCAATACCATGACACTCCCACCACCATGCTTGACTGTAGGCAAGACGCACTTGTTTGTACTCCTCACCTGGTTGCCACCACACACGCTTGACAGCATCTGAAGCAATTAAGTTCATCTTGGTCTCATCAGACCACAGGACATGGTTCCAGTAATTCATGTCCTTAATCTGCTTGTATTCAGCAAACAGTTTGCGGGCTTTCTTCTACATCATCTTTAGAAGAGGCTTACTTCTGGGACGACAGCCACGCGGACCAATTTGATGCAGAGTGCGGCGTATGGTCTGAGCACTGACAGGGTGTTGTTATTTTATCCTCATCAACCCCCACCCCTTCAACGTCTGGGAAATAGACATATAAGTGCTGCCAGAATTTCTGCAAAGACAACTTCTGGATATGACGCTGAGCATGTGCACTCAACTTCTTTGGTCGACCATGGTGAGGCCGGTTCTGAGTGGAACCTGTCCTGTTAAAACGCTGCATGGTTTTGGCCACCGTGCTACAGCTCAGTTTTAGGGTCTTGGCAATCTTCGTATATCCTTGGCCATCTTTATGTAGAGCAACAACTCTTGTTTTCAGATCCTCAGAGCGTTCTTTGCCATCAGGTGCCATGTTGAATTTCAATGAGCAATATGAGTGTGAGAACACATGAGACCTTGTAACACTAACAAGTCACATGACACTTGGGCCCAATTTGGACATTTTCACTTTTGTTGCCAGCGGTTTAGACATTAATGGCTGTACTGTGATATTTTGAGGGGACAGCAAATGTACACTGATATACAAGCTGTACACTCTCTACTACGTTGTAGCAAAGTGTCATTTCTTCAGTGTTGTTACATGAAAAATATAGTCAAATATTTACAAAAATGTGAGGGTTGTACTCACTTTTGTGAGATACTGTAGAATACCTCGCTAAGTAACTATATGCAAACACTAACTCTTTTTGCGAGACAGTTATAGCAATTGATCTGGCTCCACTATCCACTAGAACTGCTTAATTATGGCAGAAAATCATGATCACAACAATTTTGGCCATAATTGAGATCACGATTATTAACACAATTACTAATTGACTTTAGAAACACAATGCATTTATTTACTTAACTTGTATTATTAACACTGGATTTCCCTGAATATAATTTAACTGGAAAAAAAGAACAAAAAAGATCTAATCAAGATGAGATTAGAAGTCACTTTAAGAGAGTGCTTCTAATCTAATCTTGTTACCTGTATAAAATACACTTGGGAGCCAGAAATCTTGCTGATTGACAGGGGATCAAATACTTATTTCATTGAGTGAAATGCAAATCAATTCAGAACTTTGAAATGCGTCATTCTGAATTTCTTTGTTGTTATTCTGTCTCTCATTCGGTCTCATACTGATCAAATAAACATACCATTAAAATTAGACAGATCATGTCTTTGTCAAACATACAAAATCAGCAGAACATCAAATACTTTCTTCCTTCTTTAAAACAGCATTGCACCTTCTGTGTTTAATTATGAAAAAAATAATTGTTGAAGGGTTTTAATAGTATTCCAATACTGGTTCGGAATTAATAAAGAGTATTCGAAACCTGTAGAATAGTGGGTCAGCCCTAATACGTATATAAACAATTATTGTAAACAAAGGAAACAATGAAATGTGTATAATGACATTTCTCTTTTGCCTTTCCATTTTCCCAGAAAGAGAACGAATATAAGGCTTTCTTCGACATTTTATTGGCAGGAGGCTTTAATTGTGAAACCTCCAGACATGGTACGCCCAGTCACTGAGAAACATGACTTCAGTATATATAAATAATTTCAATATGTCATATGGTAGCACAGGTACCCAGCCGCAGAAGTGCCTTTATTTGAAATACACCACACCAACAGATTATATAGACACGTTATGAAAATCGGCTCACAAACGGACACTTATCAGATCATTTATTCTCTAATTGGGTATGAAAATCAGAAGATATTCATTCCTGATCTTTTTGCTGCCATTTTTGCTGCCATCAAAATATACAGGACCCTACTGAAAAATGATTTTTTACAATGTCGCTTAATTCTCACATTTTTACTGAACTGTCAATTTCATGAATACACGTTACTTTCCCACGCTGATCCTGCCGCTGTATGTAAAAATGGTACACATAAAAACCTGTTCAGTTTACTTCAGATCTCTCAAATGTATACTTTCTTATTATTAAAAATGTAAAGACTATTGGCTACCCGTATACAAATGGCATAAATATATTTGATGCCAATTTAGGGAAACAAGCAATCAGATATATATAATTGACCAAATTTAAAGCAAACTCTGCGTTGGCCTATACATGACTGCAATAGGTTACCTATTATGGCCAATATATTAGTGCATCCCCATCTGTAAAACAATGAAACGTGGAAAACACCAATGTAGGGTTAACAAATAACAGTATTTCCCAATTGTTACAGCCCAAACTATGTTTTAATAAATTAGCGGTCCCCTGAAAAGACATAACAGCTCAAATCTCGAGGGCTAGACACACAACTGGGGAAAAAGGTAAAGCATCTATTATATCTAATTATTAGACCCATGGCAGTGGTAAAATATTTTAATTAAAAACAGCCAAAGCACTATGAGCATTCATTCCTCATATCTGTACACCATGCCAAAATGCTGCACCTATATATATAATATAACATAATATACAGAGGTCTTGGCTAGACAATTGCTGGTATGGAAATGCCTTTCAGTGACAAACCTCTAGCGTCTTCATTGATTTGTGGACTTTAACAATTTAGATAGAAAATCGCATAACATATAATACATGCATCTCAAAATGGTCCCTAGTTCCCAAGCCAGGTGTGAATTTGCACAGAAATTATGTACCATTGGAGTCCAAAAACCTATTCAAAACGTATTATATTCAAAAATATAATACTTCATAAACTCTAAGCATCTAAAAAATGGCATATAAATTATGAGAATAATACTGGTGACCCAGTCATTTAACACTGTCCCTTTGCTGGTCCGGGTGACATCCCGTAAATTAAGCCCCTGTTTTCAAATATGGGCAGATCAGCCATGTACAACACACGAACAGAGAGAGAAGGCTACTTCAAGAACAGAGAGAGAAGGCTACCACAAACAGAGTCATGAACAAGGTGGAGCAGGAAAATAAGAGCCGTGTCTTTTACATCACAGGGGAGTCTGCTGTTTCCTCATACACACAGACGAAAATGTCCCATGGTTAGGAGATAAATGAAGGATACTGTGCCCCCCTTGTGTTCCACACTCAACAACCGGGTACCAAGATCTCAAACGTGGGGTATGGGATTACTTGATTGACCCCAAACGATTTAGACAAAACTGTCATAATTCAAATATTACCTAAACAGAGTTCCCCATGTTTCAGGTTCCTAATTTTTGTAAAATAATTATTACAGATACAGGGAGCACGTTATGGTAAAGATCTTTATGGTCGCACTAAAAGATCCCTCCCCTTCACCCATCTTCAGAAAACAGCCCACACACCTGAAGGCAGTCTGTGTGACATTCCATTGACCGTTTCTTTACTGAACGACAACCCTGCTGCCCGAGGAGATCTGACCACTGAACAAACCATACGGCCCAGGCAGGAACAAACAAGACGAGTGCACCAGGCAAACCACAATCCTTAAGTCCCAGGCCAACATGTCAGCAGAACATATAACTTAAGGCTGCTGCTTATAGTCCGCACACAGTAAGCCATTAGAAAATTGACACAGGACTCAGGAATTGACAGTGTGTTTGTCTGTCAGTCTTAAAAAATCAGGAACAGAGTTTAGGCACTAACTAATCATACATTTACCATTAAGGGCCAACTGTTTTTACAAGCAGCAAATGCTCATCATACCAGTAACAACTGGTTCGACTATATAGGCTACCTGCGACAGACAACATTCTAGTTTTAAAATGAAAACATCTACTAGGCCTACTTGCAAATATCGCTGTGGCCCTTGGTAGGTTACTTAAATAACATGTCACCTGAGCAGACATGGCTCAGAGCTAACACCTATTAACACCTACACTACCCAACAACTGCTAAGAACTGGTAACATAGCCTAACTACATTGGTCATGATCAACATTTACAAAGTAGGCTACACCCGTTTTGTTTTTACATGTTGATTAAAAAGGTGAAACAAGTCACTTAAAATCCCCTAAAGGCATGGCTTATGCAACACAAGCCTGGCTACACAACCGAACATGTTAGCTTGGCTACAATATTACCAATACACTGACACTGAGCCAGGCGTATGCAGCAGTAGAGTGACTAGTATGATATACATAATTTAAAAAAAACATTTACCACCCGGAGAGAAAACCTATTGCGTTTTGGGCATGATTGTGCAAGAATTTACTCAAAAAATGCCCCAAGCATAAAAGGTAAACAATGGTGTGTTTAGCATTGTGCAAGCCATGCGTTGATATCGACAATGTAAACAGGAAAATGTTAAAAGATATCACTAAATGTGACTTTAAATAAATAGGTGAATCTAATAATTACATTTGATAAATGGATTGTGACCATAGCGGGTTCAGAGTATAAAAAACATCCTCGAGATAAACCCCATGTTCTAGTGATACGACACGCCAAGGATTTCATTTAAGAAAATGGAAAGCTAAAGGGACACGTCTAGAAACAGTCTAAACATATCGCATTGATATCGCTCCTTTCTCTCAGAAAAGGCTATATGCTTGCCGGCTAGTTTAATCAAAAGCATTGACTAAATAATAGCAGGACAATCCTCAGCTGCACCCAACATTGCAAAAAACATAACCAAATAAATAATCGAATACCAACACAATACCAGAAACGTTTTTTTTATCGAAGAAGGGCTCCCTAGTCGGTTTTCAACTGCGAACTCATATCTTGCCAAGCTGGTAGAGCCAGAATAAACACCATAGACGAAGCCCCTTTTTGTTGGCACCCGATAGACAGCAGCAAGCCATCCGCACAGCGAACAGAATGGCCTATGTATGCAAATGTGTGCAACGTTGTGCAATAAACTATTCCGCGACCTACAACACACAGTATCATACTATCACACACACCGGAGATTAAAATAAATAGCGTTTAGGTACCTTATTACATCGGTAGGATCGTTCTCAGTTTACCATCCTCTTGCTCATCTCACAGCCTTCGGGGCGCCATGTTGCAAGCTTGTGACGTTGGGTTTTCTCACCCCTGACCCAAATTTGAATATAAGCCAACCGAGAGCCGAGAAAGGGCGAAAACGTCGGACTCTTTCCTTTTCTACGTTACGTAGGGGTGTGCGGTGACAGGTTTTTGAACACGAAGCTCATTTGCCAACTTGGCGCAGGCTGATAATATATCCCAGATAATGTATCCCAGATGCAGTTAGGCTGTAGCTGTGAAACTGGTCTAGGTAGGACATTATTCCTGACGACGCAGAACGCAAATGTGTTTCGCATCTTTCGACGGTAGTAACAGGATAGGCTATCTTGTAATATATATGTTTTAAATCACACTAAGGCGGTGGGGCTATAGTTGAGCTATACCAAATGTAAAGCGTATGTAACGCAGGCGAAAGTGTCAAACACGTAAGCGTTGGGTGGGTATAAACCATTGATGGGGTTAGATTAGGTTCATTTTGAACGGCTACGGTACTCGTAGGCAATACAAGAAAAAAATATCAAACTGAGGCCACCGTTTACAGCAGGTAGGCAGGCCTAAACTACAAAATGTTACATTTGTGTGAATGAGATAACCAGATACAAAAAAAGTCCTTAGCTGTCACTAATGTGATTTTGTACACATACAATATTATATCGTATAATAACGATTTACAATTAGGCAGAACAATTTCTACCTGAAATAACATTGTAGTTTTGCTTGGATATGGAACATTACTTTGCCATGCATTACATTTATGTGGACATCGAATAGTTTGGAGTGTAGTAAAATGTGTGCATTAGGTGAAATGTTTGCCAAGAAACGTTGACTATCGATATCCCTGGCAGTGGCACCAGATGTTGTAATTTTAAACGGAAGTGAGGTAACTACAGTGGCCCCTCCTTTCAGCACACAACCCCCTACTACACCAAGTAATCGTCAATTTGGAGTAGCATACTTAAAAACCCTGGTAAATGCAGAAGGCTTTGAAAGAGTACACTATATCATGCTTTTTTCCACACAATTAACACAAACCGTGCATCACAGTTTGAAATCAGGGATTTCGTAGAGATTTACCAATTGTCCAACAACCTCACCTAACGAAATACAGACATTGGCTTGGCTACTAAGATGGTAAGGGGGTTTTCACTGTTAGAAGATACTGCAGTAGCTAGTGTGGATTTTGTCAATTTGGGAGTATGCTAATTTCTGGTCAGAGTTCAGTTCACGCACTACGGAAGGCTCGAGAGCAGGCCTAGCCCGTTTTATGGCTCAGCGCCAAAATCAAAGAACTCTCCTGACACTCGGTGGTTACAAAGAAAAGTGCATCCAACGACAGTCTTGGCACGAAGTTTGCATTATGGGTGGGGTTGGCGAAAAAACTACAACAGAACAACAACAAAGTGATTGGCAGAGCATTTACAGAGCCTGGCAAGAAGGCTATGATATACCCTTTATCGTGTACATTTAGGGATGCGGATGCGTTCAGTAGTGAGGTCTATATCAGTGGCAGCCTTCTGTATAGTTTCAATTTCGTTCTTGTGTCCTGCTTCATCATCAAAACATAGTGACGAAACATTGTGCACACAAATGTATTTACGAATAAATGCATTTAGATTTAAAAAGAGCGTGTATTAAAACAAATCTGTATTATTATTATGAATAGTATATCCACATGATCTCACTGTGTTATTCTGTTCATATTTATATATTGTAATATTTTATAAAAGTATTGACTCAGCAGAATAATTTCTTAGGTTTATGCAAAAAAATATATATATTTTTCCTTTGAATGCATATGACGTGCTTGTCATCATGAAGTGTATGAACCATTCACAAATGACTAATTGATTTTTTGCCCCGAAACACTCCTCACCAAGGTTGGAATTGTAAAACTCTGAGCTTCTTGCATATAATTTAATATTATAGTCCTGTCCTTATTAGTGAAGATATAACAACTCTGTTATTAATTAGTGCACATATGTGCATGTGTTTTATATAAAAAAGACGACTTTGTTCAAGTACAAATCGAATGTGAACAATTGCTTCTGTTCTCCCATATTAATTTTTGCATGTGTGAGCTATTTTTATAAACTCAGAAAGTAACCCAGCTACAAACTACTCGCACTACATTTTAATTAACATGAGTTAGGCTTTGTTTTGAAATGGGGCTGGCACATTTCTTTAGACGTCAATTTAGATCTAAATTATCTCAATAATTAAAAGCGAAAGCTCATTATGTAAAGAATTAGAACAAGATCCAATTTACCCATGCGTATACCTTTACCTGCATCAGCTACGATTTGTAGGCTTCAGATAAATCATGAAACATGACATGATAATCAAATCAGCCTCCTACTCCGACTGGTTAGACGACATGCGGACAGGAAAATGATTGTAAAATTACTATCTTAGCAATTTATATATTTATGTTAACATCTTTCAGAATTGTTATATCAGAATAAATCTATTAATATCCATGCGTTGAGAATCTATTAAATAAGCTTTTGAATATTAATAAATTGTCTAGGTCTAATAGCAAGCGTCTTTTAACATTGAACATGTAATCGAATAACGTATTGCAAAAACAAATAGGCTAAGTAGACATAGACTTAGTGTAAACAATTTACATTAAATTTAGAATAAATATTTTTTTCCAAAGAAAGCATTTTTCAAATATCCTATATTGTAAACCATAACAAACCTACTTCCTGGTATTCAACAAAACGTGTTGATCTTGTTTTTATTAAATGCTGTTTTTGTTAGGCCTTAGTTGGCTACGTTCTTGATAAAAGTGTTAAATGTTAAGTTAAATGTAAGCTATAAAAAATAATCAATATAATTACTATTTTTGTGGACATTTTATTATTTAAGGCTACCTGCATCAGCTACGATTTGTAGGCTTCAGATAAATCATGAAACATGACATGATACAAATATATCACACGTAATTCCAAACATTAGCCGATGTGCTCAATCAAAGACGTGATAACTTCTTGATCCAATGATAAGACGCGTTTGCGTTTTTATTCTTCGTGTTTATAAGAAAAGTTTTGAATGACAAACAGTAATAACATATCGGTTATGTTCAAAAGATAGTTAAGAAATGTAACAAATATTGGTTGGTCGGTTAAGAAAAAAACATCAGGAAATATGAGTCACAATCATCATACATTTTTACAAAATTGTCTTCGACATAAATAAAAATCCAACTCCGTAATTCAATGCTGCTTACATTTTTATGGTGTAACAAAAATATTTACATGGTGTCATTAATTAAATTTATAGACCAATTAACTATTGCAACTTCAATTCACGAATTAAATTCAGTGTCAAAACAATCTTAATATTAATATTTTTAATAATCCTCTTTTTTGTCAAGTTTAGAAAACAGTCGTTTTTTAAAACTGCATACCGGTTGACTATTATTATAATGCAGTGGTCCTGGATTCATGTTGGAGAAAAAGAACACAATTCATAATGTGATCAAAGAACAGGCTACCCAACAGAAACAAAGAATAACACAAATCTTCATAAATGTTTGACCTTATGGTTGCCTACACGTTCCTTTCAGAAATATAGACCATACATACAAACATAGGGGTTTTAAATGAAACTATTTAGAATACTACTACGAAATATAGGCTACACGGTGAGGCAAATGTGCATTGCTATGAGGCATAGACTGTGCATCCGTAGAAAATTTGTTAGCAAGTAAATTACGTTTTGAAACAGTAATCCAAAAGAAAACTGTGTACCGTATGTATCAATTGTTGCAGTGGCCTAATGTTTGCAGTAACGGGCCAGAACAAATTGCTGTTTGGGGTAAATTTACTTTCCAATAAAACTCTTTCGGATTCTGATTCTGAACACAAGCATACACAATACACAGTTAAAATGGACGTTTACAAGCACAATGTCACAATGACAACGAATATCTTGAATATAAAACGATCTAAATATAGTGCATCACTTGAGATAACTGTTGAACGTTCTCTATGCACTGAACTTTTTGTACGGTTATATTGCTCTCTCCAAATCAATGGGATTCGATCTAACTTTTTTTAACATCACCTCCATCGACTGCTCGTTGGATTGTGAATCAAGCACGGGTCAAAAATGGACGATATGTTGGAAAGGTTAACTTTGAAACCCATTAGTGACATTTAAGAAATGCCCCTAATGTAATGTCGCCGAATGCTGTATTCGCTTTAACAGAACATGCGTTTTCACGTAGGCAATTGAGTGTGGTTGCACAATGTTTGATCAAATAGCGTTATTGCGGGTATAACAATGTAACCAGAATATATAGGCCTACTTCAAGCGTATTATGAGCTTAGACATTTTGCAATATCCTGCCTCCATCCAAAGACTAAATATTAGAATTACAAGAGATGGTACTCTACGTGCATGACAATTAGCCTACATCTTCATTCTACAACAATGTTGCAAAATCTTGTTAAAAAGCGTTGCCCTGAGCGAAGCGCAACCTCGGATGTACAACAGTGGGGTGAACGCAGCATTTAAGCGTGGCAGAATTCTAAGCGGATCGGTTCCCTCGTTTCTAAACGAATAACACGTAGACCCCATAAAATTGCAAAAAATGATATGGATAAAAATGGGTAACCACGCAGCCAGGAAAAACAATGCTACTACTATGATTAAGTAAACCGAGGAGCGCTTGTTCTCTCTTTCTTCGGAGGGCTTTTCTTTCTCCAAATGGAATTTAGCTATGAAGAAGAGTCTAATATTTAGATATATCATTATGATGATCGTGAATATGTTTGCCACAAATGTCCCGATGCCCGTGACTTTTTTCGCGACCCCCATCGTCACCAGATTGTTTACTGCAACAATGGCAAATGCGTAAACCCAATAGAACAGAATCACCAGCAGTGTCCTGTTGCGCGTAATTCTCTGGGAATACTTGAAAGGAGATATCACAGCGTGATACCTATCGGACTGGCCTGCCAGTATAGCCATGTACGAAAGCCCCAGGAAAGTAGGAGCGATGTAGTATGTTCTGTTAGGGGAGTCATAGGTGTCCCTCACATCTAGAACGCCCACATAGTAATAGGAAACCCCCGAGCAGATGTCGCTGAAGCAGGTGCTCAGCATGTACATGAAGCGGTTCTCGCTGCGTAGCGTTTTGTTCATCATAATTGAGAGAAGTACAGACACATTGAGGAAAATAATCGCGGTCGCCAGCGCAATGCTGAAAAGGAACATCAACACATTGCCGAAGGTATTAAGGGGCAAAACGGTCGCCAGGCCAACGCTATCGTTACTCATGGAGAGGCTGAACGAGAGGTCTCACTCATGCTAAAACGCCTGCTGCTACCTAGTCAAACAGGCCTGTAGGGCTGGAGGGGCGCTTACAGGTAGAAGGTCTGCGGTGTTAATGACCAGCTCCTGGATTTTTATAGTCTGAGAAATACACTAGGGGATTATATTTATTTTTTTAAATAACAGGAGAGGCTAAATTGGATTCCCTTGGGTTTACATTAATGCAGTGTGTTCGTATTCAGCCGAATACTGTGCAGCCAAAAAAATCGGGTTGCTATCTCGTAGAAAATGTGACATTTAATCTGGCTGCAGTCATAGCCCTAATTAATGCTATTTATTGCCATTGATATCATAATTTTGTCATCTCCCAATCATCAATGGATTAAATTGAAGTTCATAGGCAGAAATAACAATTCTAATTAAATATCGGTAATGTAGTATATTTTGTGCCAATTGGTCAATTGATGCTCACTTTTGATAATAGTAAGTCAACCTTGCTGATATTATTAACATTTAGTTGTATTCAACTCCAGAGTCAGCCTGTCTGCTCCCCAGAAGCAGCAACTTCCTTTTTTTAATAAAAACATAAAACATATTTAAAGACCAACATTTTGGGACTAATGCAACATAATAACCATGAATAAAACGATGTATTCTTAGATTAAAGGTTATTTGACTGGCCCTTTTGGGGATTCTTGTCACACCCTGATCTGTTTCACCTAGCTTGTCATATGTTTCCACACTGTCATTATTCCCTGGGCTATATTTGTCAGTGTTCCCTGTTGCCAGATCTTTGTCTTGACCCTTGTTTCCAGCGTTTACTACCAGTTTTTTTATTTTATTTAACCAGGGAAAGTAATCACATTGAGATAGATATCTCATTTACAACCAGTTGTTCCCTGTGACCTGTTCCTGACCAGGTACCAGCTTGTCTCTCAATAAATCAATGTTTTACATTAACTGATTTCCATCTCCGTGTCTGCGCTTGGGTCCATTGTTCTGGAATAACCCTTTTGGTTTGCCCTATAGTTCCAGAGGGCGTTTTGTCAGGATCGAAAATATTTTAATGTTGAGCCTTGTGTGTGTGTATATCCTGATGTATTAAAAAATATAAAAAATAATGAGAGTGGAATTGTTTGGGAGCAATTGGGCAGGGCATGGTGCACTGTAGCCCTCATAGTTCCCTGCATAATTCCACTATAGCACTGTCAAAACTGGCATGTGGCCGAGCCTTCAAGCCATCACTGACGACCAAAGCACCCTACTCCCTCAGCCACTGATGTCTCCATGACCAACCAGCTGGACACCATCTACACCCGCTGAGACGGGGACAACAAAGACCCAGCCATTAAATTGGAGCTCACCTCAGTCTGTCCATCGTGGAGGTAACTTCTGCACTTAGCATGGTGAATGCACGCAAGGCGGCTGGTCCTAATGATGTCCCCGGGCTTCTGCTCAGAGCATGTGCTGGGCAGCTGGCTGGGGTCTTCACTGACATTTTCAACCTGTCATTGTCCCAAGTGGTTGACCCCACGTGCTTCAAGACCACAAACATTGTGCCAGTGCCAAAGCAGTCGACCAAGTCTCGCCTAACTCTCGCCCTGTTGCGCTCACCCCCACAATCATGACGTGCTTTGAAAAACTTGTATTGGCTCACCTTACGTCCTGCCTCCCTCCAACCCTGGACCACTGGACTCTTGACTTCCTAACCCGACAGACCTCAGTCTGTCAGGTTAGACAACCTCACCTCCTCCACTATGACTCTGAACACCAGTGTCCCACAGGGCTGTGTGCTTAGCCCACTCTTTTACTCCCTCTTCACCCATGACTGCGTCCCTGTACACAGCTCCAATACCATCGTCAAGTTCGCAGATGACACCACAGTAGATCTGTTATGTACTGATAATGGATTACAGGAAAACAAAAAGCTGTATTCGTGTCCACAACTCCTACTACCTATCCTGGTCCCTGAACACCACAACCCTGGTCAAAAAGGCGCAACAGCGCCCACCTATCTACCAACATCTTGGTATACTTTTACCGCTGTATGGTCGAAAGCAACGGTTGCTCTGAGGCTGACCGGAAGTCCTTGCAACTGGTGGTGAAAGCCGCCCAGCGCATCATTGATGCCCAGCAAAGTTGCTGTTTGCGAAGAACACGTGGCATTATCAGGTACCCCTCACACCCTAGCCATAAACTGTTTGCCCCCCAATCGCTCACACCAGCAGGCTTAGGAACAGTTTCTTCCCAACTGCTATTAACATACTGGACTCTGAAACCCAACAGAAGTCTAGGATTCACTCTGCTACCTTATTTGATGTGCCATTTTCACAATGCATACTATTGTACCCCCATTGCTACCTCTTGCCTACACACTGCTCAGTATATACTTGATTTGCTATTTGCACAATGCATTCTGTTTGAACTCCTCATTGCTACCTCGTGCCCCACACACCGCTAGCCTATTTATTAAATTTACCACTTGCACAATGCTTGCTTCGCGTAGCAAGGAGCCAGTTCAGGTGGTTCGGGTATCTGGTATTCCTAGGGAGGTCGTCCTGGCACGTCTAGCTGGGAGAAGGCCTCTGGGAACACCCAGGACTAGGTGGAGAGATCCCTCAATCAGAGCTGGTTAATGTGGCCAGGGAAAGGAACGTTTGGGCTCCCCTACTAGAGCTGCTGCCCCCGCGATCCGACCCTGAATAAGTGGTTGAAGATGAGAGAGAGACAATGCTTACTGTTTGTACCTTTCATTTATCACTTGCACATATATTTTCTGCTTGTATTGCCCTCTGCACATGTGCAATCTGCTAAATTGTTGAACTGTATACCTGCACATTTACTTACCCATGTAAATTGCAGATCCTTACACTGTACTCCATCTCATTTGTCTCATACATTTGTCTCATTGGCACACTGCCCTGCATATCATTTTTGCACTTCATGTTTGACAGTTGGACTCAAACCCTCAAAACACAATTTTTTGCCTGCTTAACCAAGTGGGTTTAAACACGGGCGGGACAGAAAGCCTGGGCTCGGGCAGGACAGAGAGCCTGGGCTCGGGCAGGACAGAGAGAGACGGACCAGGAGGCCGCCAGGGAGGAGACGAATCACAAGACGGGTCAAGATGGTGTACTGGCGGTGACGGGTCAGGCGGGCGTACTGACGGTGACGGGTCAGGCGGCTGTACAGGCGGAGATGGATCAGGAAGCCGTACGGGCGGAGATGGATCAGGAGGCCGTACGGGCGGTGATGGATCAGGAGGCCGACCTGGCTGAGGTGGCGCAGTAGCGCAGACAGGCGGAGGCGGATCAAGTGGTCGTGCCGGTGGAGATGGATCAGGAGGACGTGCCAGAGGACACAGGTCAGAAGAACGCCCCAGAGGACACGGGCCAGGAGGACGCCCCGGAGGACACGGACCAGGAGGTCGTACTGGCTGAGGTGGAGCAGAGGCCCCGGATGGACGGAGGCTTTTCGGGTGACCTGACCAGTTGATGAGGTGCAGAAGCCAGGACAGGCGGATGCGGGTCAGGAGGTCGGACCGGCTGATGCAGAGTACAGATCCGGATGATCGGAAGCGGATCAGGAGGCCGGACTGGCTGAGGTGGAACAGAGGTCCGGTTGCCAACCTGGCCGTCGTGAAGCAGAAGCCTGGACAGGTGGATGCGGGTCAGGAGGCCGAACCGGCAGTGGAACCGGGTCACGAGGCCGTGAGTGCTGAGGCAGATGTGGGTCCGGTGGACAGCCCGACTGATGCAGAGCAGCGACCCGGACCGGAGAATGGGGTTCAGGTGACCGATCTGGCCGTGGCGGAGCAGAAGCCTTGACGGGCCAAGGCGGGTCAGAAGTCTGGACCGACAGGAGTGTAACAGAGACCTGGACTGACGGAGCCGGGGCAGTGGCCTTCAATGGGCTTGAGACAGGGGTGATCTCGGTGACTGGACGGGACTCGGTGACAGGAACGGTCTCGGAGACGGGGACAGGAACGTTCTCAGGGAGATTGAGGAGATGAGACGCACGGAAGAAAAAACATGGCATTAGGTAGTCCAGAGCCGGCCGCGGAAGCCCTCTTTGGTGAGATTGCCACATGAAAAACTTGCCATAACACCTTATCTGCTCTTCCGTCTCACTCACCCAGGTCCTATAGTCCATAAACACCTCCCAATCTTCCCGGAAAGCCTTCTGAATGGCCAGGAAGGTGGCGGAAGGCGAACCTGGCGTGGAGGACTGCAGTGAAGCAGTTTGAGTGGCCGGCGAAACGGTGGCCATCTTGGGCTGCGGAGCGGCGGCCATCTTGGGCTGCGGAGCGGCTGCCATCTTGGGCTGCGTGGTGGCGGACACCTTGAGCTGCGGGCCGGCGGCCATCTTGAGCTGCGGGCCGGCGGCCATCTTGAGCTGCGGGGCGGCAGCCATCTTGGAGTTCGGCGTGGCGACTCTCCGAAGTGGAGAAGCTGAGGGCAGAACCGCTGAAGGAGAGGCGGGTCTCAGCTGGAGGGTGAAGGGATCCCGGCGGAATTCCCCCTCCAGATACTCCTCTGACTCGTCCTCGGGCTCAGAGACGTCGATGTCGTAGGGCTCTATGCAGAGCCTTTCCATGAACCCCTTATCTGGGGTTTCGAGCCGCAGGCTAGCCCAATGTATCGCACCTTGCTGTGTCCATTCTTTGGGTCGGATCATTCTGTAACGAACGGGCTTCTGAGCCGGTAATGGAGGACACAAGCACAGTGTGCTTTCAAATGATAGGGTTTCATTCTCGTCAACAGTCAAGTCAGGCACTGGAACTGAGAACTTTCACAACACAAAGAAAACAACCAAGAATCAGTCTGGGATCATTTCTTAACCAGGAAATACAGCAATAACTAAAAGACATGGAACGTAAACTTAAACATGCAAACAAACCAGTATTACAAAGAAAACCAACAAACATAAATCCCAATAACCCACGTACCTTTAACAATGATCTGAGACTGACTGACAAACGAGGACTAACTTAAATACAGGAACTAATAACAAACCAAAACCAGGTGTGAAACAAAACTCAGGTGTACAGAATGTCTTTGATTACTCCCTCTCTCTGCTGGCCGGGGGAGTGCAAACTCCGGCATAGAGAGGGATAGATTGCCGATCCTTACAAAGGCATTGTAAAAAATATTGGCTGGTTCCTAATATTCTAGACAGCTCTCTAAATGTCTGTTCAAGTGGGAAAAAAGACTGAATTGAGAAGGGAATCGTTTTGCCAGATAAAACTAAATGTGTTTTATGGTAAATGGTAAATGCTGCGCTTTTATATAGCGCTTTTATCCAAAGCGCTTTACAGATCCTGCCTCACATTCACCCATTCATTCACTCATTCATACACTGATGACCACGTCTACCATGCAAGGCGACTGCAGGCTCGCCAGGACCATCAGGGGTTAGGTGTCTTGCTCATGGACACCTCAACAATTTCCCAGGAGGAACCGGGGATCGAACCACCAACCTTTCCGATTGATAGACAACCGACTACATATATTTTTGAAAATATAATACTATAATACTACAATACTTGTTATTGTTGGCAGCTAGCATTTTATTGTAGAATAGAAAAGTGTGTGTTGTTACACTCTTTGGTTGATCATCCCTATAACTAGGATAGTCACTGGCAGATCACTCCAGATGGCCAAGCAAACGGGTTAATTAGAGGAATCAGACAATTTATAATATTGCTTTTAAAGACTTAAACATATAGGCAGCCTTAAAGGTGCTGACAATGCAACAGATGCAAAGGTGGCATACAGATAAACATATTTGCATGAATGGGGTTCATTTCATACAGTTCATAAAAATATTTATATAAAAATATAGACTAGTATTTGGACATGGACACAAGTTTGTGTTGGCTCTGTACTCTAGCACATTTGATCTTAAATGAAATAATGACTAGTAGAACAGCAAAATGTCAGCTTCACTTTTTATGTATTTAATCCATAAACCAAGGACCGTTTTGGGAAATAAGCCCTTTTTATTCATAGTCCCTCTATTTTAAAGCAACCAAAGGTAATTGGACACATTAACATCCTCTAGGAAAACCATATATTTAATGCTTTGCTTGGTTGCAAATTATTTGCATTGGATGACAGCCTGAAGTTTCAGACCCATTATAGACATCTCCAGCCATGTCACGTTTATCAAGACCAGAACTATGGACCCAATTGTAGACTCAGAGGCGGAGACTAGGTATGCAAATAATAATGTTTTATAAAAGGGGGAATCCGTAACACGGTAATGGACAGGCAGAGTTCAGTACACGAGAGTAGGCTGGTTCGTTGCAGTGTTGGGGTAGTTACTCAAAAAAAGTACTAAGTTACTAGTTACTTCTGTAAACTGTAATGAGATTACTTTACTAGTTACTGCATTTGAAAAGTAACCTTACTACTTTTTCTTTACTTTCCCGTTAATTAATTTACCATGAAGATACATGGACAAACATCATAGCCATATCATCACTTACCCTTTTGCATAATGTTTGTATAAATGTATACAAAATGGCATGTAAAACCATATGAAAGAACAATATCCCTGTCTGCACAAAAATATGCCTCACTGTAAAGGAGCCTGTTCTATTTCACTAGCTATGACATCGTAAGTGTGTCTTCCTCTCACCCTCTTGCAGGCAAGAGCAGCCTTCTTGCGTTTAAAACTAATGCTGTCTATCCAGTGCACCAACATTCCTAAATAATGTTGTTAGCGGACCAAATGTCCGCGGTGGTAGACACGTATGAAAGTTATTTTGAGCTCCGATTCCATGTCGGAATAACACTTGTCCAGGTTAATGGAAAGTGTTTTCATATCGGACGTTGCCTTGCGAGTCGCGGGCAAGCACACACACACACACACACATACACACAGGCAGCCTGCAGGCACCACATAAACAGATCATAACTTATCACGCAGTCAAACACGGCTTGGTTAACGCAGGAACGCGCGTTCCTATAGTCTAGTAAAGAAGTGTAGTTACCGATAATTTTAGTGTAATGCGTTACTTTACTTCGTTAGCAAAAAAAGTTATATTGTTACTGTAATTCGTTACTTTATAACTAATTACCCCCAACACTAGTTCTTTGTCGGTGCCAGGCAGGGTCCGGTACACAGGAGTAGGCTGGTTCGTTGTCGGTAGGCAGGAAAGTGTTCGATGCACGGGAGAAGGCAGGTTCGTTGTCGGTGGGCAGGCGATGGTCGAGCCAGGTAGAAAGTCAGGATTGTAACAGAGGATCAGGCAGGCTCGGAGTCAGGAACAGAAATGGTCAAACACTGGGAACTCGGGAAAACAAGACAGGTGAACGTGGGAACAGAATGTACAAAGATAAACGATCTAGCAACAGTTAATCGGAAATGCTGACATATAAAGCCCCGGTAATCAATCAGTACATGAAGATCACCTGGTGGAAAGGGGTGGATACAGTGACAAGCCAAGTAAAACAGATCAGGTTGGTGACAGGACCCCCTCCCCTATGACCGTTCATGTCCCCGTCTCGACCCAGGCGCCTACCTGGCAGACCGGGGCACTGCCGACGGAAGGTGGTGAACTGTTGCCTGAGGGCGTTGAATGCTTGGTCCGCGCCAGGTGTCCATGTAAAACTGACCTTGGTGGACGTGAGTGCCTTGAGGACTATAGTTGCGGATGAACCGCCGGTAAAAGTTGGCAAACCCCAGGAAGCGCTAAAGATGGGGTCTAGTAGCAGAGACCGGCCATTCAGCCACAGCCTGAACCATCCCCGGATCCATCTTTATTCCCCCGTCGGAGACAATGTACCCCAAAAAAGGAACTGTGGATTGGTGGAAGACACACGCCGTTGGAGAACCTGACGCGCGTGGGAGACATGTTCCTGGTCACGAAATGTCATCCAGATTAACGAAAACAAATTTGTTTAGCATGTCTTAGAGGACGTCGTTCACTAGGGCCTGGAAAACGGCCAGTGCATTAGTGAGACCAATCGGCATGTTTAATGGACAGTTGGCTCCAAAATGGCCCGCTTCACCACAATACAGACAACTGCGAGACTTGATTCGCTGCTGTCAAACACCAGGTGGCAGTCTCGTGGTGGAGCGCGGAAGGAGATCCCCGCTCGAACAGTGCTTGTGGATAATTGAAACGTTCTGAAGGAAAACAAAACCTTGGAGTACGAGTGCCTTCCTTGCTGCGAATACTCTGCTGTTCTCGTATTCGATTATCAATTCTCGTTGAAAGCTTGATGAGAGAGTTAATGTCTCGTGGCAAATCCCTGGCAGCGAGCTCGTCTTTTATCTCCTCCGCTAATCCCTGAGTGAAAGCGTCGAACAATGCTTTGTAGTTCCAAGAGCTATTCGCGGCCTCTCTAAGGACGATGGATTAGCCGCTTGGGCTGATAACATTAGCCTATGTCCGAGACAGCACAAGCTCGTGCTACTGGTGGTGGGGCACTTCCGGAAGGAGCCGAATACTGCATAGAATCACCCCACACAGTTGTCTATATTGTGGTGAGATGGGACATTTTGTTGCACATTGTCCGTTAAAAAAACTGGCACATCAATAAATATGGGTTTATTGGTGAGCCCACTAGCTACTCCCTGGAGATCCACACCCCGTAGCCACATTCATGCTACTCTCCTGTCAGGATCCAAATCCCTAGCCATCCAAGTATTAATTGATTCCGGGGCAGATTAATGTTTTATTAATGCTTCACTGCTGCAACAATTCAATGTTCTACACTACAATCCCCTGTTGAAGCAACAGCTTTGGATGGACATTCCATTAGTCGAGTGACCCACATATCCGAGCCAGTGACTATGTTAAATTCGGGCAACCACACGGAGAAGATCCAGTTACACTCATTTTAGATCCCGGTCATCTTGGGACTATCTTGGCTGTGTCGCCACAACACCCAGGTGGATTGGGTCACTGGTTCCATTGCGAGGTGGAGTTGCTACTGCCACGGGCACTACCTTCAAGCGGCCGTGGCAGTTACATCATCTGAACACTCAGGGGTTGAAGTAGAGGTGGATCTCACCTCCATACATTGGGAATACTGGAGTCAGAAGGAGGTGGTCAACAAGAACCGGGCTACATCACTGCCACCACATCGGCCCTATGACTGTGCCATTGACCTCCGCCCTGGTACTACGCCCCCTCGTGGCCGATTGTATTCACTATCAGTTCCAGAAATCAAGGCCACGGAGGACTACATAGAGGCCTCTCTCCGGGCCGGCCAAATCCGACCCTCCTCTTCATCTTGCCCACAGCCTGCATGGACACAACAATTACCTAGGATGTGGACGCCACAGTCCGCCGCCTACAGACCACCCAGCCCGATCCTGGAGGGGGTCCACCCGGTCGAATGTACAGTACAGTACTTGGTGGACTGGGAGGGCTATGGGTCAGACGAACGCTCATGGGTAGTGCAGAGTAACATCTTGGACCCAGCCCTCCGTGTACCGAACATTGCCAGCATTAACTATGATTACAGTCTACATTTAAATAAACATTATTGGACATTACCAGGGGCCTGTACCATGATGGTAGTTGAACAAACTAAGGGTTCCAGGATTGGTTCAGAATTGACAAAATCAAACTGACGCAATCAGGCTTTATTGGTACCATGAAGCAGCTCATCAACTTACTTTGTCAACCCAGGCTTTGATCCTTAAACTCTGATTACTCCGCGTGTGCGTGCACATAAAAGAGTAACGTCGGCACCGAACAACCATTCACGTTCGATATGGATAGGGCGAGAGCAATATATTTTTTACGCGGAGGAGCAAGAAATTATTCTTCAGAAATATTAACAATATAAAAATGTTTTTCAAGCACGCAGTAACACTGTCTCTGCTGCCAAAGCAAGAGAACAATCTTGGAGGATCATTGCTGATTGTTAATGCCTAAGTTAAAGAAATACATTTTATAGGCGATCAATGTAAAAAAATTATTTTAGGCTAATCATATTGAAAATGAATGAAATGAAAATGTGTGTATTCATATATATGTGTGTGTGTGTGTGTGTGTGTGTGTGTGTGTGTGTGTGTGTGTGTGTGTGTGTGTGTGTGTGTGTGTGTGTGTGTGTGTGTGTGTGTGTGTGTGTGTGTGTGTGTGTGTGTGTGTGTGTGTGAAATGTGAAGCCATTGCAACAGAGATTGGTCCAACTTCTGACTCAGATCTCGAATGCAGAACATAACCTGCCCCGGAGCAGGTTAGCCGTGCAGCGTCACATACCATGGCAACGAATACCGATTGAAGCCGAGCTACTAACATAGTACCTAAAACCCAGTGTTAGGGGAAACTTAACTGAAACATAGCTGGCTAGCCACCAAAACCAGCTTCATGGTGCCACAATCACAATTGACCTTGCTTAATCCCCTGATTGGATGGTTTTGTGGCACATTTGTAACGCTCTGTTGAAGTTGAGCAAGCGGGTGTCTGAAGACTTGAGCGCGCACAGAGTGATGAGGTTGAGCGTGCGGAGGACATGACTTGTGCGCAGAGAACGAGTTTTTGAGCGCGCGCCTGCTAGTTGAGCGAGCGTGTATCAAGACTTGAGCATGCACAATATAGTACTCTGTGCTCAAACCTTAAAATTACGCGCTCAGGAATGTGTCACAAATATAACGCCATAGAATTCAGCTGTCCTATTCCTTGTGTCAAGCCACTCTTGAACAAGACACAGCTTCAGAAGCGTCTCACCTGGGCTAAAGACAAAAAGGACTGGACTGCTGCTGAGTGGTCCAAAGTTATGTTCTCTGATGATAGTACATTTTGCATTTCCTTTGGAAATCAATGTCCCAGAGTCTGGAGTAAGAGAGGAGAGGCACAGAATTCACGTTGCTTGAAGTCCAGTGTAAAGTTTGCACAGTCAGTGATGGTTTGGGGAGCCATATCTTCTGCTGGTGTTGGTCCACTGTGTTTTCTGAGGTCCAAGGTCAACGCAGCCGTCTACCAGGAAGTTTTAGAGCACTTCATGCTTCCTGCTGCTGACCAACTTTATGCAGATGCAGCTATCATTTTCCAACAGGACTTGGCACCTGCACACAGTGCCAAAGCTACCAGTACCTGGTTTAAGGACCATGGCATCCCTGTTCTTTATTGGCCAGCAAACTCGCCTGACCTTAACCCTATAGAAAATCTATGGGGTATTGTGAAGATGGAGATGCGATACGCCAGACCCAACAATGCAGAAGAGCTGAAGGCCACTATCAGAGCAACCTGGGCTCTCATAACACCTGAGCAGTGCCACAGACTGATCGACTCCATGCCACGCCGCATTGCTGCAGTAATTCAGGCAAAAGGAGCCCCATTTAAGAATTGAGTGCTGTACATGTTCATACTTTTCATGTTTATACTTTCTTTACAGTTGGCCAACATTTCTAAAATTCCTTTTTTTGTAATATTCTAATTTTTAGAGACTGAATTTGGGATTTTTATTAGTTGTCAGATTTAATCATCACAATTAAATGAAATAAACATTTGCAATATATCAGTCTGTGTGTAATAAATGAATATAATATCCAAGTTTCACTTTTTTAATGGAATTTCTGAAATAAATCAAATTTTTGATGATATTAACGCTCTAAAGAGTGTGGAGTTGGTTGAGTATTTTAGGAATCCCCCAGCTCCACCCACCCGCATCACCCTGTGTGACTCTGCCGTCACCATTGCAGAGTCTTTTCGCTTCCTGGGCATCATCCAGTAAGTGGGAGCAAAACACATGCTCCTCCGCCGAAAAAGCACAGCAGAGAAAATACTTCCTGCGGTAGCTGAAGAAGTTTAATCTGCCAAAGACAATTATGGTGCACTTCTACACAGCCATTATTGATTCCATACACTCCTCTTCCATCATCTGGTTTACTGCAGCTTCTGCCAAGGACAAGTTCAGGCTGCGGTGTGTCATTGGACATGCTGCAATCCCTCGAGGACCTGTACGCAATCAGGACCCTGAAGCTTGCAGGAAAGATTTTGGCTGACCCATCCCACCCTGAACACAAACTGTTCCAAACACTCCCATCCGGCAGGGATGGGAGTGTTCATCAGGACCAAAACCTCACAGTACAGGAACAGTATCTTTCCATCAGCAGCTAGCCAGCCTCATCAACACACACACAAAGACTGACCCCCAACTCCCCCTAACTTAAAGTGTTAAATTATTATGCACTGTTATGCACCAACATTTCAAAGCAAGTTCCTTGTATGTCTAATGGATGAGAATGGATGGGTTGAGGCTGGCCAATCTGCCAACTGATGTGTCAGTGAATTCAACACTTTGAGAACAACATTCCCCAAAGACAACTCGATAAGATTTTAAGCATTTCACCTTATACAGTGCACAATGTAATTAAACGTTTCAAGGAATCCGGTCAATTGTCGATTCGCAATGGGCAAGGCCGAAAAACACTTCTGAATGCACGTGATCTCCGTACCCGCAGAACTCACTGTCTTAAAAAAGTTACGTGTCTGTAATGGATCTGTAATGCATCTTGACATGGGAATATTTTGTTAAACCTTTGGTAACCCTTTGTCAGTCAACACAATTCGCCGCTGCATACACAGATGCAAATTTGGGCTCTACTATGCAAAGCAGAAGCCATATATCAACATTGTCCAGAAGCGCCGCCAACTTCTCTGTACTCGTGTCTAAACTGAGATGGACAGTAGCCCAGTGGAGTCATGTTCTGTGGTCCGAAGTGTCAACATTTCAAAGAGTTTTTGGACAAAGCAGCCATCATCTTTTGTTTGTTTTTTGGCATTTTCATACATTCACAATATTTTCTGAATTGGGGTTGTACTTTATTAAATTGTAATCGAATAAAACTTCACCAAAACATTTTTGGAGACTGGTCCTTTTAACTGGTCCTACTGACAAAAACACCATTGCAAATGCCTTTTATAGACACTTTATCACAGCAGACAATCTCTTTGACAAATATCCTACTGTTGCCTCAAATGAAATAATTATACATGCAATGTTGGGATGTTAATTTGCTTTATTGTATCATGCTACATGTATGGAAGCATCTGCATGCATTATGTTCCTCCATGGATAATCAGTTTTTTTTGTTTTGTCACCTGTCCGTAATATTAGTGCCAACTATAATAATTTCATAATCTTCTGTAGCGTATAATCACAATTATAGAATGGCTTGAATTGTAGCCCTTAATACATACCAACATAATTTAAAAGCAGTGCATTATGATAAAGATAAAGTGTTTTATTTTAAACTATTGACAATGCTCGACTTGGCAAACAACAGCTCTAGTACTTATTTAATTCCAAGTAGGTCCATAAGACCAGCATCCTAAATTTGGAGGGGGCCTGCAAGCATAACCTTTACTAATGGATGGTTGGCCAGAACCAAATAATTCTGTCTTTATAAACCGTTTCCCAAATTCAACCAAGGACATGAGGTCGGCAACTTTAATAATGCAATGGCAAAGAGGTGGTAAAGGTGGCAACAGGTGATTATCTTCACACATTAATAAGGGAACTTACTTGAGGTCACTTAGAAATTTACTTTTTTGAATTGGAAATATAACAACATCTATAGGAAATGTAGACATTGACAAAGTTAAAAAGAATGACTTTAAATTGAAATAATTGTGTCCTTCAAACTTTGCCAATGGTCTGCACGTACAGTCTTTCCAGACTATTGGCATACCAGTTGTTAATTTATTATGGTAATCTGCAGAGACTTTACCCCATGCTTCCTGAAGCACCTCCGACAACTTGGATTGGCTTAAAGGGCACTACTTACGTCCTGTAGAGTCAAGCTGCTGCCACAACAGCTGAATAGGGTTGAGATCCGGTGACTTTGCTGGCCACTCAATTATTATAGTTAGAATACCAGATGACTAAGTCTAAATTGTTTTTGCATGTGCTGTGTTTGGGTCATTGTCCTGTTTTAGGAGGAAATTGGCTCCAATCAAATGCTATCCACAGTGGAATGCATGGCATTGCAAGATCCTTTTTCCCCAGTTTCAAATCTCCCAGTTCACCATCACCACAGCAGCCCCAGACCATCTCATTGCTTTCATCATTCTTGAAAGGTGGCGTCAAGCACTTATTTATTAATTTGGTCTGAGTCTTTTAGGTGTTCTGTGTGTTAGGATCTTGATCCAAGTAGGTAGGACACAGACAAAGAGGTCAATGAAATTTCAAATTCTTCTTTAATCAGGGCTTGAGAACAGGAACATACACTTGAGTAAACAAAGAAAATAAACACTCTCAACAACTGACACACAAGAATAAACATTTACATGAAACCGAAAAGTACTGAAAATAAACAATACAGAAACTAATACGGCCAAACAAGACACAGGTGCAGGTGGAAAAAGGCAGGTGGAACACATGGCAATAGAAAAATGACTACTAGAAAATACAATTTCCTGACAACACACACTAGTACCAGCAGGGGGCAGAAACGGACAGGACAACCATCAGACACTGATGTAATATGACTTACTAATACTCTACCCAAATAAAGAAATTGAAATTAATGTCCACCCTGTCCACATCCTTCCAACATCAACAAAAGGCACAAACATTGATGTACTGTAGCCAAAATACTTTAGAGATTTTGAGAGAGAAAGAGAGATGAGAAGGCATGCAGGTCATAATATTCCCCGTGAAAAAAAACATGTGAATTTATTCACCCTATTATTAACTATTGCTCATGTTATACCCAATAATTCAGACATGGAACATCTTAAAAGGTATTCTTGTCCATGAACTCATCACTGCACTAATTTCATTGTTTATGGTCTTATCTTTCACACCAAGCCCCCTATGTCTAATTAGTAAGTGTGTTAGTTTCTTTGCCCTGCTTCCTAGTCTTGATAATCAATTTTACATGTTATATCCATCGTGTTTGCTAAGAGTTGCTTTTTGTCTACACCTGTTTTGGAATCTTTAAGAAAGTCACAATGCAGCTAAATTTCATTTTAATTCAGGGTCTTTTTTACGTTTGGTATGTTTGTTTGTTTACTTTAATTGAATAACCCTGTTTCTTTAGTTTCACTTCTTCGCTGAACGAGTTTCTGTCTGGCTGCATGAGTTCCTGCACCTGGTTCCTACCACACTACACCCATAAATCGTGACAGAAGGATTCACCTGAATGATTGGAACCAGCGGGCATGTTTTCCAGCAGAAGAGTGGTCCCACTAACCAGCAGTGGCCATGAGGGGGAGTACAGCTGGTTAATAGCTTCATATTCGACCAACCGATGTTACAGACAATAAGAGACTAAAAGATACCGTGTCCATTAGCACCTCGGAGGCTTCCCCAAACTATTGGGAGGACAATGGGGGCAGTCAAGAGCAGAAGCCAGCGTCCAACTGCCAGCCAAGAGCAGAAGCCAGCGTCCAACTGCCAGCCAAGAGCAGAAGCCAGCGTCCAACTGCCAGCCAAGAGCAGAAGCCAGTGTTACCGGCCAGCGCTGCCCACTGCCTTGGAGCCGCAGCCAGCGCCACCTACTACACTGGAGCTGCAGCAAGCGCCACCTACTGCCCTGGAGCCCGCAAATGACTGGCCTCCGCCGCCTGAGCACGTTGATAACTGGCAGTCGGTGCCTGAGTCCGAGAAGCGCGCCCATCGCCCCATGCAGACGAGGAGCAGCGGCCATCACCCCCATTGTTTGAGTTTGCCCGTCTGAGAGCCAGGCCTTTGTGTGGGGGCATTCCCAACTGACTAGCTAGATAACAAACAACAGTTAGTTAGTCATCATGGTGCCTGCCAGACAGCTATTGAATAAAGCAAGCTTATGCATCTGCTAAACATAATAATTTAAAGCCCTATTCCTAAACCTGTCTTATATCTATTTGAACTTATGTCCTCAGAAGTTATTACATCTTGCAATTAGGTTAAGATCTTTGGGTACGCAGCGTTTTCAATGTTTATGGCGCTCACATACAGATAGTGTAGCTTTTTGTGAGGATGCCTGTTAAAGCAATAAATATTATTTTTACATTACAAATCAAGTGTGATTTTGATAAACTGCTACATACCAATCAGTATTGATACAGCACAGGTACATTTTATAAATGAAAAATCTATTTATTATTTAGGCCACAGGTTGATGATGAGACCAGTTGCAGTAAAAGAGAGAGCCAGGAAGAGACAGTATACAGAATATGACCTGCTGAGAGAACTGTATGTGCATAGTTGATGGATTGGGGGCTGGTTTGGGCCAAAGTCTATGGCCTTGTTCATATACCTATGGCGAGTAGGTTTAGAATGTTAAAAAGGATTAGTTATCACGTAATAAGTAGGCTCCTAATATAAGGATGTACTTGGATTTCAACGGGAACAGAAATGCCTTAACTGGGCAAATAGGTTATGCATTTTGTACAATTCGCCATGTTCGCATTACAGGCCCGATTTACAACATCTGACAACTATAGCGTTTTTTTAAACATATAGCCTACTCAGCCGAGAATGCCTTGACCCTAAGGATTACAGTCATTACACTCATCTTAAAGACCAAGTGGTTAAAGCTATAAATACAGCCTCAACCGTCGCTGTCTGACGGAATTATCATGCCCTTAAATGCGACCAGTCTACTGTCGGTAGATTTTGAACGGCCCAGGGACTTTTACATCTTTAGTTTCCATATTTTATTCGCTACGGGTGCGGTGCTCATCGCTGGCTCGGTAGTAATCGGTATATTTAGCACGAGGTCTCTGCGAATACAGAACCGCTTTATTTTCATGTTAAACACTAGTATCAGTGACACACTCACTGGTTTTTCGGTTTACTACCTTGGTCTTTTCGACGTTCAGGAAGGATACCCATCCAGGAATGGGACGTTTTACATTCTGCCCTCATTTCTAGGTGTGAATGTGCTCACTTTTTTGTTTGCTCAGTTTGACCGGTACTTTGCGGTTTGCCACCCCTTCTTTTACACTCGTTTCATCTCTCGTTCGTTTGTCATTACCATTTGTGCGTTTTGTTGGATTTATACCTATAGCATATTGACAGTGCAAAACATGGTTCCGATATCCAAAGCTGCGCAGATCAACGCATTCGGCGTTATGACGTTGCAGATAATAGTTATAACTAAGGTATTGATGACAATAAAATTATATGTTATAGCCCGAAACCAGCTGGCGCGTGAGCCGCCGAGCACCGAGAGAGACAACAAAAAGGAGTCTCTGCGCATTATAGTGTTCGTGGTCATATTCTTTTTGGCTTTGTGGGCGCCCTCGTTTGTCAATATCATAGTGCGACAGCTAACCTACGGTGGACTCAAGTTCAGGAACGAGGCAACAAACGTATTTGCCATCATGGCAAGATGTAACGCAGTGGTCACACCAGCCCTGTACATTTGGGGGAGCCCTGCGCTGCGTAATGCTGTTTGGAGAGCTGTGTGGGGGAGAGTTTGTCTTAAACGGAAGGGAAGGTATGTTATATAGTGTGGGGGAGAGTGTGGCTTAAACGGGAGGGAAGGTATGTTATATAGTGTGGGGGAGAGTGTGGCTTAAACGGGAGGGAAGGTATGTTATAATGTGTGGGGGAGAGTATGGCTTAAACGGGAGGGAAGGTATGTTATATGGTGTGGGGGAGAGTGTGGCTTAAACCGAAAGGAAGGTATGCTATAGTTAGAAAGTAACGTTTGGGAAGGTATGTTATAGTTAGAAAGTAACGTTAGGGAAGGTATGTTATAGTTAGAAAGGTAGGCCTATGGGAAAGGTAGGCCAATGTTATAGTTAGAAAGTAACGTTTCATCTGGACTTGAATGAGATCTCCGGGATATTGCATATATCATTAGAAAGTTATTAATGATCCCAGCCTTGTCATTTTTACCTTTAAAAATATAAATTAATTATAGATGACAACCCACATATGATTTGTTAAATTATTATCCTAGTACATTTCGTGTAAACTTTCTATATTTAATATGTTTTTCTTTTTTATATTGATATGTGTTCCTAAGAAAATGTTGTAAAGGGAGACTCTAATACGAATGTTGATACGATGGAACGAAAATCTTTATTCATTTGAGTATTGGGATATTGCCAAACCCCAGGGCAGAAACCAAATTCTACAAACTGGTCTTTCAGAACCAAGGTTTTCGCTTTTCGAATGAGTAAACGTCCATTGTCATAATTTGTATAGACCTGGGATATATTTTTAATTCTAGTTTTTCTTTCTCCACAGAATCGGATATGATCCTAACAAATGGGCAAAGACGGTGGAGTGATTCTATGAATATCGCGGTTCTTGGCGACACGGGTGTGAACAAATACATCTTATCTACCCCTAATCGATTGTAATGATATAGTTTAAATCCACTTCTGACAGTGTATACACATTTTTAAATGTAATTTGTTAAATATTGTCTACAGACCGATGTAAAGCTACTTCACATGCATGGGATCAAAGTGGTAAAACTTTTGTTTTAGAGTTTTATTCGTAACGCACCGTGAATTACATTTCAAGAACACGTATCTAGTTTGATATCAGAAATGTACAGTAAACATAATGGACGACCTACCTTTAGGCATACTGTCTGTGATTTGATCCAGGGTAAGAAAACCCATGCGGGAAAAAAGTAAAGTAGCCTATACGTATACTACAAAATGGATGATACACTTCTATCTAGTTCACTTTTGATATACTTTTAAGAAGTATTCTTAGAAAATAGTTTACTTTCGATATATTTTCAAGAAGTACATTTAGAAAATATTTAAATTACTTAACACTTTAAACTTTTAATATTACCAAATAGAAACATATTTTATACATTTCTTCTGGAATAGAATGTACATTTTATTTTATTATACAGCAAAAACTGTGAAAATACTTTTAAAGTACATTGCAAGTTAGATTTTTTAGATCCATCTTGTATATTCTAAGTACACATGTCTAGGAAAATCTATAATGTATTGCACTTTGAATCTTTTTGTTGCTGAATCTGTATCCTAAATTACTGCCAAACATTTTGATGCCCTACACTCTTATAATAATTATCAATTGGAGTAGTAATGGAAATGTCTATAAATGAATTAAGCTACAGCTTTTGCTAGGTATTGTGTGTTTGGAATATTTAGAAAAGTCATATGAAAGAACCAGACAGACAGGAAATGTATAGGCCTACATTCTAACCTATTTTTTTTAGCCATTAACAAAGAAAAACAACAGCCAAATAGACCTTTATGATGATGATAACCGATGCGTACGCACAAAAGAAGACGTACTCCGCTCTCTACGCAATAGTTTGGATTTATAAAAAGCAAACTTCCAGTGAAAATGTGCGGTCCTTCACGCAAGCTCTGACCCATGCGTGCGCAACGAAACGAGTGAAATGAGAAATGGCGACATCGTCAGCAGATGGAAGAAACACGTGAAACTGTGAAAATGCAGATTATTGTGTAAAATAAATCGAAATATTTCCTGTCATTAAATAATATGAAAAATGTACAAAGCCATTCTTACAATGAACAGCCTGCACAAACACCTGTTTGATCAAACTGTAAAAACAAATTAAAACAAGACTCATATGGGGAAACATATTAAATTGGTAGGAACAAAACCTGATATAGTAAATTGTGTTAGCCTAATACTATTTACCTATTGTTTGTTATTGAATTTGTGTTCATGCTTTAGTAAAATTGCCATTTACTTATGTTTTAAGCAATTCCTGATGGCGGTAAAACGTACATTACTGAATTGTTACTGTACTTTACCTACAGTAGCATTCAAATTCAATGTAACTGTCTTCCCAGCAGTAGCAATTCACAATAATATAATGTGAAAGTTTTATGCAGCACCACTGTAACATTCCCTGCTAGCCAGTAATATATACAAGTGATGTTTTATCTTGTCTTGTGATGCCCTCTACAGTTTTTTTGTTGCACGCCTTTTTTTGGTCCTTTCTCCTCAGTCAGTCATTTTTACCATGCTCACCATTGTTTTCCCTCACCTGTGTCTTGTTCCGTCGTTGACTAGTGTATTTAGTTTGGTCCTAACCTAGAGTGATTACAACCACACTGTTTATAGTACAGTGATTTGCTGTAGACATTTTTAACAGTGCACCGATAGCCAATATATGGCTAGAGAGAGTGTGGTTGACTTGAGTGCCATGTGATCTGTTTATATTGCACTGCTTCCACTAATAAGGATTGCTAGAAACTTTATTAAATTAAAAAATAAAGTCTCTCTCGATTTGTAAAGCAGACATTTCTAACAACTTCTCCATTAACGGCTTATGGATTTACTGCACAATTCAGCAGTCATTTGAGATGAACAGGTCAAATGTTAAGTCAACAACTGACACAACTACCATGCAATGTGTATGTTTACCACAATCGATTGAGGTTCCCTAGAGTATACGCTGTAACTGAACATTTGTGTTTCACATAGATAATCGTCTTTTTCATTTCTTTAACTGTATTATCAAATCGACAATGCACTGTAGCCTAACAAATAATGTGACCGTTCTACAAAAAAATGAAGGCAACTACTTTGTAGTTCCAAAAATGTATTTTTAAGCAATATGTGTTTTGTTTATAGTGTTTTACAAACCCCCAAATCTTATGTTCATTGAAATGTTCTGCCATCAAACAAAATCATTTCAAGATTGATTAGCGGCATATGTATCAGGCTTATAAAACATATTTTAATTATGTTCGTATAACTTCAAATACACAAAAAGCTTTACTCAATATATTAATGCAAACCTTAATGGAAATATGCAAAAAGTAACCAAACTGAGAACTTTCAAATTCAATTATTTCTTTTTTAACATTTGAGCAGACAAACATATGGCCAATTTTCCTTCTACATATTCAGGTGCATAATTTTTTTTACCAATGGGACCAATTTTATAGAAAAACAAAAGGAAGTACAGAGAACACAGGAGGCGTGTCTACCTTGAACAATAAGCCTACATGTGACGAAAGATCATGTCTTCACGAAGACAATCTGATATTATATTGTCAATGTAAACAAAAAAAACACATATAATAAATACCAAGTGAATACTTGGTCATTAATGCTATTATTACTATTAATACTATCACTGCACCTTGGGCCGACAACAAGTAATCCAAAGCCACACTTTTTTGTATTGCCACCAATTCAGCAGACAATGCTGTAAAGCCATCAGCAGTGAAATTGGCCAAGGCCTCTAAAGAGCAAGCCATGTTAGTCACTTCCTGTTGCCACTCCTCTTAATCATTGAATTCAGGTGTTTCATTCAGTCCAAATGCCAAAGGTGTGTGTGTGAGATATTTATATATAAAATTACACACCGCGTTCCGAATTAGTATACAAATTATATTTTACACAGATTTTACTAAATAGTGGACGCAAAAGACAGTCAGTCAGTATAACTTTCAAGTCACCAACAGTTAGAGTGTAAGTCAAATTTTTTGAACCCAATGAAAACAGTATTTTTTCCAAAAATAACTGAAAATGGTAATTTGTCGAATTTGCAGCATTAAGAGGTCATATTTACTGAAATCAAAAACTTTTTCAATCAAACATATGTTAACATGGCAAGTTACATGTTAACATAGGACCCCTTCTTTGATATCACTTTCACAATTCTTGCATCGATTGCACTTGTAAGTTTATGGAGAGTTTCTGCTTGAAATACCCGTTTGCTGCTTTGTAATGGCATTTTAGCAGCTGCTCTCTTAATCCGATGAATTTGTATGGCAGTAACCTTCTTCATTATGCCTTTATCAAATGTTTTCATACCTAGTCCAAGGCATTGCACTATTTGATGCTTTTCCACAGCAGAGAAATCCTTTTTTCTTTCCCATATTGCTTGAAACCTGTGGTCTGCTTAATAATGTGGAACATCCTTATTAAGTAGTTTTCCTTTATGGGCTCTCCTTGCTCAATATTTATCACAGGTGTCTTGAGATTGATTTCAGTGATTCAAAAAGCCCGGAGACACAATACCATCAATGAGTTTGATTAAAAAAACTAAATATTTCATGTTTATGACACTTAATTCCAATTTGCATAATAATTCGGAACACGGTAGAGCCATGCAGTCTGGCTTTACAAACATTTATGAAAGCATGGGTAACTGAATAGGTCACGGAATTCAAGCATGGTACTGTAATAGGATGCTACTGTTGCAACAAGTCAGTTCGTGAAATTTCTTCCCTCCTAGATATTCCTCAATCAAATATAAGTGGTATTATTGCAAAGTGGAAGCGTTTAAGAAACACAGTAACTCAACCACGAAGTGGCACAACAAGCAAAGTTACAGAGCGGGGCCGTCGAGTGCTGAGTCGAATAGTGCGTAAAAGTCGCCAACACTCTGCTGACTTAATTACTGCAGAGTTCCAAACCTCTTCTGGCATTAACATTAGCACGCAAACTGTGCGTTGGGAGCTTCATGGCACAGGTTTCTATGGTCGAGCAGCTGTATGCTAGCCATACATCACCAAGCACAATGCCAAGCACTGGATGGTGAGGTGCAAAGCACACCGCCACTGGACTCTGGAGCAGTAGGAACGAGTCAAAATCCCAACAGACACACTCCAAAACTTAGTAGAAAGCCTTGCCAGACGTGTGAAAGCTGATACAGCTGCAAAGGACCAACTGGACACTATAGCCTATGGCTTTATAAGGGGATGTGATGTTATACAGGCTACAGTAGGTGTATTGTGTAGGTGTCCAGATACTGTTGTCGATATAGTGAATTCTGGGCTTATACATAACAACAATCTACTTACCTTTATTTCAATCATTTCTGAAACACAAACAATTTTTTAATAGTAACATGTTTCCTGCTAAACATGACATTAGAATCTATTGACACCTTACAATGAATGTTTTGTGAATCCGCCCCTAGAATGGCAACATCCCGATCCTACCTAACCCAGTCAGAGATTTGCTGAGTACTGGAAGACCTGGTTGTATGTTTTTTCTCCAAAATAATATATTACAATAGTTTCCAAAAATGGAATAGAAATAGGTTACAGTGTCTTAAAGAGTGTGGTAGAATTTAAGAGTTGATATTAATTCAGTTGCATTTTATGAATAAGCATGTTGTCTTTTTTCCATGTTGAGATTGCTCACACATTAGTCTATCAAAAAAAGGATTTAAAAATAATTGTAGCATTTTTTTTCATCAACAGACTATGCTCTTTTAGATCTATGTCATATGGATTTTCTACTGACCATTTGAAGATCAGATTTTAGTGTAAACGCATACTCTACTGATACTCACAATTACAGCACAACTAAAAGCTCTGGAGTCCTTACTGGGCAAGCTTGGTGCAGCAGTAAATGCATGTTCGAGGTAGTTCATCCCTGTCTATAGCTCTTCCTGGAAGTCCAGATTGTATATTGTAGGGGAAAGCAGGTGTGCCTGTTCTACCAAAGGCTCCAAGGTGGCTGTCTAAGGGGGAAGGAGGCCAGTGAGGAGACGTTGACTGGGATGGAGATCACTGCCCATGGCAGAGCCTGTCTCTGGAGGGAACGACGAATCATCAACCTGGAAGGAAAAGAAGAGTAGATGGATTCAATGCTGATCATTGAAAATATTTTTTTTTTTAATTGTGGCTCAGCATGAGGGATCCCATGATCAGCATGAAATAATGCCGATTGTCGACTTTCAATAAGGGATACACAAGCAGTGCTATAATTTAGGGTACACCCGCAATGCTATAAACAGCCAATGATGGAGTGCTTTCACAATGCCAGTATGCCAGTATTTTCCACCTACCCATCTCGTCCCAGCAGAAACAGTGCCGGTATACTGGGTTTAGCTGTTGTCCCATCTGTGATCATGTCGAGATACTGGCTGTCGTTATCCAACACGTCATCAGCTATCAACACTGCTCGTCCCCCAGCCTCCTCAACAACATGGGCCTTTTGGACGAACGAACAGCCCCTGCACATCAAAGTACATGTATGACTACTGATTAACTATAAGACGATTTCGTGTTGCAGCATGAGTTCAAATCCAGCCCACTGCTTTTTCAGGAAAAATGTGAATTCCACTTTGCTCTACTAAAGCTTTAAAATACCATGTTAACACATTTATCATAAAAAAATAAAACAAAATTCAATTCAATTTGAATCCTTAACACAATACAAATTCAATGGGCATTTTAAGTTAAAGCAATATTTTTGGGTGGATGAACAAAACAGGTGTCTGTTTTGTTCATCCACCCCAAAATATTGCTAGCAGCAGACCTAGCAGCATACCCTCTCTCTAAAAGTGTGACTTGTCCGTGAATAAGTTCTCTGTTTCTGAGCTCTGAACAGCCGTCAGCTGGGTCCGCTGGTACCAGGAATATTTCATCAAATGATGATGTCTGAGAGACAGAAGAGGGAGTACACTTAATGATCTAAGAAATGTTAAAGGTGCTTCAATAAACTTAGACATAATCATTGGTATTGTACTCACAAAGTCCCCTCCAAAGTCTTTTGCAGGTGCGCAGGTGAAGATGTACCCAATATCCTCTGGACTGATGACACGGAAGTATAACAACTCATTGACCCCAAGACCTGGACACAGAACAGGTACAGATGGAATGAGAGGCATCATACTGTAGGAGGTGAGACTACTCTGAGACATCAACATGTGATATTTAAACATTCTCGCCCCGTTAGCAGGACTTTTATTCTACTTTTACTCACTTTAGACAGTCACAGTGATATCCTTCCCTATGCATCCCAGACTAGCTAAAACAATTCCAAACTGTTCGGTAAGGCTTCAAGGTATGTTACAGTTTAAAGGCATGATACTAAATTAAAACAGTTTTCAGAACACATGAAGAATGCATATGCAATGTACCGTTTGCTAAATAATTAAAATAGAGTTTAACATATATTGTTATACATCTTGTGATCTGAGTTCAAGCCAAATTATCACTGATGAGATATTTTTAGCCGCCCCTAAAAAAAGGCAATTTTAATAATGAAGACAACAGAACTCTTGGCTGTCTGATTATCCTCATTAACTTGAATTTGATATTGTTCATAGCAGTTTAAGTTTAAACTTAACCTGACCGTATCAAAAAATTTATCAGTTATCGATTAATGTTCTGTAGGAGAATGGTAAAAATCTAGACCTATACATGAGAAAAGGGTTTTGTGCTGACAGTTAAACTATAAATAATCAATTATTGTATGATCCCCTAACAACAATTATAATGCTTCCTTTTGACTGAACTATCTTTGCCCTGTTGATAGACGCTATTGTGCACACATTTTATATCTGGGGATGTAGCTGTGTTCAGAATTAACCAATCACATTCAAACTCATGTTAAATAGGGGTCATTGCACACTTGATTACACACATCATTTAAAGTGACTCTGATTAATCACAAATAAAGGTCAGCTGTTCCAGTAGGATTTCTCTCTACATTAACGATGTGGCTCTTGCTGTTGGGGATTGTCAAATACATCTCAATGCAGATGATACCATTCTGTATACATCCTGCACTAGATTTTGTGCTTTCTAATCTCCAGGAGAGTTTTAATGCCATTCAGCATTCCTTCAAAAGCCTTCAGTTATTACTAAACTCTGGTAAAACTAAGTGCCCACTGCCCACTTTTCAACCAATCACTGCCCACACCTGCCCGCCTAACTATCATTGTCACGCTAGATGGATTAGAATATGTGGATACTTACAAATATGTATGTGGCTTTCGTTTAACTCACACTCACTGTTTAACTCACTGGTTCCAAGGCTTTGCTTGGCAAACTCCCACTGTACCTAAGCTCTTTAGTCACCATAGCTCTATACTCCTGCTGTATCTAATCTCTCTAGTCACCATAGCTCTATACTCCTGCTGTACCTAATCTCTCTAGTCACCATAGCTCTACACTCCTGCTGTACCTAATCTCTCTAGTCACCATAGCTCTACACTCCTGCTGTATCTAATCTCTCTAGTCATCATAGCTCTACACTCCTGCTGTGTCTAATCTCTCTAGTCACCATAGCTCTATACCCACCTGCTGTACCTAATCAATCTAGTCACCATAGCTCTACACTCCTGCTGTATCTAATCTCTCTAGTCATCATAGCTCTACCCAACTACTGTACCTAATCTCTCTAGTCACCATATCTCTACCCACCTGCTGTACCTAAGCTCTCTAGTCACCATAGCTCTACCTACCTGCTGTACCTAATCTCTCTAGTCACCATAGCTCTATACCCACCTGCTGTGTCTAATCTCTCTAGTCATCATAGCTCTATACCCACCTGCTGTGTCTAATCTCTCTAGTCACCATAGCTCTATACCCACCTGCTGTGTCTAATCTCTCTAGTCACCATAGCTCTATACCCACCTGCTGTACCTAAGCTCTCTAGTCACCATAGCTCTATACCCACCTGCTGTGTCTAATCTCTCTAGTCACCATATCTATACCCACCTGCTGTACCTAAGCTCTCTAGTCACCATAGCTCTACCTATCTGCTGTACCTAATCTCTCTAGTCACCATAGCTCTATACCCACCTGCTGTGTCTAATCTCTCTAGTCACCATAGCTCTACCCACCTGCTGTGTCTAATCTCTCTAGTCATCATAGCTCTATACCCACCTGCTGTGTCTAATCTCTCTAGTCATCATAGCTCTATACCCACCTGCTGTACCTAATCTCTCTAGTCACCATAGCTCTACACTCCTGCTGTACCTAATCTCTCTAGTCACCATAGCTCTACACTCCTGCTGTACCTAATCTCTCTAGTCACCATAGCTCTACCCACCTGCAGTCAAAGCTTAAGCAGGTACGTTGTCTTAGTCATCCCGAATGTCTGCACCACTTTTGGCCACCCTTTCTTCCAGTTTTTAGCCGCACTGTTAAAATATTCTGTGTTTTTCTTTACACCATACCCATTTTGTACACTAACATTTGTAAACTCATAACTGAAAACTATTTCAAACAGATTTTTTAAATAGATGTATGTAAATATTCTTAAAAGTACACCGCGAGGCAAGGTGCATTTTCTACATGCATTAACAAGCTAGACACGCTATTAAACAAATCACTGAACGTTCATTGTTACACACTATTAACGCTAACTAGTTAGCTAAATGTCGACGTTACAGTATCATCAGTAGGTAGCTATTTCTTACCTGGTACGCCGGTTAAATGCATTAAAACAAACCAAACAATAGTGGTCCAGGGTAATCTTCTATAATCCATAATCATGACTTGTAGTTTACTTTCTTACTCATTTCAGAAAGCCAAAGAACAAAATACAGCCCACATGTGTCAACAAAGCTAACCAAGAATGCTTGCTACAAGAGTGGTTTCCAATCTTCAAAATAAAAGTTGCTCATTAAAAATACTGGAAACCGGAATAAAAAACGTTTTACACCATAAAAATGTCAACTATAAAAATGCTTATCTATAATGATACTTAATAATAAATTGTAACTTAATTAGAGAGCGGGAAAAATCCACTGAGGATGTACAATTTCATTTATGCATACTGATATAGATGATTTTAACCTCTCTTTTCGGCATCTTGCTGTTTATCTAGGCATCCCCATCCTAACTGTTAACTGGACTGTGCCACAGGCCCCAGTGCTCTTAGACATGAGATGCTGAGTCAGCGTTGGACTGCTGTACCAGTTGTCCAGATAAAGGGTGTGGCCTTTCCCAAGGTAAGATTGGGACAAAGATGCAACCATATGCTGATGTCCCTGCAAAAGGAAAATGGTTTGTAGATTAGTACGTCGGCACAAGCCTGGTGCAATGTGGTCAACTTGTCATTATGTCGATATCATTCCCTATTGAATAGCAATATAAAGCTATTTCTAGATCCCTATTTCCAATATTTCATATTGTTCATTCCTCGTTTTTAAGCATTCTTACTGTATAGAAATTGAATAAACGCAATTTGAATGAAAGCGCTTTTCAACTTTATATTAAATCTTGTTATTATAGTTTTATCTTGATTATTTGACTGTGCATTGATAAGCAGAATGAATGGGTTAATTTTCATTTTCAAATCTCTACATTGTATGTTGACAAATTGCACAAGAGTACATTTGGTCTGCATGTTGTCATTAAATTCTAGTTATCGAGTGTGCATTTCTTAGTGAGAAAGGTGATGTTCAGCTCCCACTAGAGGTCCTGGGAAAGGTGTTGATGATGGGTCAAAGGGCTGCTGGGCTTCTCATAAACTCCACTCTCATCTCTACTGTCTTTTGAGCATTGAGCTCCAAGTTGATAAGACTGCACCAGAAACACCAGCTGTTCAATCTCCCCCTGTAGACGACCTCGTCTCCATCAGAGTCCAATGGGGGTGGTGTCATCTGCAAATTTAAAAATTTTGACTAAGTTATGATTGGAGGTGCAGTAGTTGGTGTACATGGAGACCAGTAGAGAGGGCAAGACGGAACCTTGAATGGAGCTAGTGCTGATGGTCGGGGGGGTCCGACTCCTGTCTCCTGTTGGGGAGTCCACAAACAAGATTATGGCATAGGTTCCAGCACCGTGCTTGAGGGTCGAGGGGGAGACTCGCGTTCCTTGGATTTTGACTCTTGAATAATCTGTTAACGTAGTCTCCAACATTAAAACTCCCATTGTAGATTCAGCCGTGATGTTGACTATTTTCATTGTAGTCTTAGGGGTGCCGTCGATTGAGATACTTGATTGTGGGTCAGACCTGATGATTGGTGTCTGTTGATGGTGGCAGGACACAATCGAAGGGGGTATGCTGACAGGACTGCTCCTTTGACTCTCAAATATGCACTAAAATTTGTTCAGGTCATTGGCAAGTTGCAGATCATCAATAGCCTGGGGTGGTTTGCATCTCTTTAATCCCCCTCCAGACCAAAGCAGGGTCATTCGCAGAGAGCTGTTGCTTTATTTTTCTTCACCATACCAGCCCTTGGCCTCTTTCACTGCTTTCGCGAAGCTGTACTTAGCGACTTTAAATAGGACCGTCTGAAGACCTCATCCTTTTCCGCAAGCAGACACGTGTTATAACAGGCTAAGAGAGTTTTACATGTTGCCTACACAATGGAATTAGGTGGACCTTCATGTTATCTGTGAGAACCAGGGCAGAAGTTAAACTGTACTTTTAAAAAAAGGTTAACCATACATTAAAAAGTATATTTGATAACATACATTGGCATTTAAGTATTTTTGTAATTTTGCTTAATAGAATATTTCAGAAAATAGAATATATAAAACTAAAAACATTGTTTAATTATAATTAATAATAATAATCATTGTCAACTATTAATTTTTGTCATTCTGCATAATTAAATACAAACAACTGGAAGTTACATGTTATGCTTTCAATCAATTTCAATCATCATTTTTATTACAATTAAAAGTAGCCTCATTAAAGGAACTAAATATATTGTTAAAATACTGTCTCACGCACTTCCAGTATACTATTTTGAAGAAGTTTACCAAGTACACGCCAAATACATTTGGTTTACAATTAAGAATACTTTGCTATGCCAGCAATATGACAAAAGAGAATATGTTGTGTATTATTGAGAGATTGCAGAGATATCAGATTTTGACTTGGTCTTGTTCCTCTTCATTTCTTCTGCTTGGTAGCAAATGATGTCTTTTTGTTTCTTGTTTTTCTTGCCTCTGGTAATCCCCTGTATTGAGTAAAATAGAAGAGTGTTTCCTTTTTAGATGCATTATCGCTATATCGTAAAAACATGAAAGATGCCTACTTTTTGTCTTATATCATTCTATATATATTCTTGGAATACCTTGCCCAGCAGACCCCTCCGGTGACAGATTCCATGAACTAAAGACGAGTCAGCAGAGCATGGCCCAATTGCCTTTTGTTTTTTGTTATTCTTGCCTCTGGTAATCACCTGTATTGAGTAAAATAAAAGAGTGTTTCCTTTTTATAAGCATTATCGCTATATCGTAAAAATCATTCAACTTGTTTCTATTACATTTGGGCACCTCAGCACATGAGGCAGCAGGGCACCAGACCCAGCCAGCAGGTGGCGGCAGAACAAAAGCCACGCCCGGTAAAACGGCCTAAACACCGAGCAAAAACCCCTGTGGGTCCAGCGTCACCCACAACCCTGGAGCCGCCAGTCACACCACCCACTGCTCTGAGGCTGCAGCCAGGGCATAGAAGAGACCAGCTTTTCAGCGACCACTTCCGGCCATCAACATCATGAGCCCAGAGGCCACCAGAGGGTTTTAAACGTCCATTATACCATACGTCTGTGAGTGTGGCTGTATGTGTTTTCTGTCTTGAACACCCCACTTGATTTTTGATAGTGAATTCCTGTCGTTGTTATGTGTTTTGTTTTATGAAATAAATACCACGAACAATTCGACGACTTTGCAAATGGCTAATTTCCACACTAGGTCGTGACTTTAGTATTATACATGAGGCTAGAGAAACTGTTAAATCATTATTTGTGTTTCTTCCATTTCTAAATAATAATAAGTGTAGTCAAATATTTTGTTTTGGTTTCTCAGTAGGGACCCCAAGTATTATGTCCATGCTAAAAAATCTTAACTAAAACAAAAAAAATGGAAGATGTAGTACAATGATATTGTAAAAACTAATTTAAGAAAGAAAAAAATAACAATTTAACCAAACTTATCGTTAATTTTAGAATTAGGCTTTACTTCAATGTTTTTTCAAAGGTTTTACCATTTATGGGGGGATGTTTCGTCCCCACAAGGTTAGTAAAACATTTGGACACATACTATCGTTCCTAACTTTGAGGTCACTAAGAAATGTCATTGTTTTAAAAATTATTGTTCATAATATCTATAAAAATTCAGTGTAGACATCGTAAATGTTGGAAATTACTTTTTTAGCTTGATATTTCTTGACTTTTGCCCATCTTAATCTTTCCCTTTAATGTGGCTTTTTCTTTGCAACTCTGCCTTAACTCCCAGCATCTTGGAGTTGGCTATTCACTGTTTACATTAAGAGTGGTTTTTTTCAGGTACTATTTAAAGAAGCCGCCAGTTGATGACCTGTGAGTTGTCTGTTTTGCAAACCAGACACTATAATGCATATGTCCTCTTGCTCAGTTGGGCACAGAGGCCTCCCACTCTTTCTGTTTCTCAGAACAAGAATAGACAAACTAGTTTCAAAGAAAGTTATTTGTCTCTAGACATTTTGAGTCTGTAATCAAAGCCATAAAAACACTGATGATCCAGATACTGAATTATGCTAAAGGAACGTTTTATTCCTTATTTAATATAATATATCTTATTTAAAATAACACACTTGGATTAGAAACAAAAAACAAGGACATTCATAAATAACACCAAACATTTGAACTGTAGTTTCAAACAGGACAACTCTGTTTTTGTTTTAAACAACTATTTTCCTGAACCTCTTATTATGAACCTAAAACTCTAACTCTAACCTGAACCCTTGATCCAAAATGTAGGGCTAAGCCTAACCGTAAAGTTATCTACAGTATTAACCACAAAATTAACTCTTAACGTCAAATACAAAATTCAGAAGCCTACAAATACATGTAAAAAAGTTAGGAATTGAACATATGAGAACACCTCTGTGAATATTGGTATTAAAGAAGTACAAACACATACAGTATAAAAGTAAACAGAAGTGGGAGGCAGGAAATGCACCGTCCTTTTAATAGCATTAGTTGTGACGTACAGAGAGATGGAGCCAAACCACCAGTGTACATAGAATTAGCCCCACAGAGATACAAAGATAAGGTGACAGATATCACTTCAGACATCTATAAACGGGGGTTGCAATTTTGCACTATAGCCCTTTTGAAGTGTTCTCGCTCTGATAAGCACATTTGAATTATACAAATGTTATTCAAAAAGTATAATTTAGTAGCTAATGTTTGGTAACAGTCAATAGGTTAGAATGCACTTGGTTTCTGGAGACCAGTGCTGAAAGAAAGGACAGCATACACTCAAGGCGCAGAAAAGAAGTTGAAGTGATAGAAACATTGTCAGTGCACAACAACATCTGCTGAATTACATTATTGTTTAATGATATATCTTAGTCAATTACATTTTTCCAAGGAGTCCACTGGCTCCAGGAAGTTGGCACCAAGGGGTCTCTGGAACGGACTCTTATCTTGCTGACATGTTTTGGAATGTGCAGTTCCATAGAGCGCTTCTCCTGGTGAGAGAAGATTGAAGGAGTAATCTTGATTTAATATTTCTATTCACCAATGTCGGCTTTCTTGCCCAAATCCGTACATGTGTATGTTTGTTTGTTGTACCTCGCCGTTGTCTTTTAATATGTATGCTATCTGGTGCTCCAGAGGGAAATAGCTGGGAGGAGAGTTCCAGGTAACTGGCGGTTCTACTTTCACTTTCAGGTTCTCACCGTTCACCTGGCACTTAACAACTGCAGGGCTGTCGGGGTGGACTTTGGAGACATACATCACATAGCACATAAACAAAACATTTTGATACATTACTTTCCATTTGGTTAATGACATTTTTGTTTTCTACCATACCAAATAATATCTAGGCTACAGCTCTGTTGTATGCCAACAACTTCCTTAAAATGAATTCAGACAATATTTGTGGATTACATGCTTCTTTTATTAATCAATACTGACTAGTTATCAACATTGTGAGGACAAGCTATGAGCGCCTTACATCAACAGCACTTAGTGATTAATGATATGCCAGTATTGCTCATATACTGTATACAGGGCCATTGAAGAACACAGTGTTAGTGCAATTAATGAAGGTAGAATGACTCACCAATGTCACGCAGATAGAATCTCTTAGTCTTCCTAAGGTAAGTACCGGTAAACTTGTTGATGGCCTCAGCAGTAATTAGAAGGGGAGTGGTCTCCTCAGCGTAGGGTGAAATTGAATGTGGCAGTTTAAAAATAAACCCTTCATCTTGTGTTTGGTGCACCCAGGTGCAGTTTTCATGTCCATGAGTACTTGAAACACATACAAAGGAACTACTATGAGCATACCTCAGTCTCAGATAAAAAAAAATCTACTAGCATATTTTTTCAGGTGTGTATGTGCACTTAATTTCCAAAAGACTCCACAGGTAACACTTCAAATGTCAAATTGGAGCTGATCCTCACTCAGGGCTGATCCTCTTAAAATACTATAGGGTTAGGATTAGACAGTTGAAAATGGTTTCACCGGCACATATTATGCTGTGTCTAGGTTGAAAAAGTTGAGCTTGATTTTTGGAGTCCTAAACTATGTTTAATCGGTGTCTGCAAAACCAACTGTAACAGTTGGATTTAGTCCGGACTACGTTTAAACTTAGAACTAAAGTTGGGTTTTTGTTTATTGGGGGTGAGAAGTTAGGATAAGGGTTAAGATTAGGAATAGTGGTTAGGATTTTTTTATGGTCTGTATATGTCTTACCATGCATAGCCTAGCCCAAGTCGGACATCACTGAATTCACTATTGGTCCAGATACAGGTAATGATGCAGTCATAAGATTTTGCTTGACAACTGATTGAAGAATCTAACATATACACACACATGAATAATCACGTTATTTATGGTAGAAATGTGGGAAACAAACACAAATTCTCTCGGTTTCTCACTTTTGTTCCAAACCTCTCTGTAAAAAACTCTCTAACCTGATCTCGCTGCTTTGTCTTCTTTCAATAAATAGACTGATCCTAGGATATCGTTTCCATTCCAGCAGCTGTATTCTCCAAACGAAATAGTATTTAGAATCAGGTTATGGTCTTGGACCCGAGCAGTGTCTAAAGCCAAAGGATGATTGTTGTACTTCCATGCCAAAGCACCAGAGCTCGTTGTAGGACATGTCAGAGTCACTGAACTGTCCTTGTCACTCCTCACATCTACAGGGGGCCCACACACATACACACACATTTAATTTGATGCACAGTAAACCATTAGACCACAATGAAATACAGACAGATATATAAACCTTGTGAAAAACACTTACAGATGTCACGAAAGATGACCCCGTGCGCTCTTGGTAGGTTCACACAGAGAAGCATGACAGCCCATAGAACTAATGTCATCTAGGGATGAAAGTGAGGACATGGGAAAGAGACAGTTACAGCATTCAGAAGTAGAATTCAGTCCCTAAGGGGTGCTGTGCTAACATGACATTAAGCTAGTGGTAACTCTAATGGTAATGTTAAGAGTAATTAGAGGTAGCAGATCTGGTAAGAGTTATACGTAGAAGATCTGTGCATGGAAAACCTACACTAAGGAACCAAAACTTTATGACCACTCACAAGGTAAGGGAATAACATTGATCATCTCTTAACAAGGGCACTGGTCAAGGTCTGGTTAAAATAGATGGTAGGCAAACAATCAGTTCTCATAGTCAATTGGTTGGATGAGGGGGAATAGTCAACTTTGACAAGGGCCAAATTATTATGGCCAGATGACGGTCAGATTATCTTCGAAAATGGCACTGCTTGTGGGGTGCTCCCGAGTTATTAGTGGTGAGAACCTTGCGATGTGCAAGGGCAACAAAGGCTATCCTGTCTGTTCCAAACCAACAGAAGTTATACCAAGACACAAGTCACAGCAAATGGTATATTGTTGCGGGAGTAATGTGTCAGAACACAGAACATATTGTTCGAAAACGGTGCTCATCATGTGTTGGCTTATACAGTATCTCACAAAAGTGAGTACACCCCTCACATTTTTGTAAATACTTGATTAACACTAAAGAAATGACACTTTGCTACAATGTAAAGTATAAGGGTACAGTTTATAATACAGTGTACATTTGCTGTCCCCCTCAAAATAACTCAACAGCCATTAATGTCTGAACCGCTGGAAACAAAATGTAATTACACTTGAAGTTACTATTGAAAATGTGAGGGCTGTACTCACTTTTACATGTCAATTTTGTGAGATACAGTAAGTTTATACCTGGAACTATTTACCGTTTCCGAATATTTCAATCATAATTATAAACAACATGAATTTGTTTCTTTGGGATATATTAAAACTGTTTGCTTAACTTGGCCTATTCATGGCATTATTTTGAACCAAGTCCTTACTCCAAGTGAAGGAGTTCAAGTACCTCGGGGTCTTGTTCGCGAGTGAGGGAACAATGGAGCGGTAGATTGGTCGGAGGATCGGAGCAGCGGGGGCGGTGTTGCATTCGCTTCACCGCACCGTTGTGACGAAAAGAGAGCTGAGCCGAAAGGCAAAGCTCTCGATCTACCGGTCAATCTTTGTTCCTACCCTCACCTATGGTCATGAAAGCTGGGTCATGACCGAAAGAACGAGATCGCGGGTACAAGCGGCCGAAATGGGTTTTCTCAGAAAGGTGGCTGGCCTCTCCCTTAGGGATAGGGTGAGAAGCTCAGTCACCCGAGAGGAACTCGGAGTAGAGCCGCTGCTCCTTTGCATAGAAAGGAGCCAGTTGAGGTGGTTCGGGCATCTTGTACGAATGCCACCTGGGCGCCTCCCTAGAGAGGTGTTCCAGGCACGTCCAGCTGGGAGGAGACCTCGGGGAAGACCCAGGACTAGGTGGAGAGATTATATCTCGACACTGGCCTGGGAACGCCTCGGGATTCCCCAGTCAGAGCTGGCTAATGTTGCCCGGGAAAGGGAAGTTTGGGGTCCCCTGCTAGAGCTGCTACCCCCGCGACCCGACCCCGGATAAGCGGTTGAAGATGAGATGAGATTTTGAACCAATTACTGAATGTACAAATTTGGCCTATTCATGGCAGTATTTTGGACCAATTCATGAGGAAGTACAAATATATTTTGACAGAATAATAACTTGAAATAATTTCCAAGAAATTGGATTAGACCAGAATTTGTATTTATGATATGAGATGTATATGAGTCACCTCGAATATATCTTCGAAAATATGAATAATAATTAAATAATACAAACGTGATCATCATAGAAAACATATAATATATCCCATTTTCCATGAGGGTGAATTGTACTTAATTGAAATTGTAACACTTTGAATGTGCATAATAAATTAAATAATCACGAGTACACATTATTAAGGCCAAATAGAAAACTGCGTACAGCCTATAAAGTTGTAAGTGAACGCAAAAATAAAAAGAATAGCCAATGTTAGTTTTAAGTCCATATGGGTTCTATCTGGTAAGCTATATGAACGAATTCAAGCAGGTGCGTCGTTTTTGCGTTTACCGTGTATATGAAATTACGCTGGTTACCTTGATTGATCGTTGGAAGACAGCTCATTCAATCGTGTAGGACCCAAATATATTTAATGTTAATGCGGCGGCGATTTATATATTCGGCCATAGTTTGCTGGCAGTCTCGAGTGCCCACACATTTTGGCATGGAAATTTTGGATGATGAATTGATGTGCGGGGGAGGTTAGACGTAAGCTGCAAGTTAAATGTGGCAATGTTGTTGTATTGGTAGTAGCAGATATGAAGACTAATGGGAGACACGATAGGGGTTGCCCCGCAGTTTCAATTCAAAGAACCCATGGTTTGTAAACTTCTTATTTTAGTGTCCATTAAAAAGTGGATACGATTTCGATTCTCTAGTAACATTTACCCCTCATTTTACCCCCTCATTAATCACTACTATTTGTGAAAAAATGCGCAGGTCTATTTCTTTTTTAAAGTTGTTGTACCAGATTTTCTTCTTTTCACCTAAAACTAATAATTTCGGCAGTCTATAAAAAATAAAATAATAGACAAACTTGACAAATAGTCAAACTAGTTTGACCAAAAATGATTTTTTTGAGCAAATTAATTCAAGTTTTGCAAGTTGCGTCAAGCTGGAACTGGAAATTGGTCCTCATATCATTTAATGCACTGGTTCTTGATGATTTCATTTATATTTAATTTTTATGTATTCCTGTTTTTCTTTAACCAGTCTACCTACATGCTCAGAGCGTGTAATACCTGCTTTGTCTTGAATTATTGACTTCTAGTGTAATCACGTCTGGCGTGCCCGTGAAATACAACGACGGTTGTTTCATTGTATTACCTGTTTAACCTAATCACGATTTTTGTTCCTCCTTTCCCAGTGTGTCGTTTGGTCTTTGCTACGTATTGCTAATGTTCTGTCGTGTTTAGTGTTCTTTTGTAATAGTTCATATTTTTATTAATAAATGTATATCGTTCGCCTAGATATGCGCTTATGTCCGACCTCCTATTTCGTGACACCTATTGTTATTATTAGTCTTTTTTTTACATTTAAACGTTTGATTGCATGATGCTCATTTGGGTTATTTGATTCTGTATTTCAGATGACCTGAGAACCAACAAAGTATTTTCAAACAGGGACCAATATTGCACCAAGCGCTTTCTGTGCATTATTTCACTGAAATTCAACGACATTCACACTCTAACCCCTACAACTCACACCCACTGGGAGCATTGTTTTTCTTGGTTTCACTAAACAGTAATGTTGTTTTTTGCCTCTCCTTTTTTCTACAACTGTAATGCAACACATTTAAATAAAATGAGAGTACAATAAGAAAAATGTTTTTATGATGTCCTTGTGGGTGAACTTTTACTGGTTCCAGGAAAACACATTTGGTGGTGAGTAAAACCAATTAGTTCCAAGTATAACTGTTCTAGGTTCCATGTAGAACCCCAAATACGTGGAACAAAAAAGGGATTTTCCTGGATCCCTGAAAATGGGTTTCCCCATAAATGTCATTGAAGTAATGAACCTGTTGACATTTAATCCATTGAAAAATAGTTTTCAGATTGTGTACATTTGATAAAATGTCAGATCTCAAACAAGTTACAGGTCAACATACATTATTGATTCCATGTTTTAGGGGTATATATGAAAGTAGTTGCATAACATTGCAAACATTGGCAAATTAGCTTGCTTAATAAATTATTCTAACTTGCTTGCCATCATGTTAACAGACATTCTAGCTAGCAAGCACATCAGGTAAGTAACCACCAAGCTACACAAACAATGTGAGGAACATGGCTATTGATAATACAATGTTAAAAATATGAATTACTCATGTAACTAATTACTTAAATTAGTAACTAATTTGTGCAGTTGTCTGTCTGTGTGTCCTGTGTGCACATACGGAATTGGTTGTGAGAGTACATAGGTTGTTCACCACCCAGCAAAAGGTGTGATTATAGTGTTTACCGGAGACGCCCTCACATCTACCAAAGCATCTTTACCTGTCACAAATCCTAGTCCACTGAGGACAACTAGTGGGCTGGGAGGATATTGGGGGACTTATGTACTTTCAGCACTTTTTAACTTTGTGCACATATATATATATAACAAAATCAAACTGAACTAGTAACTAAGCAAATAGGAGGCATGAGTTAACTGGACTTATAACAGAACAAAAAGGAGGTTTAGGTTATCTAGACTGGAAACTAAACAAATACAATCTAAAATACTACTATTTCCTAACAAGAACCTACAAAACATTGACCATACAATCACTTGGATAGACACATAACGACAATGCTCCCACAAAGGGCGCACCAAAACAACTGAGATAAATAGACAACATAACAAGACACAAGTGGAACGAATACGAACTAACTATGAACAGAAAGATACTGGGACATGGCAGTACAAGACAAGACATAGGCAGACCATGGCTGAGATATCACATTACTACAAGAGGGCCCACAGAAGCACATCGACTGGGTGAACCAGATAAGACATACCTGGGGGTGACAACGGCCATAGTAGACCTGGGACAGACAGGGGGACAGATGGAGACGGAAATGACCGAGGGAAAGGAGGAAGACCAAGTAAGGCTGGGAAAGTCCTGGGAAGGGCTAGTGGTGGGAACCGGGGTGGAGCAAACTGGGTCACGGGCAGGAATTCAGGGGAAGAGTTCGACCGTGGCTTGGACAGTGCTTGTTTTCTATGGAAGGTGGATATTGTATGTCTCGGCTGAGTGGGGATATGCTGGCGGTTGAAAGGATGGAGAAGGTGGTTGTCTTGGCTCAGACATGGGTAGGACTGGCGATTGTGGACAAGAAGATCTGGGCTTGGGAATGGGCATTATTGGTGGCAGTGGGGGAGACAATTGGGTAGACCTGGGCTTGAGTGTGAGCAGTACTGTTGGCAGTAAAGGAGAAGTTGGTGGGCATCTTGGTTTAGGTATGGGCGGTACTGGTGGTTGGGGAAGAAAAGATTAGGACTGGACCAGGGTGACTGTAAGGGATTGCTTTGTGGTGACAAGTTAAGTCAGACCAACGGACAGGAGGTGAATATCTTTGGTGAGGGTGTTCAGGCAGGAGGATAGGGAGTGCATTTAGGAGGAAAGCATCTGCTGGTTAGGGGTCGTGGTAGACTACTTTTTAAAAATGTTTTACACGGTGATACTTCACCATTCACCACCAACTTACTGTTGTTAAACAATCATTACCTATCCTACTCTTATTAATAATTGTTACCAAACCATGTAATCATATTAACAAATGATATTATCTTATGATCGTATAATAATAATAATTCATGTTACCTGTATCAACATGAACACAATGAAATCTTCAATTTGCACAATTATTCTATAGGAAACAACTTCTCTAATCCACGCTGTCCACATTAACCATTTAATATATATATAAATATATATCTGTAGGCTACACATATACATAATGCATTATATGAGCATTATATATGTACAGGTGCTGTTCATATAATAAGAATATCAACAAAAAGTTGATTTATTTCAGTAATTCCATTCAAAAAGTGAAACTTGGATATTATATTCATTAATTACACACAGACTAAAATATTTCAAATGTTTATTTCATTTAATGAATGTGATGATTAAAACTGACAACTAATTAAAATCCCAAATTCAGTATCTCCGAAAATTAGAATATTACTAAGACCAATAAAAAAAGGAGTTTCAGAAACGTTGGCCAACTGAAAAGTATGAACATAAAAAGTATGAGCATGTACAGCACTCAATACTTAGTTGGGGCTTCTTTTGCCTGAATTACTGGACCAATGTGGCGTGGCATGGAGTCGATCAGTCTGTGGCACTGCTCAGGTGTTATGAGAGCCCAGGTTGCTCTGATAGTGGCCTTCTGCTCTTCTGCATTGTTGGGTCTGGCGTATCGCATCTTCCTCTTCACAGTGGAGGTTCTAGACAAATTTTACTGGGGGGGCCAAGGGGGGGCCAGTGTTTATTTAGAGGGGCACATTAAAAAAACAGAAACAAGTGATATTTAAACATTAAATTCTTTAATTTTGCTTTACATTAGAATCATACAAATGTTAATTTTGTACATAAAGAGTCCATCAATTGGAATAATGAGGTAGGGTCATCAAAAATAAATACAGTAGGACAATGCTGCTAAAGGTGGGCATGGACACAAGTGCATTTAACATAAGTGTCAGCATTTAACATAAGTGTCAAAAATAACATCTATTTATTTTTAACGCATAATGACCCAATAGCTAATGTGGAGTTATCAGAGCCAACAATGATATGTGTAACATAAGTTACATTTGAAAGAAACCAATCAAATATAACAAAAACAGTATTGCTTCTGCTTCGATAAGTTTGCTTAGATATTTAACATAGCAAACCAGACATTTACAAACTTGATTTTGTTATCTGAGTGAGGAACAACAGTAACACGGTTACGTTTAACAAATCACATTACGATATCAAATCGTTTTGCTTACCTTCGCCTCTTGCAACAATACATTAGTAGCTACTCTCTTGATTTCAATACTTCTTCGTTCTCATTCTAGTCCAGCATCCCACAAGGCAGTGTTTAGATGTGTCACTCTAATTAATCCGTGTAGAACGCTGAGTCACATAAGTTCAGCTTTTGGCGCTAACGCATTAAATCGTAACAACTTAATCAATTTATTTAATTTACATTTAATTTTTCAGTCAGCTCAGGGGGGCACAGGGGGGGACCAACACCAGCAGATGACATGGCACCCCAAACCATCACTGACTGTGGAGACTTTACACTGGACTTCAAGCAACATGGATTCTGTGCCTCACCTCTCTTCTTCCAGACTCTGGGACCTTGATTTCCAAAGGAAATGCAACATTTACTTTCATCAGAGAGCATAACTTTGGACCACTCAGCAGCAGTCCAGTCCTTTTTGTCTTTGGCCCAGGCGAGACGCTTCTGAGGCTGTGTTTTGTTCAAGAGTGGCTTGACACAAGAAATGCGACAGCTGAAACCCATGTCTTGCATATGTCTGTGCTTGGTGGTTCTCCAGCTCCAGCTGCAGTCAAGTCATTATGAATCTCCCCCACATTTTTGAATTGGTTTTGTTTCACAATCCTCTCCTGGGTGCGGTTATCCCTATTGCTTGTACACTTTTCTACTACACTTTCCTTCCCTTTGCCTTTCTATTAATGTGCTTGGACACAGAGCTCTAAGAACAGCCTACCTCTTTAGCAATGACCTTTTGTGTCTTGCCCTCTTTGTGCAAGGTGTCAATTGTCGTCTTTTGGACAGCTGTCAAGTCAACAGTCTTCCCCATGATTGTGTAGCCTACAGAACTAGACTGAGAGACCATTTAAAGGCCTTTGCAAGTGTTTTGAGTTAATTAGCCTAATAAATTGTGGCACCAGGTTTCTTCAATATTGTACCTTTATATTCACATTTTCTGAGATACTGATTTTGGGGTTTTCATTAGTTGTCAGTTATATTCATCAAAATTAAAAGGATTGAACACTTGAAATATGTCAGTCTGTGTGGAATGATTGTATACATTACACAAGTTTCACTTTTTGAATGGAATTACTTGTCACGGTTCAGGGGTGTAGTGCAGTATGAAGCCATTTGCAGAGTCGTGATACTCGTTCGTGGTGTTTATTTCAAACAAACCAAACACTTAACAACGAACGGAAAACGTAACTAACTGTAAATGAAATGAAATTGCGCAATCGCGACTTATAACAAAACATTCCACACAGTGCTTTACAAACACAACACTCACCATAAAATAACGTGACGTAGTAACAATGCTGAGCAAGGAGTGTCTTGCTTGCCGAACCTTTATAGCCCACTAATGCCAGATACAAAACAGCTTGTGCAGAACGTAAACACGGAAGTGACTCACCAACCTAAACCTGTGTAACCACGCCCCCACACCACTCGTGATAGTATCCCCCACCAAAAGGCTAGATTCCAGATAGACTTAACCAACTAACAAACAAAATAGGGGAAAAGAAGAGGGCGGGAATCCTAACCGGTGGCCGACACATATTAACAGTTCAACCCGGAGGCGGGCCGGGACAGTTAGTCCAGCCCTCTTTGGGCCTTAGAGGGTCTGCCACAATCTTGGGCGGTGGCCATCGTGGGCGGCGGCCATCGTGGGCGTCGTGGCGGCGGCCATCGTGGGCGTCGTGGCGGCGGCCATCGTGGGACTCGTGGCGGCGGCCATCGTGGGACTCGTGGCGGCGGCCATCGTGGGACTCGTGGCGGCGGCCATCGTGGGCGTCGTGGCGGCGGCCATCGTGGGCGTCGTGGCGGCGGCCATCGTGGGACTCGCCGGGACCTCACACTGTGGCGGAGGGGCCGCTCGTCCGGGCACTCTGGAGGAGGGGGGAGGGGCCACTCCGTGCACTCTGGAGGAGGGGGGAGGAGCCACTCCGGGCACTCTGGAGGAGGGGGAGGAGCCACTCCGGGCACTCTGGAGGAGGGGGAAGGGCCACTCTGGGCACTCTGGAGGAGGGGGGAGGGGCCACTCCGGGCACTCTGGAGGAGGGGGGAGGAGCCACTCCGGGCACTCTGGAGGAGGGGGAGGGGCCACTCCGGGCACTCTGGAGGAGGGGGGAGGAGCCACTCCGGGCACTCTGGAGGAGGGGGGAGGAGCCACTCCGGGCACTCTGGAGGAGGGGGGAGGGGCCACTCCGGGCACTCTGGAGGAGGGGGGAGGGGCCACTCCGGGCACTCTGGAGGAGGGGGGAGGAGCCACTCCGGGCACTCTGGAGGAGGGGGGAGGAGCCACTCCGGGCACTCTGGAGGAGGGGGGAGGGGCCACTCCGGACACTCTGTCGCCAGGGGGAGGGGCCATTCCCAGAACCCCTGTTCGCAGCATGCGGGGACAGGCACTGGACTGCTGTAGATTGGGCCCAGCACCGGCACGCTGTAGACAGGGACCAGTTCAGAAACACCAGAGATGGGGCGTGGAAGCAGAGGCCATTCCTCTTCTGCCGGCTCAGGGATGCTGTAAGCGGGGACCGGTTTGGGCAACTCCAGCCATGCCATCCACCACCTTCTAGCCACCCCAGGGGGCTGCTCCTGTAATCCTTCTGGGGGCTTCTGGGCTTTAGAGGTTGGTGGCTGGAATTGGTTGCTGTTCTCCTGAGATGATGCTGTAAGCGCACTCAGTGGAGTCTCTGGGAGGCCGTAAGCGGGGACCGGTTCGGGCAACTCCAGCCATGCCATCCACCACCTTCTAGCCACCCCAGGGGGCTGCTCCTGTAATCCTTCTGGGGGCTTCTGGGCTTTGGAGGTTGGTAGCTGGAATTGGTTGCTGTTCTCCTGAGATGCTGTAAGCGCACTCAGTGGAGGCTCTGGGACCATGGGTGGCGCTGACCCAGCTGGAGGCTTTACCCGGCATCTAGGACCTGGCAACGGGCATTGATGGAATTCTGGAGCTACTCGCTGGTTGGGTCCAGCGTGTCGGATGCCCCCCACTGTCCCCACAGAACACCCCTTTAGCTCCCCCCTATAATTTTTTTGCTGTCGTCTCCGGGGAGCTTTCTTGCGCTGTCCTTTAGAAGACCGCAGACCTGTTGTTTGTGGCTCAGAAAGCTGCTCCCGCCTGTCCCAACCAGTGTCTGACGTCACTGGCACTAGCCGGCATAAGACGGGGTTCCACTGTAGTACACCCGTTAAGGAGTCCTCCTCCACCTTCTCATAAACAGCCTCCTCGTCGTCTGAGGAAAGGGAGTCAGACCCCCAATCGCCTAACCACTCATACGTCCTGGCAGAAAGACTTGGCGGCTGCTCCCGGTGGTGACGGTGGTTTTTCTCTCTCGGGGAGCGGTGGGAATACTCCCCGAATATCGTACCCACCGTCAGGCTCTGCAGGCTTTTTTCTGGGCTCAGCATTCTGTCACGGTTCAGGGGTGTAGTGCAGTATGAAACCATTTGCAGAGTCGTGATACTCGTTCGTGGTGTTTATTTCAAACAAACCAAACACTTAACAACGAACGGAAAACGTAACTAACTGTAAATGAAATGAAATTGCGCAATCGCGACTTATAACAAAACATTCCACACAGTGCTTTACAAACACAACACTCACCATAAAATAACGTGACGTAGTAACAATGCTGAGCAAGGAGTGTCTTGCTTGCCGAACCTTTATAGCCCACTAATGCCAGATACAAAACAGCTTGTGCAGAACGTAAACACGGAAGTGACTCACCAACCTAAACCTGTGTAACCACGCCCCCACACCACTCGTGATATTACTGAAATAAATAAACTATTTGATGATATTCTAATAATATGACCAGCACCTGTATATACAGTATGTTTCGTTTGACATTTAAATCCATTTAGATATATGTTTTGGCAAACGCATTGGCAGTAGTGAATTATCTGACGCATCAAGGTTCAAGGGTGTTTATTTGTCATTACAATAACAAGTTATTCAATGAAATGCTTATTACTCCTCGCCCTCCCCAACATTGCAATACAATAATAATTAAAAAAATATAAAAAATACAACAACTAGACTGGATGAGGGTGTTGAAAACTAAATGTTCCGTACAAAAAATATATATATACATATTGTATTGGCATTGTGTGTGTACAGCAGAGGTGGGACAAAGTCATTGTTATGCAAGTCACAAGTAAGTCTCAAGTCTTTGCCCTCGAGTCCCGAGTCAAGTCGAGTCAAAGATGAGGCAAGTCCCGAGTCGAGTCACAAGTCAAAGCCAACAAGTCTCAAGTCGAGTCCAAAGTCCTACCATTTTAGTTTCGAGTCATTTCAAGTCATCTTACCACAGAATTTATACAAATCATGTATGTCTGTAAGATTTGTATTTATTTAAACCTCTTTTTATACAATGACATTAATACAGTAAAAAACAGAAAATTTAATTTCACAAAAAATGCTTGTATTTCAACAGCATATTGCACTAGAACAATGCACAGCAACTTCAGCCCTGTATTGTATTGACCTTAGGGCTGGATGGAAAAAAATTATATCACGATATCTTTCTTAATTTCGGTCGATACGACATAATTCCGATATCGATATGAACAATATAAAAGCCTCAGAAAAAATGCCATGAACACCCACAATGGATGTCTGTATACAATCTTCTGAAAAATACATTTGCCAAGTCTTTTGAGCCTCCTCCTATAAAACTAAATAATATTTTAGAAATAAAACGGTACAAATAAATTAAAGTTCACCTTTTATTTGATTTTAACCTTTATACAAACAAGGACTTTCGGTCGGCACCAAAATGCTTCTGGAAAACCGTTCGGCACCTCAGAAGGGGAAAACGGGGAACCATCCAAGCTGTGTACAGTAAGGATGGGACACTGTTGACCTCAACTGATGATGTGATCGGGCGCTGGAAAGAGCATTTTGAGGAGCTCCTGAATCCGACCTACACGCCCTCTAGTACAGAGGCAGAGCTGGAGGCTGATGGAGGGTCATCGTCAGTTTCCCTGGGGGAAGTCGCTGAGGTAGTCAAACAACTCCACAGTGGCAAAGCCCCAGGGACTGATGAGATTTGTCCAGAAATGCTAAAAGCTTTGGGTGGGGAAGGGCTGTCTTGGTTGACACGCCTCTTCAACATTGCATGGAAGTCTGGGACAGTGCCAGAGGAGTGGCAGACCGGGGTGGTGGTTCCCCTCTTTAAAAGGGGGACCAGAGAGTGTGTGCCAATTACAGAGGTATCACACTCCTCAGCCTCCTGGTAAAGTGTACTCCAAAGTGCTGGAAAGGAGGGTTCGGCCAATAGTCGAACCTCAGATTGAAGAGGAACAATGCGGTTTTCGTCCTGGCCGGGAACCACGGACCAGCTCTTTACTCTCGCAAGGATCCTGGAGGGGGCCTGGGAGTATGCCCATCCAGTCTACATGTGTTTTGTGGATCTGGAGAAGGCGTATGACCGGGTACCCCGGGATCTTTGTGGGAGGTGCTGCGGGAGTATGGGGTGAGGGGGTCTCTTCTCAGGGCCATCCAATCTCTGTACGCTCAAAGCATGAGCTGTGTCCGTGTCCTCGGCAGTAAGTCGGATTCGTTCCAGGTGGGGGTTGGCCTCCGCCAGGGCTGCGCTTTGTCACCAATCCTGTTTGTAATATTCATGGACAGGATATCAAGGCGTAGTCATGGGGGAGGGGTTCCCGTTCGGTGGGCTGATGGTCACATCACTGCTTTTTGCGGATGATGTGGTCCTGATGGCCTCATCGGTCGGTGACCTTCAGCACTCACTGGATCGGTTCGCAGCCGAGTGTGAAGCGGCTGGGATGAGGGTTAGCACCTCTAAATCTGAGGCCATGACTCTCAGCAGGAAACCGGTGGAGTGCCTACTCCGGGTAGGGAATGAGTCCTTACTCCAAGTGAAGGAGTTCAAGTACCTCGGGGTCTTGTTCGCGAGTGAGGGAACAATGGAGCGGGAGATTGGTCGGAGGATTGGAGGCATTCGCTTCACCGCACCGTTGTGACGAAAAGAGAGCTGAGCCGAAAGGCAAAGCTCTCGATCTACCGGTCAATCTTTGTTCCTACCCTCACCTATGGTCATGAAAGCTGGGTCATGACCGAAAGAACTAGATCGCGGGTACAAGCGGCCGAAATGGGTTTTCTCAGAAAGGTGGCTGGCCTCTCCCTTAGGGATAGGGTGAGAAGCTCAGTCATCCGAGAGGAACTCGGAGTAGAGCCGCTGCTCCTTTGCATAGAAAGGAGCCAGTTGAGGTGGTTCGGGCATCTTGTACGAATGCCACCTGGGCGCCTCCCTAGAGAGGTGTTCCAGGCACGTCCAGCTGGGAGGAGACCTCGGGGAAGACCCAGGACTAGGTGGAGAGATTATATCTCCACACTGGCCTGGGAACGCCTCGGGATTCCCCAGTCAGAGCTGGCTAATGTTGCCCGGGAAAGGGAAGTTTGGGGTCCCCTGCTAGAGCTGCTACCCCCGCGACCCGACCCCGGATAAGCGGTTGAAGATGAGATGAGATGAGATGAGACAAACAAGAAAAGTCAAATAAGCAATTTGACTCTGAGACTGACCTTATTAATATATTTTACTTTAAACAATAACATAGGCTGATTATATTATTCTTTACACAAAACTTCCTGCAACAAAACTTGTTCTTATAAACATATCGTTTAAAGTTAGTGAACATGTTAGACAATGAAGAGGTGAGTTCATGAGTTCGCTACGTGACCGTGAATTTAAGAGACACGAGAGAGAAGCTCATGAACGTGCATGTCGCAACATGCTCGGAGAATGAGAGTGCTCAAAAGCGCATGTCCATCATGACGTCATGGGCCAGTCAACGCGGAAGATCCAAGCTCCTATGTTGGCTTTATGCGCTTTTGAGCCTCTCATTCTCCGGCACATTTAGCATCACGCTGAAACCTGAAGTTTATCAGATCTCAGAAAGCTGAACCACTTCCCTACCACTGAATTAGTCTTTCCTCTCATATCAACTGTCTGCTTTCTCCTCACTTATGGAAGCTCGTTCAGTCACGTTTGAATTGCGGTCATGGGCGCTCATTTTGTAGCTTAAACTTGCCGTGTTGGAGATCAGCAAAAATATTGAAATATCGAAAATGTGTTTAGAAATCATATCACCGTTATTGATTTTTTTTTTTACCGCGATATATAGTGATATTGAATTATTGTCCAGCCCTAACCTCATATTGCAAAACAGTTTAACTTTCAAATAGACATGGGTCCTTTTAGCCTGAAAATTTTTAAACATGTCATTAATAAAATTCTCAGTCCTCAAAATTATCACTTCTGAAAAAATGGACCAACCTGATAATATAATTGGAATGACTCCATAGAGACGTGTGTGTGCGTGTGAGCGTGCACGTGCGAAGCTCCGTCTGTAATCTTCGACCCGCATGTTTTGCAAATTGCAACTCTTTTTTTGTCGACTACCTCGTAGTTTTTATAGCCAAACGAAACTATATTCGGTATCATTTTGCCAACTGGCGCGTTGTTGCTTGTGCTTCATTGGTTGTCTTGCAATGTGACTGCTTGGATGCTGTCTAATCAAAACAACGTGGGACTACAGTGATTGGATGTCCAATCAAAACAACGTGGGACTACAGTGATTGGATGTCCAATCAAAACAACGTGGGACTACAGTGATTGGATGTCCAATCAAAACAACGTGGGACTACAGTGATTGGATGTCCAATCAAAACAACGTGGGACTACAGTGATTGGATGTCGTGCAGGCAGCGCACATGCTCTCTGCATGCATTTTTTTTCACAGATGCAGATAAACTGAGAGCGGCGCGGCCGTGTGAACATTTTCTTCCCCAGTTTTCATGGGAAGTAGCAAGTCTTCTCGAGTCAAAAGGCGCAAGTCCAAGTGAAGTCACGAGTCATTGATGTTCAAGTCCAAGTCGAGTTGCAAGTCTTTGTACATTTTGTCGAGTCGAGTCTGAAGTCATCAAATTCATGACTCGAGTCTGACTCGAGTCCAAGTCACATGACTCGAGTCCACACCTCTGGTGTACAGTGCATCTTAACAGAAATTGGCGGGGTCAGACTTAATATTTGCATGGTGTATGGGCAAGACACTGCTAATGCAATATAAGGGTGAGACATGTTAGGGTGCCTTGTGTTTGCTCCTGTTCATTAGAAGTATTTTGACAAACTCGGATCCCGCTAGAAGAGTCCTGGGGCCTCGTTTATAATAGTTGGGATTTATAAAAAGTGATCAAATGTGTGGTCCTTCACGGAAACTCTGACCCATGCGTACGCACAGAAACGGGTGAAATGAGAAATGATGACATCATCGGCAGATGGATGAAACACAGGAAACTGTGTGAAAATGCAGACTTTTGTGTAAAAAAATAGAAATATTTCACGAAGCCAATCTTACAATTAACAGCCTACACAAACACCTGTTTGATCAACCTGCAAATACAAACATATTAAAACAAGATAGTAGCGTTTGATTGGGATGTCGTTTTGTTGGTCACATTAGTGCTTCTTGTTAGCTAATTACCGGGGCTATTTAACATGCCGGTTTGGGTTTGTGCCCCGTCGCCTACATCCCAGAGCGAGTCCCCATCTGCTACGTCTTCAAACTGCTCCACGTCGCCTACGTTCCCAAGCAGGTCCCCATCTGCTATGACCCAGAGAGGGTCCACATCTGCTACGTCCCCGAACTGGTCCACGTTGAATACGTCCCCGAGCAGGTCCCCATCTACTACGTCCCCGAGCTGGTCCGAGCAGGTGAGGAATGGCCTCTGCCTCCACCCTATGCTCCAAGAGGGTATCCCCCAAGGAGTCCCCCCCTCCTATTTCTCCAAAATGTTCTCCCCTTTCTCCTTACCCTGCAAAAGCCCCAAGAAGAGTGTTTCCTGTTCCTGTCACGGTTGCTGTAAGGTGTAGTGTGGTAAGCTATGTGCAAAACCAGGTATTCCGTTTAAAGACAGGTTTATTTAACTATAATCAAAAGTAAAACAAACCGTAAACGGCGAAAACACGAACTTGGTTGAATGAAATAAAAATGTGCATATAGCGACTTAAACGAACATATACAAACAACAGCTATAATCGTGATACAAACATTCACCTCTAATCTAACAATGTGACGTGGAAACAATGAACAGCAACCAGGTGACTTCCTATCAATCCCTTTATAGCCCGACTTAATGAACCAATACAAAACAGCTGTGATTAATCAACCCGAACCAGGATGTGGTGCACCCGATACCAGACAGTGCAGTACCCTAACTCACCACTCGTGACAGTTCCCTTCCCCAGTTTTACTGGAGAGGTGTCCCTGTGCCCTCTACCGCCGCACAGCCACTTGGAGGACAAATAAACTAAAACCGCGTCGGAGAACACTGCGGGGGAGACCTCCAGCAGAACCACCTCCTTGGGGTTTTTCCCACCCTCCTCCCCTGACATTTATTATTTTAGGCTTTGCCGGCTTTTTCAATGGAGTTATGTCACAAGTGTGGTGAGTTTGTGTTTCAAACGGTGAGTTTAGCAGTTGCACTTACTGTTTCTGTTCACTGTTTTGTTGTTAACACAGGTGCATGTTACCGAGGCTATTTAACATGCCAGTTTGGGTTTGCACTTTGCTTCTTGTTGTTTCAATTCACATCCTGTATTAGTTGAGTGGAGGTTGGTTCATGCATGTGTGTTTCTATATTTAGTAGTCGCTTACTAGTTTAATTCTATGCAGCTATAGGTTTCCCTTCGTGTTTGTTGGTTGTTTTAGTTTGGTGTAAATTAAACGCCATTCTGAATGTGATCAATTGGCTCCGCATGTGGCTCATTACTGCACTAAACCCTAAATTTGTGACAAGTGCTTCTAGACCGTGCTGATGTATGGCTTCTACTTTGCATAGTAAAGCCTTAAACAAAGGGATGGCAGAATTTCCAGCACCGATTCATGACGGTTTTTAAGACAGTGACATCTGAGGGATGTTTTTTTTGTTTCAATACAAGTCAAAGTACAAGTAACTCCTCTTTATTTTTAGTAGCAATTTCCATACTGTCACGACTTTTTAGGAATCGTGGTTGTACTTTGAATCCTCGACCTCATATTTGATTTTGAAATGAAATAATTCATTTGAATGCTAGAAACTTGATCAAAAAGTTAGATTTCATTGAAATACTGGTGTTACGATGACATTCTGAAGTACTGATAACATCTAAGTCCTGCGACTGTGTCTCTGTGCCAGTGTCAAATGTTCTGTTAGCTGGGTACAATATCTAAAGGGCAGGCTGAGTGGGTAGAGGTATTTCCATATTATGTTAAATGCACACTAGATGTTACTGTGTGAAAAAGTAGTGTCAGCAGGACTTACTTCCTTCCTGAAGATAAATAATATTTATGAAAAGTTTTAGTCTGGTTTCAGACCCCATCATAGCACTGAGACCTGCAGTCGTTCTGAGACTGCACTTCCATCCAAAGAAGAGAGCCAGGGAACATGGGCTTAAAGAGAGGAGTGAAGTTAATAAAATCAATGAAAACTAGTCTATAAGCAACCCTGTATGTTTACAGAGAGTGTGAGGAGGAAATGATAGATGACGAAGGAAAGAATGTAAAAGAAGTTGACTTAACAGAAATTGGAAAAGATGGTCTGAAAGTGGAAAATGAGGATTCACAGAAAGAGAAACTGAAAGAAGTATTTCATAATATTGTTCTGTGTATATTCATTTGCCAGGAGGTTTTAACATTATGGTTTCACTTCATGCGCAACCGTGATTTTACAACAGCCCGGTCCTTCTGACGCAAAGACAAACATGATGCGCCATCTGCTGGTCATTGTGTGTCATTGTGTGTCAGCAAAATTATCCCATTTAAAACATGCATGGGTCAAATGACCCAAAACCGTGAAACAGGTGGGTTTCAGTGCCTCTGTGCTTTTAGTGTTAAGATTGGTCTCAATAGCACACACAACACGTAACATTTATCAGACAAAGACACAGTGAAACCAGTGGGTATTTATAGACAGTAATAATGAGGGGATGCAAACAAAGTGTGTAAGTTAACACAGGACCAGACAAAACATATGGAATGTGGAATGATGGAAAGGGATGGATACCAGGCCGGTGACGAGGGGCAGGTTCCAGGTCAAGAGCCAGAGTTCATCTCCCAAGGAAAATACGCAGGTGACCAGATATCAAACTAACCGAGAGCCTCAAGCACTCCAATGAACACTCTCCACACCCTCAAAGTAAATTGAGATATCCTATAGTGCCGGAAAACATGGTCTTATAGTACTGCATTGAGCAGGGCAAATGTGACCATGGTTGTTGTGGAACTGGTAAGGGGTGCAAATTACCCGCTGGAAGGTGTCTAGGTGCATTACACTGAGCACACACCAAAAAGGATGAAACATACACCCTCACATGCTTAGCTAGAGTGGACCAATGTTACAAGCCCTTGCACTTTTAGTTTGAATACATTCCACATTAACCCTGACTTCACATGTATGTGTTTTAATTGCCTACAGGTGCAAGCAGGTTAAACGGTGCCAGTTTTCTCGCCAGTCGTTGCTGTTTCCAGTTCTCGGGCAATCAGACAACTGCGTCCGATACTTAAGAGATGTCATGTGTGGCATGTGTTGGCAGGTAGAGTAGGCAGGTAGGGCCACTGATGCTATAATTTAGGGAAGTGTTCTTTTGTTTCTAGGTAGATTAGCTCAGGGGTATTACCTTGTGTTCCAGTGTTAGCAGCACCGCCCAAGTTGTCCCCAGTTGTATATTTCTGTTATGCAGTGAAATCCTGTTTGTTATTTACTCTCTCAGTGCACTGTTGTTCTGCGGTCTGGTTGTAGTTTGTTCATTTGCTTTGGTGTGTTTTACTATTAGCGTAAACAGGTTCATGTTACGACCTCGCTCGCCCCTAGTCTTTTTGGTGCGTAACAACCACTAGTATTTTTCGGTAAGACATCGGATGATCAAGTGAGGGGCTTGTGTGGGCCGAGCAGATGACACTCTACTGCATAAACTGACCACCCACTGGGCACTGTGATAGAGACGGCCTAGTGAGTACGGCTTGACGTCCGCATCCACCACCCAAACTACTGGTGCCACTAAATGGGATTTGGGCATGATAAATGGTAATGACGCATCGGGGTGAGCCAGAACTGGCGTGGATGTGAACAAAACCTTCAGGTAGCTGAACGCTTATTCTGCCTTTGCTGACCAGCGGAGATGTGATGGCTCACTTTTAAATAGAGATTTAATGGGAGCTGCAACCTTGCCAAAGCCTTGGATAAACCTCCTATAGTAATTTGTAAACCCAATATATCGCTATACTTCCTTTACTGTGGTCGGAGTGGGCTAATTAAGCACAGCGGCAATTCAATCTACCTCCATAACCACTGTTGAAAGAACAGATATTTCTCAGTTTTCACATACAATTCAGAGCGCAAAACCACTCTCCAAAAGAAACCACACACAATGCAGCCAGGCAGGAAACAATCTCCTGGCGTTCGCCAAACCCAGACGCAAAAGGGAGGAGAAGCGTGATTTATTACTCCAGAGTCCGGTAGCAACATGATTTGCATCACTACATCCGATGCGTTGTGCTTCCTAATGTAAGGCTTGCTTACAGCTGCATGACTGTGGACACCCATGCCATGAAGCTTCCGGCGCACAGTTTTAGTGTTGATGTTAGGGCGAGAGGAGGTTTGGAACTTTGCAGTTATTGAGTTAGCAGAGTGTTGCCGACTTTTACGGACTATGCACCTCAGCACACGACAGCTCCACTATTGTAACTTCATGTGGTCTGCCACTTTGTAGTTGTGTTGCTAAACACTTCCACAATACTTCAACAAAACCATTTATAGTTGATTGTGGAATATCTAGGAGGGAAGAAATTTCACTAACTGACTTGTTACAACGGTGTCATCCTATTACAGTACCACGCTCAAATTTAGCGAGCTCTTTAGATACTTTCAAATGTTTGTAAAAGCAGGCTGCATTCAGTGATCAAGAAGAGAAAAACACACCGGAAAACAGGAAGTGTGCCCCACTAAGTGGAAACTTGTGACAGTGGTGACCGGCTCTGTCAGGCTGTTGGCTGGGGCCGACTCTGGCAGCTCCAGTCATGCCTTCCACTACCTCAGAGCCACCTCCAGGGGCTGGTCACTAAATCCCTCTGAGGGGCTCTAGGTCCTGGAGGTTGGTGGCTGGGTGGCACAGCCAGAGCTTTGGTGATGGTAGCTGCAGCTCCAGGGGCTTTGGTGGTTGTCCACTATTGGGACTGAGGGCCATCTCTTCAGTCTCTGATAGGGGTGGTAGTGGACCCCCAATAGTTATTTCGGTCTGTTTTTTCATAAAGCTTCGATATCAAATTTGAATATGTCCAGAAAGCACACATTTTTAGACTGGCAATGTGAGGGTGGCTGGCAATTAAAATATGTTTATCTCAGAAAATGTGGCACAAACACATATGAATGACGAATAAGTGAAACACTCAAGATACATTTTAAATATAATTCTCACATATTGACTCGGTCAGCAATTTTCTGCAACTTCAATTCACGTTCTTTTGTGGCTGCTATAGTTCTGCTTTGTCACCCCCTGTTCGGAAACCATTTGACAGTTTAGAGTCAGTCAACAGTTGTAGTATCAACTCAGGGTGTGTTAACCCCTCTATCTGAAATACCCCTCTAGTGATAAATGAATGTTGGACATTAATAACATTTTCAGAGAAAACGTTTTTCATTTGGGGCCATCCCTACACCCTCCTTGTTTCTTATCTTCCCTCAAACATTCATGTTCTTTCTTTTTATCATCCTTCTTCTGTCAGAATTACAACAGAGGCAATTCTTATATTCACATTCATATCTTATAACACATGAAATCATTGCCATTAAGTATTTCTCCATTAAGTATTTTCAAAAACAAATGCTTTGCTTATTTTAAAATTCATTGCTTTGACATTCAGCATGTCATTCATCACATATTATCATACTTTAATTTGCAAGTCAAAGTCGTCGAGGAACAAGTCCACTCTGCTTTTTATCTTTATCTCTCACAATACAGTTTCTGTTTCAACCTCATGAATTTATTTAAGATGTCCCCCACCCACTCTAAGCACACACACACGCAAGGCCACAGAAACGCAAACATGAGGCCACATATATATACCACACAATCGTCATTCACATACTCAAGGATCTATAATCTTGTGACTTCTTGATGCTGTGACGAGAGCTCAATAAAGTGCTTCCAGTGGCTTATGGCATTATAGCAGTTTCTACAGTAATTATCACTTCTCTATTTCATGTTATTCTGGGGTAAAGTATAACTAGCATCATAATGACCTCATTTCACCCCTTCTTCCTCACTTTCCCCTTTGCCCTTCTTCCATTCTTCCAACTTCAAATCGTCTTCATAATTTACATCACTGCCTTTGGATGACAGTTTCAAGTTCCCTTTCCTTCTTCCAGGTTTCACAGTGCCAGCTTGTTTATGACTCATTTTTTGTTTGAGGGTACTTGTGTAATAGTATGAGGACGTTACTCTAGGACAAAACTATATCAACCTGTTCTCAAAGAGAGCTGAGGTCTGTCTTATAATTTATTTTATTTCAACACCTAATCGAGCACACATATTTTCGATAATTTACAGGATGATGAATTGAAAGTTAAGGCTGAACTGCACTAAAATATTTTTGCCTGTCTTTTGGGATCTACCCCTCGGGAAAACCTATATATAGGTAATATTTATTTTCTATGGCTTGTGTACTGCCTGCACAAGCCATATACTGCAGTAGTCCGACTCAACCCAGATTGTTTTTTAAGCCATCTCCGCATTCCAATTTTAAAGTAGAAGATTTTCAAAATATTTAACATTTAGGATTTTGGGGCAAACATCACTAGTTCTGTACTAAACCCGAAAAGATACTTCAGCCAATGTATATTATGTCAATATGTTTCATATTTTCTATTGCCCTCAGGTGCTCAGAACTGGTAGAGCAGATTGCCTTCGGTAAGAACATGGGGCTATAATTTACATGTAGGGTATAACTTGGTTGGAGTAACTCAAAAGTAAATTATTTAAAGCTCTGTGGACTAAAAAACTGCCAAACTATATGTCAATCAATCAATCAATCAAATTTATTTATAAAGCCCTTTTTACAACAAAAGTTGTCACAAAGTGCTTTTACAATCACCAGCCTGAATCCGACAGAGCAAACATCAACAAGTTGAACAAGTTGACACACGGCGGCTAGGAAAAACTCCCTGAAAGTCAGATTTAGGAAGAAACCTAGAGAGGAGCCAGGCTCTGAGGGATCACCAGTCCTCTTCTGGCTGGGCTGGGTCAGTTTATGACAGTACAACAAGCGAGGTGTGAAAACTGAAAACGCAAAATAGTCCGGGATGTCCAGGAGGGATGATGGATTTGATAGGACTTGGAGGAAGAAGCTCCGGTTGCACCAGCTGTTCTGTCAGCCGCACAGTCAGGGGCCCCAGGGAGGATCCGGCATATGCTCCAAGCTGGAGCGGTCCCCCTGACAGAAGTGGACACAAACACAGGGAAAGGTTGGACACTAGTTCCCTGTACAATAGTATACCGAACATAATACTTTAAAAGGAGACAGGGGGGTTAGTGAGACAATGGCCATGAACGGGTAAACCCAGGACAAGTCCAGACAGATGTTAGTAGAGACAGGACACAGGAAAGATTAGACACCCTGGTTCCCTACGTCCCCGGCACCATAATATAGCAGCATAGATCTTAGAATGAGACAGGGGGTCCAGTGAAGCTGGGGCCCTGAACAGGGTAAACCCGAAACAGGGCCCAATAGGCCGGAAAACACCCACCCACTATGCCGAGCATCAACCCAGGGACGCCAATCGACCATGACCACTCGGGCAGGTTTAGTTTTTGCTCACAAAGTTACTCGAGCTGGTGGAACAAACAAGAGCTATAGCGAGCCAGTGACATCCACAGTCCGAGGAGCATATGGGAGGTTTAGTTTTTGCTCACAAAGCTACTCGAATTGAGGCTGCAACGGAGCACTATAGCGAACCAGTGACTCCTCCCCACAGTTAACTGGGATAATCAGAGTTAAATTCACCAGCTACTCGGATTGAGCAAACAAAGGAGAGCTAAGCGAACCAGTGACTCCTCCCCACAGTTAACTGGGATAATCAGAGTTTGTTCACTAGCTACTCGGATTGAGCGAACAAAGGAGAGCTATAGCGAGCCAGTGACTCCACCCCCCAGGCAGCAGCCTGGAGGTATCGTTTTTGCTCAAAAAGCTACTCGAGAGGCAACAACAGGGAACCATAGCGAGCCAGTGACTCCACCCCCCAGGCAGCAATCGAGAGGACACCCCAGGGGAGATGTGAACCCGCAAGGCAAAGACAGCAGGGCGGAATGAGATCCGAGCCTTCCGTTCAACCTTCGTACCCTGGGCCATATTACACTCAACCATAGACCTTACTGAAAAGATATGTTTTTAATTGTGATTTAAAGGTTTGAACAGAATCTACATTTCTAACCCAGATTGGCAACTCATTCCATAATAGAGGAGCTCTATAGGAGAAGGCTCTACCTCCAGCTGTTTGTTTCGAAATTTTAGGTACAATTAGGAGACCGGCATCCTTTGATCTAAGGTTACGCGTGGGTATGTATGGCTGGACTAATTCAGCGAGGTAGGTGGGAGCAAGTTGATGTAAAGCTTTGTATGTTAACAGTAGTACTTTAAAGTCTGCCCTAGCCTTAACAGGCAGCCAATGTAAAGAGGCTAATACTGGGTTAATGTGGTCAAATTTCTTAGTTCTAGTTAAGATTCTAGCAGCCGTATTAAGTACTAATTGAAGTTTGTTTACTGATTTATCAGGGTAACCAGAGAATAGAACATTGCAATAATCTAATCTTGAGGTAACAAAAGCATGGATTAGTTTTTCTGCATCAATTTTTGATAAATAATTTCTGATTTTTGCAATATTCCGAAGATGGAAAAATGCTGTCCTTGAAATATATTTTATGTGATCGTCAAATGAGAGATCCGGGTCAAGGGTCACTCCAAGGTTTTTGACGTTTTTTTTGTGAAATGACTATACATCCGTTTAGGTTCAGCGTAAGGTCTGTCAATAAATCTCTCTGTTTCTTAGGTCCTAAAACTAGCATTTCAGTTTTATCTGAATTTAGGAGCAGAAAATTCTCTGTCATCCACCTTCGTATATCTGAAACACAAGCTTCCATAGTGGCTAATTTAGGGGCTTCTCCATGTTTCATAGCAATATACAGCTGCGTGTCATCGGCATAGCAGTGAAAATTGACATTATGTTTTCGAATTACATTACCCAAAGGTAACATATAGAGTGAGAACAGAAGTGGTCCTAAGACTGAGCCTTGTGGAACACCAAAGCATACCTTTGATTTGTTAGAGGATAAGCCATCTACACAAACAAACTGAAGTCTATCTGATAAATAAGATCTAAACCAATCGAGAACATGTCCTCTTAGCCCAACAAGGGTCTCTAATCTCTCCAAGAGAAGGGAGTGATCAATAGTGTCAAAGGCAGCACTAAGATCAAGAAGCAATAGGAGAGATGCAGAACCTTTGTCAGAAGCCAATAAAAGGTCGTTTACCACCTTAACAAGTGCAGTCTCAGTGCTATGATGGGGTCTGAAACCGGACTGAAGTTTTTCATATATATTATATGTCTTCAGAAAGGCCGTAAGTTGTAGTGAGACAGATTTTTCTAGGATTTTTGAAAGAAACGGGAGGTTTGATATTGGTCGGTAGTTTTTTAGGATGTCTGGGTCTAAGTTACATTTTTTTAGCAGAGGCTTAATTTCTGCAATTTTTAGTGAGGTTGGCACTGATCCGGAGGACAGGGAGCAATTTATTATGTTCAACATTGATGGGCCAAGCACAGGAAGTAACTCCTTAAGTAATTTAGTTGGAATTGGGTCTAGTTGACAGTTGGTTGATTTTGAACTATTTATTAATTTTGTAAATGTTTCAAGAGACACAGGTACAAAAGATTCAAGAGTCGCCATTGAAACTAAATCAGGGCAGCTCTGCGGGCTCACAGTACAACAAAGTTTTTGAGAACTAAGGCAGTTAAGGGTACAATTTGCAATTTCTTTTCTAATGTTCATTATTTTTTCATCGAAGTAGTTCATGAATTCATCACAACTAAAGTGAAGACCCACTTCATTGGTTAAACATTGCTTTTTAGTGAGTTTTGCAATTGTGTCAAAAAGAAATTTAGGATTATTTTTGTTTGTGTCGATTAGATTAGATAAGTAGGCTGATCGAGCACTTATAAGTGATTTGCGGTATAGCACAGTACTATCAATCCAGGCTAGTCTAAATACTTCTAACTTCGTGGAGCGCCACTTTCGCTCCAATTTTCTGGAGGCTTGCTTAAGTGTTCTAGTAGTGTCAGTGTACCAGGGAGCAAGTTTCTTATTTCGTATTGGTTTTGTTTTTAGGGGTGCCACAGCATCTAAAGTCTTATGCAGTATATCGTTTAGATCCTCTATTTGATTGTGTATAGATGATGTAGCTCTACCATCATTTAGCAGGCCGAACGAGCCTGGAAGTGCGTCAATAAATTTATTAGTAGTCATAGAATTTATGCAACGGGTTTTAAAGATCCCTACCTGGGGGCAAAAGTGTCACTTGTTTTAATGCTAAATGTTATAAGATTATGGTCAGATAAACCAGGATTTTGAGGAAAAATAGTTAGATCAATTACATTTATTCCCTTTGACAACACTAAATCTAAAGTATGATTGTGACAGTGCGTAGGTCCTGAAACGTGCTGGAGAAAACCTACCGAGTCAATTATGGCATTAAATGCCTTTTGAAGAGGGTCATTGGTATTTTCCATATGGATGTTAAAATCACCAGCGATTAAAATTGAATCTGCCATGACTACAATGTTGGACAAGAATTCTGGAAACTCACTTAGGAACAATGTGTACGGCCCAGGAGGCCTGTAGATAGTAGCTATCAAAAACGAGGTATTGCCCTGATTTGTTCTCATAAGTAATACTTCAAAAGACACAAACCCAGTGATTTGTTTTAATGAAAGATTATATTGTGTAGCATAAATATTAGCAACACCCCCTTTACGGGATGCACGGGTAATCTGATCACTGGTGTAACCTGGAGGAAGCTTCATTTAAAGGAATAAATTCATCAGGCTTAAGCCAGGTTTCACACAGGGCAATTAGGTCTAATTTATGATCAGTAATTAATTCATTTACTGTAATTGCTTTTGAGGTAAGTGATCTAATATTTAGGAGACCTATTTTTAGATATGAGATGTTAATGTCAGTTTTATTTATGACTGGACTAATTGAGGGGCTTATATTAACAAGGTTGCTTTTATTAACACTACCTTTTTTTTTTTTTATTGAGCCTATTTTTAATGACGGTGTCGATGGTGCAGGGTTTGCTGACTGCTCTGGCTATGCTATCAGCAGATCCCACTAGACTAGCAGGCTGGCTAACAGCCTGCTGCCTGACCTGCACCCTATCTCATGTTAACACTATAGGAGTGAGTCTCCTAGCTATATTCCTAGACAAAAGAAGAGCACCTCTCCAGCTAGGATGGAGTCCGTCGCTCTTCAGCAGATCAGGCTTGACCCTGTTCCTGGGCGAGTCCCAAAAACCTGGCCAATTATCCACGTAACCTATCGATTGCGACGGGCAGAACTCCGTCTTCAGCCAGCGATTGAGCTGTGAGAGTCTGCTGTAGATCTCATCACTGCCCCTAGCTGGCAGGGGGCCAGAGACTATTACTCGATGCCGACACATCTTTTTAGCTAAACTACACGCTAACGCTAGGTTCTGCTTCGTAACCTCTGACTGCCTCATCCTAACATCGTTAGTGCCAACGTGAATAACAATATCTCTATACTCCCTACGCTTTCCAGTTTTAGACTTCGCTAGCACCAACTCCAGATTAGCGGCTACGTCGGTGGCCCTGCCCCCCGGTAAACAATGAATGATCGCTGGCTGATCCTCTAATCTAATACTGCGAGTAATGGAATCGCCAATAACTAGCGTTTTCAGTTTTTCCGGGCTGCCAGCAGAAATTGCAAGCCGTTCGTTCCCATCAGAGCACGGCTCGGGCAGTGGTTCCGACTCTAAGGGAGAAAATCGGTTGGAAAGACTAATTTTCGCCGGTCGGTAGCAATTCTTTCCAGTAGCCGAGAAAGACTTGAAGGAGTTGCCCGGCTGCCAGGGCTGTGCCGAGGGGCTAGCTCTATGCTGTGTTCCTAGTGGCACAGGCGCAATAGCTTGCCTGTCTACTCTACCATAAGCCTTCCCTGACACATGCACCTGTAACCGAGACTCTAACTTCGCTATCTTCTCTTGAAGGCGGTAGTTCTCCTTCAGGTTAAAAGTACACCGACTACAGTGAAAAGGCATAACACAAACGAGTACTTAACTTTCTAGTGCGCAGATGAGTAGCACGACTTATCCAGACGGAGACACAGGAAGGTCCCGGTGAATGTTCGGATAAGTTTGAAAAACTGTAAAACAAAATCAGGGAAATTAAGCAAGTAATTATATAAGTACGAACGAGAAAACTAAAGCTAGGTAGGCAGGAGCAGCCGGGTGCGGCGCGTCCAGTTGGAGCAAACAGGAAACAGGAACTAGCACCAAACAGGAAAAAAGTCTAGACATAAAGGTATTTGTAACCTTAACAATCCACTAACCCATTACATTTCAGAAGTATTTTTATTTTTTTTAATATGTATACACTTTAAGTAAAAGCAGAAGTAACATAAACTAGTCTTACACCCGCTGTTCCAATTCAAACATTCATAACTTAAGTATAGGCAGATCACACAACTCTCATGGTTTCTGCTTTTCCATCTGCCTGTCTTCCAGTCAGTGTTCCAAAGGTTTTGTCATAACATGGCAACACATGCAGAGGATTTAAACAAATCTGTTGATTATTAATCTTGATACAGATTTGCATTGCAATCAGCATTAACATTGAAACATAAACGCACAATATAATCTACTGGAAAAGTGGTGTTGTCACAGAACCCTTCCAAGGCTGCTACTCTACCGCCATCTGTGGGCAGGTTTTGGCGTTCCTCCTAACCGGTCTTCTAGCGCCACCATTCCTCCTATCACATCATTGTCTTTTCTTGTCATTACGCACACCTGGTGTCCATCCCTCATTAGTAAGAGTCGAGAGGTTCCCTGTGTTTGGCCATGTCAGTTTTAGGGAGATGGCTAAGAGATAGGGAGGAGGAAAAGGAGGGAGGAGGAGGGCTGAGGAGAGGACGGGGAGAGGATGGCAGAAGAGGAGGGCGGAGGGGGGTGGAGGAGGAGCTATCTTCCTCCAGCTCCTGTTGGTAGAATTATTTTCTCTCACTCTCTCCACATAGGATTGTGGAGACAGATAATGGTAACACTAACAACAGGAGCTGGAGGGAGATAGTCCCTCCTCCACCCTCCTCCGCCCTCATCTGCTATCCTCTCCTCCCCCTCCCCTCCTCAGCCCTCCTCCTCCCTCTTTCTCAACCATCTCCCTACAGCTCCTGTTGGTAGTATTATTCCCATAATCCTAGGTGGAGAGAGTGGAAGAAAGTGGGTGAGATGAGGTGAGGCCGCATAGGATTGTGGAGACAGTTTATGGGAATAATGCCACCAACAGGAGCTGGAGAAAGATAGCCCCTCCTCCACCCACCTCCTCCGCCCTTCTCTTCTGCCATCCTCTCCTCCCCCTCTCCTCAGACCTCTTCCTCCCTCCTTTTGTTCCTCCATCTCTCTTAGCCATCTGCCTCCAGCTCCTGTTGGTAGTATTTATTTATTTTTTAGGATTGTGGAGACATATTATGGGAATAATACTACCAACATTTTATATATCTTTTTAATTTTCAATTTATAATTATTTGCTCCTCTTGGGTGAAATAAGACACTCTACACTTGTCCATGTCTGCGATTGGTGGTATGGCGCACACTCCATCCATTTTATGTGAACGCGCTCGTAGTCTCATCTCACCTCATCTCATCTCATCTTCAACCGCTTATCCGGGGTCGGGTCGCGGGGGTAGCAGCTCTAGCAGGGGACCCCAAACTTCCCTTTCCCGGGCAACATTAGCCAGCTCTGACTGGGGAATCCCGAGGCGTTCCCAGGCCAGTGTGGAGATATAATCTCTCCACCTAGTCCTGGGTCTTCCCCGAGGTCTCCTCCCAGCTGGACGTGCCTGGAACACCTCTCTAGGGAGGCGCCCAGGTGGCATTCGTACAAGATGCCCGAACCACCTCAACTGGCTCCTTTCTATGCAAAGGAGCAGCGGCTCTACTCCGAGTTCCTCTCGGATGACTGAGCTTCTCACCCTATCCCTAAGGGAGAGGCCAGCCACCTTTCTGAGAAAACCCATTTCGGCCGCTTGTACCCGCGATCTCGTTCTTTCGGTCATGACCCAGCTTTCATGACCATAGGTGAGGGTAGGAACAAAGATTGACCGGTAGATCGAGAGCTTTGCCTTTCGGCTCAGCTCTCTTTTCGTCACAACGGTGCGGTGAAGCGAATGCAACACCGCCCCCGCTGCTCCGATCCTCCGACCAATCTCCCGCTCCATTGTTCCCTCACTCGCGAACAAGACCCCGAGGTACTTGAACTCCTTCACTTGGAGTAAGGACTCATTCCCTACCCGGAGTAGGCACTCCACCGGTTTCCTGCTGAGAGTCATGGCCTCAGATTTAGAGGTGCTAACCCTCATCCCAGCCGCTTCACACTCGGCTGCGAACCGATCCAGTGAGTGCTGAAGGTCACCGACCGATGAGGCCATCAGGACCACATCATCCGCAAAAAGCAGTGATGTGACCATCAGCCCACCGAACGGGAACCCCTCCCCCCATGACTACGCCTTGATATCCTGTCCATGAATATTACAAACAGGATTGGTGACAAAGCGCAGCCCTGGCGGAGGCCAACCCCCACCTGGAACGAATCCGACTTACTGCCGAGGACACGGACACAGCTCATGCTTTGAGCGTACAGAGATTGGATGGCCCTGAGAAGAGACCCCTCACCCCATACTCCCGCAGCACCTCCCACAAAAGATCCCGGGGTACCCGGTCATACGCCTTCTCCAGATCCACAAAACACATGTAGACTGGATGGGCATACTCCCAGGCCCCCTCCAGGATCCTTGCGAGAGTAAAGAGCTGGTCCGTGGTTCCCGGCCAGGACGAAAACCGCATTGTTCCTCTTCAATCTGAGGTTCGACTATTGGCCGAACCCTCCTTTCCAGCACTTTGGAGTACACTTTACCAGGGAGGCTGAGGAGTGTGATACCTCTGTAATTGGCACACACTCTCTGGTCCACCTTTTTAAAGAGGGGAACCACCACCCCGGTCTGCCACTCCTCTGGCACTGTCCCAGACTTCCATGCAATGTTGAAGAGGCGTGTCAACCAAGACAGCCCTTCCCCACCCAAAGCTTTTAGCATTTCTGGACAAATCTCATCAGTCCCTGGGGCTTTGCCACTGTGGAGTTGTTTGACTACCTCAGCGACTTCCCCCAGGGAAACTGACGATGACCCTCCATCAGCCTCCAGCTCTGCCTCTGTACTAGAGGGCGTGTAGGTCGGATTCAGGAGCTCCTCAAAATGCTCTTTCCAGCGCCCGATCACATCATCAGTTGAGGTCAACAGTGTCCCATCCTTACTGTACACAGCTTGGATGGTTCCCCGTTTTCCCCTTCTGAGGTGCCGAACGGTTTTCCAGAAGCATTTTGGTGCTGACCGAAAGTCCTTCTCCATAGCTTCTCCAAACTTCTCCCACACCCGCTGCTTTGCCTCTGACACGGCAGCAGCTGCAGCCCTTCGGGCCTGTCGGTACCCTGCAACTGCCTCCGGAGTCCTCAGGGGTAGCATATCCCTGAAGGCCTCCTTCTTCAGTCGGACAGCTTCCCTGACCACCGTGGTCCACCACGGTGTTCTAGGGTTACCACCCCTTGAGGCACCTAGGACCTTGAGACCACAGCTCACCGCCGCAGCTTCAGCAATAGAAGCTTTGAACATTGCCCACTCAGGTTCAATGCCCCCAACCTCCACAGGGATGCCTGAAAAGCTCCGCCGGAGGTGTGAGTTGAAGATCTTTCGGACAGGGGCCTCCTCCAGACGTTCCCAGTTCACCCGCACTACCCGTTTGGGCTTACCTGGTCTGTCCAAAGTCTTTCCCCACCCTCTGATCCAACTCACTACCAGATGGTGATCAGTTGACAGCTCTGCCCCTCTCTTCACCCGAGTGTCCAAAACATGCGGCCTTAGATCAGCCGATACGATCACAAAATCGATCATTGACCTTCGGCCTAGGGTGCTCTGGTACCATGTACACTTATGCGCCTCCTTATGTTCGAACATGGTGTTTGTTATAGACAATCCATGACTAGCACAGAAGTCCAATAACAAACGACCGCTCGGGTTTAGATCAGGGAGGCCGTTCCTCGTAGTAAGATTGGGAAATCCTGGGTTGATTAAACAAATTGATAACCACCGTCGTGACATCTTTTAGCTAGATCGCAAGCGTCAGGTTAGGTGAAGCCAGATAATGGAAAGTAATCCAGGGCATGTTGAACTTGATTCGTAGTACAGGCCTCAGGTCTTTTCTGATTTGTCTGAAGCTTTTTATGAGGTGTGTTTTTAGCTTATAATAGAAGAGTTCTTCCAAGGTCACTAAAATAGTTTATTTTTATCTTCTTCAAATTTAAAGTACAAATACTTTCTAAAATGAAAACTTTCTCAATGATTAAAAACAATAATTCAGAACTGATTTCACAAGGAAGAGATAAAATACTACACAACTGTTTACAGGGTATTTTACAAAAGTATTCATATTAACATAAATAGCAACAGTTTAAAAGTGCTTTTGAACAAAAAAGATAGTTTGTCACACATGTGGTGAGTTGTGTTCTACACGGTGGCTTTAGGGTGATGCACTTCCTGTTTTAGTTCCTGTTTTGCTAATGCTCACAGCTGGGGCTATTTAAGGTTCTAGGAAGTCACTTGTGTTGTCGGTTACTGTTTCCAGTTCATGTTAGTTTATATGGTGAGCGTCTGATTGTTTGTCGTTGCAGTTTACTGTATTTTAATCTGTCTGTTTTAGGTCGCTTTGTGTAAGTGCATTTTATTTCATTACAGTATATGTTTTCCGTTCGTGTTACTTGGTTGTTTTAGTTTTGTGTAAATTAAACGCCAGTACGAAGGTAACATAATTTGCTCCGCGTGTGACTCTATGCACTACACCATACGGATTTCGTGACATAGTTACTTATCAAAAACAAACTAGTCTTTAAACCTAATCCCTCATAATGACTACACTTGTATTTGTTCTAGATTTAATTCAGCAACCTAATTTCAGCTTTTGGCCCAATTGTCCTATTGAATTTTTCATTCTGACCTTGCCAAAGTAGGTTTAGAATAGTCAAAAACCAGGCCAAGCTGTTTTGATTCATGTTGCACTGATCGCTAATCGCTGTTGTATGCAGGTGCACCTAAAAAATTACATGTATTTTTTTTAACTAAATGTTTCTGTAATTTAATTAGGTGACACCTTCATATATTCTAGATTCATAACACATAAAGTGGAACATTTCAAGCCTTCCTTGTTTTAATCTTGACAAATACGGCTTACAGCTCATGTAAATCAAAAATCCAGTATCAGTATCGGCTGTATCTACAGAAATCATTGAAATAGAAAGTAAAGCAGGAGACAGAATGGAAAATGTAGCAAAACAATGTACAAAACACACTATATAATGAAACCAAAACATTTGGGGATCTCTGTTAAAGAAGAGATACATACGCTCAAACACATTAACCAAATGTTTCATTATTGCTTTTGCTTGGTACCTAAATATCACACCTTAGGTCACCTCAGGCACTTACTCAGACGGCACAAGCACGTGGCCCTTTCGCCTTCCACTCGTTCAGTGCCTTTTTAAGTGGTGATACATTTTTTTTAACACTTGTATTACTGTACTCTGTAATGGGATTTTAAAAACACACACCAATTCTCTCTCTCTTAGCCATTTGGCCATATATGATACATTTAAATAATCTCCCGATCATCAGTAGTGAGTACCTACCACAAACCACAAACCGGCAACAGGGTGATCGGCGCCCAAGGTCAGTGATGGTCTGAACTGACCGACGGTCTACTGTGGCACAGGTCACCAAACATTTTAATGATGGTAATGTGCCACAAACAGTGCATTGCACCCTGCTGCACATGGTGCTCTGTGGGCATATAACAGTCAGAGTCCCTAATAATCCACCATAGAAAACACCTACAATGGGCTGGCGGTGTGTCAAAAATGGACCTTGGAGCGACAGAAGGTGGTTGCCTGGCCCGTTGAGTCCTGTTTTCTTTTTCGCCATGGTAATATGTTCAAGGTTTTACCATGGCCTCAGAATTCCCCAGATCTCCACAGTCCACATCTTTTTTCGGGTCAATGCAGAGGACCAACAGCTTATAAGCTAGGTGGTTATAATGTTTTTAGCTTGACAGTGTATATGAAAACCTGTTTACCGTAACACAAAGACAGAATGTTCTGTGTATTATGAACTCCGACAACATTGTTCTAAATATTCATACAAATATTGATTCTTTTTTACTAATATATAAATATAATTCCTAGCTCAGAGATATCAGACATGATATGTGAAGAGAAGCTCTGTCTACAGTTGACTTTAGTTCCATTGACGCCAACAACTAACACAGTTCAAAGAAATGCATAGAATTCACTTCTCTAAAATCAAACTACAATCTGCATCAAACTTCATCAAGTGTAAAACATCAAAAGGCTCCTTGATTCATCAAGCTTCCGGCATACATTGTATACATGTATCTGACTTAGTTGAGTTGTACATTTTTGTATCACACACACACACACACACACACACACACACACACACACACACACACACACACACACACACACACACACACACACACACACACACACACACACACACACACACACACACACACACACACACACACACACACACACACACACACACACACACACACACACACACACACACACACACACACACACACACACACACACACACACACACACACACACACACACACACACACACACACACACACTTCTCCTCAACAATGAAACACTAAGGTCAAAAACATATGATATGAAACAGCTCTATAGGCACCACCAGCACTACTATGCCCTGGAGAGGAGTCCACAAAACATGCAATCATGTGTGTTTAGATATAAATTAAATTACCAGTTTTTCCATCACATCTTGCAAATAGTGTTTGGCTAGCTGTTTTTGATGAAGTCAGGCATCTTAAAGGTCATGCTGACTTTCAGGCTGCCTGGCTGCTCCATGCCAAGTATGGGGTGGCATGGTTGGGTGAAGCAGTGGGAAAGGGTCCCTAACAGTTGGCCACTCTGGGCGTTATAGAAAGAGAGACAGCCATTCTGGAAGTCCAAAAGTGTGCCAATACGAGAAGGAACGTCCACCACGAACACATCAGTCTGAACACTACCATGAAGCAGCTCAAATCGACAGCTAGAGAGAAGCAAAAAGGAAAAATATGTAAGAAACAAACAATTTTACAAAAGTGGTACATTCAAATTTAGTTATCGTTTAAGACAGCAAGACTACGAGAGCGAGACTACGAGAGTTCAATACAAAGTCTGTTCAATACTGAGCCGAAAGCAGTCCGAATTGTCCATATATACACGATTGGGACAAATGCAAACGCAAATTGATATCTTGAACTCTAACCTTTTGCACAATTGTATATACAACCTAGACATTGTTATTTTTCACTATTCATATACATATAGAGTGGATATAAAAAATCTACACACCCTTGTTTAAATGGCATTTTTTTGTGATGTGAAAAAAGGATAAAAAGACAAACAATGTCAGAACTTTTTCCATCTTAAATGTGACCAAACGTGAACAATTCAATTGAAAAAAACGTCTAATCTTTGAGGGGGATTTTTTTTAAATCTTAAAATAAAAATATTTTATTGTAGGATCATATTTGTTTTATGTTGGGATTTGTATGAAAAATTTGTATGAAAAAAGGATGATCCAACACATACAGGTGCAACTTAAAAAAAATGCATATTGTGCAAAAGTTCATTTATTTCAGTAATTCAACTTAAAAGGAAAGTAATATATTATATAGACATGCAAAGTCAGATATTTCAAGCCTTAATTTGATATCATTTCGATGATTATGGCTTACAGCTTATGAAAAACCCAAATTCAAAATCTCTGAAAATTTGAATATTACATGAAATCAATAAAAAAAGATTTTAAAATAAAGAAATGTCAGCCCACAAAAATTATGATCATGCATATGTACTCAGTATTTGGTTTGGGGTCTTCATAAGCTGTATGCAATAATCATTGAAATTATATCAAATAAAGGCTTGAAATATCTCACTTCGCATGTAATGAGTCTATATAATGTATTAGTTTCACCTTTTAAGTTGAATTACTGAAATAATATTGCTAATTCTTTGAGTTGCACCTGTATTATGCATAGAAATGTATTAACATTGTCTCATACACAATGTTGCAATAATTTATAGACATTACTAACCTTTACATTTTTTATGTATTTCATTTAAAATAATTAGATAATGAACAGGAAGTAGATAAACATACCTGGAGGGTGTAGGGACACAGTGCAGACACCAGGACATACTGTTCTCCACCAGTGGGCTATCTCCATTGGCTGTCCCATATACAACTCCCACCCGGTAAGCAGGGCTGCCAGTCACATTGGTCTCCCAGTAGTGATGCCCTTTCATGGGTAGTAACTCACCCAAGACAGACAAATACCTAGGGGTTAAACACACACTAAACTTAACATTTCCAAGCTCATTTCAAGAGGCCTACCACATGTCAGCCAAGAAAAAACAAAAAAGCCTGCACAGAACATTATATTACGGATAATGACGCACCCACATACAGTTGTCAGAAATGTACATATACCATAGCCAAATACATTTAAACTGAGTTTTTCACAATCTCTCTTCGAGAGAATTATTTAATTCAGCTTTTATTTCATTCATCCTATTCCCAGTGGGTCAGAAGTTTACATTAGAGGTCGACCGATACATTTTTTGTCTGATTAATTGGACGTTTTACAAACTATTGCCATTGAGCATGATCAGGTTGTTAACTTTAGCATGACATTAATGCCCAAAACTGCTGCTCTGGCCAAAACATACTGTTTCTGTTTTGCTAGCAAGCCTGGTTTTTAGAATGTGGCTAGCACTGTTGCTGAAAATATCTGTGTGCGTGTAACTATTTTCTGACAACAATCTCAAGAACTGTGATTTTTGCTATCAGCGACCACTAGTTTACATACACACTCATACTGAATTTTGTCCCATTCCTCCTGACTGAACTGGTGTAACTTAGTCAGGTTTGTAGGCCTCCGCGCTTGTAGGTCAAGGCTGTGTGATGGCCACTCCAATACCTTGACTTTGTTTTCCTTGAGAATTTTTGGCACAACTTTGGAAGTATGCCAATTTGGAAGACACATCTGCGACCAAGCTTTAACCCCTGACTGATGTCTAGAGATATGGGCATAATTGAACCACATAATTTCCCTTCCTCCTGATGCCATCTATTTTGTGAAGTGCAATAGTCCCTCCTGCAGCAAAGCCCCATTACAACATGTTCCCCTACAACACTTCACATTTGAGATGGTGTTTTTTGGCTTGCTAGCTTCCTTTTTCTTCCAAACATAAAAATTATAATTATTGCCAAAAAGTTCATATTGTCTTTCATCAGACCAGAGGACATCTCTCCAAATGTATGATCTTTTGTTCCCATGTGCAGTCAGTTTCCAAACGCAGTCTGATGGCCTCATGGTCCCATGGTGTTTATTTGTGGACTATTGTTTGTACAGATGAACGTAGTGCCTTCTGGCGTTTGGAAAGTTCTCCCAAGGATGATCGAGACTTTTTTTTCTGATTCCTCCAATTGCGTCAAATTATAACAATTAGCCAATCAGAAGCTTCAAAAACCCTGATATAATTTTCTGGAATTGTGCAAGCTGTTTAAAAACTTTTTTTTATGTAAACCTCTGACCCACAGGAATTGTGATGTACATTTTAAGTGAAAGAATCTTTCTGTATGTGACAAGTATTTTTTCCAACAATTGTTGACAATGTAGATTTTATAACTGAATTGCAAAAAACTGAGTTAACATTAAATCCCTGGAGTGGTTAAACCATTAGTTTTTAAGAATTCAACGTAAGTGTACAGTATGTACATTTCCGACTTCAACTGTACATCCACAAATTATCAGAGCAAGATTAAACTCACCTTTTAGCCTCCTCATCTATTTGTTTGTATGTGTCCAGGGGATAGTGAATGGTGGTCTGGTCCTCTGACAGTTTCAGTACTGGATGAACCGAACGTGTCAATAGTTGGAATCTTGTTCCTGGATACAAAGAACATAAGTCAAGTGTGCTTATGTGTAGGTTTGTGTTTGTAGCTGTCGTGTCAAACTCTCACCCCTGGTAGATATGAGAGCAGCCTCGCTTTGTTCACTGGCACCGGCTTTGTTTACAGCTTTGATGTAGAACAGGTAATTCTCATTGGGATGCAGTAGTACCTTCTGTTGTCTGCCTTGGATACCTGAGATACACCTGCAATACACATACGTTCATGCAATCACCACGCACCCAACCACACACATATAAGTGACACATACATTAAAAGCTGTTGGGTAGTCAAATGGTATATACACATTTTATTTACAACATAAACTAAAAGGATTTATGAATTATGATAATCACTTTTTCACTTACTCTAGTAAGCACGAACATTTGAATTACGAACATTTGAACGATTTATTGACGTTTGCATTATTTTGCACATTGATACGGTCAACTACATTAAACATCCCAGCCAGAGTTTCTAACGACACGCCCACATCGCATCTGCAATGTCACCAGTTAACATGATCAGCTAAAACGTAACACCGGAACTTGATAGCTGGATGGAGTTGAGACAGAATTGATTGCTTTTCCTTGGTATCCCGGATGTTGATTTTGAATTTCTAACACTGAATTTTTTTGCACTGAATTTCTAAAACTGAATTTTTAGACACTGAATTTTCTTGCACTGAAATTTCTTGCAAGTAATTATTTTTTGTAGAAAGATTTTCACTGCAAAAATAATTCAGATGATTCATTTCAATACAAAAAAATCTGATGCATTATTTCAATGCAAAAAAAATCAGCCCTGGAAATTCAATGCAAATTAATTCAGTGCTAGAAATTTAGTTTCAGAATCGGGTGAGACAGATTTTCTTCCATAGCATTGTTTAAAGATAGTAACAAGAGCACAGAAACCGCACTCCTCAAAGTTTTCAACGGCCTTCACTCTGCTGATGCCGGTTCCTACAACATCCTAAGTCTCCTCGACCTGAGAGCTGCCTTTGACATCACTAACCACTAGATTCTGTTCACCTGGCTAGAGGGGCTGGGCATTGAGGGAACTGCACTCTCCTGGCTGAACTCCCACCCAAACTCAGACCTTACCTCTCCCGTCCTGCTGCTGAAACCCTAATACATGCTTTCATAACCTCCCATCTCGACTACTGCAACTCCTTATTTAGCGGCTTCAAATCTACATTTCTCCATAAGATCCAAATAGTTCAAAACTCTGCAAGCCAATCTACTCACTCACACCAAGTCCTGGCAGCATTTCACCCGTATCCTCTGTGAGTTACACTGGCTTCCAATCTCCCAACACATCGACTACAAGATTCTCATACTGACATATTAAGCCCTGAACAATAGTGCCCCTGCAATCTCTCTGACTTTCTTCTTCCTTATCAACCTAGACAGTCACTACGTTCCGGTACTGCGAGCAACCTCATAATCCCCAAATCCAACCTTAAAGGCTTTGGTGACAGGGCATTTTCGAGGGCCAATCCTAGGCTCTGGCCAATCCCCAAAACCATCTGTGACTCTGAGACTATCTCCATCTTCCCGTAAGGCCTGAAGACTGATCTTTTCAAAAAGGCCTACCCCATGCCCAAATCACATTCTATCAAGATTCTTTCTGTTTTCTCACTGTATTTCGTTAGTTTGTTTATTTGTTTCTGTTCATTTTGTCCTTGAAAAAGAGCAATATAAATATAATTGCATCAGTTTGGGGAATGCTTTTTTTGCTCCAGCATGTGCACAACGCTTGATCCAAAATACAAGATTTGATGTGGTTAGTGTGGAGGCACTCAAAGGCCTGCACAGAGACCTGACCTTAACCACGACAATTGCAAGCCAGCCCTTCACGTCCAACATCAATGCCTGACCACACAAATGCTCTCTTGGCTGAATGGGCACACATTCCCACAGAGACGCTTTAAAGTATTATGGAAGGCATACTATGTGTGTAAATGGAGTGTGCATGCTATGAGGGTGCTTGTGTGAGACCCACCTAAGACCTTCTCCTTCGAGAGCATATTGTCTGCAGTATTCCAGGGTGTAACTTTCTGCTTGCGTTTGGTTGGTCGCACTCCAACGCAATGTGGCTGAGTCCCACAGTATCGTACAGCGCTCCGTATCAATCACTGGCACCGATGGGGCTGTCAATAAATTCACCCATGCACTAGTACATATTACAACAGTATTATTGTAGACGATGCTTCTTATTTCGTGATGTAATATGTAGAGGGATAGAAAACATAATAACTCACAAGTTCTGAAGGGTAGTCTTTCGCTGGGCAGGGAGCAGCCAGTGTAATTGACAGCCATCACCCACACTTTATAGACCTTGTCAGGCTCCAGCTCCTCTAGAACACAGTAACTCTCCTTCACTGTCACACGGTATTCATCAGAGACTGCTGAACAGAGAACAAATACAGAATGTTTAGACTTTTCTGTGTGCTCTTGTTTGACTAGATTGTTGAGGACGCAAAATCAAATCTACGTACAAAGGTCTCTCATTCAGGCAGACCAAAGTCTAGCAAGCTAGTGCAAGTGGAGCAATGATTTTGCAGCAATAATTTATTTAATCAGGTATGCTTGAGAATCAACTAGTTGATAAAGCAAAAGAATTGCCAGACAACATACAGTTACACAAAAAGTAAAAAGAATCCAAAAGTGCAAATAGCTGTGGGATTCTACTTGGCAATACAGATCAAGTAGAGAATATACAGTTAATACAAGATGGGGCATAAATATGTCAGTTTAGCAGCATTGGTATGGCAATAACAACAATACAAAATACAAAGAAGAGTCTAAATATAGAATGTAAACGTTAAAGTATATCTAGCAGCTAGGTAATTAGTGGGAACAAATTGCATGATGGGGGGAGGAAGAATATTTGAGCATGCCTGAGCAAATAGAATAATTTAAAATAATATAAACAGGTATGAATGCAGTACAGGTGAAAATGAGCCCTTGAGGAAATAGAGCAAGGCAAAAAAGTAAAAGGGTTGTGCATGAAAACCACACGACAGTTGGCGCGTACAGAGATCGGACAAAAGTTTAGACAGAATTTGTTTAATGGCAATGGTTGAGATAAGGTTTTCAATTTTTTGTAATCCATTATAGGGAATAGGGAAGTCAAATCTATTGTGATACATTCTTTATTCATTTATGTGATGAATATCTGTAGGGGGTTTTAATATCGATATTCTCTAAAATCACCTCAAACGTCACAGGGGCTTACTGCATAGATAAGGAATTTATTAACTGGTGTTATTTCCCTTTTAAAGTTCCGGTAACTTTTGCATGGGAATTTGTTTTGTAAAATGTATGTGTATTTACCTCCTTGTGGGTCCTCCGTACAGTAGACCTGAAAACAGTCAATGATGTCTCCCAAACTGACTCTCCAGTAAACCGTCACACTGGTGCTGCTTGCCGAACCGTACTCCTGGGGTTGCAGAGACGGCTTCTGAGGAACTGAGACACAAAGAGGCAATCAAAGTGGCTACAGAGATTGACAGATTGAGAAAGTGATGTTATGATTCAATTAACGACAGACCCACCTGGGATTCCCTTACGTTGCATCTGTTTATTGGCTGTGTTGCCTTTGGCATAGTTTTCAAACACCAGTAGCCCTTGAGGACCCAGCTCCAGAGACATGGCTGACTGTTGTGCTTTTTTTAATCTGGAATAGGCAAACAAATATGAGATTGTGTTTGTCTATGTTTAACAGTGTACATTTAACACACATTTCCAACACATTTTCATAATTTGGGTGGAGTTTCAAAAATCGCTTTACTGCATTTTTTCTGTCCTACAAACTGTATAATATAAGCAATTTCAGTTTGCATCCAGTATATTAAAACATAATTACAGTTACCTCATGCAGATGTCTTTGGTAGTCTGAGAAAAGAAGAAAGAGTTGTTAAAACCCCTACTGATGATGCTATGTGATCAAAAACCCATTGGTCATATTAAAACTCCAAGCAGGAGCAGTCCTCTATACATATAGTGAATATAAAACATGTATACACTTAATATTAATTCTGCATTTGTTAATCCGACCTGTTTTTGTACCTCAAATACTTATTTTGTGCCTTTGTAATCTGCAAGGTGTTCGTTACATCTTAGCAATCTTTTGATTTGCAATTCTAATCCAAATAGGGTATTCTACTATTTTACTATTTTAATTTTAATTCGTTTTCAGATTTTTTTACATTTTACTTTCATTTGGTGTTTTTTTTTTTTAGCGGTATTTTCAATATGTTTTAATCCATATTTTTTAAATTGTATGCATTCATGTCTCTCAATCTGAAATAGAGTTTACATGGCGGAACTAAACTGTCTGAGAACTGACTGTGTCAAGGCAGGCATCACCTGCATGTCTTGGTCTGGATCAATCTCTGCCTCTCTAGCGGTGGTCTCCAATGTGACCTTGGCATGGTCTATGCTGTCCTGGAAGGAGATAATCTGGTCGTAGAGCTGCTCCAGCGTTGCCTTCTTCTCCTCCTCTATGCACAGAGACATGGTGTTGTACTGCTCCACCACCAGAGCCACTATCTCCTCATTCTGAGCTTTCATCCCATCCTCACTATCCCTACAATGGTCCTGGGACCATACAGATGGGAAGGGATTCGGGACAAAGTTAAGGGGAAAAAGAGAAGGAGAGGGGACAGAGAAAGGGATTTGTGAGAGACATCAGGAATATCAGGTTTGATTAAATAAGTATAGCCATAGATATAGAGTCGCTGTCATGGCTGGGTAAGGATGAATAAAAGAGAGAAGTCAGGCACTGAAAAGGGTTTTAACTGACCGTTAGAATACCAAAAGGTAACATTGACCGTTGTGGCAAAGTAGGCATAAAATGCAAACTGGAAGGTACTTATGAGTACCCTATATGAAAATAACAAAAATAGTGTTGTTGCACAATGTCAATATAGCTTTCACTTGTTCTCACAAAACACAGCTCAGCAAACATGAAACAATACTACATAAAGACACCAGAGGTGGGACAAAGTCATTGTTATGCAAGTCACAAGTAAGTCTCAAGTCTTTGCCCTCGAGTCCCGAGTCAAGTCGTGTCAAAGATGAGGCAAGTCCCGAGTCGAGTCACAAGTCAAAGCCAACAAGTCTCAAGTCGAGTCCAAAGTCCTACCATTTTAGTTTCGAGTCATTTCAAGTCATTTTACCACAGAAATACAAAATTTATACAAATCATGTATGTCTATAAGATTTGTATTTATTTAAACCTCTTTTTATACAATGACATTAATCAAATACAGTAAAAAACAGAAAATTTAATTTCACAAAAAATGCTTGTATTTCAACAGCATATTGCACTAGAACAATGCACAGCAACTTCAGTCCTGTATTGTATTGACCTTAGGGCTGGAAGATATGGAAAAAAATTATATCACGATATATTTCTTAATTTCGGTCCATACGATATAATTCCGATATCGATATGAACAATATAAAAGCCTCAGAAAAAATGCCATGAACACCCACAACGGATGTCTGTATACAATCTTCTGAAAAATAAATTTGCCAAGTCTTTTGAGCCTCCTCCTATAAAACTAAATAATATTTTAGAAATAAACGGTACAAATAAATTAAAGTTCACCTTTTATTTGATTTTAACCTTTATACAAACAAGAAAAGTCAAATAAACAATTGGACTCTGAGACTGACCTTATTAATATATTTACCTTTAAACAATAACATAGGCTGATTATATTATTCTTTACACAAAACTTCTTGCAACAAAACTTGTTCTTATAAACATATCGTTTAACGTTAGTGAACATGTTAGACAATGAAGAGGTGAGTTCATGAGTTCGCTACGTGACCGTGGATTTAAGAGACACAAGAGAGAAGCTCATGAACGCGCATGTCGCAACATGCTCGGAGAATGAGAGTGCTCAAAAGCGCATGTCCATCATGACGTCATGGGCCAGTCAACGCGGAAGATCCAAGCTCCATGTTGGTTTTATGCGCTTTTGAGCCTCTCATTCTCCGGCACATTTAGCATCACGCTGAAACCTGAAGTTTATCAGATCTCAGAAAGCTGAACCACTTCTCTACCACTGAATTAGTCTTTCCTCTCATATCAACTGTCTGCTTTCTCCTCACTTATGGAAGCTCGTTCAGTCACGTTTGAATTGCGGTCATGGGCGCTCATTTTGTAGCTTAAACTTGCCGTGTTGGAGATCAGCAAAAATATTGAAATATCGAAAATGTGTTTAGAAATCATATCACCGTTATTGATTTTTTTTACCGCGATATATATTGATATTGAATTATTGTCCAGCCCTAACCTCATATTGCAAAACAGTTTAACTTTCAAATAGCCATGGGTCCTTTTAGCCTGAACTTTTTTAAACATGTCATTAATAAAATCCTCACTCCTCAAAATTATCACTTCTGATAATATAATTGGAATGACTCTATAGAGGTGTGTGTGTGTGTGTGTGGCTCCGTCTGTAATCTTCGACCCGCATGTTTTGCAAATTGCAACTCTTTTTTTGTCGACTACCTCGTAATTTTTATAGCCAAACGAAACTATATTCGGTATCATTTTGACAACTGGCGCGTTGTTGCTTGTGCTTCATTGGTTGTCTTGCAATGTGACTGCTTGGATGCTGTCTAATCAAAACAACGTGGGACTACAGTGATTGGATGTCCAATCAAAACAACGTGGGACTACAGTGATTGGATGTCGTGCAGGCAGCGCGCGTGTTCTCTGCATGCATTTTTTTCACAGATGCAGATAAACTGAGAGCGGCGCGGCCGTGTGAACATTTTCTTCCCGAGTTTTCATGGGAAGTAGCAAGTCTTCTCGAGTCAAAAGGCGCAAGTCCAAGTGAAGTCACGAGTCATTGATGTTCAAGTCCAAGTCGAGTTGCAAGTCTTTGTACATTTTGTCGAGTCGAGTCTGAAGTCATCAAATTCATGACTCGAGTCTGACTCGAGTCCAAGTCACATGACTCGAGTCCACACCTCTGAAAGACACAACCAAACAGAGGGAACATCTGCACACATATTGATGAGGGAATGAGCACCAGGTATGTGTGTGTAATGACCAGACAAATGGAGTGATGACAGGAGGAGCGGAGTGGCTAAAAGACCGCTGATGACGAACCCCAAAACTTGCTTGCTGACAAGTAGAGCAAAGCTTCAGGGGAAGTCGTGACAGTCCTCCTCAGATTTATACAGTTTTAAAACATTTTGATGTTTTAAACATTTTGATGTTTTAAATAGGCCCAGGTTTTATCATAATTATTGAAATGTTAATCTGTCTACAATAAAAAAATGATGGTTGCAAATGTGTTATGGTTATCTGGAGAGTTTTCGAACAGTCCTTTCTGGCTAACATGTTGGATGGCTTGATCCCATAACAGATCAATAGGTTTGAGATCTGGTGACTGACTCTTTTCCTAAATAGTTATTTCCTTGTTTGGAGCTTTGCTTTGGGGCAACGTCCTATTTTAAGTGAAATTTTGATCCAATTAAGCATCTTCTACAAGGTACAGCATGGAGTTGCAAACTGGATCACCTTCCATCTTCAAGATAATTTTTTCCTAGTACAAACCTCCCACTTTTCCACCGCCAACACCTGATCATCATATTATCCTCCCCATGCTTGACAGATTGCAGATTGTGCACTGGGACATCCCACTCCTAATTCTATTTTGGTTAGAGACAGTTTGAACTGTTTTATGGAGGAAGTAGTATACTTTGTATAAAGATAAACATAACCAGAAAAAATAAATTTCTACATTTTCTGATTAAAAAAATATATATGGGTAATTCCAGAATTGTAAGACATCTTCTGGACATTTCTACCCATGAAATGTCAAATAATCCATAATCAAAATAAAAAATGTACACTTGTGTAAATTATACTTCCTGGGACAAAGTCTAAATATAGTTTTAGTGGTTCCAAAATATCATTTTAAAATACCAAATAATTTTTATGAACAACCTAAAACATATGATTTAATACGTGTTAAAATATTTTTGCCGTATAATTGTGTTGATATACATCTCTTGCCAAAAAAATTGTTAAATGCATGTGTCCAAAATCTATTTAGCCTGGCACAGGAATGTAAAAAAAGCAAGTCACATGACACAGAGCACATTGCATCATCAAAGTCAAAGTCAATTTCATTTTATTAATTTGTCATGTGTACAGAATGACTTGCATCAAACTACACAATGAAATTCTTATGACATGGCAAGCAACATCTACGTAGTTAGAACAAAAAAAACTACAAAGAATATACAGAATATACATAATGAAGTGAATATGTACAGTATGCAAACCTAAAACTTAAATACTGCAATACAAATGATCTATTGCCAGTAGTGGATACCAGTAGTGAATATACAGAATGTACATAGCTACAATATATGCATAACGAAGTGAATATGTACAGTATGCAGACCCTGAATACTTAAATACTGCTATAAAAGTGATCTGGTGCCAGTAGTGGATACATGGATAGTAAATCAGTGTTACTGGTTGAGGAGCATAATGGTCTGAGGGCAGAAACTATTTTTTAGTCTGGAAGTGCGTGTACCAATGCTGCGCTAACGTCGACCAGATGGGAGCAGAGGGAACTGTTGTCGTAATGATATTTCTGGCTTTTCTAAGGCATCATGATTGGTAGATGCTTTGCACCGTAGGGAGGTGGCAGCCAATGATGCGTTCTGCAGTCTTTACCACCCTCTGGAGGGCTTTGCAGTCAGCAGCGGTGCAGCTCCCGTACCAAGCAGTAATGCAGCCTGATAGGATGCTCTCAATGATGCACCTGGAGAAGTTGCTCAGTGTTTTTTTTGACATGCCAAACTTCTTGAGTCTCCTAAGGAAGTATAGGCGTTTTTTGGACAGTTTTCACTGCCGAGTCAGCTGGCCTGGACCATGTGAGGTCATCCCTGATGAAAAAAACCGAGGAACATGAAGACAGGTACTCTCTCTACTTCAGCTCCATCGATGTGTCTGGAGGCATGTTCCCCCCCTGCTGCTTCCTGAAGTTGATGATCATCATCTTAGTTTTCCCGACGTTAAGAGAGCGATTGTTGTCCTGGCACAATGGGCAGAGGATGCAAGGTTGCCCATTCTCACCACCTGGGGTCTGGCCGTCAGAAAGTCCAGGATCCAGTTGCACAGGGAGGGGTTAAGACCCAGGGTCCTGAGCTTGGGAACGAGCTTGGCGGGCACAATGGTGTTGAATGCTGAGCTGTAGTCCACAAACAGCATCCTCACATAAGTGTTAGCTTTTTCCAGATGGGAGAGGGCGGTGTGTGTGGTCAGGCGATGGCATCGTCCGTAGATCTGTTGAAGCGGTATTCAAATTGAAGGGGGTCTAAGGTGACAGGGAGGGTGGAGCAGATGTGGGTTCTGACTAGCCGCTTGAAGCACTTCATGATGATGGAGGTCAGTGCTACAGGACGGTAGTCATTCAGGCAGGTGATGGTAGGTTTCTTCGGCACAGGGACAATGTTGGTCTGCCTTTTACTGACAAATGGCTTCTGTCTGGCCACATTACCATGCAGGCCTAATTAGTGGAATGCTGCAGGTATGGTTGTAATTCTTTAAGGTTCTCTTCTATTCACAGAGCAACACTGGAGCACTGTCATGACCATAAGGTTTTTGGACACCTCCCTGACTAAGCCCCCTCTCCCCTGTTCGCTCAGCTTGGCCGTTGACCAACCTTCAACCACTGTGCTCATTGGGACCATGAATGCTGCAGATTATTTTCTGTACAGTTTCCCAGATCTGTGCCTAGATACAATCCTGTCTCGGAGGTCTGCAAACAATTCATTGGACTTAATGGCATGGTTTGTGCTCTGATATGCACATCAACAGTGGGACCTTTATAGACTGGTCTGTGCTTATCCAAATCATGTGCAATCAACTGAATTAACCACATGTGGATTCCAATCAAGTTGAATAAACATCTCAAGGATGATCAGTGTATATATATATATGCAAAGAATACTAAAATCTTTTTTTCACGTTATCATTGTGGGGTATTGTGTGTAAAATTTTGAGGAACATTTTAATTTCAATACATTTTAAGGCTTTTTTAATACAATAAGGCTGTAACATAACAAAGCGTGGAAAAAAGTGCAGCGCTGTGAATACTTTCCGGGTGCACTGTACAAACTAAGAAATATATAGTAACTCCAAAACTAACCAGGGAACATGTTTCACTTCTATCTTACATTGATGCATGTTTGATATTCAGAGTTAAAGTTTTCCAACCTGCTAATCTAAAAAAAAAGTTATAATGTTAAGGTTAACCACAGTTCATCCACTGCATATGGCCAGAAGAATTAGGGTGGACAAACACAGTTTTGCCAAACCACTGCAATGACTGACTAACCATTGTTTAACAGTGTTGTGATTAGAGACACGGTCTGCCACACAGAGGACTATGTAGTGAGGGTGAACTAAAACTTATCTGGCAGTAGCTACATAGTAATCCCTAAGCAAAACAGATAATTGTTATGTTGTGATGGACAAACTATATATGTTGGCAAATGTATAAGTACGATAGATATTTTTCCCACCACCGTTCTTAACTTCTATATAGAGAAAATTAGGATATCACACCACTCTACGCTATTGTGTGGCTATTTGTCAGAGCAGCAGTCTTTAAACACACACTGTAAATACACCATCTGAACATAACAAACTGAAAATGACTGGCCACCCCTCAGAGCCTGGTTGCTCTATAGGTTTCTCCCTAAATGTAGACCCTATATGGCTTTAAGGGAGTTTTCCTAGCCACTGTGCATCTACCCTGTTGATGCATGCTCTTTCGGGTTAGGTGTTTGTAATTGCACTTTGTGACAACTGATGATGTAAAAATGGCTTCGTGAACACAAAAAAAACACAGAATAACCACCTTGGAGTCTAGAAATTACCATACGGTCATAAAACAGATCTATCAAATTTATCAAAAAGGGAAACGTTCAAAGCAATAATCAGCTTTTTCAGGTTGAAAAGTTGTAGTAGGTTATATGCTCAAAAGAGAACCACTTAAAGATGTTCAATAACTTCATTCATAGTGTCAAAAGTGTTCAAACTGAAGTGGAGGTAGAGGTTTTTACGGATACATCCAAAATCCGATTATGCGAGATCTGGTTCGTTAATGAACTTGGTCGGATACAACATTATGTCAGATCAAGCACGGTGGCCATTGTTCTCGGATAGATGTGATAACGTGATATACGACTACAACGCGTTCCAAATTATTATGCAAATGATATTGTACACAGATTTTCCTAGAGGCAATGCAAATGACAGGTGACTGGATGACTGACTGTCATTTGTATAGTCTATTTTTATCTATATTATTTGCCTAATAATTTGGAACGCAGTGTTGTACCATATTAACACATTCATTATTTTACATTAAACCAAATTAATTTGGATTGTAGACAACATTGAGTTAACGTCAGTCAGTTTCCTGACATGAATATCGTTCTGTCGCTTATTTATGTCAGGGTTTGGAGTTAAGACTGCGGTCAAGCCAGCCGCGGTTTGAAAATACACGGTCTAGCCAGCCGGGAAAGAATTAGAGCGTGTGCGCCTATTACTATGAGTACGGTACTTTCAGTAACAGCAGAGAACGCGCTTTCAGAGCGCTCGAGTGTTCGATGTCTGTCTATCTATCGATCTGTCTATCTATGTGTCTATCTATCCGTCTTTGTTTATTTCTCTCTCGCTCTCATTCTTTATATTTCTCTCTCTCACTCACTCTCTTTTCTTTTTCTCTCTCTCTCTGTCACGTTGATTATTATTAATTTAATTCTCTCTCTTTTTATCTTTATGCTTTATAAAACTCACATTGTCTTTGACAAATATTTTTTTTTTATCTCAATAGATTGTTTTATGTAAATGTTTACAGCACAAGCAGATAAAAAAAGTATTTGTTTCTAAATACATTTACTGCATATGTTTTTTTGTTATCTTGTATTCAGTGTCCCATACATTATACACACCCCATGTGATCTAGTACATTTTCAACTCCAGAGGCCCTTAAAGACCTCATTTTTAACAATTAAAAACAATAAGGGTCACTTCTAATGCAGGACATCCTTTACACTATAGTGTAAAGGATGTCCATATATGCACACCTCATTTGGAACCATTTTACAGTAGCGTTTTGGAGATATGTCACATTAGGTGATTTTGGAGGCCCATTATGACCTCACTTCTAATAAGCAGAAAAAAATAAGGGTCACTTCTGATACAGGACGTCCTTTACACCATGCACAACTCATTTGGAACCATTTTACTGTAGTGTTTTGGAAATATGTCACATTAAGTGAATTTGTAGGCCCATTATGACCTCATTTCTAATAAGTAGAAAAAATAAGGGTCACCTCTAATGCAGGACGTCCTATAGTCTATGCACAACTCTTTTTGAACCATTTTACTGTAGCGTTTTGGAAATAGGTCCCGTTAAGTGACTTCCATTTACAAACTCAAAAACTACAGGATAAAAAAAACTTTTATAAACTTGTCAAAAAAGACCACACACATGCACAATCATAAATAAAAAAGCCATGTTTTCATTAGACCCTGCTAATAAAAAAAATATATACAATATGAGTTGTGTATAGACTATAGGACGTCCTGCATTAGAGGTGACCTTTATTTTTTTCTACTTATTAGAAATGAGGTCATGATGGGCCTCCAAAGTCACTTAATGTGACATATTTCCAAAACGCTACAGTAAAATGGTTCCAAATGAGGTGTGCATGGTGTAAAGGACGTCCTGCATTAGAGGTGACCCTTACTTTTTCTACTTAATAGAAATGAGGTCTTTAAGGGCCTCTGGAGTTGCTTGTGCTGTAAACATTTACATAAAACAAAATATTAGTCAAAGACAATGTGAGTTTTATAAAGCATAAAGATAAAAAGATAGACAATTAAAGTAATAATAATGAACGTGATAGAGAGAAATAAAGAAATAGAAAAGAGTGAGAAAAAGAATGAAAGAGAGCGAGAGAGAAATAAACAAAGACGGATAGATAGACAGGTCGACAGACAGACATCCACAACTCGAGCGCTCTGAAAGCGCGTTCTCTCTGCCGTTTCTGAAAGTACCGTACTCATAGTAATAGGCGCGCACCATCTAATTGTTTGCCGGCTGGCTAGACCGTGTATTTTCAAACCGCGGCTGGCTTGACCGCAGTGAGTCAAGGTTGTTGGAAGCAGGTGCAATTGCAGCAGAACACAGAAGGCAGGGCGCAGGAATAGGACTAAATAATAATTTGTTATAAACAAACTGAAAGCTACACACACACTTGTGTGGAAAAAAACAAAGGCACGTGGGCCAATAACAAAACTTAACAGAATAAAACACTTGGAACGGGTATAGGGAAACAGGACTACAAGAGAACAGACTTACTTTAGACCGGACAGGAAACGATGATCCGACAAGCACAAGAGACACTGGGGAGCTTATATACAGACATAACGAGGACTAACAAGCAACAGCTGAGCAAGGGGGAATAATAAGGGAAAAAACATATACAAGAAACAACCACTAGAGGGAGACATAACATGCATACAGAACAGGGACACAACACAAACCCTTACAATTTATGTGTAATGGGTGGGATGAGGTGGCAATCAACAATAGCAATATCAACAACAACATTTTAGTTTCTTACAATATTTGATTAAATATATTTTTCCAACATGTCTGTTAATTAAACACACAGAATTGCTCAAAGGTCCGCAGGGTTCTCTCACAATGTTGCATTGTTGAATTTCTCCCTGCGGGTTCCCATCAGGTTGTTGAACCAGGTTGTTGAACTTTAAAAAATAGCCATTTCCGCTTGGAAAATGCTATTTTCACAGGACCAAAACAGGCGGGATCGGGGTGAAAAGACCTACCCAACAATACAGGACTTGACCATGTCAAACAATGTCTTCATAAGGAGTATGCGTTATATATGCAAAAATGAGAGGAGAGACTAAAAAGGCTGCGCTTTCCAATTTCGACTGCCAACTTAATTTGTCCTGACATATTTCAAGCGATTGTTTTGTCTTAATTGGATCTTGTCAATAGATTTTAGGGGAAAACAACTAATTAAATCAATAACAAACAAACAAATCAAAATATGAAGAAATTGTAGGGATCCAATTGTAACTTTTTTCAAAACAATACACAACATAATTACAAAATTACAAAGAGGCAAGAACAGTACAAAGACAGAACGTGTAAAATGAAAGACTTTGGGTAACCAAGGATATACAATCAGAGGCCACGAACTAACAGGGGCATTTTCTGAACACTTTGTCATTGAATTAATGGAATATTGTCACGAATGGAGCGGCGTAGTGCGGTGAAAGCCATTGCAGAGTCGTAGGAACCGTTCAAATAAGGTTTATTGTGAAACTAAACACAAAACAAACCGTAACGGCGAAAACACAATACTGTTTTAAATGAAAGGTGCGCATATAGCGACTTTAAACAAACACTCTCAATATAAACTAAAACAGCGATATCCGTGTATCCTCACACTCACCTCTAAACCAACGCGACGTAGTAACAAACAATGATAAGCACCGAGGTGACTTCCTAGAAAACCTTTATAGCCCGAACTAATGACAACATTACACCCAGCTGTGAACTAAGAACCAGGAAGTGGAACACCCGAAACCAGACGGTGCAGTACCCAACAATCACCACACGTTACAAATATTGAATGTTCAAATACAGACAGAGATGGCTGCTTGAGATACAGTAGCTTCATCTTACCTCTAAGGTGTTGTAGCCCAGCTCTAGTTCAGACACCAGATTTTCAATGATTTCTGATCTCTCCTGGAGGTCTGAGATCCAGTCACTGAGCCTTTCCTAGAATACAAAAACAGTTTGAGAACTGTTGGACAAAGCCAACTAAGATATTTACGGTTTCAAGAAAAAAATCATTGTCAGGAATACAAGTTGTTCACATAAGAGTGGACGTGGGAGTTAGGTACTGCCCAGCTCATTTCAGAAAGTACAACGAGGGTGAAAATACAGTCATTGGACTAAATAATGCAGAGCCTTCTTTCTGAATGGTAAACAATCTCAAATGCTGAGTTTACAACATACATTAGTCACTACTACAAACTTTTTCAATCCAGAAATTCAGCAGAGAGCCCCGCACAAGTAAATATCGATTATGTATTCATCTCAATAAGAAACACTTGATATGATATGACACACATGGAATATCAAGGAGTGGCAGGAGAAATGCAAAATGACAAGGATGTATGCAAATTTGTGCTAGCAATCCGGGATAAGTAAGCCGGGATAACATTCCCAGGATTTTATATTTCAGGTCATGAAACATTGGACCAACATTTCAAATGTGTTTATATTTTTGTTCAGTGTGATAAATTATTGTGGCTTTAATTGAGAGGTTAGTAATAGTTTTAGTCCTCCCGATTCATGCTCGTTATAGAAGTAGGCCCATTGTATCTCCACTCAAGATACATTTAAATAATTTTGTTTCAAAATATATCAATAATGATTTTTCTTGTGTTGAGAAAGCCATCAATATAATGTAAACTACGTTTTCTCTCATATCCAAGATCATTCAACTTTCCTTTATTGTGCACGTTTCAGATAGCAAATTAACATTCGCAGCTTTTCAAATTCTGGGTTCTAGTACATGTATTATAATTGTGTATAAAATCAGTGTTTTGTGACAATTCTTGGATTGTTTTTTCAAGAGAGGTTTCTTGTAAAACATCTATTCTAGTCAAAGCAAGGCCTGCCCTATTCTTCTGGAGGAACAGACAGAGGAAAGCAGGTTGGAGCGCTCGATCGTGCCAGACACAGGGGATTTAAAAATTCTGGAATATTCCTTGCAAACTTGCGCTCACTCAGCCACAAAATGGATGAACTTTTACTGCTGCTGTTGTGAAAATGCAGAGACCTCTCCCCTTCATCTGCCCTGGGTTTCGTGGCTAGATGACTTCATACCTAATTCTGCAGTGAGCCTGCTGCTCGGCTTCTTGCTATTTCGGGCGGATCAGAGCTCTGATCTCTCAGGCAAAACAAATGGTGGGAGGGTCTGCTTTTTCATCAATGACAAATAATGCAGAGAGTTCTTGTAATGTGATATTATCACACTTAAATTACCACAATGATTATTTTATGTCAAACCAAATAAATTTAGGCTCATTGTAGGCAATATTGAGTTAACATGAATGACATTACATGAGGCTTTTAAAGGACTAAGGGACTACCGAAACAATAGGCAATTGATAATAGTTGATACATAAACAATATTAGGGTATTAAAAAATATATATATAATGCATTTTTTGTGTGTAGAACGATGTACTTTGTGTAGCTTATAGGTAACGCTGAAAATAACCGGAACTGACATAGACTAATTTATACTGCAAATGAATATCAATTACCTATATGTAACAAGACATTATCACACTGATATAACTACACAGATTATTTTTAATTCAACCAAATACATTTTGACTTAGTGTAGACAATTTAGAATTAACATCAGTCAGTGCGCTACTTCCTGACACAAATATCTTCCTGTTGCTTCTGAGTAATGAATGGGACAAGGCGGCATCAGGAATTTTCTAAACTACAAACTAATGGATGCTTTTCAGTCAAAGCATTAAGAAAAATTATAAAAACAACATTTTATATAAAGTTGAAAAGTTTTTCTCTCTCATCTCCTACCGCTTATAGTCGGGTCGCGGGGGCAGCAGCTCTAGCAGGGGACCCAAACGTTCCTTTCCCGGGCAACATTAACCAGCTCTGACTGGGGGATCTCAAGACATTCCCAGGCCAGTGTGGAGATATAATCTCTCCACCTAGTCCTGCGTCTTATCGAGGCCTCCTCCCAGCTGGACGTGCCAGGAACACCTCCCTAGGGAGGCACCCAGAGGGAATCCTTATCAGATGCCGAACCACCTCAACTGACTCCTTTCTACGCAAAGGAGCAGCGGCTCTACTCCAAGTTCCTCACAGATGACTGAGCTTCTCATCTCTAAGGGAGAGGCCCGCCAACTTGGTGAGAAAACCCATTTCGGCCGCTTGTACAGGCGATCCGGCCAATCTCACCCCAATTGTCCCCTCTGTTTCCTGTACATTTCCACAACTTTGTCCCGGAGTCCTTTTGAAAGCAGTTTTCCTACCATTGTGTATTATTTGCGCTGCAGTAATGGAATCATCATGGAACAGACAATTATCTTAAGAAGAAATCAAAAATCCAACAATATATATCAAGTGGGGGTGCATTGGTGTGGGATCTGGGAAGTGACTGGTTTTACCTGAACACGTTTATAATGGTTACTCTATGAGGCTGATCACTTATCCATACCAGGTGTTTCACAAATGTTAATAATTGTTCAGAATGTCTTTGAATGTTATGTTCACTTTGATTTGTTATAACGTGTGTATACAGCTGGAAAAAGTTGTATTACATTTATTTAAATTTCCTGGGTGTAATGTGACAAACGGTAAGGATATTAGCAAGGTATGATGATCTTCTTTACGTATTGCATTCATAAATATCTAATATTTATCATATATAAAAGCATAAATGACTCATACTTGGTATAATAGAATAATAATAACAATATTTACCTACATAAGTAATAAATATTAGATACACAAGCAATGAAAAGAGAGGAGTGAGTAAGCTTTAGGCATATGTCTATGTGCCAAAATGGTCATTGACAAGGTTCGGAGTTCTGAGTGAGGTTACCTTGCTGCCCTATTTCCAGAATGACAAAGATCTTAAATCCTCCATGCTTCAGACTGGAGATAGACACAATGCTTATTGGACAGCAGTGCACATAGTCTATCTAGGTCATGTCATTGGTTCCTGAAATAACAATTTATTCACACCAGGACAGTAACAGGGAGGGCCAAGGTCAGATATCACTGCTGCTACATCAAGCTAGGATCGTCCTTGTCCTGGACAAGTTTGCTGGGATTTTAAACAAAACAAATGAAATATTTCTTAAAAGTTGTGACTAAGTGTAAATAATTTTCATGAGCAATATTATGAATACCCAACTCTCACACTCAGACACTCGAAAACTCACCCTGATATCTTCAAATGCTGTCTCTATGCTGGTTATTTTATGGTCCTTGTGTCCTCCAGACAGTTTGTCAGTCTCAGAAAGTAAACAACCACAACACAGACAGAACCAATCCATGCCCAGCAGGGCAGTGGCTGCTCTGGCCTGGCTCTCCTCTTCTGCATCAAAGATCTCAAAGTCAGCCTCAATAAGGTCCTCGTAAGCAACTAGATCCAGAACCGCTCCTTCCCTCTCAGTCTCCCTTAGCATCGTATTTTTTCTCTCCCTTTGCTTTTCTTGTACACTCTCCACCTGCATCATCTGTAGGTCCTGTGTCTCCTTCTCCTTCTCCCTCTCCAGTCTATGCTTCTCCCGTTCTCTCTCCTGTTTCTCCTTATCCAGTCTCTCTTGTTCTTGTTCTCTATCTTTTCTATCTTTCTCTCTCTCCTTCTCCTCCTTTAGCTTTTGCTTCTCTCTCTCCTGTCTCTCTTTCTCCTCCTTCATCCTCTCCTTTTCTCTTTGCAACTCCAACAGTCTCTCCCTTTCCTTGCTCTCTTTGTCCTCCCTCTCTTTTTCTTCCTTCATCCTCTCATTTTCTCTTTGAATTTCCAACTGTCTCTCCATCTCCTGTCTCCTTTTCTTCTCCTCCATCAGTCTATGCTTCTCCCGTTCTCTCTCCTGTCTCTCTTTCTCCTCCTTCATCCTCTCCTTTTCTCTTTGCAACTCCAACTGTCTCTCCTTTTCCTTGCTCTCTTTCCTCTCTTTTTCTTCCTCCATCCTCTCCTTTTCTCTTTGCAACTCCAACAGTCTCTCCCTTTCCTTGCTCTCTTTCTCCTTCCTCTCTTTCTCCTTCCTCTCTTTTTCTTCCTTCATCCTCTCATTTTCTCTTTGAATTTCCAACTGTCTCTCCATCTCCTGTCTCCTTTTCTCCTCCTCCATCAGTCTATGCTTCTCCCGTTCTCTCTCCTGTCTCTCTTTCTCCTCCTTTAGCTTTTGCTTCTCTCTCTCCTGTCTCTCTTTCTCCTCCTTCATCCTCTCCTTTTCTCTTTGCAACTCCAACTGTCTCTCCTTTTCCTTGCTCTCTTTCCTCTCTTTTTCTTCCTTCATCCTCTCCTTTTCTCTTTGCAACTCCAACAGTCTCTCCCTTTCCTTGCTCTCTTTGTCCTCCCTCTCTTTTTCTTCCTTCATCCTCTCATTTTCTCTTTGAATTTCCAACTGTCTCTCCATCTCCTGTCTCCTTTTCTTCTCCTCCATCAGTCTATGCTTCTCCCGTTCTCTCTCCTGTCTCTCTTTCTCCTCCTTCATCCTCTCCTTTTCTCTTTGCAACTCCAACTGTCTCTCCTTTTCCTTGCTCTCTTTCCTCTCTTTTTCTTCCTTCATCCTCTCCTTTTCTCTTTGCAACTCCAACAGTCTCTCCCTTTCCTTGCTCTCTTTCTCCTTCCTCTCTTTTTCTTCCTTCATCCTCTCATTTTCTCTTTGAATTTCCAACTGTCTCTCCATCTCCTGTCTCCTTTTCTCCTCCTCCATCAGTCTATGCTTCTCCCGTTCTCTCTCCTGTCTCTCTTTCTCCTCCTTTAGCTTTTGCTTCTCTCTCTCCTGTCTTTCTTTCTCCTCCTTCATCCTCTCCTTTTCTCTTTGCAACTCCAACTGTCTCTCCTTTTCCTTGCTCTCTTTCCTCTCTTTTTCTTCCTTCATCCTCTCCTTTTCTCTTTGCAACTCCAACAGTCTCTCCCTTTCCTTGCTCTCTTTGTCCTCCCTCTCTTTTTCTTCCTTCATCTTCTCCCTTTGTCTTTGCAACTCCAACAGTCTCTCCCTTTCCTTGCTCTCTTTGTCCTCCCTCTCTTTTTCTTCCTTCATCCTCTCATTTTCTCTTTGAATTTCCAACTGTCTCTCCATCTCCTGTCTCCTTTTCTTCTCCTCCATCAGTCTATGCTTCTCCCGTTCTCTCTCCTGTCTCTCTTTCTCCTCCTTCATCCTCTCCTTTTCTCTTTGCAACTCCAACCTTCTCTCCTTTTCCTTGCTCTCTTTCCTCTCTTTTTCTTCCTTCATCCTCTCCTTTTCTCTTTGCAACTCCAACAGTCTCTCCCTTTCCTTGCTCTCTTTCTCCTTCCTCTCTTTTTCTTCCTTCATCCTCTCATTTTCTCTTTGAATTTCCAACTGTCTCTCCATCTCCTGTCTCCTTTTCTCCTCCTCCATCAGTCTATGCTTCTCCCGTTCTCTCTCCTGTCTCTCTTTCTCCTCCTTTAGCTTTTGCTTCTCTCTCTCCTGTCTCTCTTTCTCCTCCTTCATCCTCTCCTTTTCTCTTTGCAACTCCAACTGTCTCTCCCTTTCCTTGCTCTCTTTGTCCTCCCTCTCTTTTTCTTCCTTCATCTTCTCCCTTTGTCTTTGCAACTCCAACAGTCTCTCCCTTTCATTGCTCTCTTTGTCCTCCCTCTCTTTTTCTTCCTTCATCCTCTCATTTTCTCTTTGAATTTCCAACTGTCTCTCCATCTCCTGTCTCCTTTTCTTCTCCTCCATCAGTCTATGCTTCTCCCGTTCTCTCTCTTGTCTCTCTTTCTCCTCCTTCATCCTCTCCTTTTCTCTTTGCAACTCCAACAGTCTCTCCCTTTCCTTGCTCTCTTTCTCCTTCCTCTCTTTTTCTTCCTTCATCCTCTCATTTTCTCTTTGAATTTCCAACTGTCTCTCCATCTCCTGTCTCCTTTTCTCCTCCTCCATCAGTCTATGCTTCTCCCGTTCTCTCTCCTGTCTCTCTTTCTCCTCCTTCATCCTCTCCTTTTCTCTTTGCAACTCCAACTGTCTCTCCTTTTCCTTGCTCTCTTTCCTCTCTTTCTCCTCCTTCATCCTCTCCTTTTCTCTTTGCAACTCCAACAGTCTCTCCCTTTCCTTGCTCTCTTTCTCTTTCCTCTCTTTTTCTTCCTTCATCCTCTCCTTTTCTCTTTGCAACTCCAACAGTCTCTCCCTTTCCTTGCTCTCTTTGTCCTCCCTCTCTTTTTCTTCCTTCATCCTCTCCTTTTCTCTTTGCAACTCCAACAGTCTCTCCCTTTCCTTGCTCTCTTTCTCCTTCCTCTCTTTTTCTTCCTTCATCCTCTCATTTTCTCTTTGAATTTCCAACTGTCTCTCCATCTCCTGTCTCCTTTTCTCCTCCTCCATCAGTCTATGCTTCTCCCGTTCTCTCTCCTGTCTCTCTTTCTCCTCCTTCATCCTCTCCTTTTCTCTTTGCAACTCCAACTGTCTCTCCTTTTCCTTGCTCTCTTTCCTCTCTTTTTCTTCCTCCATCCTCTCCTTTTCTCTTTGCAACTCCAACAGTCTCTCCCTTTCCTTGCTCTCTTTGTCCTCCCTCTCTTTTTCTTCCTTCATCCTCTCCTTTTCTCTTTGAATTTCCAACTGTTTCTCCATCTCCTGTCTCCTTTTCTCCTCCTCCATCAGTCTATGCTTCTCCCGTTCTCTCTCCTGTTTCTCCTTCTCCAGCCTCTCTTGTTCTCTTTCACTATCTTTTCTCTCCTTCTCTCTTTCATTTCTCTCCTTCTCCTCCTTAAGCTTTTGTGTCTCTTTTTCTCTCTCCTGTCTCTCTTTCTCCATCTTCCTTCTATCACTTTCCCTCTCCTTGCTCTCTTTCTCTTTCCTCTCTTTTTCTTCCTTCATCCTCTCCTTTTCTCTTGGAATTTCCAACTGCCTTTCGCTCTCTTGTCTCGTCTTTCCCTCCTCCATTAGCATGTTCTTCTCCTTTTCTCTCTCATGTTGGTCCTTCTCCAGCTTCTCCTGATCTATCTCTCTCGTCTTGCTCTCCTTCTCATATCTTTCCTGGCTCTCCTTCTCCAGCTTCTCTCTATGATGTTTCTTTTCCTGTCTCTCTTTCTCCTCTTTCTCAATCTTTAGGCTCTGGCTTATATTAGCTTTTATCTCTTCCAACTCCTGGCTTTTGTTGCAATCAGATTCTATGTCTTTGAAAACATGTTTTCTTTCTGTCTCAGACACCAGTTTCACAGTTGTTTCCAGCTGTGGAATCATCACATATTCCAGCTCTTCTGAAATCTCACTGTGTGGCTCTCCTTCTGTAACCCTAGCCTCTGGCTGTAGCTCCATCTCTGTGATCTTCCTGAGGTGAGAGTTCTCCCACTCATCCTCACTCTCCAATGTGTTCCTTTTCATTAGCGGTACCTCCTTTGCATTGCCTTCTTTAGATGGGGATGGTGTTAGTGGCCACTGCGGAGCAGGTGGAACAACTTTCGCTTGAAGATTGTGTATGAAACCTGTGCCGGGCCTATCTGGCTCAGTTGTTTTAGTTTTGTCTGATATCTTAGAAATAACCACTGTAGATGAATCTGTAACTGCCTCATCAAAAGCACAGTGTAGCTCCTGAGGGCATTTCTTTGTTAATTCACTGCCATTTTCTTCACAACCACTTGGTTGCAGGTCCACTGCAACCCTCACCTCCTCCAGATTACACACTTTGCTCTCCCTTTCTTCTTCTTCAACCACTCTTGTTAGAAATCCAGTCAGCTCATACTTAGTTTGTGGCCACAACATTAACCACTCCCCTTTATTATCTGCTTCTTCCGATCTGCCCACCTCAGATGGAGTCTCGTCTTTTAGGATAAACTTCTCAAGGTATCCATCGGTTTCTTCTGAGTCCGACAGGTGTCCAAGGAGCGTTCTGTCTGACCCAACACTCTCTGCCTCAGAGCCTTCCTCGTCGCTCCTTCTCTTTTCCCCTTTGGCGTCTTCATAAAGGTCGGAGTACAAGAAGGACATGGCTGCTGGTTCTTCTAGAAGGCCCGGGTCAATGATCTTAGGAGGTCCGGGGGAGAGGAAGATGGGAGTAAGGATGCTCTCCTCGCTGCCGAACAGTGCTGACCCACTCTCCTTCAGCGATTTCAGGCTCTCCCTTCTCCCTCTCTTTGCCCCCTCTTTGTCTTCTTTCTCATCCATCAGGTTATTTGGGGTTGCATGACGCTTATTCCCGTAAAACACTTCATCCAGACGCTCACTGGCAATCTCCATGTCTGTAACAATTACAAAGTCATTGAGTAGAGCTGCATCGTGGGTGTCTGTGGCTGTCTTTTGCTTCAAGTAAGGTTCTTCAAGCAGGGGCAATGTGTCTGCCTCTTCCAGTAATGTCACTGTATCCTGCTGCCCCGGAATTATCAAGTCATCAATTAGGGTAAACGCCTCAAAGTACTCCATGTCTCTAGAGCCATCCCTGCGGATGCAAGTCCCCTGCTCATCCATAGGTTTTAAAGGCTGAGAGTCTTTGACTACTTGTTCGTCTGTGTTATCCGGTGCCTCCACCAAAATTGGGCAGTCCTGTGCAGACAACGCCTGTGAACCACATCTGAATTTGGACTTGATCCTAGGGGTCTCCTCCAGGTAGTGCAGGTTGTCCTGAAGCACAGTGCTCTCCTCTTCGTCCACTGTTTGCAGTTTGGATGGTACTTTGATGTTGAGGATCTCATAACTCTCTGAGATCAGACTAAAAAGCTCTTGCTCTCTGTCTTTTCCTCGCCCTGATTCTGTGTCCGACTCAACGCACTCCACTCTGATGTTAGGCACAGATACCTCAGCCATCTCAGGCCTCTCCACCCCCAGTTCTGATCCCGACCTGGAGCACCTAGGCGTCCTCAGCCTTTCCCCAAGCCGGCTCTTCCCTCTTGTCCTTTTCCTCTTTCTCACAATCCTTTCCTCGTCAAACACTATATTGATTTTGCCCTGCACACCACAGGTAGTGGAGCCATCGATGCTATAAGTGTCGGAGCTGTAGCTGGCGTCCGATGCCCATGGGGTGGAACATCTGCTTGAGGCTGTCTCCCAGATAATGCTGCTGTCCTCACTCTGCACCGTCACCATTGAAAAGGACGGATCCACAATCAAACACTGCAGCTTGGGTTTCACTGACTGATCCTGGACCACCTCCCGCAGACTGAAGATAAGAAAAAAAAATTTGGATCTCAACAGATAACTGAAGAAGAGTGTATAAGCATCCAGATATTGAATGTGGATATACTGTGTAGGGGATGGGTTTAAAAATGAATAAGTGTGTTTTATTAAATGTGTGGGTTTCCAGTGTTGACAAATCAATCATACACCAATCAGCCATAACATTATGACCACTGACAGGTGAAGTGAATAACACTGATAATATTGTTATGATGTCACGTGTCAGAGGGGGGGAAATATTAGGCAGCAAGTGAACAGGGAAAATGGGCAAGCGTGAGGATTTAACAAGGGCCAAATTGTGATGGCTAGACGCCTGGGTCAGAGCATCTCCAAAACTGAACCTCTGCACTGGTCAGCACCAAAAGTGGAAAAGCAGTGAACCAGCGACAAGGGTTGTTGATGCATGTGGGGAGCGAAGTCTGGCCTGTGTGGTTTGATCCAACATACAAGCTACTGTAGCTCAAATTACTCAAAAAGTTAATACTGGTCCTGCTAGGTGTCAGAACACAGCTCTTTTATTTTATTTTTTATTTAACCAGGTATGCCGATTGAGAACAATTTCTCATTTGCAACGGTGACCTGGGGAGCAGCTGGGATTTGAACCCAGGACGTCATACACACATAGCATGCACTCTACCACTGAGCTATCAACTGCTCCACATCTCAATTTTGCAATGCCAATTCAACTATTAGGGTCGGAGGTTACTCCGAAAGTACTGTGGCGCATAAAACAGTAAAACCAAAGTTAAAGACACATTAGAGCCTGACAAATGAATATGGATGGCCTAAAAGTACACAATCATGTAATAAGTGCACATAGAGATAGGCCATTATAGTACCATTTTACCACACTAATTATTTTCAATAAAACCAAATCATTTCAGACATTTTTTTATAATATTTTAAATAGCACATAGTTGATGCCATGTGAAAGACAATTGTTTATAACAAAAAAGTTACAGTTGATGTAATAGATGTTTTAATAAACGGTTAAAATAATTGTAACCAAGAACTTTGCTGCCTAGATTTTTCACTAGAAAATCAAGTTATCTAGCATAACCGACTTTTGCATCAGTGTCTACAATGGGCTATTGATAATAGTTAAATACATACATTACCATTATTACGTTAAGAAAAAAATATGGAATACACATAACAATAATTTCCTATTCAATGGGGTAATGGCTTACTGAAACCATGGAGAGAAACTGAAAATTGTATTGATGAACTGAATGGGCGGTGATGTTAGGAACAGTAGAATTTCTTTAACGTTTAGCGCTATTAAGTAGCAAGGGTGTGGCAGTAAAAGTGGTTGGGTCAGTAGCGTATTTCCTTACTATGTCCCGCAGGGTACACGATACAACTAAGCATGTTTTAGATTATCTAAAGTACTTCAAAATGAATTTGGTTTCATTTAAAATAATTAATGTGGTACAATGGTACTGTAAAGTCCTAAGCTTATCTCATGATGGGCATGATCTGGATGTAACCGTGTGACCTAATCTGGAGAAAAGGGTTTGGTGATTTGGTCTCTTTCTAAATAAAAGACAGTAAAAAAGGTAATCCAACACACTGTGACAGGCCAATCTCATTAAATCCCAATGAATTCTCTCCGCTGATGGAATTAGCCTGGCAGCTGTAAATGAATGGAGTTATTTATTCCCATGTCCAGACCATCCCAATAGTCAGCATTTCTCTGTAGATGAAATGGTTCTAAACACTCATTTCACTGTAGATCGAGTGCTTGTTAAACTATCTCAGCAAAAATATCAATGTAGGCAGAATGGATATTATACTCTGAGTTCCATTATTTTTAAACATTTGATACCTATGTATGTATTTATGGACATAACAATCTGGTTAAGTGCAAATGAAATCAGCAAATTAGGGCATTTAGAATTATTGTATTCTAGGGTATTATGGTAGTCTGTAACAATAGCATCAATCTATATAAAATTAAAAATATTGTTTCTACTGCACCGGTGAGCCAGTCCAGCTCCTGTACATTTATTATATGTTAAATAAAAACAGTCCCAGCGCAACCCTGGCTCTGCCCAAGAAAAGATATGCCCAAGCAGCAGGAGTGTTAAACCTGGGAAGACCCTCAGCGTCATTGGGTTAATTTTAGGCAATTGGTGACTAAGAAAAGCAACTTGAAGCTACCGTAGCAATTTTCAGGCTCTATAGAAAAGTTTAGTCTGTCGACATAATAATTATTGCATATGAATAGTGCAGCTAGAAACAGCTGATTTTCAATTATTTCCTACATTCTCAACATCAACAGTAAAAAAGTGATGGGGATGCTGGCCCTCTAGGCCGAGTTTCAAAGAAAAAAGCAATATTTCAAACTGGCCAATAAAAAGAAAAGATTGATATGGGCAAAAGAACAAAGACACTGCGAGAGGAAGATTGAAAACTAAGCTATGCAAGAACAATTTAGAGGAAGCAGTCAGCTGGTATTCAGTCTATAACGGAATGTCCAGCACAGACACCAGATCTCAAGCTAATTTAGTTGTTTTGGGAGCAGCCTGTATGTTACTTATGGAGTGCCCATCAAGGCAAGCCAACTTGTGGGAGGTGCTTCAGGAAGAATGTGGTAAAATCTCTTCAGATTACCTCAACAAATTGAAAACTGGAATGACAAAGGTCTGCTAATCTGCAATTGAGGCAAATTGAGAATACCTTGACAAAAGCAAAGTCTGAACACAATTATTATTTCAATTAAAAATAGTTATTTCTAAAATTTACAATGATTGTATGCCCTATGCATTTTCCTAATTAAGTTAAACATTTTTCTGTAAGATATTACGGAAAACAAGGACATTTCTAATGACTGTGAACTTATGAACAGTACGTTCATTATTATTTCTAGTGTTCTTTGGCTTTTTTAGAATGGATTTAGATATATATTTTTGAAGTCAGAAAAACATAATCCATTCAAACTCACCTATCAGTTGAGAACAATTGCATAGCCACAGTACAACAGCAAAGCACTTAGTTGAAAAAGTACCTGTTTTTAAGTTCCTCCACCTCGTCTTCGTCATCCTGAGCTTCTGGCAACTCACACTGAAGCTCCTCTAACTCTGTCAAAGGTATGTCAGAGTCCATATTCTCAAATTCCTCCATATTTGTTTATAGCAGGTTCCTTTGGTAGATTTGACTAATTCCTCTGTAGTTTGAAGCTTTCTTCAGTTTAGGTTGGATTTTTAGCCCTCCTAGCACTTGTTTGTGTCATTCCAATCTGGGAGTTATTTGCCTGACTGAGCTAGCACTGAAAAGTAGACAGGGAATTGATAGGTCCGAAAATAAGAAACATGATAGGACACTGGGTCTTTATGCCCCCTGGGTTTCAGTCTGTGGACACACAGACATACAGCATGTTGCTTACTACAAAATGTTCTGTCAATGCTTACAGTGTTCGTAAACCAGTGGAAATTAGTTCCTGGCATGGAACTACACTAAGGAACTTATTACACATATCCCCCAAAAAAGGTCCTGGGTAAAAACCGTAATGTGTTGACATGCTCAACACTTCAAACGCTTTAGGGTGGGTCCTAGCGCCAATGTGTTCTAGAGGCAACATGGATCATAGCTAGTCTGACTTTAAGACAAAAATTTCTTTGTACAGGTTAAATATAGGCCATACCCTGACACTGTAACCAATATAGCACACGTGCGCGCACACACCCTATTTCTGGCTGATGCTTCAACCTTGCATATTCTAACAATCAGCTATTTTTGGAAAAAGGGTCCAGTAACTGAGTCTACGAAGAACCAGATATGCAGCCTCAGAATCACAACAAGTTAACTAATACATCGAATCAATGACTTCAGTAGACAGTCATCCTCTTAAGATTTTTTTAATCACTTAAATAAACATTTAAAAGTGTGTACAGTAGAAAATTTACAAAATAGTTCAAACAAACCAAATACAACCAAAACATGTTGAAAAGTATACGCATGTCAAGGTGTGAGTACATTCCTGCAATGCAGCTTAACTGACCACATACAGTGCAATCTGTAAGTATTTGAAACAGGTTCACTTGTCTACATTGATGATGTAACTGTAGACGACAAAAGTTTGATGAATTCTCAAGTGTGCAGAAACAAAATGTCTCAAATCTCAGAGGCCGGTACTTCACCACACAGCAGGATAATGACCGTAAACATATAAGTAAACTGTAATTTTCTAGACTGGGCTAGTCAATTACACAACCTACATCCCATTGAACATCGGTTCACATGCTTAAGACAACACTTCAGACAAAAATCCTCAGAAACAAACAGGAACTGAAGATGGTTGCAGTAGAGGCCTGGCAGGGCATTATCAGGGTACCCAGATACCCAGCGTACAGTGATGTTTACTGATCGTTTTATAATACAAAGGAAATACAAAGGATTTGCAACAAGTTTCTAAATATGGTTGTTATTTATTTAAGGTTGTTACATATTGAGGTGATTGTGTCCGACTTGGAATATACTTACGCTTTTGGATTGACCCGAATCCAATCATAGGAATGTTTATAATACCCCAAAAAATGTATCAAAGAGTTTCAATCTTGCCCTTGTTTGTTCATTACCATAATAATCTTGTGACACAAAATTCATCCCAAATTCATTTTTTGTACTGAAAATGTTGAATGGTACTTTGTAAGGAAAATAACAGTAAAATTGCATTTGACTAAAATAATGCTTTTAATTGCTATTGAAATTGAAAAAGACAAACAGCTGCCAATACACCATGACAGAGACATCAGCACAGGACAGTACATCTCACTAGCAGGTAACCAAACATTGCCCCTTGGAAACATAAGTGTAGTGAGGCGGTGAAGTTAGAACACTGACCCAGATGTGCCAGCTGTATGCTAAAACCCCAAGGCTTACATGAAAAAGGATAATATTAGAATTAAAGGCAGCAGATTATTGAAAATAACATAGCAGGATAAAACATTTGGCGATAAATAAGGATCTTTTGACACCAATTTCAACGAATTTAACTGTCCACATTTAGATGACCTACTCGACCAACGGTCTGGTCTTGATATTAAGATTGAAAAGCACACGCTGTATGTATAACAGAGGAATTAAAACATTTTAAAGAGAAGATTTATAAATATTTACAGATCTGTATTCGTTGGAGAGTTCGAGAACAATTATTAAAGTGGTTTTCCATGAGCCCCCTGCTCTTCTCTATATGCAAGGCAGCCAGTCTCACAGCAGCAATCTCATGTGACCTCTGTAGATTTTGGAAGTTACACTTTAATTCCTATTCTGTGTTCATAATATTGGAAACTGAGACAGGATAATGTGAAGTGTCTGATTCTGAGGATATTGACATGCTGAAAAGGAGGGAGAACGTTCACCCAAGCAGGCAGACCCAGAATAAACCTGGCTAAAGCTGAGTCACTCACAATTCCTATTCATCTACTCTGGATGGTGTTTCTGACAGGCAAGATGGAGTTGAGATCCTTCCTCAGTTGAAGCACCTGCCATGACTAGAGAGTGTTGGGGTTAGTTTTAATATGGCCCTTCTGAAATAAAAACAGAGCATAACAAATTTGGAAAAAAACAACAGCAGTAAGACTGCTTTGGTTGTACCTCCGTGAACTGTGCTTTGATGGCATCAAATTTGACTTTCTCATGAACCGCCCTGGCTGTATTGGTTCCATCAAATGGTTCTAAAAGTGTATGAATGACAAAATATTAGTTGGCACAAACAATGTGTTAAAGTATTGACAAATTAAAAACAACCTGCTACGGCATCAAGAAAATGTTCAGCCCTCATGCTTGCATAAGTGAAATAACATCTTTACAACACAGTCAAACAACATTGTATGGAAAGAAGCTTGGTGTTCGTGTGAGGTGATGATGGTGCTGTGGTTAGCAATGATTTACTAGTCTGTTGTAATAAGCCTTACCTTCTACACAGATAAACTTATCTCTCCACTCAACACTATTCGACTTGGGCAGAGCCTTGGCCTCTCGAACCGAAATCACCTGTTTATCCCACCTGGAAAAGAACAGTGGTTTGAAAGACTTTGTAAGAGTGTGTATGTGTTGTATGAAATGTTTTTTAGGCATTAACATCAGAGCCCAGAGCCTAAGCATAGAACCATCAAGGCTGCCACAGGATTAAAGGTCAGTTTACACCTGTTGCTGTCCCTAAGACTGCAACATGACACGAGAGCGAGGGTGGTTGCGGTAAAACAGAGAAGAGAAAGTTAAGGAAGAAACATGGTAGCTCTTTACTGAAGATGTGCTTTGTATGCATTCATAACGCCTTTACAACAGCTGCACAATGCATTACAAAGTTCTTCATAAGTTTATAAAACGTCACTGACAGTTCTTAACAGTTTGTGCAATGGGATATAGTATAGTTTACAGCCAATTGCCTGAAAAACAGTCTGCCAGGACCTACTGTTTCTAGGTAAAAAGCTAGCCATCCATCCATTAGCTTTATCAAACTTATTGCTTAAGATAAAGGAATATTAAAAGGCATTTGCCCCTTTCCGATTTACTAATATTAAAAAAATAATTAAAATGTTTCAATTAATGTTCAGTTTTTCAACCAACCCTAATTGGGAATAAACAACATTTGCATACTAACATTATTGATTTATACACCGAATGCTAGAGTGCACAAAGTGCACATTGTTGCATCTTGTTTTAAAAGAATAGCCAACAAAGTTTATTAAAGAATACCATGGCATGCTTTGCTGACAAATTAAATTGGGGATTTTTTTTTTGTAGTGGTATGGCATTTTAGTCAACTTAAAAATAATTTGCTGACGAAGGGTTGTTAATGAGTGCGGTAAGTGAAAAGCTCTGGTATGCATTTTAATTTTAATATATTTACTTCAATTGAGGAAAAAATATATTATTGGAGTTCTTAAAATTCAATATTCAACATATATTTAATGTATATCATCAATTTATAATTCAAGTTCAATATAAAAACTGACACTAAATAATGTTGAAAAAGAATTCAATAATAATAATAATTGAATTGCACTCATAATTGTCTCATAATTGAGTCAATTGTGGACTACATGCATAGATACATTACATACATTGATACAACTACTAGAACACTCCCAATGAATGTATTGACACTACATCCTAACACAAGTTAGACATGATGTTCTGGACCTTTGCTTGAGGATTTTTTTCCTTAAACAGGACATTTTTATTTCAGTTGAATACCCCTGGTCTATGCCTTTATCCCTGGTTTATCACTGCTGCATGGTAGGTTTGATTTATCCCATTTTCCCTTTTACCATTTCTCTGTCAAGTAAAGCATAAAATTAAGCATGAAAATATCCCACCCTAAAAACAAGTGCGTACCAAATGGCTAGATACAAGTAAGTGTCTGGTTGCTCCCCATTCAGTCTTGATTGTGTGTTAAAAAACATTGTCTTATGACATATGTGCATTTCCGCATCAACTCATGATATATAGCCCATTAAGAATACTCACACAAAGTAGAATTCAGGTTCCTTCAATAATTTTATGTTCAATAATAGCATGGCCCAAAGGCAGCAAAGCTTAATTAAAACATTGCACTACCCACCCAGGCATGCATTTTGCCAAAAATAAATGTCTCAGGTGTTGTTCAAAACATAAACTCAAGTATGTCAAAACACCTGTCTAGACTCATCAAAACGTCTTGAATAATAAGAACCTTTTTAATTATTTTGTTTATACTTCCCTGGTTTGTTCCACTGACTCCCAGAGTCATATACATTTTACAGTGTTTTTTAAGCCATATTACCTGAACATGGATGCGTAGTACTTGAGGAAACCAAGCAATAGCTCTCCCAGTGAGGCCTGATTGGACGAGGAGTAAAGTGGGATATCTTTAGGACGCTCAGGCACAAGGGGGATCTCCATGGTGGGACTGAAACACTCCTGGAAAGTCAAGTATGAATTCATTAGTGACACACCAGTGCAACAGGACATTCCTTCCTCTTACAAATTAATTTTGCACCTTAGCAAAATGTTTTGGAATGAACAGAATCAGGAAATCAAACATGTAAGTATATTGAAATAAGTCTATACTGCAGCAGCATGAGCATAAGTGTGCTCCTGCGGTCAATGTTAATTCCATACCGGATATTCCTTCTGCAGAGAGGGAATAACAGGTTCAGACAGAGCTGTAAAGATATGGAGAGAAAAATTGGGTTAAACAGCGTTATGGACAAACGAATGATACAGGTATTGTACAGTTGAAGTCAGATGTTTACAAACACCTTTTATTTCTTTGATCACATTTTCAGTGGGTCAAAAGTTGAAATACACTCAATTAGTATTTGGAAGCATTGCCTTAACATTATTTAACTTGGGTCAAATTGCTCCTTTTACTGTGGAAGTTTGATTGGTGTCATTGTTTGAAAGCCATTTGCAACCAAGCTTTTACTTCCTGACTGCTATCTTCTGATGTTGCTTTAATATAACCTCCTGATGCCATCTATTTTGTTAATTGCACCAGTCCCTCATGCAGCAAAGCACCCCACAACATGATGCTAAAACCCCTGTTGGGAAGGCGTACTTCGGCTTGCAAGCCTTCCACTTTTTCTTACAAACAGAACAATGGTCATTATGGCTAAACATAATGACCAAACTGTAGTCAGATTTTTTACGGCGGTTTTGGAGCAGTAGCATCTTCCTTGCAGAGCGGCCTTACAGGTTATGTCAATAAAGGACTTGTGTTACGGTGAATTTGGTACCCGTCTCCTTGTCTTGGAATTGATTAGAACTTTTCCAACCAAATTAGATTAATGTCAAGGAGACAAAACACATCTCCTTCTTGAACAGTATGATGGCTTTATGGTCCAATGGAGTTTATACATGCGTACCATTGTTTGTACATGGTACAAGGTACCTTTAGTTGTCTGGAAACTGCTCACAAGGACAAACCAGACTTGTTGAGGTAAGGGCTGCAAAAGCTGGACCTGTATAAAATCAGCCAGGCTGGATAATCTGGACCCTAAACGATGTGTCTCTGTTTATTATTATTTTTATTTAACCAGGTAGACCTGGGGACCTTAGATACGGTGCTCCCAAATCTCCAGAAGAGTTTTAATGGCATTCAGCATTCTTTTCCAAAACCTCCAGTTACTACTAATCTCTGGTAAAACTAAGTGCATGCTGTTCAACTGATCGCTGCCCACACCTGCCCGTCCAACTTGCAATGCTAAATGGGTTTGAACTAGAACATGTGTATACAAACAAATACCCAAATGTCTTGTTAGACAGCTCTCTCTCCTTCCAGCCCCACATAAACAAACTCAAATCTAAAATTAAGTCCAGAATCAGTTTCCAATTACGCAATTCGGTAACTTCACTCATGCTGCAAAAATAGCCTTGGTGAAGATGACTATCATACCAACGATTGACTTTGTGATGTCATTTATATAACTGCCTCAAACTCTCCTGAATTAATTAGATGTGGTTTATCAGTTTATCAGTGTTATAGGATGTTGTTAAAAACATTCAGCGTTTAACTAATTGGTACCAACTCATTTACGAGTCACTGCTAGGGCAAAGTCCTGCTGTACCTAAGATCTCTAGTCATCATAGTTCTACCCGCCCGCAGTCTACGCTCAAGCGGGTACATTGGCTTAGTCACCAACCCTTTAGTTCGCCAATGACTGGAACGAATTACCAAAAAACAAACTCAAAACCCTTCTTACCCATTGCCTTTAAACTACTCCTGTCTGAACTTTTGTCTGATCACTGTATGTGTTAAATGTGTTCTGGTTTTCATCCACCCCCTATTTTTACTCTTTCCATGCCCATTTTACGCAGTGGATAATTTACACCTGTACTGCTGTCATACCTATTTAAAATCTTTAAATTGTTTTACTTGAGCAGGCATGGTCAAATTCACTTCTCCCTAAAATCAGGTTCATATAATGTGTGCACACTAATGAGCTACCTGCTAGATACACTTTATGTATATAGACTCTCCATTGTATTTTATATAGTTGTTATTGTCATATAAGCTCAACTGACCTACTTATGATTCATCCTGTATTATCTGTATAATGACTCTCAACTTGAACCTGTATTGCGCCTTGTAGAATCCCACTGCTGTTTGCACCCTTGTATTCCGTGTTTTCATTGTGTAAATGTATGTTGTCCTGCACGTTTTTTGCTTCATCTTGACCCGGTCGCCATTGCAAATGAGAATTTGTTCTCAAATCAGCCTACATGGTTAAATGAAGGTTAAAGAAAAAAAATACATCCACAGATAAACCTCCAACTGAATCAATCAACCAATCAGAAGCTATGTTAATAATGTTCTGGAATTTTCCAAACTGTTTAACAGCAGTCAACTTAGAATGCTGACCCACTGGAATCGTGATCTAGTGAATTATAAAGAAATTATAAAGAAATAATTTATCTGTAAACAATTGTTGGAAAGATTACTGTGCTGCACAAAGTAGATGACCTAACAGACATTCCCAAACAATAGTTTGTTAACATGAAATCTGTTAAGTGGTTGCAAAATGGGTTTTAATGACTTCAACCTATGTGTAAATAAACTTCCGACTCCCACAGTATACTGCAGTTATTCTAGCACTCTTTATGTGTAGATGTAAGCTATTCTTTTGGGTAACATAAGTCCAACTCAGAAGTCGTACTTTATGAAAAAATATGAAGTGAGGACATTTGGGCTGTTAGTAGTAGTTAGGAGAAATAGTATTGGGAAGTGGAATATATTTATATGTTCCAAAAGTCCTAAAAATTATGGTATAACAAGTGTGTGTGTGTGTGTAAGTGCGAACACTCACTTTGAAGGTAGTGCAATACCATCAGTACTAGAGTGTAACTGCTTAGGGTTCCTTTGCTGGCATCATTTATCCCATGATGCCTGGCCCACCTCTTAATCACCAATATGATGGGACGCACTCGTCGTTCAGCTAGAAAAGCAAGAGAACTGAAATTGAGACAGCCTGCACGATGTACACATGGCATTAACATGTATGAATAATAGTAATAACACTAATGTTAATGTTTGGTACGGTCTGTGTATATTATATGATTTATTCATGTTGAGGCAATATGTTCTCTATTTCAGTCAATCTATTCAGCAGTGATCTGGGCTGGGCTTGAGGGGATTTCATGGTCCAATATTATTACTACTACTTTATAATTCTGAGTTTTCATAATTTCATTTAGAACGAACTATTATACTATTGGGGCATCAGTCGCTCGCACCACAGTCCAAGAGTCTTATGTCATGGACCAGAAACGAACTATATAACTGCTCAAAGTCAGGCTCAGCTAATCAAACACAATTTTAAACGACCCGGGACAGTGGCAAGATCTACAAGAATCTCCTAAAGATTTCAAAAATTTTATATATAATGTACTAACCCAATATATAGACAATGTGTAGTGTTGGTCTCATGAGGTGAAATAAATGATCCCATGAAAGTTCTGTACACCAAAAAAAGTTATGTTTGTGATAAGAAATTATTAGATTATGGCCTACTGAATTCATTTCAAGTGACTGAAATAGGTTTTGGACCTCTAAAATTTAAAAAATTGTAGCATTGTATTTTCAGTTAGTGTATTTACAGCATGACTTGAGCATGCGGCACAGATCTCATAATACCTACGCTTGACATGAAATGCGCTAGTAGTGAGACAGGCAGTAGTGTGTATTTGGGTCGATTGATATGAACTCCATTACAAAAAAAATGTTTACTTATACAATCAATAAGTACCCTTTGAAAACAATTTCAGTATCCATATCTTTTCTGCAAGTTAAAAAAGCTAAAACAATGATAAAAATGTAAAAGGTTTTCATTTTCTGTGGTTTTGGTTAGAGGTCGACCAAGGCCGATGCAGATCTTTTGAAATCCAGGTCGGCCGATGGCCAATTATTATGGCCGATTTATTTAGGCCGATATGTGTTTTTTAACCTCCATTTGCAAGACAAAATGTAACACTAATAATTACTTAAGAATAAAGACAATGGGCCATATTCTTCAATGTTTTCCTAAGTTATTTCCTAAATTTGTTCCTAAGAAAGGTCCTAAGAAAAGTCTTACTCAAATGCACGAACGTGTTCTTAAAATGCATAATTGTTCGCACCTACGTTCCTATAATGATGAATACCACGTCTTCGTAAATTGAAAGCGCGTTTCAGTTGTTCCTAATTAGCAGAGGTAAACGCCCCGGTATTTCCCATAAAAGGGCATTAAACTGCAGGTCGTAGTGGAAACTCATTGTAAAAACTGAAGTGGAGAATGCAAAAATGCCGAAACGAAAATGTAGACAGTAGAGGATCAGACGCCAAAAGAAAAAAAAAACTACAGTAGTTCAAAAGTGGAAAAACGTCTGCAAGAAGTGAACAGGCAAAAACATGTAATATTTAGCAGCGTCAGTAGTGGTTGCAAAATCAAATACAAAAGGATGCATGGGATTTAATCACTCGTTCTGTGAGCGCTGTGTCATCGGAAGGGCGCACCACTGATGAGATAAAAGAAATGGTTTGACATGAAGTTTGAGGCAAAAAAAGTATTCCCAAACACAAACGAGAGATGCTGACCACAGGAGGGGGAAAGGCTTGCACTGTCCTTACTGAGCTGGACCAGCGCATCGGGGACATAATCGGAATGACCGCAATCTCAGGTGTGCCATCCACATAAGTGTTAAATCCATGCAAATATTTAAAATAATTGAAAATTATTCATAATGTTATTCTTCGTAATATTTAAAGCACTATACAATTGATGAAAACGCAGAGACTAATGATTTGTCACGAAAATGTCAGCGCGCAAATCTGCGTAAGCGTGCTTTTCACTGTGTGTAGATTCCGTTCTTTCCTAAGAAGAAAAGTAAACATTAGTGAATGTCAGAATCTTCCTGGAAACTGCGTTAGTGGGTTTTAAGAACGGATTTCTTCTTAAGAAAGGTTGAAGTATATGGCCCATAGAATATTGCAACAAAAGCGTTTAATAAAAAAATTATAATATATTATATTAAATAAAAGAAAGAGGTAGCAAGAAAAACTTTGATAAATTAACTTTTCAATAAAAAAATATATAAGTGCACTAAGCAGCATTTAATTACAACATCCGAAAACCTTTAAATAAATCATTCATTGCGGCTCTTATATACTTTGACGAGTGTACTGATGCATTATGGTGAATATATGTGAAAAAGCTATTTGTTAAAAACTATCTGTAATCTGTTATAGTTAGTGCAGCTCTGGGTGTTGCACTTTTACGTTGGTCCCCAACTACTCTGTTTACCGAGCGCTACAGTATTTTCTATCCGTTTTTCCGACTCGGCAGTCAGCCCTAAGAAAGACCGCTGTGCCGTATCCTCGGAGCTGGCGAATGTGTGAATATAAAATCTTTACCGCGGCTCCACAACAACAACAACACTATGCTGCCCGCGCATGCGCCTGCCTATTAATCGGCTTTATATACTTGAATATTGCCGATTATGTAAAAACTAAAAAAATGGTTTTGGTTGTAGGTATTACTTAAATGGCCCACTTGATTTCGTAGTTGACAGACGATCCATCCATTTTTACTAGGGATGCACCGATTGTGAAATTCAGGGCCAATACCAATGCTGATGTTTAAAATAACAATTTGGCTGATGCTGATACAGATGCCTTTCAGATGTTTTTAAAATTATTATTAATTAGATTTTGTAGGTATTTGTTACTCATTGTGTCAGGGAAACAAATAAATCTTTATTACAAAAAAGAACAGAACTGTTTTAAAGTTATTCTGAACTAGGGTTGGGTACGAATAACATTTAAACAGATTACGGTACCTTTTTCCTGTACTTTTGTATCAAAAAAAAGAAGAAATTCCTCAATTTCACTATTAATATTTGGATAAAACATTCTAAAAACAAATGATCAAAAGAGAGGGTAAAAAATACAATATTTATTAAAATGGTATTGTATTTTACAACTTAACGAAAAAACAAAACACTTACAAAGAACAACTCTGAACTACTCTAGAAATAAACTAATATAGAAATGAACTGCTGAATGGATTGTATTAGTGTACATTGGTCATATGACTTCAAGTTACGAAGAAATACTGATTTAGTATCAAGTTGCTCCAAACAGAGACTTTAACTACATGTCATTGTGAATGTCTTTTTTGTTTTTATATAATGTTTTTGCTGTTCTAAAATATTAGAATATAATAGTTTAATATAATAGTAGTTATATATATTTGTTATTAATTAATAATTGTTTATTTATTTGAACAATTCAGAACAGTTTACATTGCTTAATTTTTCCACAAATTGTCCTCTATTCAATTTAAATTTTCCAATTATTATTGGTTATTTCAGTATCTAGTAATAATTAAACTAACTAATGACATGTTGCACCTCTGCGTTGCAAACGAGCCAGGATAGGCTCAGAAGAGAAAAGGTTGGGTGGCTAATGGTCCTAAAGAGAGATGTGAGAACCACTGATTTAAGTCACCAATATAAACCAATAGCTACTGTTAGTTATCACTGGCAGTATCTGTCATGGCAGGTAGGAGGTACAAGTTGTCTACATATCTTGTATTGAATTTATAGCAGGTTTTTGCGTAAAAAATAAAAAGTAGTGAAAGCTAAACAGAATTTGGTATATTAGTAATTGCCCCTGATAAAAATCTAACTGGTATTGGAAGTGTAAAACCTCAATTTATTTATTTGTCCGCTCCTGACTATTTAGTTTCATCTAGATGAACCACACTTGCGGCCATATTAGAACATGCTACAGCCAAAGAGCTGCAGGCACATGTTAAGCCTTAATGCTTACCTCAGGCCCAGTGGATGTTGTCATTAAATTGTCTAAATAGAAAATAGTATTTTGATATGATCTAAAAGTTATTTAAAGAAATTTGTCATCAGGGAAATTGGTGAAGACTATATAGGCTCATGGACTGTTGCGTGTTGGTGAACTTACTGTTGGCATAACTTCTCAGCAGGAAAGTGTTTCTGATTCCAACAATGTTGTTCACATTTAGATCAAACTCGACTGCACTAGATAGACAGGGCGAGAGAGCAAGGAATTATACTTTTGATACACCCAATCACTTAAAGAAAATTGTGTGCAATACTTTATGAAAATGTGTCGCATGGTCCCTCGGAAGATGACAATTTGAGCTATCGATAAATCTTATTTGCTAGATCTTCGAAAAGGTAGTGCAATATAAAAATAAGTCCTTAATCTTTTTTGAGATATACCATTATTCATATGTAATGTATAGATTTACTTAAGCCAACTTAAAAAACTGCCAGACTCTTTGTCTTTCTCAAGGTCAAAACAGAAAGCTGGCCAAATACTACAGTACACCGAGTAGGTGCATGCAGCCTCTGCTGCGCTCTCCTTCAGTATTGGTATGTCTCCTATTTACTGTTGTGGGGTTCTTCTTCAAAATGTATTACTATGTCAAAATGTCCTTTGCATGTTAAAAACAAATTGTAAGAGATTGAATGATAAGACGTTTCAACCCACCTAACTTTGTCTCTGAATTTGAGAATGGGGACCTTGGCCCGGATCAGCTGCGGTCTTTCAATGTATGCTATGGATTAGAACACAAAAACACATTGTTACATAAAGCTTTATACAATACTCATGACTGGAATTGGCTCTCTCTAGTGGCCACGGAGAAGAAATGCAACTGCATTTTTAGCAGACAAACTAGTTTGATAATTAGTTGATCCCAGGGAACAGGATGGACCAATTGCTGACAGATAAAAGCAATACACAATAACAAACAAGTTGGAACCAAGTTGGAACCAAAGAAATTGGGCAATTATTTTCTTTGTTTTATATTTGAAGTTTTGCATGGCACCTGGCAGTAGAAAACAACTACGTTTGCTAGTTCAAAACAGCAAGCAGCTATGCCTTTACCTTTATTTACCTATGTAAAATAATTGAGTTTATAATTACAAGCCCTAGAAAATATCATACTGCACTGAGTATCCTAAAATGTTTTCTTGAAATGGGCTGCATGGAAGTAATTGATCATATATATGCAAATAATAAGCTATTTTCAATATAATGAAATGTTGTTTGTACAGTGAATGGAATTATGTGGTTAATAAAGCAAAATATACTGCTTTGTTGTCGAAAACAGAACTGTCAAAAAATGCTAAGTAAAAAAAACAATGTACCAATTGCAAACTACCCCCTCATAAATACTTACAGAGTCTGTAGAACAGCTGCTGGATGAGACTAAGTACATACACAGCATCATTCCTTTGGTTCACCTGGCAAAATTAAATATGTTGAATGGGAATCATATTCAAAGAAATACACAATACCCTCTAAATGTATTCATAGAGACAACCTAAAATGTCCACATTTATCTTAATAATCCAGCATCTCGTAGATTAAATACTGAAGGCCACAGCACAGCATACATCTGTATTCAAGGAAACACCTCCAAATGCTTGAACATTAAAATACAGACCACCATCTTTATTATAAAGACAAACCATTCACAAGTACTATATAATTAAAATGTCCAAATCTGGACATTGACAAAGTTGAAATCGTCAACATTTAGACATTTAACATAAAAAGTAATGTGGCTTCATCCATTACTCAAACGTAAGATATTTTCAAAGTGAAAGCAAAATCAAAGTAAATAGTACATAATAAATGGTATGTGTTTGCTACAAGTAATTAACCTACTTACCGGTGCTGCTTGGATGACCAGACAGAGGTCAGCATCACTGTTCCTGCTGCCGAAACCATTTAAAGATGAACCCGCCAAATACAACCTTGCCACTGAGAGATAAAACATGAGGCATGGATGCGGGCCTGTGCATGGTTTCATGTAACAGTTGGTTGTTCGAGAATGGGGCAGCAATGTAAAGGTGCATGCTTGAGTTACATACTAGGGAAGAGTCTTTGGATCTCTCTCTGTAGTTGTGCTCTGCACCGCTCTTTCCTCTCCAAGTCACTCAGCTGCTGCTGGCATGCCTCAAACAGCTCCACCATCTGACCACTAAGCTGAGACACACAAAACAATGTCTGTGCTCTGGTCATGTCTGTCTATGCAAATGTGAAAAATACAGCTAAATGTAATCGGTATACATCATCATTTGTATTCTTGTCATGATCCAGATGTTTACCTTGTCCTTGGCATAGTCCTCCAGTGAGCTACACAGGTTCTCTCCACACAGAGGAAGCAGTTGTGGGGCAGAAAGCTGGGGGCTGACATTCAGGGTCTGGGAAGACTGGCACTCCCTGGCACCAGGGTTGGATACAGAGGAAGAGGAGCAGGCAACCTGAGGACTGCTCTGGTGGGGGACAGGAGAACTGAAGCGCTGCCTCTTTGAATTATACGGGCTGTGGTTTCCACTGTGCCTCCTAGTAGACATAAGGAGAAAAAGGAAAATACGTATATATGCACACAAATTAACAAGCCTGAGAGAGGAAAATATAGACATCAAAAACTGCAGCCTCACAGGTCATTTACATTTGGAATAGGAATGTGCAGAAAAAATAAACACTCACTTTCTTCCGTTGGCCATTGCAGATTCATTAGCACCAGGTGGATGAGAAGGATGAGGTGAGGTGCTTGGATTAAACTTCCACTCACAAGGAGGAATGTCTGGAGGACAAGCAGGCAGTGGACGACCACGAAAACTACACACACACACACACACACACCACATACTATTGAGTAAATACTGATAATAAAAAGAGGCAGAACATAGAAGCACTCATCTTGACACAAGTTAAATCAAAGTGGAAGTGCAACACCCATATTTAGTAATACCAATAATACAATTTTAAGCACTCAACCCTAAAAATCAAACAACTCCCTTTATATTTGTACATTGATTCACACACATATGCGGGTGTGGTATAACTAAGAAACTGGATAAATGTCATATAACTAAAAGAAGTAATGTCTAAAAAGCTGAGCAAGGAACTAAAACATACTAGGCTAGAGTTGGATCTGCTGGAGTGGATAAAAGGAGTTTAGAGTCTTATGCCTTACTTTGTGTTAGCAATGTTTCGCTGAGCCTCAACCATACGTTGCTGGTGTTGTAGAAAGCCTGGGGGTAGGGGTCTGTTATTACTGTGCCTGAACTCAGGGTTGTAGGCAGGTCGTCCTGCTTGTGCAGCGCTGGGATACATGCTCCTGCTCACGGAAGTCCAACATCAATGTGTTGTTCTCGGGATAGCTGACAAATGCAGAAATAATGTCAAGATATTGGCAAGGAGTATTACAACATTTATTAAACGACTGGGCTTATTTGAAGAGGCTGTTGAATTTTACTAGGATGACCAAACTACACGAAGCTTTTCTTCTACACAAAACATCAAACATGATACAGAATAAAAAATACAGTACAAAAAGCTTCTACTGTTGTGGGGATATCAGATGCTTACATAAAACACGTAGATGTTGATCAGACACACACACAGTTACACTGACGAGCCAGAACATTTTGACCCACTGCCTAATATTCTGTTGGTCCTCAGCGTGCCGCCAAAACAGTACCAACCCGCCAAAGCATGGATTCTGCAAGACCCATGATGGTATCCTGGTGTATCCGAGTCACATTAGCAGCAGATCCTTGAGGTCCTGTAAGTTGCAAGGTGGAGTCACAGTGGATCGGACTTGTGATTGCTAAATCTGTGTGAAATCTAGGGAGTTTGGAGGCCAGTGCAACATCTTGAACTCTTCATAACGTTCCTCAATCCATTCCCGAACAATGCGTGCTGTGCGGCAGGGCACGTCATCTTGCTGAAAATGTCCACTGCCATCGGGAATGCATTGCCTGGAAGGGGTCTTCCTAGTCTGCAACAATGTTTAGGTGGGTGACACGTGTCTATTGGACGTCCACCGTCATGCTCAAGACTCAGGGTTTCCCAGCACAACATTGTCCAGAGCACACTACCAGTAGCGGAACCGAAAAGTAATAAACCACTGCAAAAATTGAAGTCTTTTTATCAGGATTTAGTCTCCAAGCGACCTACACACCTCAATCCCACTGAGGCGTGCAGCAAGGATAGAGGCTGATCCCTCACATCCTATAAATGGACTATGCAGCACTCTCCCCTCTGGCAGAAGGTTGAGACCAAAACATCTCACCACAAAAACAGTTTCTTAGTGGGTAAGTCTTAGGAACATGCCCCAAGAAATAAACAGACTACGGATGGAAAGATGGATGTTCATCCAGATGTTAAAGTTAGTCAGGTATGATAGCAGACAAACAATCATTAAATACAGCAGAATTTTTCAATTGAGCGCTTAGCCATCGCGACACCATTTTACCAGATGTGCACTGCCTACCTTGTATAATAAGTGCAGTGCGGAAGTTGCAAATAATGTGGTCATGCCGCACCATAGAGGCATATATCAGTCTAACAATTGACAGGAAGTTACTCAGGTAGAGAGTCGAGAATCATAAGAGATAGCGAAGTGTATTTTAGTAGGTAATACTAAATATAGTTTGTAATACAGGTGGAACTAGTTAGAGGCCAATAAAACAACGAAGATGTTTGGAATGTTGTCTTAGTAATGAAATGTCCTCAAATTATTTGAAACACTTACAATGTTGTTTAACACCAAATAATGAGGTAGGCTAAGGTTCTAAAATTAACTTTTTAGTTGTGGCCTTTTTAACAACAAACATGACCTGTTTTGATAGGTATCCTTATTATTTATTTCTGCATTACAAGGCAGTGCCCAATATGAATTACAATTGTTTAACACTGGACAACTACGTAATGTTGCTTAACTTTCACATCTGTCACGCATATTATTTATGTATCCAGGAAATAGAAAGGAACTCGTTTTAAGAGGCTCGGTCAACGTTTTACTTTGTACGGAGAAATGTCTCAAACGTGGATTCAAACATGGAATCAAACAACTCTTGCCTTGGTGACTAGGACGTGACGCAAACAAAGCGTAATTAATGATTATTCAGAACCATATATGGGTTACCGACGCCCAGGTGGGTAATGGGAAGATAAAGCAACACATCAGCACGCTAAGTAAGTAAGTGGTTAGTTATGAGCCCCACCACAGCTCTATCTGTGTGGTCAGGAAAACGGTTAGCTAAAAATCTGTTTAGCTAAGGTCAGCCGTATTTTGCCAACGCAACGCCGAATACTAGCAAATCTATTTACTGGGAAAAAATGTTGTAGTATAATTCAGCTTAATATCAACATCAATATAATACATAGTTCTTAGAAGATTTTTCCAAACTCACCAATACAGCAATATAGTAGCGTTGTGTCTAGGCTAACTGCTAACAATATTCTTCGGTTAGAAACTTTGCATATCACAACTTCCGGGTTAGCATTCTTTCGAGGGTCAGGATTTCAGAATGGGAATTCTTTAAAGGAGAAGTTCGCACAATTTTAATTTCAGTTAAAAATTTTATTATTCTCTGATTAGTGGATATTCAAAGTCGTTTACAAAAAGATTAAATACTCTTCTTGGTGAATGGTCTGATTGACAACAGCTAAGTACTTTATTAAGGCACTCTGCAATGCATAGTACCTTAGAACATATTTTAGATGTGGTATATTGGCCGTATACCACACTCTCTTGTGACCTATTGTGTATTGTGTAAATATATGATATTACTCTTAATAGTATGACCAAATTTGACTCTCCAACTACTTTCATATTTGGTGAATAGACAGTATTTATTTTAACCTCAGTATGGTTCCTACTGAAATGTTGCATAGCAAAAACATTTTTGGTACAGCCCTTATAAAATTGTTATTGCCCTTTCCAATGAATACAATTATATTGATTTCTTCACAAGTTTAATATAAAAGTTAGAACAAACTTGTTTTTGTGTTCATAACAGTGCTTGCATCACATCAGTGGGCTCCATTTGATGTAGCCAACAATCTAATTTGTGTTGAAGTTATGGTGAGCGGTGCCGGAGTGGGCCAGCATCTTGTGATCTTAGGTTACATGTAGGTATGTATGGCTGGACTAATTCGATATGGTAAGTAGGAGCGAGTCGAGGAAATGCTTTATAGGTTAACAATAAAATGTAATAATCGGCCCCTTCTTCAACAGCCACCAATGAAAAGAGGATACTACCGGGGTAATGTTTGGAGGCATTTTTTTGTCTAGTTTAAATTCTAGCAGCACTAATTGAAGTTTATTTAATGATTTATCATGATAACTGGAGAGTAGAACATTGCAGTAATCTAATCTTGAGGTAACAACGGGATGTATTAATTTTTCTGCATCTGTCACAACTCCCCCCTAAGCGTTGATCTCCTCGTCATTGAGCAGGGTTCGGCGTTCGTTGACACCGAACGTCTAGCGTGATGACTGCTCCTCCAGTCATCACACTCACCTTGTTATCACACTCACCTGGTGTCAATTGCCTCGTACATTTTTCGTATATATGTTCCCTCTGTTTGGCTGTGTCTGTGTGGTATACTGTGGTGGGAGTACTTTGTGAAACTTTGACGATTGATCCTTTTTGCCCTAAGACGCTCCATTTGAGAGATCCGGGTTGAGGGTTATGAGGTCTCTGGGCCAAAAACCAAACATCAGACATACTAGAAATAAATGTAGCATTAAAGACAAAGCGTACAAATAACATCCTAACATGTATAAACGTATTATTAAATCATTCATAAAATGAAAAAGAAAACAAAGGTTTTTAGCCTAGATTTTAGTGGTCAATGTTTGAGCAAGTGTAGTATTTTTCTGTCAGTTTTTTTCAACACTGAGCAGTGTATTTAAAAAAGCCCTTACTAAACTAACCCTACTCTGGGAAAGGTTAGCAGAGTTTATACTGAGAGAGTCGTTCTGAGATGTAACTTGACCCTGAACTATTGAGGGATTTATTCACAACTAGCAATATCTTAAATAAAATCATTATATAAGCTATGGAAATTCTGATCAGAATCTATGAATAACCCAAGATGTTTATAACTTGGATTTTAGTTTTAAAGGACAGCGTGGCAGTGTGTCTCTTATCTTTACCACCAACGACAATTATTTTAGTGGGACAACTAATAATATGATAAGCAATGTTGTTGCTTTGCATTAACATTGCTTATCATATTATTAGTTGTCCCACTAAAATAATTGTCGTTGCGATAGAATTTACATGTTGAATACAAAAGGTCCCAATTTAGAAATTTGCGGTACACCACAGGTCATCCGAGTACTCTCTGATTCATAGTTGCCTATGGAGACACACTATTCCCTGTCTGACATGAAACAATTTAGGATTGTGACACTATGACCAGCCCACTTTTCCAGTCTGTCTAGCAACATTGTATGGTCAACTGTGTTAAACTCTGCAGTTCGGTCCAATAACAGTAGGATTGACATTTGACTAGAATCAGGATTTATATGTTGTTTAAAAATGTAATAAGGGGCCAAAATCCAGGTTGGAAAGTGTCAAAGTAGACATTCGAGTTTAACACATTCCTCATTTTCACATTTCCCTGTCAAGGCAAAAGATGATATAGGTCTGTTGTCGCTTATAACACAAGAGTTTGGGGATTTTTTCTGCAATGGCTTAATGACTGCTGTTTTAAGGGCCATTTCACGATTGGTTTGATTTATCTTTGGTGACTCTGCTAGATATTTAGTTATATACATCAAGATTGAAAGTTATTTGGGTTGCTAAGAATGGTCTCTCTCAACCAACTGCATACCACATGAAATATATTTAATGGGGCCTATCTAAACACTTCTTTGTTGACGTCGGTTTCAAGGGCATCTAACGTCATTATTGAGTCGTGACGTACTGTAGTCAGTTCAAATGGTCCTGGTGTGGGGGTGCGTAACAGTCGTAAGGAATAATGTATATGCCATTGGACTATTCTCCTAATATGTAATATTCTCCTAATGTAATGTGCAAATGAATTAAAAGCATTCTAAAATGTTACACGGGCAGCTATAATTTAATGTTCGATTTAATAATATTCTCGGATTAATTGGTAGCAATGACAATGAAATTACCTTAATCTTTGCTCCCTCTCTCTTTAGTGTTGTGGTCGGAGGGAAATTCAGAAGCTCATACATTAACATAACATTGGTAACACCACCGTGTATTCACATTGTGTCTGTTATCACGCCCGCGGCATGTCCATGTGCCACGACACTGTTATTGCGTACATTATTGAGGAGTGTTCCGAGAGGGAGGGGAGCTGCACCGTGGGTGCTGCGCGTTGCATCCACTGGACTGGTCAGGGGGCGCTCGGAGATCAGAGGGAAATGGGTTTATAACCCGATCAAGCGAAAGTACATCTTTAAATAGCCTTTCCGAATTGGACATTGGTTAGGGTTATTCATCTCAAATGACATGCGTAGTTTTGCATTCCTATAACCGTAAAAATGCAGTATTCGCTGTGGAATTACTTAAGAACGAGCTACGGCGATGAGAGAGAAACACCCCTATTATAAAGGACGTTCACCGCGCAAAACCCACTGGAACCACGTCCAGCATTTGTTCGGGGATAAATCCCATCTGATCCTCTGCTGCTTTGGCTCACCTGCAATTGCAATGGGGTAAGTGTGTGTAATAACCCGCAATACATACTGATTGACTTGGATACATACTTGGATACATTTTTTGAAAATTACCCACATTATTTTATAGAATTTATATTCGAGTTGTTCTTTTTTAGATACTTATATACAATAATCACAACATGAGCATTAGCTATTATGGCCAAGCAAAACTAGGCCCTTTCATACATAATGGTTTGAATGAAATAAGGAATAATGTCATTACCGGTATCCCTTGTCATACTGATCCCAATCAGCTGGCTTATACAATGTTCTGTAAAATTACTCTGTCATGGGCATTACTCCGTTGCAAACCATCGTTTATGATATAAAACCTTTATTTCCACATGCACGCTGGTGTGCTGGGATTGCTAATGATACACCAGTGCTGTTGTTAACTTGGGTCAGGTGTTTGGATTTATAATAAGGATTATGTATATGGTTATCCATGATTGTCAATGAAACAGTTTATCAATTTCTGGTCAGTGAGAACAGCAAAAACAATGGCCAGCAAGGATGACAGTAAATGCTCCAATTAACTTAATAGTGGTTAGTTATATTCTTCAATGGTAAAGACAGCATAGTATTTTGAATGTTGGGCCCATGACTAAACAGAAACTCGTTTGAATTCATAAGATTACAAGGTGAAACTGGTGTTGTGCCCTTGAGCAAGGAGTTTGAACCATAACTATGTAAGAGTGTTCTCAAAATAATATGAATATGAAAAAGGGGTTTTACTTTTTTCCATGTAGAACTTGTTCACGGTGGGAACCTTTTTGTGTTTAATGCAGAATATACGTTTCAACTGGAAGTAGTGTTCCTTCAATTCCTTGTCTCCCTTACTTCTGTAATTATCTTGACTCAAAGTGCATGATTTGTGAAGTGAAAGGCTTTAGATAACATGTAGGGTTTAGGAGGCACAGGTAGCCTAGTGTTTAGAAGCATCTGACATTGACTGATAGTAGATACTAGGGATGCACAGATATGATCATTATTTGCAGACACTGACAGCTATTCATATACCCCAATTGGCCGATGTTGTTACCTTGTCATTTCTATGTCTGCGTACACTGGCATAAATTCAATTAAAATGTTGCTATAGATTATGCTTGTTATTTCCACAAATGTTAATTCAATCATGCACATGTTCTTTCAATAATTTTTATTAGCAAAAAGACACTTCAAAATAAGTCTGATAATGCTTAGAAAATGTATGAATTATACAAATACAATGAACATTCCCGTTTCTGTAATTCTACAATGCCTGGGTATAAATGTAGTATATCAGCAAGGCATTTCACTTTTATAAATGTTATGAAATGCCATTATTGATCTTTGGATAGGGATGAATTTGCTAAGGAGTGTTGTGTTCCTAAATATTTTTTAGGTGCTCAGAAAGTTTGCAGCTCTAAGAGCACTGTATTGTTCTAGGTAGGGCATCAGGTTAACGTTTTGGTTGGCCAGTAAATGTGCCAGCTAGATTCATAATCTCCCAAATACTTTTAGCAGCCATCCCCAATCCTTTTACTCTATAGAACATGTGTACGGTACTGTGGAATGAATGTTGGAGAATTTTGAGTCTACTCTAACCTAAAGTATATCACAGATAAGAAATGTTCAGCTGAAACTGAACAGAGTTCACTTGTGTGCGTCCGCCACTTGCAAGATGACCAGAATCTGACTATTGTAGTAATTTGACATTATAGCTAGTGCTTTCAGATTAAACTAGCATTCAAAACCACCACATGTGAACCAAAAAAACTGGAAAAAGCTGCCCACGCTCACTCCCTCCTGCTAAAGATCATGTACCCTCTGAAGGTGCTTGTGTGGCGGGATCCATTGCCTGGCTCGGACTATGTGGACATTGAGCTCGGTGTTTCACATGAATACAATAGCACATAAAATATAAAATATGGTTACACATATATATACACAACTGACAGTGACACTAGTTACATTTACATTCAGGCATTTAATTGCAGTGGATTGGCAGTAATGGTTTTTAACGTCATTCATAAACACACACACACACACACACACAATTGTCAACAAAATGAAAACCAAAACATAAAACAACACTATTAAAAGGTGAATCATAATGAGGGAGTGTAAAATGTAATGAGATTTTTGACAGGCGAGTGTAATGAGTGGAATTATTTATGTTTGCTTTGTCCATAGTGAGTAGCAGAGCGGTCATGTTAGTCTAAATGTGTAGTAGTTGGCAAGGCTGCATGAGTGGTCGAGTGCAAGGTAGCGGCTCCTGATCTCTGCTCAGGTGTTCGTATGGGGGTTTCAAGTTGGGGGCATGTTGGCGGGGCTGGTCAGGTTTGTGGCCAGGGGATGATGAGTGTTTCATTTAGTCCAGTGATGTTCCATTCAGTGTCCATTCAATGTACATTACGTGTCCCCCCAATGGTCTTCTGTTTTGCTTTTCAGTGTCAGTCTGGAGGTGGATGTGGCTTGGCTTTTGTTGTTTTGTGTCTTCAAATTTGGTGAATGGTGGCAGTGAGTTTGGGGATTCCGGGTGGTTGGGATGTGGAGAGTAGTGATGCTGGGCACCTAAGGCTGCATGGGATGTTGTTTCTGGTGTCTTCCTGACCTCTGGATATAGGGTTTGGGTCATCTGAAGTGGTGCTGCCGGAGTCCAGTTTGTTCAGTCTTTGTCGCTGTCTGATGACAGGGCTGGCATTTCTTCCGGTAAAAGTACTGTTTCTGATGCTATGTGTGGTTCGGAGCAGTAGGTGCTTCTGACTTGTGGGTTGTGTTGGTGCTGGTTCCGATGCTGATTCTGGTGGTGTTTTTTGTTCTGGTGCTGGATCTTCATCTGATGCTGGGTGTTGGGTCGGCTTGCGCCTCTCTTTGGGAATAAGGCGGGTTGGCATTAGAGGTGGCCAGTTCAAAAAACGTGGCCCTCATTCTTGCAGAGATTGCACGTCTATTCCTCAGTGCAGTTGTTAGTGAGGTGGTCCTGTCCACAGTTCTTACACAGGATTCCTGTACAGTCTGCTGTGTGGTGCTCTGATACTCTGCAGTTTCTGCACAGTTTTGGCATGCCGCAATAAAACATCTGCCCCTTGTTGTTGCCTAACATTATGGTGCTGGGCAGGTGGGATGGCTCCAGTCGGCTCCCTTCTGACCGGGATGTTGCATTTTCTTGGCCCCAACCATATCCCATCTTTGTCCCGCATCCGTTCAAACCTCTCAATCCACCTGTGCATGTCGTGCTTACCTTGTGCCATGTCGTGATCTATACCTCTCAATGTAAAATATAATGGTGATCTATTTAGTTTATGGTTCTGTGATTGGTTCTGTGTGAAATTTACTAAATAGTGCTCTTTGTCTGTCTTCCCAATTTTTTGCCAAAAATCTGCAAGTAGTTCTGGTGCCTTAAAGCTAATCTCAGAAATATCTTGTCGGCCCGGCAGCTTCAACAAACATGTAGGGTCTCTTAGGGTCTCCAACAACAGTTGTGACTTAGATGATGCACAAGAATGTGCTTAAGCTAATAACATAGGAACAATTCTACATCTTTGTTTTTATTGAAAACATCCATTAAACATTCACAGTGCTGTAGAAAAAAAGTAAGTGAACCCATAGAATAATTACTTCAACAAAAGCTAATTGGAGTCAGTAGCTTGCACACCAGGAGTCCAATTTATGAAATGAGTTTGGAGGTGTGGTTTAGAGCTTCTTTGATTGATTAAAGACACTCAAACATTTTTAGATTGCTGTTCGTAAGAAGCATCAACTGATGTGAACTATGCCTCGCCAAAAGTAGCTCTCTCAAGACATACACCAAGAGTATGTGTTCTGCATAAGGCTGGAAAAGGAATACAAAGCAATCTCAAAGTGTTTAGGCATCCATCAATCAACAGTTAGACAAATTGTCTATATATGAAGACAGTTAAGTACTGGGGCTACTCTTTCTAGAAGTGAGAGCGCAGCCAACATGACTAAGATGACTCTGAATGTCCTTGTGCAGTCTCAACAACTTGGAGCTCAAAGCTCAAAAGACAGTGGAGATGAGAGTGGACTATAAGAGAAGCGGACTCGGGCTGGACATGGGAAGCGGACTCGCGCTGGACAGAAACCGAGCCGGTGAAGCCCCGCCAACCAGAAATCGTGCCAGTGAAGCCCGGCTGACCGGAAACCAAGTTGGTGAAGCCCGGTGAAACTGGACAATCTATTCTGGTTCTGATAAATGAAGGCTATTCCATGCGAAAAACTACCTAGAACTGAACATCTTGTAAAACACAGTCTACGACTCTCCGTTACAATACAGTGTAAATTGAATCTAACCAAAATAGAAAGACGATTGGGAGGCACAGTCCACTACTGAGCAAGAGGACAAATATATAAGATTTTCTTGCTAGATAAACAGACACCTCACAGGTCCTCAACTGGCAGCTACATTAAATAGTAGGGATGCTCGATCCGGGGATCTCGGGATCAGTCCGATACTAGCCAAAAACGCTGGATTGGATTTCACCCAAAAATTATAATAATTCAATACGATCCATTAGCCTATGATGTAAAGAGAGGTGTGCCGTGAGACAAGCAACACGTGTCATGCGAATACAGCTATCAAGAATGTGAGATAAGATTGGTTAGATTAAGCAAAGGGCATCCAAACGTATGTATTATTAACAGTTTAGTTGTTGGATTAGTAAAAATGGTATTGGATTAGTATTGATCGACAGATACTCAAGGTTGCAGTATAGTTAGAGTTGGACATAAAAAAGTGGTATCAAGCTATCTCTATTTAATAGTATCCCCAAAACATCAGTCTTAATGTCAACAGTAAAAAGGTGACCCCGTCATGCTGGTATCTAGGCAGAAAAATCCATATCTCAGACTGGCCAATAAAAAGAAAAGATTAAGATGGTCAAAGTAACTCAAAAACTTGAGAGAGAAATATTGGAAAAAGTGTTATGAACCGACAAATCTAAGTTTGAGATGTTCAGATTACAAAGAGAAACATTTGTGAGACACAGATCAAGTGAAAAGATGCTGGAAGAGTGCCTAGAGGAGATGCCATATGTCAAGCATGGTGGAAGCAATGTTATGGGAGTACTTTGGTTGTGGTAGAGTGGGAGGTTAACCCTCAATTTTATCACTCCCTGCAGCACTGCTCCAAACAATACAATAACTATTCAGGAAAAATGCAGTATTCTGCATGCTGGCATTCAGTCTATAATGGAGTAGCCAGCAAATTCACCGGATCTCAACCCTATTAAGCTGTTTCAGTGGCGTTTTTATATGTACAAAATTGGTGGGGCAAAGGCAACCAAGCTCAGAAGAAAAGTGTGAACAGCAATGAGCCTAATACCACAACGCAGCACACAGACGACTGTTTAGGGAGACTTCATTATGATAACAATCTTAATAGATAAGCAAGGACATACTGAAAGTGGTCACCATCTTCATCAATCTATCCAGCACAATAATATATACAAAAATATGATCAGTCTATAATTTGAATGGTAAGTTAATTTGAACAGTGAGAGAGAATAAAAAAATCTACAATAACACATTTCATTAATTTTATTAATTAAGTTCTAAAGTGATTTGCATCCTCGGTGATATAAGTATAAGGACTGCTCCTAATCTGAGCTTGTTACCAGTATCAAAGAAACCTGCCCACAGAAGCAATCAATCAGATTCCAAACTCTACACCCTGGCCTAGACCAAAGTGCTCTCTAAAGATGTCAAGGTTGTAGACCTACACAAGGCTGGAATGGGCTACAAGACCATCGCCAAGCAGCTTGGGGAGAAGTTGATAACAGCAGGTGTGGAAATGGAAGAAACACTTGTCAGTCTCCTTTGATCTGGGGCTCCATGCAAGATCTCACCTCGTGGAGTTTCAATGAAAGGTCCGGAATCAGCCCAGAACTTCACGGGAGGATCTTGATCGTCAATGATCTCAAGGCAGCCAAGACCATAGTCACCATGGAAACAATTGGTAATACACTACACATTGAAGGACTGAAATCTTGCAGCGCCCGCAAGGTCCCACTGCTCAAGAAAGCTGGGTATTCCAGCATGACAATGACTCAACACACACGGTCACGGCGGCAAAGTAGTGGCTCAAGAAGAAGCACATTAAGGTCCTAGAGTGGCCTAGCCAGTGCAGGACTGCACGTTTGCATGAATGACAACCCTTGATCCAACATCAGCTCATCCAGTCATTATCTCTTGTGCTGGCCTTTAATAAATCATATTCCATCTCATACTATAAGAGAAGAATCAGCTCAGTTAAATCAAGAAGCAAAACTCTACATATACATCATTTTCAAATGTATTTTATAAAGCTCTTTTTAAAACAAAGTTGTCACAAAGTGCTTTTACAAACACCCAGCCTGAACCCGACAGAGCATGCATCGTCAGCGGCTAGGAAAAACTCCCTGATGTGTCAAATGTAGAAAAAACTTGGAATTGGAACCAGGCTCCTTTTTCCGGCTGTGCTGGGTGAACTTGGTGAATTGTTTAATAATTATCGAATGCATTTTTTTTAATGCAGAGAGTCTTATAAAATAGTCCAGGTCAAGTACATTACCCAGAAAGGGACAACCAGGAGGGTTGAGGGTTTGGCAGATTGGAAGCTGAAACTTTCAAGTAGCATCAGCAGCTTGGGCTGCAACACAACTAGGGGGGCCTTAGGAGGGTTCTGCTACATGTCCTTGGGGCCGGTCGGTCCCACTGTGTGGTCAGTAGGCACAGGTCCTTCTTAATGAAAACGGAAACAAGATACAGGGAAAGGTTAGACACCTTACATCCCTACGTCCCCGGCTAAATAGTATAGCAGCATAAATCTTGATACTGAGACAGGGGGTCCAGGGAAACTGTGGCCCTGAACAGGGTAAACTCCCGGCCCAACAAGGCGAAAAACATCATTAGTACATATACATCATAATTGTTATGCAAACGCATAGTAGTGCATTTACATCATTATTGTTATTAAGGCACATTTGTAGTATATATTAAGATTTCCTTGCTCTCATTCTGCTTGCGCTTTGAATTTTTAGGCTGGGTATCTGTAAAAGCACTTTGTGACAACTGTTGATGTTAAATGGGCTTTATAAAATTAATGTAATTGATTTATATTGAGCTGGGCTACGAGGCTTAACCGGGAAGCTTCCCAAAAATTTACAATATCTTAACATACTGATCAACAACACATATACGCACACGCACGTTGATGACTAAATGGAAAATATAATCTATGACTTTGTTGTGTCCTCAGATTATTGACTCTTCTCAATAAACACATGGCAACATTAGAATGAATCAAAGTCTGCCCAGGTCCTGTTTGTGCTTGTATGTGTGTTTATTTGTGTGTGGTGGTGGTTGGTTTAGGGGTGGGCCTCAGACGTCTTACCATGTCTGATTCTTTATATTTAGCCTGCAGCCCCTCTCGCTCACCACTGACATTTCCATATCGGAATAGAAACTGTGTGTATTTTAGCCTGCTAAGAAGTGGATTGAATAGGGTTATTATTATAATTGATAAGGTATATGGATGTAGTAGGTCTGTGTATTAGAAAATGTGTTTTTATGTTTTTGAGACAGAATTAGTCTTCATCTGTTGGTCAGTTGGTTAATTTTAACCCTATGCTGCAGTACTCATGGAGGGCAGTGCTGAGTTGGTCATTCGCTTACCGGGGCGTTCTCGTTTCCTGGGAAACTGCAGCAACAGTAACTTTGAGCTAGGTGAGTTCGGACAGACAACAGTGTTACGACACAAAGAAGTTCACAACTTCTTTTTGGTCCCCTTCAGGGAGCAACCTATCTACAGCACGCGGGCCCATGTGTTCCAGATCGACCCCAACACTAAGAAGAACTGGCTGTCCACTAGTAAACATGCTGTCACTGTGTCCTTCTTCTATGACAGCACGCGGAACGTCTACCGCATCATCAGCCTGGATGGCACAAAGGTAAAATATTGTTTTTGTGCTCATAACACATAGCTCTCTTGATTGACTTAAACTACTTTTATGTTTACAATTTCTACATAGTGTTCATGTATTTATGGAGATTATCACAAGGTCTTGTGTTTTTGGTTTGTTTGATAGTAACAAACACTGGAAGAATAACTGTTATCCAGCTGCATGTTCCAGCTACATTACCAATCTTTATTTTTTTGTGTAAGCTGCATGTCAAAATCTTAAAAATAGAAGCACATTGTACATTGATGCTAACCAGCACAAGCCTCTAGCTCTGCTGCACTGGTTAAGTCCAGGGTTTCACTTAATTTGAGCGACAGACATCCTTAAAATGGTTTGTAGAAAAGTCATGACTTTTTCTAATCTGTATTTCATCTGAAAAGTAGAAAGTTCCCACAAGTTAATTACAGGACTAACTCTGGGCCACCGTTCAATACCAAGGGAACGATCCCTACCTACTGTTATGTAATATACGAGAGCTCTAAGACTTTGAAGTATGATATTTTTTATCAATTTCACTATCAGCTTATCTCCCAAAACTCAAATCAAACTGTCCACTTAGGAAGCAAAACTGATTGACATTCAATTTCGCATGCTGTTGTGCAAATGGAATAGACAACAGGTGGAAATTATAGACCAATTATCACCCTACGTCACATCGACGTCACGCATGTTCAACCGCACATGTCGGTTGCAAAAGACGACCAAAAACATTCAAAACGCTATGAAAGAATCAACTTTATTGGAAATGTCGATCCTTATGAAGTCCCAAAAGACCAGTGGATCCGCGACCCTGACGCCTTACCTCCATCACATTTCCTGATATATTTTCTTATTGTGTTTGTGGTGTCAGTATGGAACGCCATATTCAATAGATAAATACAGCTATGAAATAATAAATATATCTATAAAAATAGGCAATAATTACACAAATACTTGTAAATATAAATGTATAAATCACTTCATATGTAAAGAAATAGGTTTTATTTCAAAATTATGTTTTCCATAAGACAACATTTATTTATTTCGAGTGACTTGTGTTTCACAATTCCCCATGTTTTTATTTCAAGGCAGTCCTTTTTCATAGGACATGCACTCTCAGCGACTAATGATCCACCTTGTTTTAAACTATTTTTTGACATACTCAAATAAATAATTCATACAAACAACATGTGTTTCTCTCTAGCTGTATGTCTTGGACATGACCACACAGAACAAAGTTGTACGCATCAAGAGATTTGTACGCTTTTAACTTCTCCCGGGTATAAACGCTTGGAGTGTCAATAAGGTAATTATATATTTCTGGCCACTGAATGGTAGGCAATTTCGTTTCGTCGTTTAACCATTTACAGGGCGCTATGGCATAAGGATCTGTAAGACGTATTCCACTCATTAACGTCAATTTTGTTAAATAACAGTGCTTATCGGTGGGTGACAGGTTGTTGTAGTAAGCAGAGTACATTTTGAAAAGATAGTTAGCTTAACGATTCTTCTTTTGAGTTATTCTTTTGCGCTATATCAATATAGCTAGATACTCTCTGCTGCGTTTTCTGCAACCTAGATGCGCGCGCAACCCATATGTTTACAAACATATAATTGGTCTATAGGCAATTAGCAAGACACCCCCAATAAAGGAGTGGTTCTGCAGGTGGTGACCTCAAACCACTTTTCAGTTCCTAAAGTTGAGAATAGCTTTTATTCATATTGCGTTCATTCAAATTCTACATAGTTAGAATGCTTTCAACACACTGGTAATATTGTGCTATAAAAAACAGTTAATTAGTAAATCTTCTCCCTCTGTGTTGTGAAGCAAGTTTAAAATGTACTAATGTGAATCACAAAAGGAGATAAGAAGCGAGAACGCAAACCTAAAAGACACTGTGTTTTCGTAAGTATTGTAACCAAAACAGTCTCTGCTTTCTTGATATTTCAATGGTTTTCGATGGAGTTATACTGCCTAACCCACCGTGAGTTTATACAATGAGCTATTGTACAATTGGTAATAGTTGATACAAAGTAACGCTTCATTGTCTAAGGTACTAGTACCGGTAAACATCCCAGGTATTAGATCTGGTGACTGTGGGGGCCATTTCAGTACAGTGAACTCATTGTCATGTTCAAGAAACCAATTTGAAATGATTCAAGCTTTGTGACATGGTGCATTATCCTGCTGGAAGTAGACATCAGAGGATGGGTACATGGTGGTCATAAAGGGATGGACATGGTCAGAAACAATGCTCAGGTAGGCCGTGGCATTTAAACAATGCTCAATTGGCACTAAGGGGCCTAAAGTGTGCCAAGAAAACATCCCCCACACCATTACACCACCAGCCTGCACAGTGGTAACAAGGCATGATGGATCCATGTTCTCATTCTGTTTACGCCAAATTCTGACTCTACCATCTGAATGTCTCAACAGAAATCGAGACTCATCAGACCAGGCAACATTTTTCCAGTCTTCAACTGTCCAATTTTGGTGATCTTGTGCAAATTGTAGCCTCTTTTTCCTATTTGTAGTGGAAATGAGTGGTACCCGGTGGGGTTGTAGCCCATCCGCCTCAAGGATGTGCGTGTTGTGGCTTCACAAATGCTTTGCTGCATACCTCGGTTGTAACGAGTGGTTATTCCATTTAAAGTTGCTCTTCTATCAGCTTGAATCAGTCGGCCCAATCTCCTCTGACCTCTAGCATCAACAAGGCATTTCTCATGTACATTAGAAAGAAACTGCTGCACGAAAAATAGCCTCAAGTTAGTACCCAGCTTTTGCGTATAGCTATGATTATATTATACTGTGAGACTTTGGAACGGATGAAGGAGTTATGAGGACATTTGAGAACATAACTATTTGGTTTTGTGCAAATTGTGCAAATCTAGTTTTTCTCATGGTTGAGCGATTTCGAGGACCTAGTTTTAAGATCTGGGAGACTATGGTGATTTGATGGCTGGCCAACAGCATTATTTCCCTCGATCGATTCATATTTAATTTTATAGAATGGTAATATATTTCTTCCAGTTAAGTTGTTATTCTCTATGGCAACAAGTTCCATTACCTTTGAGTCCCCCTACTCTAGGGTTGGACATCGAGAATCGAGTGGAACCGGGACTAGCTTTGCGATTTACCCGGAATCGTTTAAAAGTTTAAATTTCGATTCCTAGTTTCGATTCACTGTCCGTGTTCCAAAGTGTGCCTTCACTTTTCTAAACAGAACAAAATCTCGGCAAAATGCAACATTTGCGACAAGATTGTTTCGTGCATAGGAGGGTGCACGTCGAACATAAAGCACCTCCGAGTTCATGGAGCAGAAATAAATGTGTGCCCCGTCTTAGACTCGCTGCGCCGACCGTCCTCTGGCTCCGCCCCCCAGTCTGGCACCGCTGTGACTGCACTGCAGTCCGATTCCAAAAAGTAAAACAGATATACCAGTATTTCCAGACTATAAGTCGCTCCGGGATATAAGTCGCATCAGTCAAAATATGCGTCATGAAGAGGGAAAAACATACATAAGTCGCACTGGACTATAAATCGCATTTATTTAGAAATGTATTTCACAAAATCCCAGACCAAAAAAATACATTTATTCTGGAATATTTAATCACAGAACAACAGGCTGAATGTGTGTTCGGTATGTTAACGTAACACATAAAAAAGTTATTCAACTAGCATAGTTGTCGCTTCTGAACAACTCCGCCAGGGCGTGGAGACATAACTTCACCGTTGACAAGCCTCTCCCGGGCGGCAGCATGTTGTTCAAGCACCCATCTGTGGACTCGTTCCTCCAGCCCTGGCCATCTAGCTTTCAGCCCGCGATTAGCTTTGTTTTCTTCATCGCAGTTAAAGTAACCTCTGCTTTTCGCCAGTCCCTCACAAGTTTTTCACTCACTCCAAACTTTCTTTCTGCTGCTCGATTACCGTTTTCGGCTGCATACTTTACTACCTGCAGTTTTTAATCTGCAGAATAGGATTTTCTTTTTGGGGGAATTTTCAGTGGCCTTTAAGTTAATGTTTATTGTTTTAAGTCGCACCTGACCATAAGTCGCAGGACCAGCCAAACTATAAAAAGTGCGACCAGAAAATATGTTTTTTTGTAGCTCAACACCTAAAGTAGCTCTTACTAAGTCAATTTATTATTTACTCTCCTGTATCATCAGTTTTGCCAGCAATCTGTCAAGCTATAAGTAATCTTTTGGTCTCTCTAGCCTTAGATATGCCTGTTGTGCTCTTTTAGCGTTTGAATTTTGTAGACTTTCTGGATAGGACCCATAGTCCGACCGGAGGACTTTGTCACTACTACAAAGTCACTACTTAAAAAGAGCTCAATCAAAATTAAAAAAATTATAACCAATGAAACAACGTAAAAAACAACTAAAAGTGAAACAACAGCAAATATATAATTTAGAAACTAGAAGTATAAGAAAATTTAATCAAGAGATCAATAGGAAGCGAGAGAGTAGTAAGCAACCACACAGTACAGCGTCAAGGCACATTTAGTTTACAGCTTGAAACCCTTTCCACCATTCTTCATTTTCTTTCATACCATATGTTCCAGTGCATCATGATCCAGTTTGTTCAGAGGTAAAACCTATGAACACAGTATAACTTAAATCTATAAATCTAAACATGTATTCCTGTGTTTATGTTCGATTTTCTAGGCTATAATCAACAGCACCATCAGCCCCAACATGACCTTTACCAAGACATCTCAGAAGTTCGGCCAGTGGGCTGACAGCAGAGCTAACACTGTTTATGGCCTGGGCTTTTCTACTGAACACCACCTTGCCAAGGTAGAGCCATACGCAAAGACACATGCACATTTCGCCTTGTCCTAAAGGTGGGTGTTTCTGAATTCCCCACTCAGCCTCTTTCTCCATCTACCCCCAGCATATTCTGTCTCTCGCTTTCTCTGCTACATGGTTCTCTCTTTTCATTCAGGGTAACTCTTCCACGTTTAGCCTGAAAAATGAACTTTGCGCGTGTGCCTGTGTATGTGGGCGGGTGTTTCTTTCCTCTGCAGTATGATTCAGCTGTCGTGAGCCGGGGGAGGCACACAGCAGTCCTACTGTGAGACAAGAAGCATGCGCACACAAACAATAAGCATAATCTTAATGTCCTCAAAATTACAGTCATTAAGATCTTCATTTCATGATGAGAAAAAAAGAACAATGGTTATAGATCAGCATTCCGCTAGTAAAAGAAAATGTCAGAGCAGATGGTTTGTGTAGCATAGTAGTGGTTTTAACAGAAATGTAAAGATCTCATTATCAAAGGTCAGATCAGTTTTTTTCGTCTGGCCCCGAGTAAGACAGTATTTAGTTAAACTTCTGATCACCCAAGATGGAGACTGATTTTGGATAAGTGTGATAATATTTAATATTCTGTATGGATTCTAAATTATATAATAAAAAATAAAAATATATGAGCAAACCTATACACTGCGTTCCAAATTATTACGCAAATTATATTTTACACTGATTTTGATAGATAGTCCATGCAAATGACAGTTCGTATAGATTTCAAGTCACCAACCGTTACAGTTTATCAAAATGCACTGTTCAAAATTATTATGCACAACAGAGCTTCAAAACATTGCATATAGCTTGTAAAGAACAAAAAATTGTCATTTTTTGGTCATTTGTTGAATTTGCAGAATTAGGAGGTCATGAAATCGGAGACTCTATATACTTTGCAAAGGTCATTTTCACAGCTTCAGGAAACCTAGAGGCCTACCAGCTTTCTACCCATGATTCCGGCCCAAAACATGACTCTGCCACCTCCTTGCTGACATTGCAGCCTTATTGGGACACGGTGGCCATCCACCAACCATCCACTAGACCATCCAGGGTTGAACGGGAATTATCAACAAACAAGACTGTTTGAAAATGTGCCTGCATATATTTCTGGGGCCACTGCAACCGTTTCTGCTTGTGAGCATTGGTTAGGGGTAGCCAAATAGAAAGGAAGAGGTCCTTCCCTGACTTTAACACTATTGAGAACCTTAAATTCTTATATTAAAACTATATTTTGGACATTTTCACTTAGGTGTATAGTCACTTTTGTTGCCAGCGGTTTTGACATTAATGGCTATGTGTTGAGTTATTTTGAGGGGACAACAAATGTGCAAATTAGTTGTTTGCATTGTAGCAAAGTGTCATTTCTTCAGTGTTGTCACAAAAAAAGTTAGCATCAAATATTTCCAAAAAAGTGAGGGGTGTACTAACTTCTGTGAGATACTGTATGTTTTGAAGAACAAAAACATCACAATGAACAATAGAAAGGTAATTGATCCACAACAATACATTCTGAATGAGCACCAGCACATCTTGGCTACTTAAGTTATACTTGCTTTTAGCACCAGCTTAAAGGGCAACTTCACCGAAAAAAACATATTTTTTCTCACTTATCGTGGTCACTTATGTAGTAGAAATGTGAAAGCATTTTTGAAAATTGTGCCATCTAGTCAGAGAAAAAGATTAAAATGTGTTTTTCGCTCATGTGGATGAAATACACCAAATCCCAGAATGCCCTTGTTTCGCTGCTCTACGAATGCACTCCCAAGCCACGCCTACCGGCTCGAGAGGGCAGGCAGAAGGGAAGGCTAGCTACTAGCTTATTGACTGGAAAACAGAAGACACCGGTTAACACGAGTCTCCGTGACGAGTGTCTTGATAAAGTAATTTAAATACTATCCTTGCGTTGTACCGGGATGTACATCCAACACAAGGAAAGGACATGTAGTTAGTTTCCATCGTTTTCCCGTTGAACATTTAGAGCGGTGCAAACAGTGGCTGCGGGCTATCAACCACCCCAAGTTCCGAGAATATTTGTAATTAATAAAAGTATATACATTTCTTCATATTTCCCTGTACTCTTTTGTAAATCAAAGTAATACATTATAAACTTTGAACTTTTATTGTTTTTAAACATAATATAAACAATTGCACACTCATAGCTCTTCCAGAGCTTCAGCAGTTTCTTGATAGCCACAGTATTGTCCGTCACTAACTGGAAATCTCTGTCTGATGTCCTGAACAACACAGGCAGGCAAAACAAGACGATATAGCCTTTCCCCAGTCTCTCTCCTTGCATGACCCATTCCACGAAATGACGGTAGGCTGTTAGGCGATATTGTCTGAAAACAATAAGCACAACGTTAGCAACCTACAATAGGAAATAACCGATAGCTCAGCTAACTGACGTGAACAACAAATAAATACTCACTTATACTGAATCGTCCGTTTGTCCCTGCGGGCTTTGGCTGGCGTTTCCCATTGACCTTCGGAATCGTGAAATAAGTTTCAAAAACTCATGTGGATCAAAGCTGGGGTGCTCTATTACACAGGCTGGCGGCCCCGTTTCTAATGCAGATTCAGTTATTTCTTCAAGAAGAAAATGGCATCGCTGAAATTCGCAACAGCAGCGGGACTCTATCTGTGTCCATAGGCGCACAGCGAGAGCACTGGCACCACCAGTCCGCCACAGCTCGACTCTGTACGGGCTCTTCCTCATGACCGCCAGGCAAGCTTCGCTCCTCTGCAGCAGCAGCCTCTTGTTCCTCCGTCAACCGCAACTGTGTTTCGCTGTATTGCGGCTCGTACAGGCAGCCACGAACATCGGATTCGCGCAACAGATCTTCAAAATCCCTTTCTTCCATTTCGTCTTCAAAATTACTTTCTGCCATTGTGTTTAGTCTAAAACTCGCATTTCTCCCTACAAGCAACATCGGGTTAGCTTAGCTAAACAAGATGGCTGACGGACTGTTTTGAAAATCTTTGACGAGGCCCCACCCCATATGGGCGGGTTGATAAAAGCGCGGAAGTAGCATCTACTTCTGTCTGTAGTTCATAGCCTCTTTTAAAAAATGTTCCAATGACGTAAAAATCGTCATTTTACGTCATTGGAGGATTTTTTCCTGACCTAAAATCAAGATATGCCTCTTATCAGATGGAGTTGAGGGGTGGGAGGAGGGTCATTGGAAAATACTACCATTTGTCTACTGATACAAAGCTAAATGCAAAATCGGTGAAGTGGCTCTTTAAGGTCTATAAGTGAATTTTATAGCAGTTAAACATTTGTTTGCGGTAGTGCCAATTATTGTACCAGAGATGGGGCTGTAGCGTACTGTACAGTGTCATGAGTATTAAAAGGAACGTTTTTTTTAGGCACGTATAATATTGATATATAAAGTGTCATGTTTTGTAAGCATGTGTTATTTGTTCTTTTTGTCATGTTGTGATGATATGATACTACTTCGGTGCCTACAAGCATGTGTCAGGGCACTCAAGCAATTGTATGGGTGACTCGTTGACCTACATAGTTAACATATCTAGTGAAGCATTATGGGAAGGGGCCACCATTCCACAGCTCAAATGTCAAACATTCAGTCAGGTGCCTCTAACTTGGTCACTATTGACAACCTATTTCCCTCCCTACACAAGTGTGTGTTTGGGGTGAACATTCTAGACACACAAAATGACAACGCACATTTTGCATTAGAACCATATGTTGACCACTGCCTCTCTCCAGTTTGCAGAGAAGTTTGCAGAGTATAAGGAGGCAGCTCGACAAGCCAAGGAGAAAAGTCAAGATGGAAAGATGGAACTAGCCACCTCACCCTCTCAGGTACTCATAAAAAACATTACCAAAAATGTAATATAGCGACTATTCAGGTATGTGCCTCAAAAAACACAACCCACATTAATCGAACAGTCATTGAGGTACTCACAATAAAAATGCACAAGTATGTGATATGTTTTTACACTTATAATAAAAAACACATCTCATAATCAAAAAAAGCATTTGTTTTCAACTTTTATTACATTCTCCATGGACTAAGTACAACACACACTACTATAATTACTTTTTAAAAATTAATGAGTGTTACATCTGGAAATACAGTGCCTTTTATATATGTTAAAATGTTTTGCGATAAACTAAAATCCTTATTATTTGAGTTCATATTTGTCTCACTCCCCACTTCAGGGCACCAAATGTTTACGGTCAGGTCTCTGTTTAGTAAGATGTGTTCAATCCCGTAATTTGTGCATGATGTGCAGGGCAATTAAAAAACAAATAAACAATTACATTTCATCCATACCAAAAACAACAATTTGGAACATAACTAAATATAGGGAAAGCACTGGTAAGCTCAGCAACAGTTAGCCTCTAAGGCCAAGGCAATCTGGATTGCCGTACAGTGTTTAACATAATGAAGAAAATACAAATACAAACGTAGTATTTTCCGACAATTGAAAACATTGTCCAGATGATACTGTAGAAATTAATGTGTCAGTCACAGAATTATATAACAGCCGAACTACAGAGTCTTGGTGGCACAGTGGCAAAAAAACTAGTTACCAGTTTGAGGAAGAAAGCTTCTTACTGTACCACCTAATCTGTGAATTATTTTTAAGGGTGATATGGCTCTGAATATCAGTGGGACTGGCTAACTTGTCTTCATTGATGATGTAATTTATGATGGGGAGTAACATAATTATGATTAAACTGTACCGAAATACACTTTTGTTTAAACATTTGAGGTAAACTAGAAATGTCCTCGTCTTCCATGAAAATGTGCATGAAATTAGTTTTAATTGGAAATATTTTTAAATAAATAAGAGCTATAGTCATTGACAAGGTTAGAAATATTTAGTTGCATGGAATAATCTTTGCATAGTTTGGAGCTCTGCTTTAGTCATTGTCTTGAGGAAATTAGCGCCAACAAAGGGTATTTCATTGCAAAATGGAGTGATAGCCTTCCTTTATTCAAGATCACTTCTACCCCGTACAAATCTCCCACTTCACTGCCAAAGAAGCCCCAGACCATCACAACCTTGGCCTCCACAATGCTTGACATATGGTGACAGGCACTCCTCCAGCATCTTTTCAGTTGATTTGCAACTTACAAATTGTATTTTTGATCAAAACAAATTTATCAAACTTTGATTTGTCTGTTCATAACTCAATTGTCCGTGTTTTTGGCCCCACTTAATCTTTTCTATTTATTGGCCTGTGTGAAATATATATTTTTCTTTGCCACTCTGCCTAGAAAGCCAGCATCCCGAAGTTGCCTTTTACACTGTTGACATTGGGACTGGTGTTTTGCGAGTACTATTTATGTCACGCCAGATATGGTGAGGAAGGACGGAGACAGACTCAGCAACAGATAGCGTTGTGGTATTTTAATAAAGCAGTCACTCACCAGATCAAACTTTTTACTGACAGTACTCACTAGTACTGTTATCAAAAACAAGAAAGATTGCGACGCAGCGCATATAAGGAAGGAATAATCAAGTGAAAATTCACAATACAGACACGTAACCAAAAACAATTCCACACAAAGACATGACCAAACACAGGGGACCTATATACTCAACTAATGAGGGAATGGGCACCAGGTGTGAGTGATGGCGAGATCGGACATGGGGAGAACCGGTGGTGCTAGAAGACCGGTAAAGACGAATGCCGTAGCCTACCCGCAGGTGGTGGTGGAATGGCTTCGGACGGAGCTCTGACAATTTATTGATGCTGCCAGTTGAGGACATGTGAGTCGCCTGTATCTTAAATTAAACACTAATGTGTGTGTCCTCTTTCTCAGTTGTGCACTGGGGCTTGCTACTCTTCTATTTTGGTTAGAGCCATTTTGCACTGTAAAGGGTAAAGGAAGTTGGACACAGTGTTGTACAAGATCTTCAGTTTCTTGGCAATTTCACGCATGTAATATCCTTAATTTCTCAAAACAATAAAATTTTGATGCTGGTCATTTTGAGACTGTAATCAAACCCACAAATTCTCCAGATACTGAACTAATCTAAAGAAGGCCAGTTGTATTGCTTCCTTAATCAGCTCAAATGTTCTCAGTTCTCAGATTAGCAAACACAATATGCCATTGGAACACATGCCTGATGGTTGCTGATAATGGGCCTCTGTACGCTGTGGATATTCTTTTGAAAATCAGCAATTTCCAGCTACAATAGTGGTAAAAATGATAACAAGGTCTACACTGAATGTCCGATCAATTTTATGTTATGTTAATGGACAAATGAATGCTTTTCTTTTGAAAACATTACATTTCTAATTGACCCCAAACTTTTGAACAATTGTATATATCATCTGATGAAGTATTTTTAAAAACATAAGTTAATGGAGCATCATCATTCGGCAAAAAAATACTCAAACATGCTGCCAAGGTTTTTCAGAATGAAGAAATTGTCTGGTCAAGTCGTTCCCCAAATAAAATGAGAGCATCACCAGTTAACACACACAGCAGCTAGTTTCAAGCAGGTGGGGCATGCATTGGATTTTTGACCAAATAATGAACATAACTAATGAATTATATTTACTTACATTATTTTTTATTATTAGTTATAATTAGATAACTAAGAAATTATTGTTTGTGGAATTAAAAGGGGTCTTTTGTGTAAAGTGTTGTTATTTCCAAATGGGAAAAACAATATCTACACACATAACTTCAAATTAAATATATAACCCATGTTTCAACATTATAGTAATTGTTTAATTGCAAATTTACGTAAAAAGCCAAACAATAGAAATGCTACACTGTCTAAATATTTACGGAGTGCACTGAACATATTTCGCATTTAAAATATGAAGAAATTCTCATATTAATTTCGAAATAACTGTAACTTTACTATCACTTAACCGTAGAAGCGCCGGAAGGGGGTCGTTTGACCCAGAGGCACTTAAACACATTTTTGATGGATAAACTTACAGGAAGCTCCTTTTAGGATTGCTTCTAGATATGCATGCAGTATCACCTCTTATTTTTTAATGCTAAAATAATCTCTGGAGAAGCGTACATAACGTGCTAACACGTTATCAGCCATTTTGATAAAAAATTAAAATGTATCTGTAAATCTTCTTGTCAGTCACAAGGTGGCGCATAAAACAGGGAGAACAAAAAGTTCAATGCACATTTGGGTATAGACTGCAAATGAATATCAAGCATATAAATATAACGTGATATTAGCATACTGATTATTTTAAATTAAATCAACTTCATTTTGATGTATTGTAGAAAATATTAATTTAAGAAGAATGACATGTGTGATGAGGAAGTTCTAAACGACAAACTTATGTACACTTCTCAGTCAACAATATTTTGCTTTTCAATTAGCTAATGGCCTTCTGAAACAATAGACAATTGATAACTGTTGACATACAAAAAGTATTTGCTTATAGAAAAAAGAATGCATTTTTGTGTGTAAAAAGATGTATGTTGTGTGTTGGGTGCTGAAAATAGCCTGACATAGATACTTATGGATAATATATTTTTTTAAATGCAAATGAACACTTCATTGAGTAAGGTACCGGTAAACATGCCAGGTACCGGTAAACATCGAACAGCACCTGCCACATCAAGCCTTCCTGGTGACATCTCTCAATAATGCTGAAACCTACAAACTCACAAATTGACGGCTTCTGACAGGGAGCTCAGCTTGAATACAGCAAGCTTTGAATGGGGCAAATAAGATCATCCTAGCCAGAGCTGTCGCAAATTGAGAGGCACAGCATTTAGCATTTTCAATACTTTTGTCATTTTGGCCCAAATAATGCTTTCTCTATATGAAGCCTTTATTCCACATGGTGGAGTCTAGAATTGTTAGAAAGGTCTTTCACCCAGATTACGCCTGTTTTACTCTTGTGAAAATCACACTTTCTTAGCGGAATTTTTAACTCTTGAGTGTAGGAATCTAAAACAAAAATCCAGAAAATCACATTGTATGATTTAAAAATAAAAAATGTGACAGAATACAGCACCACTTTGGAGGCAGCAGAGGAAGGAAGTCTCTCTGGGATTGTGGAGTGTGTTCACCAGCATAGCCACTGCCTGACAGGCCTGGCCACGACAATGGCTCAGGCACTCTACCCCATCACCGAACTGAAGAAAGGATTCAGGGCTCTGCAGGAATCTAGAGAGGCCTCACCAACCCCTACAGATCCTGCGCTCTCCAGAAGGGGAGCGGAGCTACCATAAGAAATGTTTAACGGGGCTATGGGATCAAAGAGGCTGAATGACGGCTTTGACCCTGCCATCTGAGAGCAGCCTCCGCCTGAAATTTCAGTTACTGGGCACTGCCCACTGAGAACGCCGATGACTGGCCCCCGCCACCTGAGAACGTCGATGACTTTCCGCCGCCGCATGAGCACGTCGATGACAGCAGCCAACGCCCCCTGCCAGCCACAAGTCACTGCCAGCGTCCACAAGTCGCTGCCAGTGAGAAGCACCAGCTAGCGTCCCCTGCTGCCGAGGAGTAGCAGCCAGCATCTCCTGCCAGCCATAAGTTGTTGTTGTTGGCATAATACGAATGTTGACGTTTTTGCACTTGTATTAAAGTATACGTACAGAGTTTAAGCAGAAGTATGTTTAGAAATGATCAATAGAATCATACTTTTGATGGGAATATCCTTAATGTTCTTTGCACATATTACCTTTCGTAATGACTAGTTCGCAACTGTCGTCAAGTACACAAGATGCATTGGGTTTGTACAATGGGGAATTTTGAAAAATAAAAATAATTGTTTTGAAAATAAAGATTTACATGTATATCTACTGAGTAACAATTTGCTACAATAAGCTTAAGAAGGCTTAATAGTCTCCATGCTACGGTGGGAGACTATTAATTGTGCTGTGTTTCCCGCTTTGACAATAATGAAGGCATCTTCTGTTCCTGTCATTTGTCTTGCAACTACTCACACCAGGACCTATTACTGTTTATATGTTTTGCTGTTCCTTGTTTGTTTTATTTTATTAAAAACCATTGAGTGTGATGTATCCCTGCACCTGATTCCTCTAACACCCCTAAGTCGTGACATTCACTTTTTTATTACAGAGCTTGGGGCTTATCACCAAATTCTGCAATCAGTGTAGCTCTCTCCATCTTTGATTTAGTTGAGCTTGTTCTCTTTCTTGCTGATAAAAGGAAGATGAGTTTTTCTTCTTAATCTCATGAAAAATTACATTTAGGTCTAATTGTAACAAATGTTGTTCTCATGCTCTGCTCGTTTCTAAAGCTAGGCTAGCATAGTATTGATTGTATGTGAGCAACAACCGAAATGTTGTGAGATTGAATCCTGAGCTGACAGGGTAAAAAATAAATGTTGTTGTCTGTGATTTTCTCCCATGGTGCTCAATCTGCCTTCCGCACTTCCCATTTGGAGGGTTCAGGTTAAAAGAGGAATTCCCGTAGGACCTAGTGGTCAAGCAAAATCACTTTAGTATTTTTGGACTCTATTGATGGTTTGATTTCTTGTCCTGTGTGTAGGAGTCTCCTGCAGGGGAGCTCGCCTCACCTCTGACCCCTGTTACTCCTCCCACCATGGAGAACATAAATGGGACAGATGACGTCTGTGAAATCCCCCCCGAGCCTCGTCCTGAACCATCTCACAATGCACTAGCCTTCACACACAGGTAACGCACAAGTGCTTACAGGGTCGTGCAGTGATTTTTGTGTGTGTGTTTGTTTGTATGTATGTATGTATGTATGTATGTATGCTTTTGTAAATGAGTCAAAATACACAGATAAGCCAAAACACTATGACGACTTGCCTCGTGCGCTGTTGCCCCGCCGCGTGTCTCCAAAACAGTGCCTCCTGGCAGAGGCATGGTCTCTATAAGACCTCTGAAAGGTCTCCTGTGGTAAATGGCACCAAGACATTAGCAGCAGATCCTTCAAATCCTAAAAGTTGTGAGGTAGACCCGTGGAGAACATCCCACAGGAACTCAATCGGCTTGAGATTTGGAGAATTTGGAGGCCATGGCAACACCTTGAATTCATTGTCATCCTCAAACTATTCCCAAAAAACGTGTGCAGTGATGCATAATCCTGCTACAAGTGGCCCATGTCATCAAGAATAATGGCCCCTTGTCTGCAATGATGTTTAGGTAGGTGGAACATATCGGAAATGATGTCCAAATGAATGCCTGCACCTAGGCTTCCTCAGCAGAACATTGCCCAGAGCAGCACACTCTTCACTGGCTTCTGGTCTTTCCGTGAATCACTTCCTTAAGTAAATAGCATACAGGCACGGTCATCCAAATGATGTAATGGAAAACATAACTCGTCTGACTAGATTGCTTTCTTAATCTGCTTTATGGTCCAGTTCCGACACTTTCTTGCCTATTGTATGCAGTTTCTGCGGTGGACTAGGGTCATCCTGGACACTGACTGGTTTGTAGTTTGGCAGTCCTATAGGCAGCAGGGTGCGATGCACTGTGTGTTGTGACACATTCCTCCCGTAACCATCAATACAATTGTGCCACAGTAGACCTTGTGTCAATCAATGAGCACTGTGTCACCACTTGGGTACCCACCACGTTTACAACAACCGATAGTGTAATCTACCCAGACCTTGCACTTTTTAGAAGATTATCAATGTGTTTTACATGTGAGTAGTCATGTTTTGACTTATACACGTATAAACACTGAGTCTGCCATGAGCTGTCCTTCCAAGTTAAACGCTGTTTACTCTGATGAACATAACCAATTTATTTTATCTTCTTGTCAGAGGTAGAGTAGTGACCTGCTTGTTATATGATGATTTTTAACTTACAAGAAATGCCTCCAAGTTGCCAAAAGAGAAATGGCTGCATAAGATAAGATGTGTGGGCAGTATAAGATGTGTGGGCAGTAGTCAAGTATATCTGAAAGTGTGTCGCTCAGTGTTCGTTTGCGTGTGTGTCAAATCTTTGAATTCTGTCATGTTTATTATGTGAAAAAAATGTGTTCTTCTTTAAATAGAAGTTCAAAAGCAGCATGATGTCTGAAAATGTTCATTCCTTGCTGAGCATCACAGGACAAATTCAGTTTTACCAGTTGTTTTAGGATTGAGAGGTACCTTTCAATTCTGAAATTGGTATATAAAGAAGTATGTGAGAAAATGGCTAGTTTGCTGGCTACAGAAGTTAGCTAGTAATCTGGTTAGCCACATTAGTTATCCACAATACTTTCATGATTTTTAGCTTACAAGAAATGCCTCTAAGTTGGCAAAAGGGAAATGGCTGCGTAAGACTAAATGTGTGGGCAGTATAAGATGTGTGGGCAGTAGTGAAGTATATCTGAAAGTGTGTTGCTCAGTGTTCGTTTGCGTGTGTGTCAAATCTTTGTATTCTGTCATGTTTATTATATGAAAAACATTGTTCTTCTTTAAATCCCCCTTTATTTGTATCTTTTTTCAGGGAGCATTGTAAAACCTGTCGGGTCTGCTCATTCTGATAGCTTTCTATGCAGATTCAAAGATAAAAGCTCTTTACACTTCTGACCATACCAGAGAAACGTCGACAGATACTTACATATTGACTAGACCACCTCTATAATATAGCATACAGGTTATACCATATTCCCAAAATGTAATTCATTTTGCAGTACACTTATCACAATGATAGATCCTTCTGTTTAAAGCAGATGTCACTAAGCATCTCATAAAACACTTCAAAATGGTTGGTTCTCTTAGTAAATGTTATTTTATTTGTTTACATCAATATAAGAATCATACTACTTTAGCAAATGTTTTGTTTTATTGGAATAATAGCTTTTTGAAATAGATTGGAATGAGTGATTATTGTGTCAGTTTGCACATTTGGGTTTACAATTAATATTTATGAATACGTTGAAACAGTGAACAGTTGTTTTGTAAAAATAGACATAGTTAGCTAGCCCTCAGAGCCTTGTCTGATGTTTAATCTGTTTGTATTCTTGTACTTTTGATGGTCATCTTTCTTAAAGGGCATTTTGTTTTACCATGTCTTCATTACCTTCCTTGAAATGGCATTATGTTTTCTGTAGTTCAAATTATTTCAAGATGCGGGGCTAAAAATAATGCCAACTTTACATTTGTTTTATGGCTCTGTAATAAGATATTCCATATTAATAAGAATCATAAGACATTGAACTAAGAATTGCTAATAAATAATCCAAGACATACCTTGCACAGATTAGTTGTATGTATCTTCTTCTGACGGTGTGGTTGGCGCACTTATGTAACGCTTATATAACATTTGCTGTGGGAGAGAAGGATGGAACGTAAGACCGCAGTGTGCAGCAATAGTGGGGTGCTGTGTTTAAGGAGCTATGAGTCACTACCGCCTAATCATGACCTTACCGAAGATACATGTACTGTAAAACACAAACATGCACTCAGACATTTATACACGCACTGTTTTTGTACTTACAGGTCATTTTAGAATGCTAATTTCTCACTTCTAGATAGGTATAGAAGTTCAACAGCAGCATGATGTCTGAAAATGTTCATTTCTCGCTGAGCATCACAGGACAAATTAAGTTTTACATGTTGTTTTAGGATTGAGAGGTACCTTTCAATTTAGAAATTGGTTTATAAAGAAGTATGTGAGAAAATGGCTGGTTTGCTGGCTACATAAGTTAGCTAGTAATCTGGTTTGCCACATTAGTTATCCACAATACTTTGATTAAGTAGTCAAACCAAAAATAAAAAACGGCATAACATTGAAGTGTAGAAACAGCCACACTCACGCTCACCTTACACACACACACACACACACACACACACACACACACACACACACACACACACACACACACACACACACACACACACACACACACACACACAGACAGAAACGCTGACACATGGACCAAAACAACAACTACAAACAAGTGATATGGGTTAAAGTAAACACAATATTTTTTGCATCCAAACATAGCCATTAAAATATGTTGTTTGGTTTCATTGTAGAGACGTGGAAAAATTATTTTGCGAAAGCAGGTGATATTTAGATCCCAGCGTTTTAAGAATTTGTTTAATACCGTCGTTTTCCACAACAGAAAATGTCTGCATGTCGTGGACGATAACTTTGTGAATTGATTTTGTTATTTAATTTGCATGCTGGCTGCCCGGAGGGAGAGTAATAGCAAAAATATTTGCAATGTTGTTTGCCCAGATGGAGGTTTCTTAGGTGCAACTTTTTCGCAAGGAGGAAATCTATGGTTATTTAATTTGTTACTGATTTCTACAACACATTATTGATATGATACATATAGGAGACAAGAAAGATTTGTACTGCAGTACATTGAAATTTGATTATTTGTCCCACCACTAACCAGGATGCTCTGTGGAAATTTGAAAGGCCGGTGGAGGTAGTGTGATCCTCTGGTCAATATATTCTGTTGGGAAACCCTTAATTTGAAATGTGCCACCTACCGAAAAATTGTTGCAGACCATGTACAACCTGTCATGGCATAGACATTCGCTGAAGAGACAGAGACTTTCTAACTGCCTCGGTACTTTGCTTCACGGAGTCATGGCTGGGTGATCTGATACCCTACTCTGCACTACAACTGCCCGGCTTCAGGCTACTGAGAGCCGACCGGGAAGCAGCTCTATACGGGAAATCGAAAGGAGGAGGTATTTGTTTTTTCATAAACAGTAGCTGGTGTGTAGATGTCACAGTGATTCTACAACACTGTTCTCCTAACCTGGAATCATTTTTTATAAACTGTAAACCTTTTTACTCGCCCCGTGAGTTCGCCTCGTTCATTCTGGTTGGTGTTTACATTACGCCGGGCGCGCATGTTAAAGATGCCCAGCGCCTGCTAGCCGACCAGATACTGAACGTGGAACGAGCCAACCCGGACTCCTTGGTTATCGTTCTGGGGGACTTTAACAAAGGGAACCTCAGTCACGAACTCCCCAGATACAGACAATTTATCAAATGCCCCACCAGAGAAGGGAATACCCTGGACCACTGTTAGACTAAGGTCAGTAAAGCCTACCACGCTGTCCCTCGGGCTGCACTGGGTCTCTCCGACCACACCATGGTCCATTTGATTCCTGCTTACAGGCAGAAACTAAAACTCTGCAAACCTGCGGTGAGGACATCAAAACAGTGGACCAGTGATGCGGTGGGGGATCTACAGTCATGCCTTGACACTACAGACTGGGACATGTTCAGGTCTGCTACCAACAGCCTCGATGAGTTCACAGAAGCGGTCACATCTTACATCAACTTCTGTGAGGACTCCTGCATTACAACACGCACCAGGGTGAATTTCAACAATGATAAGCCCTGGTTCTCTGCTAAACTCAGAAAGTTGAGGCTGGAGAAAGAGAAAGCGTTCAGGAGCGGGGACAGAGACATTTTCAAAGAGGCTAAGAACCGGTTTGGCAAGGAGATTAGAGTGGCTAAACGACGGTACTCAGAGAAATTAAAACAACAATTCTCTGCTAACGACTCTGCCTCTGTCTGGAGGGGTCTGAGGCAAATTACCAACTACAAGCCCAGAGCCCCCCACACCACCAACGACTCTCGCCTAGCCAACGACCTGAATGAGTTTTACTGCAGATTCGAAAGGCAGCTGGACGGCCCTGCACTCCCCTCCCCCTCTCCCCCTTACCCCCACCTCAGATGCATCTCTCACCATTCAAGACAGAGATGTAAACAGACTCTTCAAGAGGCAGAACCCCCGCAAATCAGCGGGACCAGACTCTATCTCTCCAGCCACCCTTAAGCACTGCGCTGACCAGCTGTCTCCCGGGTTCACCGCCATCTTCAACACCTCCCTGGAGACATGCCATGTGCCAGCCTGTCTTAAGGCCTCCACCATCATCCCAGTGCCTAAAAAGCCAAGGCCAACAGGACATAATGACTACAGACCCGTCGCGCTGACCTCTGTGGTAATGAAGTCCTTTGAACGTCTTGTGCTGGCTCATCTGAAAACAATCACAGACCCTCTACTAGACCCCCTGCAGTTTGCCTACAGAGCCAACCGGTCGGTGGATGATGCAGTCAACATGGCCCTCCACTTCACTCTCCAGCACCTGGATTCCCCTGCAACATATGCAAGGATTCTGTTTGTTGACTTCAGCTCCGCCTTCAACACCATCATCCCTGCCCTTCTACATGACAAGCTCTCCCAGCTCAACGTTCCAGACTCCACCTGCAGGTGGATCACAGACTTCCTGTCTGACAGGAAGCAGTGCGTCAAGCTGGGGTCACAAGTCTCTGACTCCCGGTCCATTAGCACCGGGTCCCCCCAGGGCTGCGTCCTTTCTCCTCTGCTCTTCTCCCTGTACACCAACAGTTGCACCTCAAGTCACCCATCTGTTAAGATCCTGAAGTGTGCGGACGACACCACCCTCATTGGGCTCATCTCCGGTGGGGACGAGTCCGACTACAGGCTGAAAGCTGACAAACTGGTGGCCTGGTGCAGCCAGAACAACTTAGAGCTCAATGCTCTAAAGACAGTGGAGATGGTTGTGGACTTCAGGAGAAACTCAGCCCCACTCTCACCCATCACCCTGTGTGGCTCCCCCGTCAATACGGTAGAGTCCTTCCGCTTCCTGGGCACCATCCTCTCACAGGACCTCAAGTGGGATTTAAACATCTGCTCACTGACCAGGAAAGCTCAACAGAGGATGTACTTCCTTCGGCAACTGAAGAAATTCAACCTGCCTCAGACTATGATGGTCCACTTCTACTCAGCCATCATTGAGTCCATCCTCACCTCATCCATCACCGTCTGGTACCCTGCTGCTACAGCCAAAGACAAGAGCAGACTGCAGCGTATTATCCGCTCAGCTGAAAAGGTGATAGGCTGCAGTCTGTCTAGCCTCGAGGATCTGCACACCTCGAGGGCTCTGAGGCGAGCTAGGAAGATTGTGGCAGACCCCTCTCACCCCGGACACTCGCTGTTCAATCCACTCCCCCCCGGCAGAAGGCTTCGGTCCATCAGGACCAAAACCTCACGGCACAAGAACAGTTTCTTCCCATGTGCTACTGGCCTCCTCAACAAGGCCAGGGGTGCACACAAGCCTTGAACTATGATCCATCTCACTTAAGCCTCGAACTCTGACCCACTCCTTTTGCACATTGCCTGATTTGCACTATATTTTTTGCTCTATTACACTGTTGTTTTTTGGTATCTTATTGCTATTTTTTTGTACATACTATCCCTCTACCCCCTCATCCCTTTAGTTTAATTTATATTGTTCTATTCTTATGTTGCATGTAAGCACCTTCCTGCCACAGTAAATTCCTTGTCTGTTCACACATTCAATGGCGAATAAACACTTTTCTGATTCTGATTCTGATTCTGAAGGCAGCTGCCTATGGAGTGAAATCAGTGCCACGAGACAGAGCTCCGTAAAAATCGTTGGCGTTATAACATTGGCTGTGAAGGTTGTCAGAGCTGGTCCCACCCTCTTTTGACGGATACACAAAACTTTTGTACAAGTACACGAATCTATTTTCTGCAAGTTACTAATCATTTTTTGCAAGAACACGAGTCTTTCCGCAAGTGCCCAAATCTTTTCAACAAGTACACAAATCTTGTTTTACAAGTACACAAATCTTGTTTTGCAAATACACAAATCTTTTATTGCAAGTATACAAATCTTTTATTGCAAGTACACAATATTTTTCTGCAAGTACACAAATCATTTCTGCAAGTACACGAATCCTCGTTACAAGTACACAAATCTTTTTGTACAAGTACACAAATCATTTCTGCAAGTACACAAAAAGATTTTTACAGAGCTCTTATGATTGATTGTATTGTTCATTTATTAAATTATCCATTACTAATCGTTGATTTAATATTATTAAACAGCAACTGTATTCACCCGCAGTAGTGCAGTCAGTGTTTTGATTTCATTTCATTTAACATTCTGTAACTATTGCAAATTTTTCCCTATCCCTAAATCCAGTGGCGGGCCGTGCATTTCACACCTAGGCCTTCAGTGGTGTCCCACCCGAATTAATCCACCTCTTAATACCAACATTATGACGCCACGACTATAAACCATCAATATTATAGAGAAACGCAGTACAACAGGCTGTTGCATCACAGACAGGTATCTCATGCAGCGATGCAGCCATTACCTTTTCGTTGTGGAGTTCCGTTTCCCTGCGCATATGTTCATTGAGCTGTAGATCCACTCGAGTTTCCACAAAAGTTTTCAAAAGCACCGTTGCTTGTAAATGTCCGGCCGTGCTTTGGTGTCTCGCTGCTGCTTTGGTTAGACAACTCAAGTTTGCAAACCCAATGTGGCTCGAAACACCAAATCGATCTACTGTAAATAACATGCATTCCCAGCAATACAATTTGCAGTGTTCCTCGGCTCGGAGGCTGTGAACCAAGGGTACCGCTCGTAGTTATTGCAATGAGAGTGTTGGGTAAACTCTTTCCCCGGCTGGGACAGGCTAGCTAACTTCGGGGTTGTCCGACCTTTTCTTGAAAAGTCAGTTTTGAAAATGTCTTTGCGAGTTAATGTCTTCCCCTCTGTCAGCCATTGTGGTTTGTAAAATAAAAAAAAACAGTATTTAATCGCTACATTCATATGTTTTATATTGTACAGATGCCGTTTGCGGTTTGCTCTGACAAGTAGTAATAGTACGGATTCTGACCATCCAATCAAAGGGCGTGAAAAGGCCGACGTTATTCTAAGCCTGCTAGATGGCCCCAGTGTCGCCATCTCGAAATCTGATTGGTTGAATTAATCTGATTGAGTATCTGATTGGTTAAAGAGCACTGTTACATTGCCATTCATTTTGAAGCTACAGGCGCCTGCACGATTGATTCTGAAGGCCTTAAGGCAGATTTCTTTGACGTGGCAACACATGATGGCTGAAATATGATTGGATAAAAGCTCTAAAATAAAAATACACTACTGGAAGCAGCGCGACCCAGAAAAAAAGCTATGAGAATAGACTATTGGGAATAATTTAATACACATTCACGTGAAAAATATATTACAATGCAAGCCAGGGATTCTGATAGTGTTTAGGCCAGCAGAGAAGGCCTTGCTGGCCCTGACGGTCCACCACTGGCTAAATCTAACCTTAACCTACATCGAATCCAAACAGTCTGGGACTATTGCAAAATGACAAACAATGTTTTAAACCTTCAATGTTGGGCTGTATCCACAGTGTGTGTGCATAATTTGTAAGTAGAAGCATAATGTCAATTCGCCAAGAGGTTTGAAAGCAAATGGTTTAGATGACTTCACATACACATACACTACAACAATGTACAACAACAATGTATGAGACCAGTGGACAATAATCCTGAAATGCATCTTTAATATTTAATGGTTTACCTTAGTTGTGAGGACGTCTAATGGTCACAACTATAGCTGCACACATGTACACACACAAAAGGATTCAGACATTTTGCAATGTACACACTAAAAAATGATCTCTCCAGAGATTGGATAACCAAAGGGACAACTTTCCATACATCAGGTCTGGTGGTAGAGCTGTAAATGTAACTGTGTAGGACGGCTAGTCCATCCATCTGTCACATGGGAAATGCACTTGGCTTCTATAAGCTTTCCATAATATGTTGTTTGGTTTCATTGTAGAGACGGATAATAACAGGGGGATAAATTAGTGGTGGGGAGTTAGTGTGATCCTCTGGTCCATCTATTCTGCTGGGAAACCCTTAATTTGAAATGTGCGACCTACCGAAACATCAGTCATGGCATAGGCATTCGCTGAAGGCAGCGGCCTCCTTTAGCAGGATAATGTGCACTGCCACACAGAACACATTCCTCAGGAATTGTTTGCGAAACATAATGAAGAGTTTCCTGTATTGCCGTGGCCTCCAAATTCCCCAGATCTCAATCTGTTTAGCATCTGTGGGATGTGCTGGACCAACAAGTCTGATACATGGCAGCTCCACCTCCAAACTTCAGCACTTAAAGGATCTGCTGTTGATGTCTTGCTGCTAGACTCCACAGGTCAACATTAGGGGTCATGCAGAGTTCATGCCTTAACGAGTCTCCGCTTTTTTGGAGGCGCATGGAGGACCAATAGCATACTAGGCAAGCCGTAATAACGTTTTGGCTCATTTAAGCATATATATCCAATTTAGGTGTCTGAACAATAGTGTGTGAATTCCTATTGTGTGTGTTCCTAATGCTGTCATAAGCCTTGATCGCATTGTCCATTTAAACATCAGAATGTCCTTTTAATGTTTTCATAGTGATGTAGCAGAGGAATGAATGTTCATACATTTTTTTCCCCTGACCAACTCTAAACAAAAACAACAATATCTTTTTTTACAATGTGTCATTACTAAATCAGTACAGCTTTCTCTTCAAACAACATATTTGGCAGTCACCACATGGACATACATTTTTTTCTTAATCTTTGCTAAAGACATTCAATCCTTTATTTTCTTATTTTCCCACACGTTAAAGAAATGTTATCTTTTTGGGTATTGTAATGCCTTTACTCTTTCAAATTAGGTGATGGATATTAAAACCTGTTAAAGACTAGGCCAAAAATCTCAATTTCTGCCTTAATTACATTGCTTGTAGCCTGCTCTCTGAACCAGCTAGAGACTTATACTTGCTCTCATTTGTAAGAAGACACTTTGAAGTTTGTAGAAATGCTAAACTAATGTTGGAAAGGACAGGGGTTACATTGTTTGATGTGTGAAAGGAAAAATCGGGATGTTACATTAACAATCGGAGATAGGATTAGGGTTAGTTCTAATATGATCAAATAGATGCCAGCAGTGTTGCAAAAGATTTAGGCCATTTGCATGAAAATTCAGCGAGTACCAAATGAAGTAGAGAACACAGAGAGTCTCCCAATCTACCCATAAGTGGACACTTTGGATAAATTATTATTTGTAAAGTATATAACCTGATAAAAAATATTGAACAATGCAAGGTAAATTACAAAATAAGGTTTACACACTCCCAAAACTGTCATGCATGATTGATCATTAGCTTCCCATAAATTGTAATAACAGGAGCAGTGACAATATCGCAGGATATTGAAAGATAAACATGGTTTCTCTGTAAGAATAAGAATTACCCTCAGAGAGAATGCGTGTTGGGGTAGTATAGTGCGCCATGCACCTGGCTGATGTTAGTTAAACGGATATCAAGTACACAATGTTGGAATATATTGTTCATAGATATCCATGAATGTTTGTTGCGGTAAGTCACAACAATTATTGTCGCTATAGATAATATAAATTACTATAACGAATTGTTTCACTACAACTTATTGCCTTCCTGAAGACAGTTTTTTTTATGACAATCTCCAGTCCGGGTATCGGACCCCATCATAGCACTGAGTCTGAACTAGTTAAGGTGGTAAATTATTAGGCTTCTTTTTGAGCATTGTGCTTCCTTTGATCTCTCCCTTCTCTTGGAGAAATTGGAAACCCATGTTGGGCTATGAGAACATGTTCTTGATTGGTTTAGATCTTATTAGATATACTTTAGTTTGTTTGTGTGGATGGCCTATCCTCAGACAAATCAAAGTCATGCTTCAGTGTTTCTACAGGCTCAGTTTTAGGACCACTTTTGTTCTCACTATATAATATGCTGCCTCTGGGTGATGTCACCTGAAAACAAAATGTTATTGTCACGGTGAGATAAAGAACTCATGTCTTCACCGTGTGTTTCCTGGTTTACTTTTTCAACATGGAAGACTTTCAGTGCAGCGTTCATGTCAGTGAGTATTTTGTGTTATGTAGATGTTTTTGTATATTTAGTAAGTCACTTCATTAGGCACATTTTTATTTTCAAATTCAGTTCCAGTTTAGATGTTTCTGTTCAATGTTGTTGTTTGTCTGTTTAATTAAAACCCACAAACGTACATCTGCCTGCGTTTGGTTTCTGACACAGTAGCAGCAGCCCGTCCTCCTCTGCCCATCTTGCCCCCTACCAGCACTTCACACAGCCCTTTCCTCTATGTATCCAGGTGTCACTGCTCAGAATTTCAGTAGAAAATCAGAATTTCAATCATGGATTATTTGCTAAATTATACTATTTAGTAATGGTTTATTTAAACCAATTACTCTTTTTTATACTTTGATTTCCCTCTTGCCTTTAAAAAATAGAGAAGGAGCAACCTCCTCTGCCTCTATGGACCAACTTCCAACCTCCACAAGTGCTGTCACACTTAAAACTCCATGCTGCGGCTTTGTCCCTGGAAGAAAGAAGTTGCCGTTTCAGTTTCCGCTTTCACAGTGTTCTAGATTCAATGACATGGAGCACTTTATCCAGATATTGCTGGTGACAGGCTCTCACAAGAGAGAGTTCAACGCTGAATATGTACTGTCTCGTTTAACATACATACCTTATCTCCCAAAAGTGAGTACACACCTCACATTTTAGTGAATATTTGATTATATATTTTCATGTGACGACACTGAAGAAATGATACTTTGCTACAATGTAAAATAGTGAGTATACAGCTTGTATATCAGTGTACATTTTCTGTCCCCTCAAAATGACTCAACACATAGCCATTAATGTCTAAACCACTGGCAACAAAAGTGAGTACTAAGTGAAAATGTCCAAATTGTGCCCAAAGTGTCAATATTTTGTGTGGCCACCGTTATTTTCCCTTATTAACCCTCTTGGGCATGGATTTCACCAGAGCTTCACAGGTTGCCACTGGAGTCCTTTCCTTCATGACAACATCACGGAGCTGGGGGATGTTAGAGACCTTCCACCTTCCGTGTTGAGGATGCACCCAGATGCTCAACAGTGTTTAGGTCTGGAGACATGCTTGGCTAGTCCATCACCTTAAACCTCCGCTTCTTTAGGAAGGCAGTGGTTGGCTTGGAGGTGTGTTTGGGGTCGTTATCAGGTTGTCCCTGCGGCCCAGTCTCTGAAGGGAGGGGATTATGCTCTGCTTCAGTTTGTCACAGTACATGTTGGCATTCATGGTTCCCTCAATGAACTGTAGCTTCTCCAGTGCCAGCAGCACCCTGCAGCCCCAGACCATGACACTCCCACCACCATGCTTGAATGTAGGCAAGACACACTTATCTTTGTACTCCTCACCTGGTTGCAGCCACACACACACACTTGACACCATCTGAACCAAATTTGAGTTCCAGTAATCCATGTCCTTAGTCTACTTGTCTTCAGAAAACTGTTTCAGGCGTTCTGACATTATCTTTAGAAGAGGCTTCCTTCTGGGACGACAGCCATGCAGACCAATTTGATGCAATGTGCGGTGACATGGTGACCCCCCACCTCTTTAACCTCTGCAGCAATTCTGGCAGCACTCGTACGTCTATTTCCCAAAGGCAACCTCTGGATATGACGCTGAGCACGTGCACTCAATTTCTTTGGTCGACCATGTTAACCTGTCCTGCTTTCACAGTGTTCTAGATTCAATGACATGGAGCACTCTATCCACTTTGAAAAGCTCAGTTTCTGGGTCTTGGCAATCTTCTTATATCCTTGGCCATCTTTATGTAGAGCAACAATTCTTTTTTTCAGATCCTCTGAGAGTTATTTGCCATGAGGTGCCAAGTTGAACTCCCCATTCACACCTGATACCTTGTAATACTAACGAGTCACATTACGCCGGGGAGCAAAAAAATTGCTGATTGGGCCCAATTTGGACATTTTCACTTAGGGGTGTAGTCACTTTTGTGAGATACTGTAATGGGCATTATTTCATATATGCCTATGTATATGGGCATATTTAAAATGATTTTATTGTAAATAGTAAGCTCGGTTGCAAGAAAAAAATGCAATTGAATTCTATTTATTATTAATCATTGCCATTGACTATACATACTGTATGTTTTCACAATGAAGAAAACTGTCAACCAAAACTGAATCACACAACCACTATTTATGAACCACTCTCTGAGTTTTTTGCACAACATTTAAACATACTCATAAGTGTACACAAAAATCTAACTAAGTACACTTATCTAATACACTATGATAAGTATATGAGAAGAATGAACATGTGCAGGGCATGTGTAGTTAAAAAGGATAAAAAATGTATTTAGTTGTACTAAGAACATTACATGCTTCAATTTCAGAGACTGAGTAGTGGTAGTCATCTTAAAAAATTACATTGGCCTCCAATGAGGCCTTTTGGCATTTGTGCACTATCAACTCCGGCAGAAACATGAGTAATATGTTGGATTAACTCACCATCTTGAGGTCTCTTGATAGTGTTTGAAATGTGTTCCTCTCTATGCTGCTCTCACGATGTGTGTGTCGCTCTCGCATGGTGTGTCTGTGAGTAGCAGCAGAGTAAATTGATCCAGTTTACAAGCCGATTAAATCAAGTAACGGTCTGTTCCTTCTGACTTGTTCTTCTTTGGTCTCTTCTGTCATGGTCTTTCAAAGGCACTTTCTGTCTTAATTTCTTCTCCTCTGATCTTTCCTCTAAGACTGGTTGAGGCATCTATGCTGCAGTGAACATTCACAAATGTGTGCAGCTGTGTGCCGTGGTGACATCCTCAAAGTGGGTGTGTGTGAGACGAGGCGTTGCCTCCCCCGTCTGAGTCACACACACACACACACACACACACACTGGGAGGAGGGGGTTAAGTTGTGTAGAAGCCAAAGATATTGTGAAGTGTCTTTTTGAGGAACTATAAGTTTGCTATCATAGAATACTACGCTTTAGTGTCTGGATGCCACTATCGGTTATAGATACAGAAAAGATTCTGCAGAGTGTGTGAGAGAAATAACTAATTTATTAATCTTCAATAAAATGTATTTCTAACTAAAACAGCACAGTATGAACCATTATTAAGCAATTCGCCATGTGAAAATACATGATTATTTTATTTTAAAGAGGTTATTTAAAACAGTAAAGTAGTACCCTACTTATGACTTGCCTGTCAATCATGTAACATACATTTATACCAAGAGGAGAAAGCACAGTTGCACAATTGGTGTCTTGCTTTAACCCCTCGAGATGACAATTTACCATATCCCCTTCACTGCCATAGGTTGTTGGAATTACAGTTGAGGTTTACATACACCACTCAACAGATTTCATGTTGACAAATTATAGTATTGGCAAGTCAATTGTGCTTGGCACAAGTTATTTTAAACAAAAATGTGTGTACAGGCAGATTATTTCACCTATAATTTACTGTATCACAATTCCAGTGGAACCATTTTTTACATACACTGAGTTATCAGTGCTGTTAAACAGGTTGGAAAATTCCAGAAAATGATGTGGACGCTTTAGAAGCTTCTGATTGACATCAGTTGAGTACCTGTGAATTTATTTTGAGGCCTAACTACCTTAACCTTAACCAAGTCAGTGCTTTTTTGCTTGATATCATGAGAACATCAATAAACATCAGCCAAGCTGAAATAAATGTTCTCTACTATTATTCTGACATTTTACATTCTTAAAACTTGAGACTTCAACATCTTTAGACCAGCTGAAAGTTTCACCTACTGACCCAGCAATACTACTTACAGCGGAATCTAGTCTGTTTCAGGGATCAGCCATGACTAGGGTTGGGATGATATGGTTTTCTCACGATTCTATTCATTATTCATTGTTCTATTTTTTCAATTGGATTTTAAAAGAGCGAAAACAGCAAATTTCTTTTTTGGAAAACTTCTAGTATAACAAAAAACGTGGCTGTGAGTAAGTTGGCTCGGCCGTCTTTCACGCACCATTGGTTCACTGGTTGACACCCCGTGTCTGTTTGACAGGAATACTGGCAGTCAGAACAAATGTGTGTGCGCTTGAGCATTTAGGCCTATATTATTTCATTTATTTATTTTATTTAATTATGTTAACTTAAATCTTTTGATTGTCATATTTCTTTTTTTTATTGATCCAGCTTTTCTGATACTCGAACGACCGATCACTACGTTATTGCGCACATTGTCTGTCACAACAGCAGAAGGGTGTCTTTTCCTTTTCAAGTTCCATTCCTCCGCAGCAGCTTTAGTACTTCCCTTATATTTACTTTAGTGTGCGACTTGAATAGTGGACACATCTGTAAAACAAAGCTAGCAAGGTCCCAATAACCTTGCATGAAATGTGCTGTAACCTAGTGTAGCACACGGCTTGTCCATCCATCTGTCGCAAGGGAAATTCACTTGGCTCCTTTTAAGCTTTGCATAATATAGTGTTTGATTTCAATGTAGAGACTTGGTATAACAGTGGGTAAATTATTTTGTAAATGAACGTGATAATTAGATTCCAGTGTTTTAAGCATTTGTTTGAAACTTTCGTTTTCCACAACAGAACATGCCTGCGTGTCTTGGGCTATACATTTGCAAATTGAATTTGTTATTTATTTTGCACATTGGCTTCCCATGGAGAGAGTGGTAGCAAAATAGTTTTGCAATGTTTGCCCAAATGGCAGTTTCTTAGGTGCAACATGTCCGCAAGGAGGAAACCTATTGTAATTTTATTTGTACATTTTCTTCTTTGTGCTTAATTTTCCTATTCCTCATTCCATGTGAATTTTCATATAAAGTAGCAAAAATGTCTCATCTTTATCCAATCATATGTTGTGGAAGTTGTTGTCCACCATTTGGTGCAATGTTGCTTGCTTTCTTTAAGTCTTCACTCTCCACTCAGTTTCGGGTTCCGATCTGCCTTACCCTCCCGGATTCCCTCTGCTACCCTCTCATCGCTTTTTTAGTTCTTGATTTTTTATCCCTGATCCAGTCTGAATTCATGTTTTGTGTTGAGATCAGCTAACTCAAAAATGTACCTGAATGTTCTGTTCTTATAACATAATCATATTACTGTTTGCTCTATCACAGCCCCACCATGACTAAGCACTGGGAGGCAGAGTTAGCAGCACTAAAAGGCAACAATGCAAAGCTAACGTCGGCTCTGCTGGAATCTACAGCCAATGTGAAACAGTGGAAACTACAATTGTCTGCCTACCAGGAGGAGGCTGAGCGATTACATAAACGGGTAAGGAGAGAGATGGGACCAGCCCGGGGAGAGGAGGTGTAGGTCAATGATTATTTGTTAGTTTACAGGAATCTTATCTCTGATTTCTTGTGTGTGCATTTCATACGTGTCCAGGTCACCGAGCTAGAGTGCCAGAGCACCCAGATCCCTGTGATCAAATCACAGAAGACAGAGCTAAACCAGACCATTGAGGAACTTGAAAGTAGTCTTAAGGATAAAGAGGAGGTGTGTGTGTGGGTGTGAATATCTGGTCGGTGTCAATATATACATTTGTGGACCTGTAATTATAACAAAGATATTAAAATCTTTCAATTCAAATAGTGCTCTAAAACACCCTGTCTTCAACAGGAAATGGAACGGTTAAAGGACCAAGTTGAGAACACTAATGAGTTACTGGAGCAGAGAGACTTACTGTCACAGAAACTGCATGTAAGTACCATCTAGTAACAGCAATTTTGACTTGGGAAGAAAGTTTTTAGGAACCCAACCGATTTGCATTGTTCACATCTTGTTCTTGTTAAGCACTATGTAATAGAGCATGTTTGTAGTGAGAACAGATTTCAAAACAGGTCCCCCTTGTATACTTATCTAACTAGCTTAACAAATAAACTCTCCCTTTGTCCACGCCAAGGTCAATTGCCTAGTAATCTATTTTAGTATGTTCCAAATACACTTTCCAGGCCCCTCAGCGTGAGTAATTTTGCGCATGATTTCTGAATTTGCGCCGAGTTCTATAATGTGACTATGACAAGAGTCAAATGGCTGCTCCATTAGCTGCAGTTTACTAAAGCCACGCTGCTTGCTATTTATTTTTTATTTAGACCAATTAACTTAAAATTATATTTCTATATGACTACCAAGAATAACATAGGTAAAGCAGTATTAAAAGACGACCTGAAATATCTGAAGACTTGTAGGTGTTTAAGTCTTAGCATCTACTTTGGCTAGACACTACTAGTCAGTGTGTAGTCGATGCATTAGCGTTAGCTTGTTTGGGTATATCTTAAGGTTAACCGTATGGTATGTAATTGTGAAGATTATTTGAGACTGGAGAATTAGCTGAACGCCATCGGGACTGAGTGCTCATTCCTGACTACGGATAATTGTTAGACTAATGAGGCACTGTCAAAGATAATGTAAATGTTCTAAATGAGTACCAGGGTGAAAAGTGCACTTGTATCAATAAACAAGCTAACTGTCTGGCAATCATTTGTGTGGTAATAATTGATTTTCTTTTTCACATATTTTAAAATGCTTATGACAAATCATACATTCTGATTTTTGCATACTTGCTAATAAGACACATGTCATCAGTGTAAATCGTTTTTTTTAAGGTTGTAGTGACCCTGCAAACAAGCCTACACTGGTCCTTTACGGGCCCACTTTGGGCTAGCCTAAGGGCCCCCAGCGGGCTGCCAGCGCAGGCCCCATGAGAATTTGCTCATTGGCAAAACGTTGGCCCCTTAGCGCTGGCCCTGCACGGTCAGCCCCCACAGGGCCCACACTAAGCCTACACAAGGCCCACACTAAGCCCGCACAGGGCCCTCACTAAGCCCACACTAAGCCCACACAGGGCCCACACTAAGCCCGCACAGGGCCCTCACTAAGCCCACACTAAGCCCACACAGGGCCCACACTAAGCCCACACAGGGCCCACACTAAGCCCACACTAAATTAAATTAAATTAAATTCAGGTTAATACAGGTTAAAGGATTAGTTCACCTCAAAATGAACATTTCCTGATAATTCACTCACCCCAATGCCATCCAAGATGTTCATGTCTTTCTTTCTTCAGTGGAAAATAAATTAAATCTTTTGAGCAAAACATTTCAAGATTTTTCTCCACACAATTGGCTTCAAAGACAACCAAAATGTTGAAGTTCAAATCAATGCCGTTTCAATGGGCTATGAAGTGTTTCAAAGGGCTCTGTACGATCCCAGCTGAGGAATGGGGTCTTATCTAGCGAAACGAGTGTTTTGGACACTCGGGTGAAGAGAGGGGCAGAGCTGTCAACTGATCACCATCTGGTAGTGAGTTGGATCAGAGGGTGGGGAAAGACTTTGGACAGACCAGGTAAGCCCAAACGGGTAGTGCGGGTGAACTGGGAACGTCTGGAGGAGGCCCCTGTCCGAAAGATCTTCAACTCACACCTCCGGCGGAGCTTTTCAGGCATCCCTGTGGAGGTTGGGGGCATTGAACCTGAGTGGGCAATGTTCAAAGCTTCTATTGCTGAAGCTGCGGCGGTGAGCTGTGGTCTCAAGGTCCTAGGTGCCTCAAGGGGTGGTAACCCTAGAACACCGTGGTGGACCACGGTGGTCAGGGAAGCTGTCCGACTGAAGAAGGAGGCCTTCAGGGATATGCTAGCCCTGGGGACTCCAGAGGCAGTTGCAGGGTACCGACAGGCCCGAAGGGCTGCAGCCGCTGCCGTGTCAGAGGCAAAGCAGCGGGTGTGGGAGAAGTTTGGAGAAGCTATGGAGAAGGACTTTCGTTCGGCACCAAAATGCTTCTGGAAAACCGTTCGGCACCTCAGAAGGGGAAAACGGGGAACCATCCAAGCTGTGTACAGTAAGGATGGGACACTGTTGACCTCAACTGATGATGTGATCGGGCGCTGGAAAGAGCATTTTGAGGAGCTCCTGAATCCGACCTACACGCCCTCTAGTACAGAGGCAGAGCTGGAGGCTGATGGAGGGTCATCGTCAGTTTCCCTGGGGGAAGTCGCTGAGGTAGTCAAACAACTCCACAGTGGCAAAGCCCCAGGGACTGATGAGATTCGTCCAGAAATGCTAAAAGCTTTGGGTGGGGAAGGGCTGTCTTGGTTGACACGCCTCTTCAACATTGCATGGAAGTCTGGGACAGTGCCAGAGGAGTGGCAGACCGGGGTGGTGGTTCCCCTCTTTAAAAAGGGGGACCAGAGAGTGTGTGCCAATTACAGAGGTATCACACTCCTCAGCCTCCCTGGCAAAGTGTACTCCAAAGTGCTGGAAAGGAGGGTTCGGCCAATAGTCGAACCTCAGATTGAAGAGGAACAATGCGGTTTTCGTCCTGGCCGGGAACCACGGACCAGCTCTTTACTCTCGCAAGGATCCTGGAGGGGGCCTGGGAGTATGCCCATCCAGTCTACATGTGTTTTGTGGATCTGGAGAAGGCGTATGACCGGGTACCCCGGGATCTTTTGTGGGAGGTGCTGCGGAGTATGGGGTGAGGGGTCTCTTCTCAGGGCCATCCAATCTCTGTACGCTCAAAGCATGAGCTGTGTCCGTGTCCTCGGCAGTAAGTCGGATTCGTTCCAGGTGGGGGTTGGCCTCCGCCAGGGCTGCGCTTTGTCACCAATCCTGTTTGTAATATTCATGGACAGGATATCAAGGCGTAGTCATGGGGGGAGGGGTTCCCGTTCGGTGGGCTGATGGTCACATCACTGCTTTTTGCGGATGATGTGGTCCTGATGGCCTCATCGGTCGGTGACCTTCAGCACTCACTGGATCGGTTCGCAGCCGAGTGTGAAGCGGCTGGGATGAGGGTTAGCACCTCTAAATCTGAGGCCATGACTCTCAGCAGGAAACCGGTGGAGTGCCTACTCCGGGTAGGGAATGAGTCCTTACTCCAAGTGAAGGAGTTCAAGTACCTCGGGGTCTTGTTCGCGAGTGAGGGAACAATGGAGCGGGAGATTGGTCGGAGGATCGGAGCAGCGGGGGCGGTGTTGCATTCGCTTCACCGCACCGTTGTGACGAAAAGAGAGCTGAGCCGAAAGGCAAAGCTCTCGATCTACCGGTCAATCTTTGTTCCTACCCTCACCTATGGTCATGAAAGCTGGGTCATGACCGAAAGAACGAGATCGCGGGTACAAGCGGCCGAAATGGGTTTTCTCAGAAAGGTGGCTGGCCTCTCCCTTAGGGATAGGGTGAGAAGCTCAGTCATCCGAGAGGAACTCGGAGTAGAGCCGCTGCTCCTTTGCATAGAAAGGAGCCAGTTGAGGTGGTTCGGGCATCTTGTACGAATGCCACCTGGGCGCCTCCCTAGAGAGGTGTTCCAGGCACGTCCAGCTGGGAGGAGACCTCGGGATTCCCCAGTCAGAGCTGGCTAATGTTGCCCGGGAAAGGGAAGTTTGGGGTCCCCTGGTAGAGCTGCTACCCCCGCGACCCGACCCCGGATAAGCGGTTGAAGATGAGATGAGACGATCGACCATTTAAAAAAAAAAAAAAAAAATTTTATATACTTTTACCAGAATTGTTTGTTTTGTGCTGGTCTGCGATGGGCCACGTATTGCGTCATCACGTTGGAAAGGTCACAAAAATTATTTAATTTTAGTTGAAAAATGACACAAGTATTTTCATATATAGAATAAAACTATAAAGCCACAGTAAGAAACGGCAAAGAAAACTCATTTTGGCAAATCCGCAATGTATTCACATCATCTAGTGAAGGGTTAATCATACAGTCAGCAAGTGAAAAATAAAAAGAGGTTAGCTAGCTGATGCATGTTGAACTGGCCACGTTAAATAAATAAAGAAAACCACCATCAACTTTACTTTAAAAGAACGTGCTCGACCACTCGGAAGCTAATACGTTTCATAAACAAAAAAATCCACTAGTTTTAACGTTTTTTTAATAAATACGATGGTGGAGCTCATAACAGCAAAGTCTAACTGCTGTTTGCCCAGGGTGCACGAGCCAAGTCCACATGTACGTTGCGTTTAGTGACCATAGTAAAATAAGCTACAGTGATACGTTATGTGTGATAATGGCAAGTGGGATCCTATTATATTTTAACTTTGTTACATATGCAAGAAAAACCCTTAATGACTTACCTTCTTCAAGATGATTTAGCTGCTCCTGCCTCCATTGAACCTGATCACCGTGGTCGTCTTCTCGTGTTTTGGCGGAAAACGAATCGCATGCGTTCTGTATGCGCGTCACAGGGCGCATGCGCGGATTCAAAACACCCAACACTATTTAAATGTACTTGGTATTTCTAAGTTCATGTGCAATGACTATGAAACCTTTGAATATTATCTGAAAATACATAGTAAAACTTACTGTTGCCTTCAACATTAATAACGTCAGGTTTCATCGATATGGTAATGATGATTCAACATGTATTTCTAAATTTCTACATCAACCATAATGATGATTCAGATGAAAAATCTATCTGATCTATAAATCTATCTAATTTATTCAATGTTGGCTTGCTGTCTGGGAAAGAAGTGAGAAGTTTAAAATTTAATTCAAACTCAACTAACTCTGCCAGAGTGATGGATATCATAATAACTAGTTATAACTAGTTATAACTACTTAATATCTCTGTACCATCAATAACTTTACATTTTGACCTTCTCAAATAACTTAAAAGCCTATTGTTTTATTCCTAATATGCAGAATTCAAAATGAACTAGGTTGGTTGTTTTTTTAATTAAATAGTTTTTAAAGGGATCATGTATTGTCTTGTAGACACAATCCAATGCAAATAATGGATTTTTTCTTTTTATTCCTTCTGAGTTATAAATTGTAGGTCTTATTTAATTTCACATTTAATTTAAAAAGCAGCCAAAACATAATGAGAGTCGTGGGCTACCTAAACAAAACCTGCATGGGCCCAAAGGTACAAAATCTGCGCTGGGCCAGAACAGGCTGGCCCACAATGGGCCATCATGGGCTTAATGTGGGCAGCCCGCTAGTGTGGGCTGCCCACAGATAGCCCGCAGTGAGCCCAAAGCTGTGGGCCTCGCCTGGGCAAGCCCGCACTGGGCCTGTTTAGGTTTGGTGTGGGCTGGCCCTAGCCCACTGTGCCTGCAAAAAGCCAGCATGGGCCCCGCAGGGGCATGTTTGCAGGGGATGAAGTAGAGCTATTTTAGATAAATACGTTGTGTGTGCGCGGCCATGTTTGTTTACCTTACGACGAAGTCAGGAAATTGCGCTCAAATTTAAATTGTATAATTTATTTATTGTCTGCAATACATCTGAATTAATTTGGTTTTATTTAAAATAATCACTGTGATAATATCACGTTATATTTCAGTGAACAACATTAATTTGCAGTCTATAATAGTCTATGTAAGTTATGGCTCTTTTCACACAACGTACATTGTATACACACAAAATGTATTATATTTCCTTTACATAGCCTAATATTGTTTTTGTATAAGCTATTATTAATTGCCTATTGTTTCAGTAGGCAATTATTCTTTGAAAAGCATCTTTGAAAAGCAAAACATTGTTGGCTGTGGAGTGTAGCCCCTCAACATAAATGACATGACAGAACTTCACTGATGCCTCCTTGTTACACAGAAGCAACAGGATGATATTCATGTCATGTCATTTATGTTAACTCAAAATTGTCTACAATAAGTTAAAAAAGTGGATTAATTAAAAATCATCATTGTGGTATTTTTAGTGTTATAATATCATGTTACATGATATTCACCTGCAGAAAATGCGATTTGGTTTCTATGTTTCAAGCGCCACCTGGTGACAGACAACAAGATATACAGATAAAAAAACAAATACAAGCAAAATGGCGGATAGCGTGTTAGTACATAACTTCGGCAAAATAGCTTTAAATTCGCGTTTCCAGTGATTATTTTAAAATCATGCATATCTAGAAGCATTCCTAAAAGGACATTTCTGTAAGTTTATAGAGTGTCGAAAAAATATTTTTTTACGTGCCTCTGGGTCAAATGACCCACTTCCGGCACTTCTAGTGTTAACAGGTGAAGAAGTGCTCTGGGGAAGACCCTGTACTTGTGCTGAGAGGTTTTGGTCTTGATAGACCTCAGCCTTAGAGGGAGAGGACTGAATTGTCAGTTTCCAGGGTTGGAATATCGGCCTCAATCTTTCCTGCCCCCCTCAGTGACCTGGAGGTGTGTAGATCTTTTAGAGATGTAAGGTTGTATCCATTTATCTGCTCCGCAGAGCGAATGCTGTGCTGCAGCCTGCCTTTGACCTTTACAGTGGCAGCAACTTACCAGACAGTGATGGAGGTCAGGGTGGACTCAATGATGGCAATGTTAGAGTTAAAAAGTACAAACTGTCTTTGGCTTTCTTTGTGAGAGGTGATATTCAGCTCTCACTTGAGATCCTGGGTGAGTGGTGTTGCCCAGGAAGTGAAAGGACTCCACAGTGTTGACTGGGGAGCCACTCAGGACGATGCAACGGAGGGCTGCTGGGCTTCTTCTAAAGTCCACTCTCATCTCCGTTCTCCGTTGAGGTCCAAGGTCCCGATAGTCGATCTCCCCCCTGTAGGTGGACTATAGGCAGAAACTCAGATGTCATAAGTGTGCAAATGTATGTGAATCTCGCCGTGATAACTTGATGCAAACATTTCCATACATTGTCACATATGGGTGAGATCTGCTATCACAGGGTGTGTAGGAGAGAACTCTTGTGTAATATGTTTATTAGAATCACAGCTGTTTTGGTTTTAACTAAGCACCGGGCATAGGTTTATTATTCATTGGCTATTTAATGCCCCTGGTTAGGTTCACCGGTGCTTGAAATGATTTTACATTACGTGTCATTGTAGGTCAGTGTTGGATTATTTGTGTTTGGTTAAAGCTGGTTTTGATGTCTTTTAAGTCGCCATCTATGCACAGTTTTAGTTTCATTCACAGTGTATGTTTTCCTTTCATTGTTATGCGTTTGTTTTTTGTAAATAAATACCATGAATGGGATTTCTCTGGCTCTGCATCTCACTCCCTCCACACTACACCGTATGGATCTATGACACGTATAGCCACTAATCTTGTTGGAGGGATGTCTACCAACTCCTGCATTGCCTATCTGGAAAATAGCCAACATTAGCTTTTGCTTATTGTGCAAAACAGAATCGATACGTTCAGAGAACAGATACCTTCATAATGTATATGCCAGCTAATTTCTATTTACTCAATTTCTTCTGTTTCCAGGAGACAGAGTTGCATGGGCGTGTGTTGGAGGAGCAGCTTCTGGGAGCTGAGCAGCGATTGGAGGAGAATCAGGAAGAGCAGGAAAACTTCAGAAAGTGTCTGAGGAACCTACTGGAGCTGTTGGACGGGAAGATCTTTGAGTTGACAGAGCTCAGGGACAGCCTGGCCAAGCTGATAGAGGACGGCAGCTAGACTCTCACACACTACCCTAACTGTCTCATGCACTGCTTTTACAAATATAGTCACACTGACCCCTACTGGCAGTCAGATGAAAACACGTTTTCTTGAGGGAATACAACTCACAGGCCAACTGTGCCCCCCTAATGTTAGACATATAGACCCTCACACAGGTTAATGTCCACGCTGTCCAAGTAACAGAGCGACAGTATACCAGAGCCAACCCGTCAGAGCTACATAACCAAGTGCAAAAGGTGTAGGACATCATTTTTCTCTGCCAGGTGTACTGTATCTGCACCTTCTGTTTCCAAAACAACCGAAGAACCTCCTGTAGCTGCTGCCATACTGCCCTCAGCTGTTGAACATACAGAACGGTGCCCCTTGCTGATCCTGACAACTACGTTTGAGCCGCAACATACATTGTAGACTGATCAAACCTCTGCTGGCAGGCACTACAATATGGCCATATAGTGAATGCATATACAGTAGTCACTAGTCAGTATGTGGGTTAGCAAGAATGGAATAAACAAATCTGGTGTAACCAGCACCACATTCCAACACACCAAATATTGAAGGAAGGGCCCTAATTTACCACTGACACCCAGAACAGGAGTCATGTCCAACACAGAACCACAATCAATAAATCAATCACACTTATTTTATAAAGCCCTTTTTACAACGAAAATGTCACAAAGTGCTTTTACAAACACCCAGCCTGAAACCCGACAGAGCACGCATCAACAAGTTGATACACAGCAGCTAGGAAAAACTCCCTGATGAGTCGAATTTAGGAAGAAACCTAGATAGAAGCCAGGCTCTGAGGGGTGGCCAGTCCTCTTCTGGCTGTGCTGGGTCAACTTATAATAGTTTAATAATTATAAAATGCATATTATTTTTAAATGTAGAGAGTCTTATGAATTAGTCCAGGTCAAATGCATGACAAGTCTGAAAGGGACAACTGGGAGGGTTTAGGGTTAGGCAAATTGAAAGCCAAAACTGTCAGGTATCAACACCACACAACTTGGTCTAGAACTTGTATAGGATGCTGGGATATAGTGTTTCGTTTACAATGATATTCTTGTCTTCTGCACTGGAGAATGACAGAACATTTGGCAATATGAAAAAAATACAGTATCAGAAGAGCATCTTCCAGAAGCATTGTTGTGCTTCATTTAGAACACCTTTTGACCGTAACATTTCTTTTTTAATGCTCCCACATTTTTCCACCAGCCCCTCCCCATTCTCCAGATCTGGGGTTTGGAGAAAAGTTGCAAAACTTTGTAAACATCTCAGTCAGCTCTTAGTTTTTTAGATGTTTCAAAATATACAACCTTCTTCCTGAACAGAGAACTGACCTTGTCTTCCTGTCAAGCTGTGGACAACGAGTGTGTTACTCAATGTGTTCTGAAATCTAGACTGCTTGAGTATTGAAGTATGTATGTGTGTGTGTGTGTGTGTGTGTGTGTTTCTGGAGAGAAAGACTGAGCAATACCAGACATGATCTGGATGACAAACATTTCAATCTAACTATCAGGTATTCAACTCAGTGGACTTGGACTCGAAAACAAAACCCTATTCCTCATATAGTGCTTTTCTTCCTAGACATATTCCAAATAATTTTACAGTCCATAGAAAGATAGGTGGTTATAAAGCTAGTATTCTAGTTTATCTGTGTCATAGTTATACAAAATGCTCACTATGACATCAAATGAGTAAATTTTTGTGTATGTCAATTGCCAAATTGGAGAGATTCCGGGACCAATCTGGGTTCATAGTCTTGCTTTACTGTTTAGATGCTATAACTACTAGGCCACCTAGATGGTTATATTATATTAACATATGTGGGGGAAAAAGTTACAAACAATTGTACAATACATGCGTCTGTACGGGACTACAGGGCAGAAATGTCCCCTAAGACTTAGTTTCAAAGACAATGAGTACAATGTTTTATTATGGGCATGAACATAAATCATTGTACGATACATTTAACTGAGGTGTAACTAAAAAGTATGTTTAATTGGCCACATTTTTATTTTATGCAAAGCTTTTGGATTACAAAAAAAAAATATATATATATATGTGTGTGTATGTTGTAGAAAAACACTACATGGTGAAACTGCAAAAATTATTTTCTTATTTTTAAAATGATGGTACTTATTTTAGGTATGACTTTATTTTAAAGTCAGAGAAAACTGGCAATTTTTTTTGACTACTTAAAGTTATTTTTAAGAACAGAGAGTATGATATTAATTAAGATGCACCTCAGGCTTAGGATGTTGAAAGTGGTATTTATGATGAAAAATGGTTGTGCTAGAGAATGACTTGTCACATAATATTCACAGTAAAAAAAAAAAATTTGAACATGAAATGATCTGACACAATTTAGGAGGTTTCTTATTTGTTCCATAATACTAAGGGATGGAATCACTGTAAAGTTGGTAAAAAAAAAAAAGATTGTAGATTGACCAGATTCATAATAGTATAATTTGGTTGACTGACTGATGTCAGGCCGTGCCGGAGGACACGGGTGAGGTGGCCGTGCCGGGGGACAGGGGACAGTCTTAGCCCCGGGAACAGGCTTAGGCCCGGGAGCAGGCCCGGGAACTGGCTCGGGCAGGGTGACGGGCTAGAGGACAGGTGTGGGCTGGGGAACAGGACCAGGCTGGGGAGCTGACTCAGGCTGGGGAACTGGACCTGACACAGGCTGGGGAACTGGACCTGACAAAGGCTTGGGGACAGACTCAGACATGGGGACGGACACAGGGACTGAAACTGGCTCAGACTGGGGGACGTGGACTGGCTCAGGCTGGACGGGAGTGAGCTCAGGGACGGGAGTGAGCTCAGGGACGGGAGTGAGAGACTGGACAAAGGTGTGGTGCACGGCTGAGAAGCTGTGACACCAGGAAGTCCAGGAGCGGACGTGGAAGCTCTTCCTGACCATTCTTCCACTGGAAGAACTCCCGATGCCACCACCTTTTCTCCAGCATCACCGCCGTCTCCTGTACCCAGGCCAGAAAGTCTATGAAAACCTCCATGTCCTCTTGTAGAGCCCTCTCCAAGGCCGGGGAGGTAGCTGACGACGACACTGGCATGAAGGACTCTGGGTAGACAGGTCCATTGGGGTTCAGACCGGCGGCCATTTTGAGGGACGGTGCAGCAGCTACTTTGGATGGCGAAGCGGCAGCCCTCCTAGGCTGCGGAGCGGCACTTAGGAGTGACGGGGCTGAGGGCAGGACAGCGGAAGATGAGGCGGGAATCAGCTGAAGGGTGTAGGGATCCCAGCTGAACTCCCCCTCCAGATACTCCTCCTCTGGCTCAGAGCGCAGTGTCTCTCTCCACTCCCGCAGTGCTTTTAATCCGCCGGTAGCCATCTTGACAGTGGGGCGGATGATCGAGGAGGCAGAGGCGGTCCACGCCGTATCGCGCACCGGCGAAAACCTTCCAGAAACTCCGGAGGCTGGTCACCCACAGATGAACAGCCATTCTTTCTCCGCTGTGTCTTTCGAGGCCCGGTCATTATGTAACAATCTGCCTTTTGGCAGATGACAGGAAGCAGACACAATCGCAGAGAAGTTCAAATGGAATATATTCTGGGAGTTGTAAAGTGCATTTTGGAAAGTATTCAGATACCTTCACTTTTCCTCCAATGGTCCACACACATTAACTAATAACAACCCAGCAAAAAACTATAATTTTTTTTTTTTACATATTTGAAGAATTACATGTACATATCATATTACATGTACATATCTATTCAGACCAGATGCACCCAAGATAAATGTTGAGTGTCCATTAGTCTTGACATGTTTGTTCAACTTCAATTATATGTATTATTTATTCTGAGGCAGGCTCAGTAATCGGTTCGTATGGTATTTTATTTACCACAACCGACAGTAATCTGATCAGGAAGCACAACACGGATAAAAATGCAATAAAAACAATACTTGCGTAATTTCCAAAAACAATGCTCAAAAGCGAGTAAGTAAGAATCCAAATATATTGTATTTCCTGACACAGCACTAAACAATAGAAAGACAGGGAACATATATTCACTTCCCAATGAGGAAATGAGGGCACCCGGTTTGCGTAATGACCAGACAAGACAATGATGGGGAGGAGCGGCGTGGTTAGAAGGCCAGTGACGTCAAACACTGAAGCCTGCTCGTTGTTGAAGAGCGTCTAGCTTCGGGATGAGTCGTGACAATGACAGTGCATGGTAAACCAAAACCAAGCCATGAGGTAGAAGGAATTGTCCGGAGAGCTCATGGCCACTCAATTTTCTCGGTTCTGATCAAGATCAAACTCTTTGGCCTAGTGCCAAGCGTCACGTCTGATAGAAACCAGGCACCCCTCATCACCTGGGATGTACCATCCCTACGGTGAAGAATGATGGTTGCAGAAAACGTCTGTGGGGATGTTTTTCAGGGGCAAAGACACAGACTAGTCAGGATTGAGGAAAGGATGAACGTAGCATAGTATACACAGTTCCTCGATAAAAAGCTTTTCTAAAGCGCTCAGGAACTGAGACTGGAGGCTCACATTCCAACAGGACAACAATCCTATACACTGTACAGAGCATGTGATGATCAGCTGAAAATAATAGAAGAAACTTTCCAAATACAGAACCAAGAGGACTAGAGTGCTTGGTAATAGTTAAAAATAATAATGTATTGACATTTCATTAGTTCATAATTTATTCACAAGTATTACGCATTTTTACTACATTTATAAATGTTAGTTAGCTATTATAAACAATGTATAATACAACTGATTAAATAAGGATTTATAAGCTAAATGACAATGTTATTATTTATAGACTTTTCATATTTTATTAACCATTTATGTGCCAGTTCAAATGGATGCATTATGGCCGTTATAAACCAGTTGTGAAGGATATGTTAGGGGTTCATAAGTCACTAAGAAAGCATTACTTATAAGTTGACAAACTATAATTATATAGAAAATATAATAACACATACAATGCCTTGGATATTTAGTGAGGGTTAAGAGATTTAAGGCGGAGTGATAGATTGAACCCAAAAGAACGAATGCGGAAAGATGAGCACTGTGTGTATAACAACCCGCTGGGTATTTATTAGGCAGATGGACGGAATAAGAATAGATCTGGGGTCTAGTGTGAGGAGAGGTACTCATGACAAGATTAAAACCCAGGGTAGGATTGTCCAGTGTAAGTATGGCAGGCAAAGAGCCAGAGCAGTGGCAGGCAGGCATGAGTAGGTAATGGAAGTGCGCTGGTGTGTTAACACTGAACACAAGAAATAGAGCGGATGACAACAAGGCAAAAATGGCTGCCACGGAACTAAGCACATATAAATGTGAGCCGATGCGTAGTAGTCTTTAGGATAAACTAACAACCTGGGGAAGTCTGTAATGCAAAATGAGAAGCGGGTGCATCGCTTACTGCAGGGGAACACCCAGGTAAGTTGCGTGCTGCCAATTAGCCTGAAGCCGTACCTCTGACGTCACTGTCATGGAAAGGGACACTCGTAGGTAGAAAGAGGTAAACAACAAAACAAACAGGAGATCATAGGAACACAGCAATGTGTTAATACATATTTAGCACACATTTACTAATATATTAATTGATTATTGTTGTGAATACAATAAATAAGTGTTTTGTGTAGCCTCATCTAAAGTGAGCAATATTTAGACAATATCAAGCAGGGGTGTCAAAATTATTTTCACCCCTGGCCATATCAGCATTAGGGTTGCCCTTATTGTTAAATAACTGTCTGCGTATGATTATTATTTATTCAAGTGTCCAAATATTGTTCATGCATGTAAATGGTAAAATATATGTAAGCACATTGCTCAGTGTTATTATAACATATCCCTTGTTTGATCTGCTTTAGAAACTCACATTACTCAAACTTGTCACACAAAATCGACATGCATTGTGGGAGATATGGTCGCTGGAATGCTGTAAAGGAGCATATGATTTTAAGAGAATAATGTGCCTTTTAGGCTCTCAAACTCGCCTAGGCTCTCAAACTCCCAAACGATTGTTCATGTAGCAACTAAGCAGCCATCTTGGCTCCAAAAGACCTATGTTTAGTCTTAAGCATTCCTGAGTTAGCAACAGTAAAATAATACATTAACAGTTTTAAGGTAAGAGCATTTAAGTGACATACAGTTTTTTTCTCTCTCGATATACAGAAATAACAATAATACGTGTTTCCTATCTAGTAGACAGTGACTGCTGGTCTACACTCCAGCTAAAGAGGAACTAATGCACATCCTGCCATCCACGTCACAAATACCAGCGCAAGAGCAAGGTAAAGCATTAACCTTGTAAAGTATTGCAACATTCATAAGTCAAACTCAAATTCATATGGAGATTTTTTTTGTTAATATATATATATACCGTTCAGTACAGTTGGCCACATTGGAAATCCGATTAGTCACACTAAAATATTTTTTGTCCCATCCCAGGCACCCAACAAATATGCACAAACAACAAGCAGATATATTTAGGCCTTTATCAATACCTTGAACAGCAGACAGTGTGGTCGCTTTTTGCTCTCTCGCTCTCTCGCTTTCTACTGCTCTCTTATTTTTACTTTCTTTTGCTTTTACTTCCAAGTTTCTAACAGTTTTTGGCTGACTCACTTTATTCTTTTTTTTTATATACATATTTGTTTATTGGACACAGTACAGATGACAACAGAGAATGACATAAACAGTAGTCCAGAATTTTTTCTTTTAAACAAAAAACAAAACAAAAATAGAAACCCCCACCTCGCCCAATGGGACCCCAACAAAGTAGGAGAGAGGTAAAATAAGTCAATAGGACTCCCATCACCCGAAGCGCACAACACTAAACGGACACGTACGACAGACAAAACCAACAGCAAGAGACAGACACGGAGCAGCTAAATACAGATAGAGCAGACGGTCGCACGATACTGGCCAGTGGGACAGAGCATTTACACTAATCTGAGGGCAGTCTCACCAGTCCCTTAAAGTGGGAGATAAAGGGCTGCCATTTCCTGGAGAAGCCGAAGTTGGAGCCCCTGAGAGCGAACTTCACCTTCTCCAGCCGTAGGAAGTGCATGACGTCCCTCAGCCAGCATGAGGCAGCTGGAGGGCGGGCAGACTTCCAATTCAGGAGGATTCTGCGACGGGCCAGCAGGGACGTAAAAGCAACTATATCAGCATGTTTGCGGGAAAGGAGAGACACACCCCCAGGCAGACCGAAGATGGCTATCAGGGGGCTAGGGTCCAAAGTGACTTCCAACACGTCCGATAAGGTCTTAAAGATGGTGCCCCAGTAGTTCTGAAAAGAAGGGCATCGAGCAAACATGTGAGTCAGATCGCATGGGGAAGCTTCACACCTGTCACACCTGTCTGCGACATCAGGGTATATCTCAGAGAGCCTCGCCTTGGAAAAGTGTACTCTGTGCAGCACCTTAAATTGGATGAGGCCGAGCCTGGCACATGGCGTAGTAGATCGTATCCTGTCGGTGGCCATGTCCCACCACTCCTGAGTAAACTCCACCCCCATCTCCCGTTCCCAGGCCAGCTTGGCCTTACAGGTGGAGCGTACCTCAAAGGACGCGAGCAAGGAGTAAATGTGCGATGTCAGCCCCGTCGCGAGGGGTGCAAGGGACAGTATGGCATCCCAGGGTTGAGCGGGGGGAGTGGAGGGAAAGCCAGGAAAAAGGGAGGAGACACCTGAAGGTAGCGGAAGAAGTGCGATGCAGGCAATGAGTACTTAGCGGCCAGGTCGGTGAAACTTAAGAAGCTCTCCTCTGCGAACAGATCCCTGAATGTCCTGACGGCTCACTTTATTCTTTATACGTTATTCTTACCTTGCATTATTTAAAAAATTTTTTTTTTTTTTTTAGCTGTTTTAAGTCTTGACTTTGAAAAAGCAAACAAATTTGCGCTGCGGTTGTCCCTGTATTATAGAGGAGTTACGACAGTTGTTGGAGGAATGGATCACCCGTCTTTGGTGACCCGAGCGCTCCTCCGGTCTGACTATGGGTCCTATCCAGAAAGTGAGACTACAAACACGCCATTGCTAACAGAGCACAACAGGCAGACTTGAGGCTAGAGAACCCAAAAGATTTCTCAAGGCTTGATAAAACGCAGACACAACTGATGATACAGGAGAGTGAACAATACATTGACTCTGTAGCAGCTACTTTAGGTGTTGAGTTACCAAATGTTAACGGACAGACACAGATTGTTATTAACGGGACTACATCAAATCTAGAGCACCCTGTCACGGACCTGGCTGACACGCTCCCATGGACATGTCCTAACGCTACTGGATTAACCACAGAAGCCTCCAAACCAAACTTCCCTAATGACACATCTTACGGGTGCTAGACCAAAGGCATCAACTCCAGCCGGGACCTGGTCTGTCGTAGTATGCCGCAGAGGGAAATCCAGCAAGAAATTAAACAAGAGTGCACCTATGCTCACCCCACCACCACCTGAACTCTTACTGCAAAACAGGTATGACCCACTGGCTCGGAACAAAATGGGTGTAGATGACCCTGGGGAAGCTAAGCACAACACAAGCATTAAAGCTAAAAACCAAAACCAAATAAATAGCCCCAAAAGCACTACTAGGATGAATGCTAAAAGAAGCTCAGATAAACTCAGATTTGACGAGCCCACATTTGATAAACCTGACACAACTTTGATTGGGGACAATATAACCAAGCATATCAGAATGGCAAAGACTGAAAACTTAACCGTGTCTGACACATCGGTGAGAGAGCTAACAGAAATGTGGCCAACTATTCTCTCTACACACCCAGGCAACATGAGAACTATTATCCACACTGGGTCTACTGACATTATACATAGGAAAACTGTCTTTGAGACCCTGAAACAAGATTTCTCTCTGCTACTGGAAAAAGTAAGCTACTATCAACGGCAAGATGTTTTTTTTTATCTCAGGGCCCATTCCAACCTTGGGGAAAGGAATTGAATCTTTTAGCAGACTTCTTGGGCTGAATTCATGGCTGATGTCGACGTGTCTCAACTACGGGATAAAGTTCATTGACAATTTCAATCTTTTTTGGAACTGTAAAGACTGTTTTAGACCTGATGTGGTTCATCCAAACATCATGGGATGCCGGCTGCTTGGTGCCAACCTACGTCACGCTCTTGGAATGCCATCTCTAAACAAGATAAGCATGAAGAACAGTATGCATAGAGAGAGGATCCACCCCCCCTCACCTGACCCGCTAACCCAAATTACTCACTGCTTCCAGAGGTTGTCCTTGTTCCGAGCTGTGGCGCAACGACCCCCCTCTCCCACTTCACCACACTCACCCTCTGCCACCACACCCCTCCTTCCCTCCTCTATCACACCACACTCCCCTTCACCACCACACACCCTATGCCCCACTCCTCCCCCGTTTTAAACGAATGCTTAGACAACTGCCACATCGTTTACAACCTTGTCCTTTATCTCCACAGAGCACACAATATACTCTGTGATGTGCTTCGGGTCCCTGCTGTTGTAAACATAGACATCCTGACTGTCCTCAGAAAATGCTAGGACCCAGTATCTCAATTCCTGTGTTAATTAGAAAAAGAAGGAATGGATTGAAAGCCACTTATGAAGTAAACAAGTCAAATCTGTTATCTGTAACATGTCAACCTGCTAGTGCGAGGAACCCTACTTTCTCTATCAAGATGGCTTTACTAAATATTAGATCTCTCGCCAACAAATCTTTATTGGTAAATGACATTATGATATCCTACAACTTAGATTTTATGTTTCTCACGGAAACCTGGTTAAATGAGGTCAGTAGTGCTACTGTGATTAACGAGACAGCACCCAATGACCCTTTGTTTTACATTCAAGGGTGCTCCCAAAATTTTGTTTTTAACCATTTACAGACCTCCGAGTTACTCTGCAACATATATTGATGACTTTGCTGAACTACTCTCTGTTATATCTGTTGATTACAACTTCTTTATTGTAACAGGGGACTTTAACATCCACATAGATGATGATACTGACAATAATGCCAAATAACTTTTTGCTCTACTTGACACCTTTGACCTCACTCAACATGTGAAAGAGCGTACTCTAGGGATGTGCATCTCCATAACTGAGGCCGATGCAATACGCATCTCGATGCATAGCCAACAATGCAATACATTAAAGATTCAAACATATAAACAGCTACCGATGCGATTCACTATTATTACGATGCGGTGCGATTTCGATTCACCACGATGCGATTTAGTGTAATAGGATGCAATGGAGAAAAATATGATGCTATGCAATTCAATATGTAGATATTTAACTTTTATTTATTTTGTTCAGACATAGCCTACAGCAAATCTTAAAGTAGGCAATCTTAATTGCCATCTGACTATATATGGCTCTTTCACAAAAAGATTTGTTTTTTACAAACCAAAAGATTAAATAAAAACAGACATATTTTTCCTGTCTTGTCTCTAGTTACTTTTAACAGCTCACACATTTAAGGTGAAACAAATTAAGGATTCTGCTCATAGATAAACAATGAAGAAATTTTCTGTAACTTGCCAGCAGGCTAATGTGATTTTAGCTGGTAGGCTAACTCAGTGAGCAGAAAGCAGGTGCTGTTTAAACAATAAAAATAAAAACCTTTCACAAACGGGTAAACAAAAATGTAAAAAAAACTATTATTGGCAGTCAAAGGCTGCTGTAAACAAGATTAGCTTAAATGTCCTACTTTAAGGTTTTTCTTCAGGAAAATCAGTTGATCTACATGATCAGTATTAGGAACCGCTGATTCCGAGGGGGAGAGAGTCTCTATCACGACCAGAGTAAAGGACCCAAGCGCAGACACGGAGGTGGAGACCAGGTAACAAACAATCAAATGATTTATTAAGGGGATCCGTAGTCGGGGACAGGCAATAGTTCAGACACGGGGTTAGGCAAATCCGTAGTCGGGGACAGGCTGGGTTCGGTACCGGGAGTAGGCAGGTTCGTAGTCAGGAGGCAGGCAAAGGGTCAGGCAGGATCGGAGTCGTGGACAGAAACTGGTCACAAGGACGATAAAGCAAAGGCAGGTCACTGGGAAAACACTGGGAGGTACACTGGAAACGAGTGTATTGGACAAACGATCTGGCAACAGGTAACAGGAAATGCTGACATATAAAGCCCAGGGAATAATCAGTTCATGGGGATCATCTGGTGGAAAGGGGTGGAGACAATGACAAGCCAGGTGAGACAGATCAGGTTGTGACAGGACCCCCCTATGACCGCTGGCGATGAGGGCCGGGTCCAAGATGTTTCTCTGCGCTACCCATGAGTGTTCTTCTGAACCATAGCCCTCCCAGTCCACCAGGTACTGGAATCCCCTGCCCCGCGGTCGAACCTTCAGGAGACGGCGCACAGTGAAGGCCGGATGACCATCAATCATCTGTGGCCGAGGGGGAGCCCTGGGGACAGAAGACAAAGGAGAGTAAACAACAGGCTTGATACGGGACACATGAAAAGTGGGGTTGACACGAAGGGAGGAGGGTAGTCGGAGGCGAACCACCACAGAGTTGACCACCTGGCCGATCTGGAAAGGACCAATGAAGCGTTGAGCCAGTTTCCGAGACTCCACTTTTAATGGAGATCCCGGGTGGATAGCCACACCCTCTGTCCAGCCCGATAACAGGGAGCCGGAGTCCGGCGGCGGTCAGCCTGTCGTTGATACCGGGTGTTGGCCCGGGCCTTCTCCCAGGTCTGTAGGCACCGTCTGACAAATGCCTGGGCCGATGGGACCTCCACCTCAGGTTCTTGGTTGGGGAACAGTGGGGGTTGATACCCCAGGGAACATTGAAAGGGGGACATTCCCGTGGCAGAGCTTGGCAGGGAGTACTCCACCTACATCAAACGCTTGGACCAGGTAGTAGGGTTGTTGGAGACCATGCAGCGTAACGTTGTCTCCAGATCCTGGTTCACCTGTTCAGTTTGCCCATTGGATTGAGGTTGGAAGCCTGAGGATAAACTGACCGTGGCCCCTATTAGGGTGCAGAACGCCTTCCAGAACCCAGAGGTGGACTGTGGGCCTCGATCCGACACCAGATCCGTGGGTAGGCCGTTGGTCCGGAAGACATGTTCCAACATGAGGACTGCTGTCTCTTTAGCAGATGGGAGCTTGGGCAAGGGTATGGCCCGGACGGCCTTGGAGAAGCGCTCAACCACCGTGAGGATGGTGGTGTTGCCCTCAGATACAGGGAGGCCCGTGACAAAGTCCAATGATACGTGGGACCAAGGCCGTCGAGGAACTGGTAAGGGCTGCAGTAGACCGGAGGGTGCGTGCCGTGGCGTCTTATTCTGTGCGCATACCATGCACGCTGACACGAACTCTGGGACGTCCTTCCCCATGGCGGGCTACCAGAACTGCCGACGGATAAACTCCAATGTCCTACGTGCCCATGGATGACAGGCAAGATTGGAATCGTGACCCCACGCCAACACTGCTGTGCGGGCCTGGTCGGGCACAAACCTCCTCCTGGGTCGGGCTGGGTGGCTTGGAGGCGGCGGACAGTGGCCTCCACCTCCCAGGTCAGTGTTGTGGTCAGGCAGGAGGCAGGCAAGATGGTTTCCGGTTCACTGGAAACCGTGGCAGGACTGAACACCAGGGAGAGGGCATCTGGCTTGATGTTCTTAGACCCGGGTCGATAAGCTAAGGTGAACTGGAACCTTCCAAAAAGCAGAGCCCATCGTGCCTGTCGTGCGTTCAACCTCTTGGCAGTCCGCAGGTACTCCAGGTTCTTGTGGTCCGTCCAGACCAAGAATGGCTGTTCGGCTCCCTCAAGCCAGTGCCTCCACTCCTCGAGGGCGACCTTAACTGCCAAGAGTTCTCTGTTGCCAATGTCATAGTTTTCCTCCGCCGGGAGAGTTGGCGCAACAGGAACGCACATGGGTGGACCTTGTTGTCCACCAAGGATCTCTGAGACAGAACGGCCCCCACCCAGACGTCTGAGGAATCCACCTCTACAATTAATTGTTGTTAGGAGTCTGGGAGAATTAATACTGAGGCCGTGGAGAAGCGGTCACTTATGCTGAGGGGGGAGGGGCCGCTCGTCCAGGCACTCATGCTGAGGGCAAGCTCTGTGTTGGGTGTAGACTGGGCCCGGCCCTGGCAGCGTGAGCCAAACCCCCCCACCACCCCCTAGCCTTCTCCGGAGACTGGCACTCCCAGCCTTTAGGTGGTCTCTGGGTCCTGGAGGTTGGTGGCTGGAAGGGGTCCTTGACAGGCTGGTGCTGGATGCGTGGATGCACCACCAATCGTGAACCGTGCTGCAACAAAACCTCACCACTCGTGACACCGGTAGATATACATTTTGTTTAATTTAAAATAATTAGTGTGGTAATATGATATCATAAAGGTCTAAATCTATGTGCATTTATTAGAAAATAGTGGACACTTTAAGGCCATCTATATTTATTTGCCATGAGATTTTAAAATTTTGGTTTCACTTCATGCACCACCGTGATTTTACAACAACCCGGACCTTTTTACGCAAAGACAAACAAGATGCGCCATCTACTGGTCATTACGAGTCTCTGTTTGTCAGCAACATTCTCCCATTTTAAACAGGCATGCTTCAAATGACCCAAAACCACGAAAGAGGTGGGTGTCAGTGCCTCGTTGCTTCTAGTGATAAAGTCATTCTGGTGAATGTGTCATTTTAGGCTTGCGCTGCTTGATCATTGTCGAGAATTTCACTAATACTTTGATAAGGAGCATTTGGATGAAACTTGTACTTCTCAATGAACAGATTAGAAGAGCACATTCTCTACAGTAACATACTGGAAAAAATGTAATTATGCCTGGATCTTAGTAGTGAGATACTAATCCCACTAGTGTCAGATTAGGAGCCCAAGCATTATCTATTCTTTTCACTCCAAATATCCGAACAGCCTAGCCATATACTGTAATCTGACAGATGGCTAGACACATACCCTTATCATTCTCAATGAAGACATTTACCCACGCCAAAGCGCACATAATCTAATTTATTTTCTCCAAATCTCCTAACAGCCAAGCGATATAATGTAATCTGACAGATGGCCAGGTGAATATCTTTATCGCACACACACAGTCACAGTTGGTACTCAGGACACAAAGCGCGGAGCTATAATAAATTGACATTCCTTTATTTCTGCAAAACCACAAACAAAGGAGAGGTAGGAGCAATGAACTGAGAGCCGGGTAGCATAAACAAATGAACCATGCTAACCATAACAGCAGCACTTAAATATGGTCAGCAATTACAGGCAACGTTGAGCAGCTGACACTAATCGGCTATTGGTGCCCTGCCCTGACTGGCATCTTCAAGCCAACATAAAGATGTCTAGAGGCTTCCCATAGTGGGGTTCTGACAGTGCTCCGCCATGGCGCAGGCTCCCAACCGCAAGACTAGGAACACTCCAGAACACCATCAGGATGGAAGTTTCCGACCCCGAAAGCTAGACGTGACGACTGGTCCAGTGAAGGCACTTATGGCTGTAGGGCCTCTCCCACAAACCCCCACAAGTGAAACGGCCGGGGCTCTTCCTCCATCCTCAATGACAGTCCCCATAGCACACACCCCAAAAAGAATAGGGGGTCTTCTGGGCTGTTCGCTGGGTCTGTGGGCCTCCAGTTGCCTGTATGTAAGCTGTAGTCTCTTCATCTCTCTCTGCAACATCCTGATCCGATATCCTGATATATCCGATTTGGACAATAATGTGTCATAATACACACCTTGTCCTGATGCTCTGAAGCACAAAGACACAGTTAAACTTACAAAACATCAGCACAGTGCAACAGTTGGTTTTTGCATGTAACAGACACTCTTATCTAGAGCAACTATTTGGAGCAATTAGGGTTAACTGCCTTGACAAAGGGCACATCAGACTCTTGGGTTTGAAACATATAGTTCCTAGCCTACCAGTCGAACCCCTAGGTCACCTGTTGTTCTCATTGTGCATGTGTGTGTGTTAGGGCTGGACGATATTCTGTTTTAACATCGACATTGCGATGTGCGCATGCGCGATAGTCACATCGTCCGAACATGCGATGTGAAGAAGGGTAGCACCCATAAATGTATTAAAAGAACGGTAGCACCAGGGTAGCACCATGGATGTATTAAGAGAACTGGATACAGTGTTCTGCGGGAAGCCCCGTATATTCCAATGAGAGGCTCAAAAGCGCATAAAGCCAACATGGAGCTTGGATCTTCCGCGTTGACTGGCCCATGACGTCATGATGGACATGCGCACTAGCAATAATTTGTTTGTGTTGTCGTAGCAACTGATAGCAACATGCGCGTTCATGAGCTTCTCTCTCGTGTCTCTTAAATCCACGGTCACGTAGCGAACTCATGAACTCACCGGTTTCATTGTCTAACGTTAAACGATATGTTGTCGTTGTTCCTGATCGTTTACATGCTTAGCTAAATAAACGATGAATGTATTTAGACAACCAAGGAGTCAGGAGATGTAATTATTATGTATAATAATAATTTATATTATACATAAACGGCTACAAAAATGAGGATGTTGACCAAAAACAGGTACTTTGCCTGGAGTGTTATGAAGTTGTGGCCACAAAACAAGGAAACACCACCAATTTGTCTGATCACTTAAAACGGGACCACAACGTAACAATAACGTTTTATATCGCTAAAGATATGTTGCCATTAAACACCGTCACCAAAGAGGGATTTAAGAAAATGATCCGAACGCTTGACACGCGGTATGTTATACCATCCCGCACATATAAATGACACGTGGTATGTTATACCATCCCGCACATATTAGAGCTGTATGGAAAATGCAGATCTAAGATTGAAGCAGAGCTGTCACACGTGGAATACTATGCAGCTACAACAGACTTATGGTCCAGCAGGACAACGGAGCCCTACATGGAACCCTGATGGAATGGTAATTATTGACTTTAGCCTGGATTGATGGCTCGCAATATCCCAATATATATCGTTGGGGGAAAAATATTTCAATGTAATTTTTTCCCAATATCGTGCAGCCCTAGTAAGTGTGTGCGTAGAGAAGACAGTATAGCCATGTTACTACTGTATATGTCCTCTACATGGAAAAAATGACACTGAGTGGAGGTCAGGTCTAATGCAGCATGGTGATGCTTAAGTAAAGCTGGGAATCTGAGGAAGAGCAGGGGGATTAGCAACACACACACTGACCCGTTATCTGTCTGCATATGCAGCCTAGTTTATGGATAAGTAGCAGTTCATCACAATGATGTATTAGTGGGGTTAGGGTTTTCCACTTTATATTCTTATAAGCTGGCAGCAAAGCAAGCATTCAGAAGACAGTGGTAGTAATTCTTCCTAGACTACTCAGTAATTAAATTCACTCCACTGAAGTCTCTACTTCTGGTTCAAGGAGCTGTCAATCAAACTCTCACTAGACAATGGGACCAGGCTGGTGTTAAGCCCGCCCACCCCATACACGTGGGGTGCATTCTTGTGATTGGCTAAAACAAGGAAGATATCTGATTAGTTGCAGATCATTCTCTTTTTAAAAAAATGCATTTGTGTGTGGATCCATGTCAGGGGAGTCTCAAAATTCACACACAAATGCAATAAAGTTCACAGCACGCAAGCAGTTTGTAAATCAAGATATATTTGTGTGTGCATCAGAAATACATTTCTGAATCTTGTCCTGTGCATTTCTGAATCTTGTGCGCATTTGTAAATGTAATTTGCATTTCTGAATTGTGTGTGCATTTATGAATTTTGTGTCATTTATACATTTTGTTTGCATTTGTGAATCTTCTGTGCATTTTAAATTTGGTGTGTGTATTTTTGAATTTTGTGCACATTTGTGTATCCTGTGTGTGTATTTATGAATCATGTGTGTGCATGCATAAATCCTGTGTGTGCATTTGTGAATGTAGTCTGTGCATTTATCTTTATTGAGAAACAAATATTGATTCTCCTTGGTGAACAGGAGACAATCAATCAATCAATCAAATGTATTTATACAGCCCTTTTTACAAAAAAGTTGTCAGAAAGTGCTTTTACAATCACCCAGCCTGAATCCGACAGAGCACACATTGACAAGTTGAACAAGAATAACAACTTGAACAAGTTGATACACTGCGGCTAGGAAAAACACATTTTGGAAGAAACCTAGAGAGGAACCAGGCTCTGAGGGGTAACCAGTCCCCTTCTGGCTGTACTGGGTGAGTTTATGACAGTTAATATAATACAGTGCGAGCAAGCAATGTGCGAGCATCTTAAAAATCAAACTAGTCCAGGATGACCGGAAGGCTTGATGGGTATGATAGCTTGGAGGACGAAACTCTGGTAGAATCAGCTGTTCCGTCAGCCACACAATCAGGGGCCCCAGCATGGATCCAGCACATGTTTCCAAGGCTGATTGGTCCCAAAGCATGGCCAGCAGGCACGGGTCCCCCTTAATGGAAGTGGACACAAACACAGGCAAAGGTTAGATTAGATAAATTAAGGTTTGTCCTTAATTCTTCCCAGGTGCAGTGAGTTGCTGTTGATGGAGTGGGTGTGGCAGTGAAGAAGCTCCAACCAATCCGCAGTTGTTCATCACCCTATTTACCCTGGGGTTTACATACACCCGTAGGTAAGCCACTGTTACCTACCTTGGGAAGCAGGTTGGGCGGGGGCAGGTACGTCCAGTTTGTGAAAAAGTCCATGCTATAACTTTTCCTGTCCCTACTACCAGACGCGAATTGCGCCGATTCCTTGGGGTGGCGGGTTACTACCGCTCCTTTTGCAGAAACTTCTTGTCTGTGGAGGCCCAGCTGACAAGCGTGCTCAGTCCTGCCGTACCGTTTCAGTGGACGGACAAGTGTCAAGTGGCCTTTGACACTATTAAGGTACTCTTGTGTAGTTCCCCTGTTCTTGCCAGTCCTGACTTCAGTAAGCCCTTCAAGATGGAGGTAGATGCCAGTGCTGTGGGAGCAGGGGCGGGGTAATACAGGAGGATGAGGAAGGGGTGGACCACCCCGTTTGTTGAAGTTGTTCAACTTGTTTCTTGTTCAACTTGTTGATGTTTGCTCTGTCGGATTCAGGCTGGATGATTGTAAAAGCACTTTGTGACAACTTTGTTGTAAAAAGGGCTTTATAAATACATTTGATTGATTGATTGGGTTTGTTACTTCTAGCGGAAGTTCAACAAGTGTCAGACTCGGTACTCCACAATCGAGCAGGAGACTCTCGCGTTACTAATGGTGCTTGAGTATTTTGAATTTTTTTGTTGGTTCTAGTGTTCTAGTTTTGCCTGTTGTTGTGTTTACAGATCACAACCCACTTGTTTTCCTACATAGGATGTACAACAGCAATCAGCACCTTATGCGGTGGGCTCTGTTTGTTCAGGGGTACAATTTGGTTATCAAGCACAAGAAAGGAAGCGATAACGTGCTGGCTGACGCATTGTCTCGTGTTTAGCTTGTGTACCTGTGTTTTTTTGCTAAATGATTATTTTTTTGTTAATGGTTTAAATGAATGAACCTGGTTGTGCAAACATGTATTACAGTTTGTTTGAAAACCTCAGGTTTTCTCTTTTTGGGTGGGCGTGTTACGTACCCAGTTGGTTGAGCTGGTATGTGTATTTTCCCCATGTTGTTGTGTCTCCCTGTTTGTCCTTAATTCTTCCCAGGTGCGGTGAGTTGCTGTTGATGGAGTGGGCGTGGCAGTGAAGAAGTGAATCTGCAGTTGTTCATCACCCTATTTAAGTGTGTAGTTTGTTTGGTTAGAGAGGAAGGAGGATTTTTGTTATGTGAAATGGTAGTCAATTATGCTATTTGATGGGATGTTTGTGATAGCCTGCCGTGTTTGTGTAACCCGTATCCTGTGGAGTGGGGCTAGGTAAGATACCCTGGGGTTTACATACACCCGTAGGTAACCCACTGTTATACACACTAGATTAGAAGCCAGTGCCTGTTCCCCAGTATTTTGTAGCAGTGAGGTAAGTTGTGGTTAGGGCTGGCCAACAGTGGCCAGACTAACGAGGTAGGGAAGCTTAGGGTCTTTATATATGATTTCTTTGATTTGACAGACCGCTCGCATTGCCCCACTCCTACATTCCCATTATTCTCTTGTCCTCCCCTCATGTGTGTTGTTGGTGTGTATTATTATTATTTAACTGTACTAAAATAAACCATACCTGTTAAGGGTAACAGCGATTTCAGTTGTGGCCTCCTTGTTAAGTTGCTTCACACACCATCACACCTACCTCACCACCCAACGGGCGGCCTTGGGCAGTTGCGTTCCCCAGCCACTTGAGGCGGGGCGTAACGAGTAACCCCTGGACAAGGTCAAACAAATGTAAATAGAGACAAGACACAAGGAGAAGTTAGACACCCTGGTTCTCTACGTCCCCGGCACCATAGAATAGCAGCATAAATCTTAGAATGAGACAGGGGGGTCCAGTGGCCTGAAAACACCCACCCAGGGACACCAATCAACCACAACCACTCGGGCAGGTTTAGTTTTTGCTCACAAAGCTACTCGAATTGAGGGAACAAAAGAGAACCGTAGCGAGCCAGTGACATCCACCCCCCAAGCAGCATTTGGGAGGTTTCGTTTTTGCTCACAAGCTACTCGAAATGAGTGTACAAAAGAGAACCGTAGCGAGCCAGTGACATCCACCCCCCAAGCAGCATTTGGGAGGTTTAGTTTTTGCCCTCAAGCTACTCGAATTGAGTGAACAAAAGAGAACTATAGCGAGCCAGTGACAAATTGTTCAGTCGACATTCATGCCTATACTTGACCATGGGGAAACTATTTACCAAGGTGCAACTCTTCTGACAACTGCTTGACTCTGTTAACCATTGTGCCCTGTGTTTTATTACTTCGGATAGTTACAATACACATCACTGCATCTTATACCAGATAGTTGGCTGGACCTCCTTTAAAATGCGTAAATAACTCCACGGGTTTCCAGTATATTTATCATCTCTGTAAACACATGGATTGTCTGTTTTCATTACTAGATTGCAGAGTTGGATAGTATTACAGACACTCTTTGTAAACACTGAATTGGGCAGTTCTGCCTACTCTTTCATAGCACCTCATCTGGGGAACAGTATCCAGTATCAGAGCTATATTTAAGTGCCTTTGTCTCAAGGGGTCAGTTAACCACTTCTTGACAGAGCCCCTGACCTCAATTTCCGCCCCAATCTGACCCACCCCAATCTAAATGGATATTTCTCTGGAGCAGAACCATGAAGAAAGATGTGGTAAAGGGCATTTAACACTAGAAGCGCCAAAGCTGTTTTCACTCCTTTAATCGCCAGACGAATCATCCCAATTAGCACCTACATTCTCATCCGCAGCTTCACCATCCATCAACCGCAGTAACCTGCCATCCATCAACAGCATCAGATCATCTACTGTGTTATCATCCTGAATTAAATGAATTAGGATGAATTATGAAGTAAAACATTTTACTAAAATAGTATGTATTTATTGTCTTATGTAACCATACAATACAAAATTAAAAACATGATTTTAAAATGCACAGGCTATGACATTTACATTTCTAAAGATCGAATAAATGAAAATCCATCAAACTGTATCCTATTTTGATGTAGTAAATGCTAAAACATTGTAGATCACAAGCGACGTGCAATCAAATGATTTGAGCATGATTGGCCGTATATAGACATATTGCAACACAGACTCTTGAAATAAAAACATTTGGCTAAAGAGTATAATTCGATCATTTTTATTTGTAAAATGTATTATAGTAATTACAGTCCAGTAACTAAGGCACTGTAGACAATGAAACACGTATTTTACAACACAGTTTGTATATTGGTCACGGTCGGGTATTCTGCTGTTACCCGGGAGATAAATTAATCTATTTCGTTTTATATTTTCGTTCTGTTTATTTAGTAAAACATATATTTCTTATATATTATATTTCTTTTTTTAGTTCATTCAAATTCAACCAAGCCAATCTATCTATTGTCTATTTGTATCTCGCAGTCTTTTGTCTGCCTGAGCAGGACACGCAAACTAACCGGTTGCACTGCACACAGTGTTCATTAGTGTTGTTATAAGTGCACATGAGACAGCAGCAAACTAATCCGTTACATATATCCAGTTTCATATAGATCGGACCAAAACGCGTCCAGTTTAATATAGATCAGACCAAAACCAGTCCAGTTTCATATAGATCAGACCAAAACCAGTCCAATATAGATCAGACCTCAACGAGTCCAATATATCAGACCAAAACGAGTTCAGTTTCATATAGATCTAAACAAAACGAGTCCGGGTTCATATAGATCGGACCAAAATGCGTCCAGTTTCATATAGATCAGACCAAAACCAGTCCAGTTTCATACAGATTGGACCATTATTGAGTGCAATAGACGCATGACACATAGAACTGATAAATAATTAAAATTTAAATTAATGGGCTGTATACATAGGCTAGATGTATTGGATGAATTCTTTCTGTTTATTTAGTGAAACATATTTCTTTATAAACGTACCTCTTTTTTCTAGTTCATTCAAATTCAACCAAGCCAATCCATCTATTGTCTATGTGTATCTCTCAGTCTTTTGTCTGCGTATCGCCCATTTAACCATTGACGTCATAAGCCAATGAGGTGTGATCGGTGTCTGGGTACCGCATTTAGCCCCTCTTGGGTACTAACGCCCAGCGGCGTGGGATTATGGCGTCAGGATGGCAGTTTAGGTATCAAATAACATGTAAATAGTAGTTTTATATACTGTTTGGATTGTGATTTTGCAATTCTGAAAAGGCGACAAGGTGAAATGAACGTATTTAGGAAAAGTCCTGGAAGGACGAGGCTGTAGCTTTTCAACATAATGTATTTATTTTAATTACTAACTGCAACGCCCGCGAGCGTGGGCTGTTGGCACTTCTAGAGGTAAAAGAAAACAGTCTGAAGTTTGTGGAAATGCTCAATTAATTAAGGATAATGTAACACACAATATCTGGCATGAGCTAAAACAAAAAAACAACATTCGTTTTTTAGTTTTTTTATGTTTATATGATTTAAAAAAAAATTATACCTCAGACTCTGAATGTCTGAAAACACTTCCTATGTGTTCCCCTAGGTCGCATTATGTCTGGCTTTGTTTCAATTCTCTAGCTCGTTTAACCACCGAGATACAGTTTTCTTACTGAGAGGTGGTCTTTTTTCCATTCTGTCTAGTGAGTGACGCAACCAGCTCCTACACGTTCAAATTACTATGTAGACGAATGGGAGCAAAGCCCTATGGGAATGAAATCTTTACCTTCGATAAGGAAGTGAGTTCTTCATGGTAGCTGCCTTTTTTGAGTGAAACAGATTTTGTTAAAAGTTGTAAACGTCTAGTCTCACCTGAATATGGATTATTATGGATTATTATGGGTCATAAACAATGCTAATAATATACCTGAGACTATAGGAAAAGAAAAACTATCAAATTTGGCCGATGTAAGTACAATATTATCGTATATTATCATTATGGCCATTAGCAGTCCTTTCGATTGCAAATAAAACGGTCTGTGTTTTGGCTATTTTAAAACAAAAAACTTTGTTATAAAGGGGAGATTCTAATATAAGCATGTAGTATATTATAAAATGGCCGTTTTTTAATTATGCGATCTTTGTTTATAGGTAGTGGTGGTTGTATAGGGTACTGCAAGTATCCCGCCGGCGGGACGGTTGTGCCAGTGAGGTTATCTCCTTTAACAAGCAGACGTGCATTTGTATACATTCGGCTCATTGTTTGAGAACTGTAGACGCAACCGGTAGGAAAATGGACTTCGGATGTGTTGATATATGAGAACAATTGACCCTTCGCTAAGCCACGCCCGAAAACCGCCACAGGCCAATCGTGGTTTAGCAACCGTAACTAGGCGCAGGAGGTCTGTCAAGCTTTCGAGCAAGGGAAACATGCCAACGCGTTGTGCTTATGGATTGTGTAAATCTGATACCCGATATCCTAAAAGTTTGGACAGGGAGGTGGAATTTTTTCCTTTCCCCAAACCAAAAACACAAGGGGAGAAATGCCGGCAAGCAGTGTGGGAGACCCCAATCACAACTAATGTCGACAGGATTAACAAAAACACTTACGTTTTCTCCAATAACAACACGCTAATGTTAGCTAGCTAGCTAACTAACTCAGCACAGCATTGCTTAGAGAATGACGGTTCTTTGTTCATAATGCATATATTTGAACGTAAAATAAGATGATTAAAGGCAATACGGAGGCTCACTGAAATACTTTAAAATGGATTTCAGCATTTTGTTAATCAACGTCCTACCCTTGAATACCCCAATCCGATTGCGGCTCTCCTGGTATTAGGTCATTAGGTCTAAAGACGGAACATCAGGGGGCTTGCCCGGAGATCTCCAAGGAAAATGTTGCTATGCGAACTTAATCAGTTCATTAACAGTAGTCATCATGTGTTCACTATAGGTACACTTTATTACTGCTGTGCATGAACATAGCTGTTTCTCAATTTGTGTGTTTCCCACTTGAATGGTTAGCGTATGAGGCAGCTGCTGCTTGCGCTGGGACCGGCTTTCGCTTCAATTTTAAAGACGTTATTCTCTAATCGGTTGCATATTATGTCGTGGATATATCCCTCGAATGCATACTGCAGCCCCTTTTGTCTTGCTCTTTCAGATATTTCACCTGTTCGCCAAAAATGACTAAGCATCTCATTGGGAATGTCTGACACCGGTGCATACATACTGCAATAGACGTGCCAGGCTCGAAAGCTTGCCAGGCGTAGCAACAGTAACTAAGCAGGGCGTGGCTTAGCGAAGGGTCAATTGCCTTACTTGAATGTTATTTGGTTGTCTTCATATTGTATTGTACATGTATTGTTTCAAATAATATGTGGTTTTCTGATTTTGTTGGGAGGAGTCAAATCCAATTGCTATTGATAAAGGTGTTACAATGACTATCATGGAATTATGTTTAATCTAAGATTAGTTGTTTTTTCACTTATAATATTGCATACTACCTTTTGTGATTTTCTTTTAAAGGTTATCAACCTATTAGGAATTCTTCTAACGACTTATACTGACCAGTATCAGCAAACGAATCCCTCTTGAACCAACTAAACTAAGTAAATAAAGAACTCTATCATGAATGCTCCGGCGTAGTGTGGTAAAAGCCACGTGCAGAACCGTATAATCCGTTTTATAAGGTTTTATTAGCAATCAAAAGCAAAACAAACCAGAAAGGGCAGAAAAAACACGTACTCAGTTGAATGAAATGAAAATGTGCACATAGCGACTTTAAACTAAAAAATTCAAACAACAATATAAATATGGTACAAAACACTCACCTCTATCTACACTCGTGACATAAGAACAATGCTAAGCACCGTGACTACTGGTTAGCAACCCTTTATAGCCCCACTAATGATAAAGTGCTAACAGCGTTGACAGAAACGTAAACAAGGAAGTGGTGCGTCAATGAAATGGAACCGTGTGGAAACAAAACTCACCACTCGTGACAAACTCGGAAAATAATTGAGTTGTCCCGTGCATTCTTCAGTCCTTGAATAGGCCCTTTTTCAAGTTTAGGCCAAGAGCCGTAAAGTGTAAATTATATAACTTGACACACAGCCTTTGCTGTGCTGCATTCATCTTTTCTTCAATCCTGACTAGTCACCCAGTTCCTGTTGCTGAAAAATATCCCCACAGCATGATGCTGCCACCAAAGGATGGTATTGGCTAGGTGATGAGCGGTGCCTGGTTTCTTTCAGACATGATGCTTGGCATTCAGGCTAAAGAGTTCAATCTTTGTGTCATCAGACCAGATAATCTTGTTTTCACATAGTCTGAGAGTCCTTCAGGTGCCTTTTGTCAAACTCCAGATGGGCTGTCATTTGCCTTTTACAGAGAATGGCTTCCGTCTGGCCACTCTACCATATAGGCTTGATTGGTGGAGTGCTGCAGAGATGGTTGTCCTTCTGGAAGGTTCTCCTCTCTTCACAGAGCAACGCTGGAGTTGTCAGTGTAACCATCGGGTTCTCAGAAACCCTCTTGACAAATTTACCACAGACTCCAATTAATTATCAGCGTAATATTTTAATGATAAGCTCATCTGGGGCATGGTTAAATAGACGCCTAGTTTACTAAAGACCTGTGTTAGAGTTGATTATGCTCAGAAGATCTGACCTTGAGTGAACTATCCTGCGTGACACCAAAGCTAATGCAAATAAATAATTATGTCATGTAATGCAGGTATCGAATGCAGGTATGTAGATAAAAATAAAGTAAAAAGGGTGCACCGTTACAATGTTATATAAATACAGAATACATTTTATTAAAATGTAAATAATAGGTGCATCTATTTGGCAAAACTAAGATGTAGCTATCAGATGCCTAAAATGGATTATTTATCTATCCCAGATTATGTCACGTATGGGTGAGCTCTGCTGTCACAGAGTGTGTAGGTGAAAGGACTCCTTTGTAATATTTTGATTACAAGTTTTGGGTTTAGCTAAGCATCGGGCATAGTTTAGCGGGATTGTTGCAGTACCCTATACAACCACTAGGGATACTTTTTTTCTTTTAAATACCCTTTACCAAGTATTCCTACATGGTTCTGTTCCAGAACAATATCCATTTAGGCTACATTCACACTGCAGGCTGAAACGACCCAATTCCGATTTTTTTGGACCCTATGCGACCTGTATCTGATCTTTTCATGACAGTCTGAACGACCCAGGTCCGATCTTTTCAAATGCGACCCAGGCCACTTGGGTATGTGGTCCAAATCCGACACGTATCCGATCTTTTCAAATGCGACTTCAATCTGAACGGCCAGGTCACATGTATCCGACCCGCATGTCATTGATACTCGACAAAAATCATAATTCTGCGTTGAAGTAGGCGGGAATGAGAGATAAACTACTAGTTTAGTTTTCTTCTAAAAACGAGAAGATTGTAATTGTGCTGGCTTCGTTGGGAAAATAACTTTAATATCCCTAAACGAGCTCCACTGTTGACATCCATTTTTAGCTAACGTTACTTCCGCAAACAACAAGTGACGTCGTTGACCGTTGAGTACTCTTCTGCGCATGCAGGTCACTTCTGGGTCATTTCATGTTCACACAGGAGATCGCATTTAATTGGAAATGTCAACGGCCTTCCAAAAAATCTTTTTTTTTTTTTATCGGAATTGCGCATTAAGCTCTGCAGTGTGAACGTAGCCTTAGATTGGGGTGGGCCATTTTAGGCGGAAATTGAGGTCAGGGTCAAGAAGTGGTAAATGGTAAATTTGTCAAGAAGTAGTTAGGTCAAGAAGTGGTTAATCAGTGGGCTATTTAAGGTCCCTGGTTAGGTTCATTCTTGGGATTAATATAATGTAACGTGTCGATGCCGGTGAGTTTTGTTTGTTTGTTTGTATAGTTGTGCACTGTGTGATCATTGTTTTAAGTTGCTTTGTAGAGGCATACTTTTATTTATGTTACAGTGTTAGTGTGTAGTTTACGTTTGTGTGTCTGTCATTTTCATTTAGAATAAAACTGCACAAACGTGTACTCTGGCTCTGCCTCTCGCTCCCTTCCGCACTTCCCCCTGCAAGTCCGTTACAGTCTAGCCCCAGGCTGTGTGAGGTTGATTAACAAATGTGCAAAAACATACCTCAAAGTGTGTGTCTGTATGTGGAGAGTGTGTGTATAAATTTGTTTGGGTGTGTGTGGAAAGTGTGTGTATGAGTTGCTGGCATTGTTACGAGCAAATTGGGAATGACTATGTGAAGCGTAACAAAATTGACAGTTTAATATGATTTGTTCTTGTTGTCAACCTGTTAAATAATTTTAGTTATTAGTTGTATGTGTTAAGGTATATACATTGCCACAGTTAATTGATGTTGTCGAAATCATATTTCTTTCTATATATATACTTGTTCTGAGTGTCTTGATTAAGAATATTGTAGACCTGAGGCCTGTACTACGAAGCTAGTTCAACATGCCCTGGATTACTTTCCATTATCAGAATCAGAATCAGAAAAGTGTTTATTCGCCATTGAATGTGTGAACAGACAAGGAATTTACTGTGGCAGGAAGGTGCTTACATGCAACATAATAGAACAATATAAATTAAACTAAAGGGATGAGGTGGTAGAGGGATAGTATGTACAAAAAATGTACAAAAAAATAACAATAAGACAAAAAATTATCTGGCTTCACCTAACTTGACGCTTGCGAAGAGATGTTATTCGATTATACATGTGTAATCAAAGCAATGTGTTGCTGAGATGAATTGTCATTGTTATTGCTGGATACCTTTAGTTGCAACACTGGCAGTGTGTTTATTCTTTATTTTGGGAACCAATAAAGAATAAACATAAGAAAATCATTCAAACCAATTCAAACCAAATGCTGCATTTTATTTACAGTCGCACTGGCAACATACGGCTCAAATAGCTGACTAAGATACGTCAGTCTCTCCGCTGAGAACCTATATATTTCATAAAGATGGTCATCTGGAAAAGCAACGGGTTTTGTCGCTCCCTGAATATCATTGCTCTTTTAAGTGAACCTCTCACTATACGAGCACCGAGCTCAACCGGATGTTCTAATAATGGTGACAAAATATTTAATCGAGAATTGATTGGTTAGTAGGCGGTGCTTTTATTCGCTTTAATCTGTTATCTTGACTAAAACCTGCTCCGTAACAGGTTAGGTTCGCAGCATAAGTTACCTTGGCAATGTAACCCGGTAAGATTTTCCAACGTTCTGATACCGAAAGCATAAGGGGTTAAACCTGAAGTTACGTCGCTAAGCACAAATCTTGCTTCGTAGTACAGGCCTCAGGGCTTTCTTCAAACGTCAGAACCAAAGAAATATTAGAAAACAATTGACAAGCATCCCTTATGAGAAACAATACATAGGGAGATATTATTTTAAGTATTGGCAGAGTTCTTGTTCCCCTGTAATCTTAAATAATTGTTGTCACTAATGGAGAGACGGACACAAGCGCAGAGCAAACAAAGGACATTTATTGAATAAAATGGTAACTATAACTGAAAAAACACTAAACAAGACATGAGCAAATGTAACGTTGGTAAAAACACACAAAGGCCGACAACATTGGGAAAGAAGGAACTTAATTAGGATGGCGATTAGGAAGACCAGAGAGGGCAATGTAACATTTAAAACAAGTGTCTGTGTGCCAAACAAGGGATTTCACGGTCATGGCCATTCTGCCGTGCCAAAGTGTGACACTTCAGTAAATGTGTCACGACTCACTGTGATTTAGAACCCAAAAGCAGAACAGAACACAGATGACGACATGATTTATTCACTACATGTCAGAGCAAGAATGAATGTGACAGTAACGAAGAGTTGAATTGGAATCCTGGTAACTAGTAGCGACAAGGTTGGCAGAAACTCCTGGAAATAAACAGAACAGTTGACTTAGTGGACAGGAAACGTAGACTGGCAATACTGGTTACAGAAACTAGACACGGCAGAAACATACTAGTATTACTTAATGATCCGGCAAGGACTGAAGAGACTTGACAAGATGATCTGGTGCAGGTGTGGAGAGGAAAACTCAAAACAGGTGTGCAGTTGAACAAGACAGGAACTAAAACAAATAACATCCACACCCCACCAGAGGGAGACATATGTCCAAGAACAAAACCTCAGCACCAGTTCCCAGATCATGGCGGGGCAATTATGACAAAGTGATTACGTTACTGTCACTCCAGTGTAATATGAACCAATAAATAGATAGAGATAGAGCTAGGGAAAAAATGTGAAGACAGATAACGTATGAGAAAGTGTCCGATAGATGAAGGTTCCAGTATTGCTTTGGACATATAAGAGAAAAAACTTGTTGTTTAAAAATTAATCTGTGTGTTCGTATGTGTATGTGTTTTGATTTATTTAAAAAATATTCTCGGCTAGATATTTGTTGGCTGAATTTAATTGTTAACTAGGATAAGATAAGAAAACTAGTGAATGTTGTCCCAGAAGTGAGCGTGTGGCTCAAAAGGAGATCTAGGTAGGGGAAAGCCTGCCAAAGAAAAGTAGTGATATATGTTCACAAAGGAACGGACATTTGATGTTCCACTGTGTGAGGAGAGACAAAACTGGGAACCAAAAAGAGTGATATGCTACGGGAGTAGATGGCAGAAGGGCAAGAGAGAGGATTAGAAAATGAAACAGGGAGAGATGAGAGAAACAATGTACAGGATGCTTGAACAAGACAATGAACAGTGTCTACAATCGGAAATGTTCATAAAAAATCTAGTAAAGGAACTAAGATATAAGCATAAACAAAGAGAGCTAGGGGACCAGTCACTACAGTAGTCACTAAGGGAATTTGAATGGAGCAGGGAGACGGCCTCATGGGAAAAGACCTGTAAGAAGAAGCAGTGAGTGGTGCAGGAAAATATGACAGAAGACCAGATAGAGGTGAGGAGCACAAAAAAGCATCCACAGACACACCTGCTGACATGCACCCACCAAGAATACTGAGGGTGCCCAGGGAGTCCTAAAAGGTACGGTCAGTTTTCAGCAATAACTATGCAAACTGATAAAGAACCTATGCTGCAGGTTCAAGTTAACAATAGAGGAACACCAATGATGGTAGATAGTGGAGCTACTTACACTTGTAAATCCAGGCTCCATGCCTCACCTCCCAATGTCAGGTAAATATGCCAAGACAATAGGACTCTCGGGACAAACGCAGCTGATACCCATGACAACTCCAGTAAATCTGACCTTGAGCGGGCACACAACTCAAACTCATATAATGGTTTCGGAAGACTATAATTTGGGACAATATTTGCGCTCACCAAATGAGATAGTTATAAAGGAAACAGGGGTAAAAAGACGATATGATGATACAACAACCACAGTAAACAAGCTCAGATCTCCCTCTCCACTGCAGCACAGCCTCCCTGTCATGAAAAAGTGGAACCAGACGCGTGGTTTAGAGCCGTTTTGCACTATAGATAATTTATTACATTTTTATCAAACCCTGATTTTAAATTAATTATCTACAACCTTTTTAGAATAACAAAACATTTGATAAACATACCTCAAAATCTGATTTTATAGAATTATATGATTTTGAAATTTAGTGGATCGAATAGGGCAGTGAGTGAAAAACAAAATCACAACACCTACACACAACCGTTTCCCGTACAGTAAAAATTTCTAAACTTTTCTGGCTTTTCCATCATTTAATCTTATCGATTAGTGGCAATATATTTGCAAAGAATCACTAAAACGGAAACATTAATGTGTATTAAGGAAAAAAAGTGCAAAGTGCAACTGTAACCCTGTTGAAGACGTGTAGCAACAGCATTTGTCCTTCTAGGGGAGCCCTGACCAAGCAGTTTAAACAAAGTATATGGTACTACACTGTTAGTTTTCATATTCCATTTCCCAAAGACGGGTGAACATGTGAAAGCATGAAATTAGTTCACAACCTGGAAACATGATTCATACATTTATTATACAATTGCCTTAGATTATGTTACAGAACCCATGTAATATGCAGAATGCATACTATTTTTTTGTTTTATTTGCTGTTCTATTAGCCATTATTATAGTCAGCATTATTTATACAAGAAATTACATTTTAATGTATTCAAGTATTCAATTTAGTCCATTATCTGTAAATACTACAATCTCCTCCTCAAACTTAAAGATGATTCCGGTGTAACAGTCCTGCTGTTCACTGTCTTTACTCCTTGAGTGACTCTAGAACACACTCCTCTTCCATCCTTACACTAAAAGACCATAGGTTTTATATGTAATTTCATATTAATGGACCCAATCACAGTCTATGAATAATCAGTGGTCAATGGACTGATGCCTCGAACACTGAGAATCTGAATCACACATGACACACACACTCCTTTAGACTCTAAAAAGTGCACCACTAAGAATGACCCTCATTTACATGGTTAGCTTACTTCAGATTCTGAAAATGTTGTCTACAATATGTTAGGGGTTTTAGGGACACAAAATGAATAGAAAAGGTAAAGCTGGATATTGGGAGTACTTCAGAAATGAATTGACACTGATGAGATAGAAAAATTGGTCTTTCATTATATGAAAGCTGCCTGCCTTTTGGTTTTGCAACTACCCCAAGATTCAAAGTGTGTGTTTTATTACCTGCTTATAGTGAGAGTTTCAGAGCTGTTATTAACAAAAATTCAAAATCACAAGACCTAAATTGACAATTGAGATTGTTTGGGTGGTTATAATAATCTCTACAGTTGTTGTGGTTGAACAAACCTTTAACGGTGGAAATATGTCAATTTTTTGCTTGCGTATCTTAGAACAATTTTCTATTAAATGAATACATTTGTCATTAACGACTAAAATATTGATTATACATATCAATGAATGCAAAAATGAAATGTTGAAAATGTGTTCAATATTTAATGAGCAAATAATTAAAACTACTGCACAACATGCATGTTTATGGTCCCCAGTCATGTCCTGTTCTGCCCTCTCCTGGGGCCTCATTTATAAAACTTTGCGTATGGATTTGCATCAGAAGTGGCGTACCAACTAAACGTAGGACGTGCGTACGCACAGAAATATTCAGATTTATTCATTTACCCTTTATAAATCACAATCTGGTGCAGATTTTGCGGCTTCATGTCAGACCATATTTGCCCATAAATAGTCAAAGAAACGCCCCAAATTAATATTTGAACATGGAGCAAAACTGAAAAAAAACGTTACTCAATGTGAAGTAACCCAGAAGTGGAAAAGAGGAGGAAATGTTGTTTGTAGGGCACAGTGTGGGCATCTCTAATGACAAAAAGGCGATGTAGTGGCAAAAGGTTGAAGTGGCTGGAATAAAAAATAGTGGTCAGATATCAAAGTCGATGTCAAAAAGCGTCTAGCACTTCATCGCGAAAGTATGTCTGTATGTTTCTTGTCTTTAATTCATATGCTTGTTATGTTATTATGTTTGCTCAGGGGATGCAATCAGGTTAATCTGATGTCTGGTTTGTTTGTTTGTTCAGTTCTGTTTCAAGTTTCCTTGGTTCTGTTCCTGTTGCCGAGTTGCCTTGTTTCTGTTCCTGTTGCCAAGTGCCTTGTTCTGTTCCTGTGGCCAAGTGCCTTGTTCTGTTCCTGTTGCCTGATGCCTTGTTTCTGCTCCTGGTTGCCTGAGTAAGATTAAAAACTCTGCAATTATCCTACTTCTCTGCGTTTGTGTCTACCTGTTACCTGCCAACACTTAATCTTGACAGAATGACCCGACCACGAAGGACACAGTGGAGAAGATGCTGTTTATGGGGAGACGAACAGCCTGCCGAGGTACCAGTTTGTTTTCGCCGGTGTGCGAAACGGGAAGGACCACCTCCTCCTTCACGACCATCCGCTCCACCGCCTGTCTGGGTACCGGCCGACTACAGAGCGGTTTGAGATGGGGGAGAGACACTCCATTCTGAGTCAGCGGAGGAGTCTGAGGAGGAGTACCTGGATGAGGAGTACGGCTGGTATTCCTACATCCTCCGGCTGGCATCCGCATTGCCTCCAGCAGTTTGTTTTTCGGCTCCACCACACATGAAAGCTGCCGGTCCGCCGCGCGCGATGGCTGCCGGTCCGCCGCGCACGATGGCTGCCGGTCCGCCGCGCACGATGGCTGCCGGTCCGCCGCGCACGATGGCTGCCGGTCCGCCGCGCAAGATGGCTGCCGGTCCGCCGCGCAAGATGGCTCCTGACCCGCATCCGCCCATCCGGGTCTCTGACCGCCTTCCCCTGTCAGGCCTCCGTACTCTGTTGCCTGGCTGGGGTCTCCCTCTAAGCCTGTCCATGCTCCGCCCGATAGTCTGGACTATTTCCTGGACTCTGTTCCCATTCCAGTGGTCATGCTTTAGACCTGTGTCTTCATCCTGGTACCTTCCTTTCCCCTATTACCTAAATGTTCACGACCTTTTACTCACCTGTTGCTTGTTAGTCCTCGTTATGTTTAGTATATAGTCTCCTCTGTGTCTCTGTGTGTTTGTCAGGTCATTGTTTGTTCAGGTACATTGGTTCTGTTTCTTGTAGGTGTTATTTCCAATGCTTGTTATTTTATTAGGGATATGTTTCTTGTCTTTAATTCATACGCTTGTTATGTTATTATGTTTGTTCAGGGGATGCGATCAGGTTAATCTGATGTCTGGTTTCTTCGTTTGTTTGTTCAGTTCTGTTCCTGTTGCTAAGTTGCCTTGGTTCTGTTCCTGTTGCCAAGTTGCCTTGGTTCTGTTCCTGTGGCCAAGTGCCTTGTTCTGTTCTTGTTGCCTGATGCCTTGTTTCTGCTCCTGGTTGCCTGAGAAAGATTAAAGACTCTGCAATTATCCTACATTCACAATTCATCCATCTGCAGACAATGTCCACTCAAGGCACTTCACTGACATCTCCTGGAGAATTTAAAGCATTGTTGAGTTAACAGATTAATCTTTGTGCTGTTTATTAATTTATTTTATTAAACTTGTATTTTTCCCTGACAAGGTGCTATTGCGTCAAGGGCCGCGTGGGTGAGTCCGAGACTGAATATGTTTATTAATAGATCCAGAATGAAAAATAATACAGCTTGCCGTGTTCTTCCGGTTAGTCCTGACATTCGCATCCAGCATCACGGTCCATGGCTTTCGTTTTTCCGAGGTGTATAGCCTGAGTAATTTGACATCAAAATTACACCATAATACATCATGCAATGGGGCTTGATGTAATTCCTTTGTTTACAGATCGGATTGCTTTTGACCATTCTTAAGTGGTGTTTGTAGCTAGCTATTAGACCGTTGGCAATGTCGTTTACGTATTTTGAATGGAGTAAGAAAGGATGCTAGTCCCAACCATAGACTGTATAAAGATATGGACGTAGTATCCGTGACGTCACCCGTAGGTTTCTGAAGACCATTTTTGAAGCCTAAAGTGGGCGTAGCCGACCGTCGCCATCCTGGCAGCGCGTCACTCCCGGATAAACGAAATTGGTCAAAGAGGCGGTAGGTGGATGGAGCTGAGGAGTCTGGATGCTGTTTACTGAGTAATTATAGGCTAATTTCTTACACATATCTTTGAGGACATGTCAAAAAATATTCCAAATATAGTCGGTGTTAATAAATGTTACGCTATTTATGAAAATGCAAAACCGTAGGAACAAAAGGTAATTAGAACTAAACACAAAATGACAATACCTGACAAATGGCTAACAAAACATAACTGCATTATATAGTAAAAGAAGACCAAGTGGCCAGCAATACGAAAGTGAACCTCAACATCCTCTTAAGAAGGTCACTTTCAACACCCCACAAAAAACGAGGCTACAAAACTAAAACAGTAAAACCTAACCAAGAAAGCAAAAGCAGTAGGTAGACACACTTTAAAAATAAAACATACAAATTATACCTACTAGGTGCAACCCCAGGTGTCACAGTTATTCCCAACCGAAATTAAAACATTATTTTAACCGGAATATTGAGTACCTGCTCTCTCACACATTAAAATTAAATGCTTCACAGGCTACGTCAGCTACGCTTTACAGCCAACAATATTTTACTTTTTAAAGATGCTTTTCAAAGAATAATGGTCTACTGAAACAATATGCAATTACTTAATTAGTTGATACATAATTAGGCTATGTAAAGGAAATAGAATATATAAATATATATATAAATACATTTTGTGTGTATACATACAATGTAAGTTGTGTGAAAAGAGCCATATCTTACATAGACTATTATAGACTGCAAATAAATACACGCTATTATCAAACTGATTATTTTAAATTAAACCAAAATAATTTAGACGTATTGCAGTTAATTTCAGTCAGTGATCAATTTCCTGACTTGAATATGGTCCTGTTGCTTCTGTGAAATGTATGGGAAAAACGTATGTATGCATCACCAAGCATCAAGTTAAATCAATGATAATCAGTTTAGTTTTTTAGCAAATTATTCAAGTCTTTCCATTACAATGCTTGATTGCATTGTATTGATAACATTAAACCAAAATAATTTTGATGTAGCCGAAGCAACGTCCTGTTGCATTTTTTATAGGCTACTTAAAATAGTTGGTGTGCTTTAAGTAACACGTTCACATTTACATGTAAAGAGGCGATCGAGGGAATCATTTTTCAATGTCATGCCATGAAATACAAATATATAAATATATCTAGAAATATCTTAATATTGCTATTTAGTTGTAATTTATTTACTTTTACAAATCCAGCTACTGAAAATGTACAGTGTAATGTCTTGCTAATAAACTTTGATGTATTTGTTCACAAGTCTTTACAGGTTGCAACAACTTTGAGTCATCTCATATTCAACCGCTTATCCGGGGTTGGGCCGCGGGAGTAGCAGCTCAGCAGGGGACCCCAAACTTCCCTTTTCCTGGCAAAATTAGGCAGCTCTGACTGGGGAATCCCGAGGCGTTCCCAGGCCAGTGTGGAGATATAATCTCTCCATCTAGTGGCTGGGTCTTCCCCGAGGTCTCCACCCAGCTGGACGTGCCTGGAACACCTCTCTAGGGAGGCTCCCGGGTGGCATTCTTACTAAATGCCCAAACCACCTCAACTGGCTCCCTTGCGTAGAAAGGAGTGGCTCTACTCCGACTTCTTCTCGGATGACAGAGCTTCTCACCCTATCCCTAATTCAGAAACCCCAATTTGGCCGCTGGTACCCGCGATCTTGTTCTTTCGGTCATGACCAAGCCTTCATGACCATAGGTGAGAGTAGGAACAAAGATTGACCGGTAGATCGAGAGCTTTGCCTTCCGGCTCAGCTCTCTTTTGTCACAACGCTGCGGTGAATCGAATGCAACACCTCCCCCGCTGCTCCGATTCTCCGGCCAATCTCCCACTCCATTGTTCCCGCGAACAAGACCCTGAGGTACTTAAACTCCTTCACTTGGGGTAAGGACTCACTCCCTACCCGGAGTAGGCATTCCACCGGTTTCCTGCTGAGAGGTAGGGTGGGGAAGGGCTGTCTTGGTTGACACCCATCTTCAACATTGCGTGGAAGTCTGGGACAGTGCCAGAGGAGTGGCAGACCGGGGTGGTGGTTCCCCTCTTCAAAAAGGGGGACCAGAGAGTGTGTGCCAATTATCACACTCCTCAGCCTCCCTGATATTTTGTGGAAGGTGCTGCGGGAGTATGGGGTGAGGGGGTATCTTCTCAGGGCTATCCAATCTCTATACACTCAAAGCATGAGCTGTGTCCGTGTTCTCGGCAGTAAGTCAGATTCGTTCTCGGTGGGGGTTGGCCTCCGCCAGGGCTGCGCTTTGTCACTAATCCTGTTTGTGATATTCATGGACAGGATATCCAGGCGTAGTCATGGTGGGGAGGGGTTTCCTTTCGGTGGGCTGATGGTCACATCACTGCTTTTTGCAGATGATGTGGTCCTGATGGCTTCATCAGTCGGTGACCTTCAGCACTCACTGGATCGGTTCGCAGCCGAGTGTGAAGCGGCTGGGATGAGGATTAGCACCTCTAAATCTGAGGCCATGTCTCTCAGCAGGAAACCGGTGGAATGACAACTATGAGTGTTAGGGGTTATTTACTGTATACTATATCATCTTTGTGAAGGGAATTAAAATAATTATAATTGAGCACCACCACATTGTCACAGTCGGCAACCAACGGTTTGCTCCCAAAAACGAATGTTGCGTTGCAGTCTGTCATTGTCCTGAACAGTGGCTGCAGCGTAGCATGCCGTGATTATGATTGACTCAATGTTGGCTGTGTAAGCAATTATCATTTTGCTCACTGGCAGTTTGTACTTTGAGCTGCCAAAAGCAGTACAGCCTTTGTTGTGCTTTCTTATTTTTAGAGGTGATGTTCAGCTCCCACTTGATGTCCTGGCCGATGGTGATGCCCAGGAAGAGAAAGGACTCCACAAAGTTGACAAGAGAGCCCCCCAGGACAATGGGACAAAGTACAGCCGGGCTTCTCCTAAAGTCCACTCTCTTAATTCGGTCTTTAGAGCATTTGGCTCCAAGTTGTTGAGACAGCACCCAGACACAAGCCGGTCAATTTCCCCCTGAAGGCGGTCTTGTCCCCATCAGAGATGAGACAAATGAGGGTGGTGTCATCTGCGAACTTCAGGTGTTTGAAAGAGTAGTGACTGGACGCAACCTTGAAGGGAACCAGTGCTGATGGTCAAAGGGGCCGACAGGTGTTTCCCTAACCTCTCTTGCTGTCTCCTGTTGGAAAGAAAGTCTGTGATCCATTTACAATGTTCACAGGCACTCCCATGGTGGAGAGCATATTCTGGAGAAGGGCTGGGATTATGGTGTTGAAAGCAGAGCTGAAGTCCACTAACAGAATCCTGGCATTGGTTCCAGGGTCCAAAGTCAAGATGCTGGGGAATAAAGTGGATGCCATGTTGATCATGTCATCCACAGACTTGTTGGCTCTGTAGGCAAACTGCAGTAGGTCTAGTAATGGATCTGTGATGGTCTTCAGGTGTGACAGCACCAGGCGCTCAAAGGACTTCATAACCACAGAGGTCAGGGCAACTGGTCTGTTGTCATTTAGCCCTGTGATCCTTGGTTTACAGATGGAAAAAAATGGTGGACCAAAATAGCTTCAAATTTGCTTTTCCAATAATAATTTTGACAGAGAAAAATACAGGGAGATAAAGTATACATATCTAGTAGCATTTGTAAAAGGATCTTTTTGTAAGTTTATAGAGTGCTGCACTTTTTTAAGTGCCTCTGGGTCAAATGACCCACCACCGGTGCTTCTAGTGTTAAAGACACCTTTTGTAAATACTGAGTTGGGTAGTTCTGCCTTCTATTTTAAAGCAACTCATCTGTGGAATAGTATCCAATTTGATTATTTTTCAGTGCCTTTGTGTCCATGGGTCAGTTTAAAATTATGTTTTTAGTGACGTTTATGGTGACAATTGTGTTTGTTTTAATTGACTGGGACAATCATTGTCAGTATGTATGTTATTTGTATGCATCTGTCTTTAATTGTTATTGTATTTGCGAGTTGATGTTCCCAGTGCCATTTGCAAATGACACCTATGTCTCCATGTGTCTCCCTGGTTAAATTAAATAACAGCCGCCAGTCTTCTGGGAGTGTCTCTGTCGGAATTTGTGCCATTCAGCCAGAAGCGCATTCGTGCACTGATGTAGATCGATGATGTTCCAATTCATGTTCAGTGGGGTTGAGGTCAAGGCTTGGTGCAGGCCACTTGAATTCCACCACCCCAACCTTGTCGAACCATGTCTTTATAGACCCCGATTTTTGTGCACCAAATCTTACAGTAGGCACTATGCATTCCGGCAGGTAGCGTTCTCCTGGCATCCAGCAAACCCAGATTTATCACTCCAGTAGACACATTTTCACAGCTCCAGCGACCAGTGGCGAAGAGCTTTACACCACTCCTGCCGATGCACTAAGCATGTGAGCCTCGTGAACAGCTGCTGACCCATAAAAAACATTTTTGTGAAGCTCCCAACGCAAAGTTCACGACTCACTACGAGCTGCTTCTTCCACTTTGTTGATCAGACTTCAGTGTTCATCGTCACCGGCCTTCTAGCCCCTTCGCTACATTGATCATTTCATTTGGCTTGTCTTTTCAACCCACACACCTGGTTCCCATCCTCAGAAGTGTGTTCATATTCCCTCTGCTTGCCCCTTGTCTTTGTATGTTATGTGTGTGTGTTCATTAAAGTGATCTACTCTATCCTTGTTTTTTGCCTCATTCTATCATGTGTGGCATTGCGCATTCAGTCAACCTTGCATTATTAAAAGACATTTCTGAATAATATCCTGCGCCTGGCTCTGTTTCTTTCATCGTCATAACACTACCACTTTGTGGCTGACCTGTTGTTGCTTCTTGAGACCTACACTCCACAATTAAAGTACAGTTGAGTTAGGCAAATTTGTTATGGCAAACATTTCACACTGAATTATGAAAATAGTGTTTTTTATGACAGGGCCAACTTAAAAGTTACTCAACATAACTGGCTCAAAAAAGAAAAAGATATATGTTACAAAGGAATCAATTTAACATAAAAGTTTTGATTCTATTTCATCACTTTAAAAATAGAAAAATTAAGCAAAAGTATTGCTCTTTATTTTTTTCTTATTTCGGGCAAATTTAAAAAAGCATTTTTAATTGTAGGACAAAAACTGACGCTGACTCCTCGCACCACTGTATCTCCAGCTCTGGAGAGCAGGGAGACAATGTGGCTTGCCCTCAGCTCCCTCAGTTTGAGGAAGTGTGGAAACGACCTCTTAGGCTGATGGCTGCAACATTTGTCTCTTAACCAGCTGGTCACGGCCATTTACAGCTGCTCATTAGGCTGTAGGCCAGAGTAAAGAGGTGCAATAATTCTCTCTCACTTTAATTACCTTAGTGGAATTGCCTGTAGAAAGGGAAAGGGAGAGAGTTAACATAAAGGCGAGATGTTAAAAAGCCACATCTATAGTTATCCACTTGTCTTGAACCTGAACAAAAAAAATTGGTAATTTGTGTGTGCCTGAAGAAAAGGAAGCCCAATCTTAAATAAAGGTGATGATAACAATGTACACTATGCCCACAACAATACAGATGTTTTATGATGATTATTGTTAGATCACATATTTCTGATTTCTGAGCTTTCCAATTATGGTTAATAGTGTGTTCGCATGAGTCTCTGTTTGTGTGTGCCATCTGTGTGTGTTCCATGCTTATGCATGCTTATGGTCAGTCAAAGCAGATTATACACCACCCAGAGAACTAGCGCATGAAGACAGATTGATTCCACATTTCCATATTAATGAGTAGATTTGTTAAGAGGCAGCAGGAGAGGGGGAGAATAACTGGGTCTTATAGGGCATGACATTTATAAAGAAAGCTGATGTAGGGAAAAAATTAAACCTTTTAGTTTAATCATTTGTTGGAGTCCATGGCACAGTCATTGATTTGCATTTACATTTGTACCTGAATGATGCAACAGTGGCTCCATGATGAGGCTGCTAGACTCGCTAGGTTTGTCTGTGTCTTAGTGTCTGGCTGTGCCTTTCAAATTAAACCCTACATTAATGTGCATTGACCAGAGCTCCTAGGGCCTTCTCCAAAATAAGTGCACTCTATATGAAGACATTTGTATTTGGTATGAATACCTATGCAATTATATTTAGAGCACATCACAGCAGCTTGTCTGCAATACAACTTTATTGTCCACTGTCACAGCACATATTGTACGGACTAGGGATGCAAACTTGCTGATACAGAATATCGATACCAAGTACTTAATAAGGCAGTATTTCCCACATGAAAATGACAATTAAACTTTGAAGAGAAACAGAAACCACAAACGTATTCTGACCAATGAACGGATAGCTATCTTAGCGTGGCCCTTTGAACTTCAACCAATTTTCATGTCCATGCAGTAGTAATGAAAATATTATTTTATTTAATACTGCATGGACATGAAAATAAGTTTTACATAATCGAAAAGATGATGGTAAGAAGAGCTAACAGATGCTGGCCATGCCGAGCCATGGCTTTTCTCTTTGCTAGGAGTAACGATTGGTTGAAGTTTATATAGCTATCCGTTCATTGGTCAGAACACGTTTGGGGTTTCTGTTTGGAAACGCAGTGAAACGTTTGGGCACAGACTGATTTACAAGAAAGAAAAACTTTTGTCACTGTTGCTAGTGGAATTTTGGTGACAAAACCGATTACAAGAAAGAAAAACTTTTGTACAAAACTAGTCTTAAAAGAAAAAAACGAATTACAAGAAAAAAACGTATGTCGCTGTTTTACCTTCATAGGATACTCCTAGCCGGAGCAGAGGCCCTTGAAACGGGCAAAATAAACAGGAGTAGCATACTCTTTTAAACAATAAGCATGAGAACGACGCTGTTAACATATATACTCTCATTGCTTATCATTTGTGAAAGTGATATGCTACCATATTATATGGTTCACGACGAATGAATCATATTTTATTTTGTGCGCTTGTATTATACTAAGTTTGTGTAACGACGTGACACGCACTTACTTAAATGTGATGTGTAACTGACATCTCTCTCTTTTCGGCTGATGCTTTCCCAGCGCTACGTAATTAGCTAAAAAAAAGAAATAAAGTTAATTATCACAAAAATATATGTTGCTTGATTTTATCCTAATTTTGTAGAACAGAGTGGAAATGCCAACAGGCGCAACTATAGAGTTTCCCATAATGTTGCCATGAGGTCGTATTGCCGCATGGTGTCGGAAAAATTACAAGTACATGAGCACATAATCGGGGGGTATCAGTATCGGTGCATCCTTTGTACAGCCACTGTCACGATGGGTGAGGTTGTAGCACGGTTCCTTATTATTGATGCACCACTGCCTTTGTTTACATTCTGTCATGGCTGGTTTCATTTAGTCATTAGTGGCCTATAAAGGGTTGCGAGCAAGTCACCACTTTGCTTCGCATTGTTCCATGTCACAACTTTATATTGGGGTGAGTGTTATATTTGAAGATGTGCTGTTGGTTGAATGTTGTGTTATAAGACGCTATATGCGCAATTTATTTCCATGTTTGCGAACGGATACCTGGCTCTGCATTTGGCTACCCGCACTACACCTTGGAGAACCGGGACAGAATGCAAAGCCTCTACGACAGCCAGCAGAGCCGGACGGTGAGTAGATTCCACGGAGGGGCAAGCTATAGCGCCCCGTCGGATGAAGCTCACCGTCGCCCCACGGAGTGGTGGGAGTGGAGTCGGCCGGAGACACCACAGGAGCGGTGGGTACGTCTCCGGGCCGTACACTGTATATGAACCACCTGTGCGGCATTCAGGGCCGGTTACATCGGGTCCGCAGTCCTCCTATGGAGAAGGAGAGGGCATCCCGGAAGCGCCCCAAAATAATTTTTGAGGGGAGCTAACGGGGTGTTCTAGGAGGACCGCGGCGAAAACACCCACGGCCCTGGTGCCGCAACGACAGCCGCCCACTGCTCCGGGGCTGCAGCCAGGGCCAGCAAGAGCCCTGGAGCTACAGCCACAAAACCAGCACCTGCCGGGCAATGACCCTTTCCAGCCACCAACCTCCAGAGCCCAGAGATCCCCGGAGGGTTTAGAGGAGCAGCCCTCGGAGGTGATTAGGAGGTGGTGGAGTACATGGCTGGAGCTGCCTGTCCCATTTCAGCATGAGTGCCAGGACCAGCCCCTCCCACCTCAGCGCGAGTGCCTAGAGCGGCCCCTCCCACTTCAGCAGGAGTGCCCTGAGCGGCTCTTCCCACCACAGCGTGAGTGCCAGGACCAGCCCCTCCCACTTCAGCAGGAGTGCCCTGAGCGGCTCCTCCCACCACAGCGTGAGTGCCAGGACCAGCCCCTCCCACTTCAGCAGGAGTGCCCTGAGCGGCCCCTCCCACCACAGCCAGCGTGCCTTTTCCTGCCAGAGCTCCCAGACTGTCACCACCTGCCAGAGCTCCCAGAGTGTCACCACCTGCCAGAGCTCCCAGAGTGTCACCACCTGTCAGAGCTCCCAGTGTCACCAACTGGCAGAGCTCCCAGTGTCACCACATGCCAGAGCTCCCAGAGTGTCTCCTCCGCCGCCAGAGCTCCCAGAGTGTCCTCACCTGCCAGAGCTTCCGGAGTGTCTCCTCCCTCCTCCGTTTGGGTTTCTCGGGTGGCTCCTCCCTCCACCGCCAGAGCTCCCAGAGGATCTTCCCATGCCAGAGCTCCCAGATTGTCCCCTCCTTCCTCCGCCTGGGCTCCAGGCCTCCCGGAGTGTTCCCTCCTCGCGACGCCGCCCAAGATATATAGATGGGGAGATGGAGAGATTGATGCACAATGGCAGATCTATCGCTGTTATGTGGCAAATGAAAAGATTTAGTTATTCAGACAACAAGAAGACTTCTGATAAACGAGGACAAGTGGCTTATAAGCCGGTTAAGACTTCCTCGTGCTGTCCTGTTTGTCCTCTGCGCTCTTTTGAGACTAGCGTTACAGAGGAGCCCTTACAACACTAGGATTTCTTACGACTGGCCCTTAGAGGGAATTGGCTGGCAGGTCAGGTATATCTCAGCCAATAGCCCGGGTTATGTCAGACGTGTTCGTATAGGTATAATGTTTGTCTCATAATTACATTACAATTACAAGTTTCACTGCCGGTGAACAGGCAAACCAAAAAGCGCAATTTGCAGCAGCAATGTCCGTTTTCCCAAATGTAATCGATGCACCGCGTGAGAATAGAAATGCTTTCATATATCGAAAACATTTTCATTTGATCAATGTCTAAATAATTTGCGTCACAGCATCAGCAACATTGTGCCAATAAATCGGCCTTTTGGCATTAGAGATGCCCACACTGTGCACTACAAACAACATTAGAGATGCAAACACTGTGCCCTACAAACAACATTAGAGATGCCAACACTGTGCCCTACAAACAACATTAAAGATGCCCACACTGTGCCCTACAAACAACATTAGAGATGCCAACACTGTGCCCTACAAACAACATTAAAGATGCCCACACTGTGCTCTACAAACAACATTGTCTCCTCTTTTCCACCTCTCCAACAGAAAACTTCACATTGAGTAATGTTAAGTTTGCCGTGACGTCTCAATTAATGAATATTAATTTAGGGAGTTTCTTTGACTATTTATGGGCAATAATGTGCCTGATATGAAGCCGTAAAAGCTGCGCCTCATTTAGAGTTCATTGTGATTTATTAAGCGAAAACTGAATATTTCTGTCTGTACGTACATCCTACGTTTCGTCCGTAGGCCACTTCTGACGCAAATCGTACGCAAAGTTTTATAAATGATGCCCCAGATCTGGTACTCAGGAATTCAATTCAAATTAACTCTCTCAAAGGCTCAGTATGCTGCACATAACAAACAATACCTCACAATGAACACTGGAAGCACAGTACTACTTGTACTAATGGTAATTGGACACAGGTGCTAGAACTCTGGTTCTAGATGCTGGTGTTACGGTGGCTTGACTGGTGGTGGTAGTAATAGGTGTTACAGAAATATTTCTAAGGTTTGTCTGGTGTTGCTGACGATACAGAAATATGACCGAATTACACTGTGGGCTGTTCCCATTGTTGCGCTTGCCAAATTGTTCTCACCAAGGCTACCATTCATTTCAAACGTTTGACATAAACATGCAAGAGTATTAACATGTAATCATAAAAAATATGTTCTAGATAGATAATTCGCAGCCCAAATAGGACTAATCCAGATCTCAGCCAATAAGCAAGGCAGACCTCAAACAATGGGGTGTTAAAAAACAAATATACACCCAATGGCTTATGGTTAAAAAGCTTCAGTTGGAAACGGGGAGGGTAAAAATGGAGATAGATGGACAGTGGGTTAGAAAGAATTACGTATGGGGAAAGAAAGCATAGAAACAAATGAAAGAAAAGCAGGAAAGATAAAAACTGTAGAAAATGAATTCTGTAGCCAAGGGGCCTTGGTGAAAGGAAAGAAAAAAGGGGTAGACGAGAGCATTGTTCTGCTACATCAGAAGACTTATCATCCACCTCTTTAATGGGTCACATTCCATTAGTTGCTACTTGTAGGTTTCTGTCTTAAACTATAAGAAATATTCAGCGATATAAAATGCATATCTTAGAAAGGTTGAAATATCAGTCAGGTGGTGGCTGTAACTATTGCTGTCTGGCTGAGCATACTAAAACTGTTGCATTAGATATCAAAATCACAAGAGCATAACATTTGAAGCCCCATCAGAAAAATGATCAAACGGCTTATGTAAATGCTTTTCACAAAATAAAAGGGGAGGGTCGGAGGGAAGAGAGAAATAGCTCAATACAGTTTTAATAATCCAGTGTAGTCCAAATCAGTGATTCAGAGAAAACACATAAACCATTATCTTTACCATGGGTATGTATGTGAGTCCATTACCCACAAGGTAATGTTTGTTTACCCTGCCACCATCTATTCTAATTATGTTTGTGAATTTGCTTATCCAAGAATATCAATAATCATTAAAACTCCATGCAGTGTTGACAGGCTTCGGTATGTGCTTTGGCACAGCAAGTACAAATTGGACACATTGCCTACAATGAGATACTTCCGTACACCATTCAGAGTGCTCATAATGAGCCCTATCAAAACAGGACCTTCGAGCATCTGAGTCAGGTTTATTTTGCGAAGTCTGGCACACATTTTAAAACGTATACGAACAGTGCAAACATAGCAAAACATGAACAGTCCAACAAGGGAGACCATGCATAGCTGGCATATGTAATTGATAAATATAGAATGTGGTATATGTATCTGAATAGTGCAATTCAGGTCTTCTGCATGCCTCAAACAGTGCCAAGTAGCTGATCATCCGGATTGAGATGTAGGGAAGCTGGACGTCAGGGCAACACCTTGAACTCTGGATAAAGTTTCTCAAACCATTCCAGAACAATCTGTGCAGTGCGGCTGGGTATTTGGGGTAACAAGCACTCGTGATCCTAACCAGGATTGCCCTCTGATTAACAAAACTATGCCCGGCGCTTAGCTAAACCCTAAACAGCTGTGATTCTAATCAACATATTACACAGGAGTGCTCTCCACTACACATCCTGTGATAGCACAGCTCACCCATATGTGACACCCTAAAACAGTTGGAAATTGCTCCTGCTAGGAGTGTCTGATTTTCACGGGACAAAAACAGAATTGATCCGAGGGAAAAGACCTTTCCTAGACTAAGTGGGATAATGGCTTTGTATAGAAAAAAATGAATGCACTCATTTAGACAGACTTTATATGGAAGGTGCTGTTCGATGTTTACCAGTATCTGAGATGTTTATCTTACACAATGAAGTGTTAATTTGCATTCAAAAAATATATAATATTTTATATATCCTTATGTTTACAGAGCTCCAATAGGTTACACACAATGTACATCTTTGTACACTAAAAAATGCATTATATTGTCTTTACTTAGTGTATTTTATGTATCAACTATTGTCAACTGCCTATTGTTTCGCTAGTCTATTGAAAATGACATGTTATTCATGTTAAACTAAATATTGTCTACAATACGTCGACTTCGCATGTTGCTTGTGTTTCCCGTGTTGTATTGCAGTTTACTGTGGCAGTGCTTGCACATAGTCCATTGTCTGTCCACCACCTTCTCTCCTTTTACGTTTTTTGACACGGCAAAACCAACATGTTTCCAGACATCAGATTTAAAAGCTGCAGGGGCACAATCTCAAGTCCGGGGTTGTGGTTTTCATCCTTAAAAGTATTGCTGTCGGCCATGCTGGCTTGCTGTGAGCTTGTGTGGACAGCGTGCAGCGTGCAATCCTATTGGCTTAACAACGGTTGTTATGACGACGCAGCGCAAAGGATCATGGTCTATGTAGTTAACAATGATTTGTTCCGCGGGACTGTGTTTATTCCTCTTGCTTTTTGACGGACACCTGTCCTTTTAATATTGTAACCCAACCATGACGATATCGAGACACGTTTACCACCGCGATAGCGCGATATCGTCAATATCGTTACATCCCTATTGTCTATTAGGACAGATTATATGAAAAACATTTTAAAGTCTTGATTTTTAAAATGATCTTTCTGCAAGAATTCATAAACGCATTCCATTTATAGCTTTTTTGCTTCAATTTGGTTAGGTGTTTTTTGTGAATCTAAAGTAAATAACCACTCAGTCAATAAAACATAAAGCAGTGTTCATAATGTGGTAGAATTTCAGGTTGTTTACTTTTTATATTTCTTAATCTCTTTTATATTATTATTATTATGTTTACCTTATTGTTCTATAGCATTGATTGTTTACATTTTGTTTACATTTTATCTCTTATTCTTAAGTTTACGTTTATTAGTATGAGGTATTTAGTCCGTGTGTTAGTAGTAACTGTATTTTAGTCATCCGACCATTAGGGGGGGTAATTAGTAGTTCGTGCTTGTAAACAGGAAGTATTTTATCTGAGTTGGGAGGTGCTTCTGAAACAAGCTAGGAGGAGCTTCCTAGAGTTTTTAAAAGAAGAGGCATTCCGCTCAAACTGTCTCTTTCTGATTCAACTCGTGCGAGGAGGACTTAGGACAGGGCAAAGAGTTTACTGTTGTGTTAAATTCTTTTAATAAACCATCTGAAAAGGTAATCCGTTCGACTCGTGTATTTCACTCATTTTCTCTACCATAATAATTTAGTGAAACAACTGTCAAACCTCAGCTAATGTCACGATTGGTGTGGTGGCGTTGCTACACGGACATATTTCGGTGATGCACTTCCTTGTTTCACTTCCTTGTTTACGTTTGTCTCACGGCTGTTTGTAATTGTAATCATGGGGGATATAAAGGGGTCGCTAGCAAGTCACTCCTTGCTTAGCATTGTTACATGTCACGGTATGATAGAGGGGTGAGTGTTATTGTTTATAGAGAGTACTGTTTAACCGTTTCGTTCTGAAAGTCGCGATATGCGCATTTCATTTGTGTTGCAATTATTCACAAATAAACCTTGTTTAACGGATCATACGTCTCTGCATATGGCTTATACTACGCTCCGCCAGTCCATACGTGACAGCTAAATGACAATTCCAGATACCGTTTTAGCTGTACAGTGGAATTTTTTTACCAGTGGCCAAACTACAGAATGCAAAATGAAGAACACATTCTTATTGACAACAACTTAATGATTGGATAACGTCATCCAGTTTATTACTCTCTGACTTATAAAACTTCCAAAAATATATAAAATATCCTTGCATTTAGATAATTTACACTGATTAATTGAGTAGGATTCTAAAACATTACTACATGCATTTTTAAACATGCAAGTAAGGACAAATGCAAAACCAGCTAAATAAAAATGAAGCTTTCTAACATTATGGTGGATTTTGTAAATTAATGACAACATAGGGCATGGGTATGCAACTCGGAACATGGAGAGCCAAACCTCATTTGGTTTTTATCCTCTCTGTCTCATAAAATAACTTATTCAGACCTTGGAGACCAGGTGGGTTCATTTAAATATCAGTCAAAAGCAAAACACTGTGTTTCAGGCCTCAAGTGTGAGCTTGAGGGCTTCACTCCAAGTCTGAGGTTTCAATAAACTCAACCTTTATATGTTTTCCTATCAGCCTAAAACCAGTACAGCAACATGCCTCTTTAGATAACTTGCAATAAAAGTAGAAGGTGCCATTGGTTCTTGGAATGTCTCCAGTCTGGCAATTAACGTGGGCATTTCGGAGATACTGAATTTGGGATTTTCATTAGTTGTCAAGTTTAATCTTCACAATTAAATGAAATAAACATTTGAAATATATCAGGCTGTGTGCAATGAATGAATATAATATCCAAGTTTCAGTTTTTGAATGGAATTACTGAAATAAATCAACTTTTTGATGACATTCTAATTATATGACCAGCACCTGTACATGCTGACAGTACGGGTGAGTATTTCTCCTTCGGACGGATAGCAGCATAAAAGTTCCTTGCACAAAAATGCTGACATCTCGGACGCTTGTATGCTTGGATGTATTCCTATAAAAGAATCCAATTTTAATATTTGGCTTTTTCACTAACTCAGTAACATGTGTTTTAAAAGACAGATTTTAATCTACCAAAGTCCCAATGTATTTGTAAGGTGCAACATGTCCTATAAATGAACTATTCAGGGTAGTTATTTTAGGGTCACATAAATTATGTTCTGTGATCTGAATGAATAGAATGTTTTTACTTTTACCAACTTACATAAGTATATTTTAGGTGATTTTTGTTACATAGTTAATATTTCATTTTCACTTAGGGGTGTTCTCACTTTTTTTTGTCTGCGGTTCAGACATTAATGGCTGTGTGTTACATACCGTATATGTACACTTTTATACAAGCTGTACACTCACTACTTTACATTGCAGCAAAGTGTCATTTCTTCAGTGTTGTTACATGAAAATATATAATCAAATATTTACAAAAATGTGAGGGTTGTACTTACTTTTGTGAGATACTGTTGGACCCAAAATTGAACTGAATTTAGTACCTGTGAAACTCTTTTGTGGATCAATCAATATGCATATTATAAAGGTCTTTTTACATTAGCAGTCAAAAAAAGACACAACGTGCTTTTACAAACACCAAGCCTGAAACCGCAAAAAGCATGCATCGAATTTAGGAAGAACCCTAGAGGAACCAGGCTCTGGGGGGAGGCCAGTCCGGGAGGGAAGCTACATGGCCGGCAACACAACCAGTAGTCCTTTGGGCATGGTACTACCAGGATATGATCCATGGACTTATGTCCTGCTAAATTTAACAGCGCAGAGTAGAACATCAGCTACAATTGCCTGTGAATTTTAATTATTTTCAAACTGAATTACATTTTATTTTCAATATAGAGTATAGATATTTTTATCCATGACTCTACACACATTGTTATTCAATTTAAGTCTCAGTTTCAACTCTTAAACAATAACTCTCTTTCTTGGTTGGTTAGTATACGCCTTGTGGTACACATGATTATCATATTGAGAGCATCATAACCCATTGATTTTACGCAGATAGTCACCTTTCTGTGTAGGCAGGCCCCGATGGTGGCAGTAATTTACAGAAGAAAAACAATTACTGCCTTTGCTTTGTGGAGTAATTGTTTATTATTTTCCTATTAGACAAACAGTGCTGATCAATGTTATGGAAAGGTGGCCCATAAATGCCATCAACATAAACACATTTGCCTCCGACATTAGAACTAGATTACTTTTAATGACCTGTGCAATGTCAGGCCAATGCCGTATAGAGAGGGGCTAGGTCCAGCATCAGGCATATTTGATAGATTAGTGTGTGTGCATGTGTGTTTACTCCTCATTAAGAAGGGGTGTTTCTCTTTTGTTTCATTTTGTTCATTTTCTCCTGCTATGTTCTTCACCTCCCTCAAACTACCCTCCCCTAAAAAGGGTTGGTCCCTTTCTGTTTCTTAGAAGAATCATTTGCACATACAGTACACTCTGACAAGCATGCAAAACCACTGACACACATACATCCAAAAAAAACATATTATACATGTTTTGTGGTGCAGATTTACCCTTATGATAAAAATTATTCTGGTCCCCAAAGCGGTGCAGTGGTCACAGTCACTGCCTATTAGTTCAGCTGTGTCGATACAGCCAGGACTATGTATCCTGTCATAGCATACCTACAGAGGTCAGGGGAATATTAGGGCAGTGCCAATTGGCCTGGCACCATTGGCGGTTGGTGGGATTGATGTCAAGCTGTTTTACAGTCACGCTCTTGCAAGTCTGGTGGTTGATTGTGTGCCCGGAAGCCTCTGTTGTTGGTTGGAGAATGTGCTCCCACCCCAGCTGGTGTATACAGTAAGAAACTAGTTGAGAATCAGTGTAATAAAATGCAAAAAGGCATGGCATGGGAGACATTGCAATGTGAAATTTTGCCGATGTTACACAAGTTGGGAGGGGAGAAAAGTGTGTGAAAAGCTGTAAAAATTAATTAAGCAAGATGCATTAATATATACGTATCTGCAACAATGTTTGTGCAGGCGTTTGTATCTGGTGTGCGTCTCCCTGTATCAGTAGGAATTTATCGAGGGATAGTCTAATCACTATTACCCTCAGCTGTAATTGGCCTGGCTGAGATGTTGCAGAGGAACTGATTGCCTGGCCACGACTCAATATCCTGATCAGAGGGAGGGCTGATCTGGAGATTCAATCAAAGGCACACAACAGTCACAGGGTGTGTTGTTCTCTGTCTAGTGCATTTATCAGTTGAGGCCTTCTACCAGGGGCGTCGCACCCGTGGGGGATGTGGGTGTTTTAACACCCACACTTTTCCCGGTGAGAGGGTTCAACACCCGCACTTTTTTCCTTAGTTTTCCGCAGTTTTTGCACAAACGCCTAACTACAGTCGCTCCTCCACTCTGTCTGCGCTGCTGCCGCTGCCTCCTCTCTCCCCCTCCCCTCCCTCTTAAACACGACACCGGCATAGAACTGTGTGACCGGCTGATGATTGGCTCTTTTGCCTTAAGTCCCGCCTCTCTTGGTGTGTTATATTTATCGGTCAGCTCGTGCTGTGGAGGCGGGAACTTAGGTGGTTATGGTTATTTACATCTACCTTTACCAGGTACTTTGAATCAGTGTTAATGCTTTGGAGGTTTTCAAATAAGATTGATATGTGTTTGGGAGGATGTTTTGTTTATGTTTTGTTGACATGTCTGTTGTCGGTTTTATATTTCATTTAGACTAATGCTAATTGCTAATTGGGATATTGTTCAGCAGCTATCTATGTATGTTACGTAACATGCAATATGAAACTGTGATGAAGAAGTCAGTGAATAGACGAGGAGGGACAAATTGCCATTGTTAAGCTGTGTATTTATGGCGTTTATTACCAGTGCAATTGATTTTGATATTTTGAGCATTGTTTGTTGATTAGCTGAATGCTTAAAAAAAAGTGAGAAATGATGACATTGTTTGCATACCTGTTGAAGAACTATGAAAGAAATGTTGCATTATCTATAACAATAGACAAAAAGTTTTTTTTTTTTTTTATATCTCCATTTTCAGGGTGCAAGTAAGCAAAATGTAGCAGTCATGTTAGACCCATGTTACTATCAAGCATACCACTGTTTGTCAGTATTATTAAGATGCAGAAAAGAAAGAGGCAGGAGAAGATTAAAACTAAAATTTTCAAGAGAAATCCTGTAAGTGAAGCTGAAAGTTGAAACGTTTTTACACTAAACAACAGTAGGATATTACCATTAGATATTGTTTGCATTTATTTCATTAAATTACTTTTCTATATTCACTGAGGTTTGCTAGTGCCACAGCTGTAATTGGTTGAGCCTATCCTCTGCACCTTTGTTTAGGAGAGAAAGTTGCTGGAGGCATCAGTTTTAGAGAGCACAGGAAAGTTCACAGGTGAGCAATGAAATGAATGTTACCATTTGTGAAAGAGGTGCACATGTGTGTCTGGTGTGTTTATATCAAATTCACAATATTATTTCAAATGTTTTGATTCGGGTGTATGTGAGGATGTGGCCAGGAGTGAGAAAGACAGAGATGAAGAGGTAGGAAAAGACAGACAAGCAGCAGGCAGACAAGAAGCAGGCAGTCAAGAAGCACAGAGTGAGGGAGAGGTTATATGTATTTTTATATTTTGTTCCCAATATATGTTGTTTGTATATCTGGATCTGTATATCTATAAAAAAAACTCCCCCTGGGATTATGAAAGTATTTCCGATTTTTTGGAAGTTTAGTTTTGACTTATTTTCTGTGTGTTTTGATAGTTTTCTAGTATTTTTTGCATGGGAAGCTTTTTATATCTTTTATGTTATACCTTTTGTATCCTTCTGTCATTGTATTCACCGTTTTATTGTTAATAAACAAACCATGTCCATCCCCCGCACTTTTGAAAAGCTTGCTACGCCCCTGCCTTCTACCCACACGTTTTTGTGTCATTTTATAACCTGTAATGTAGACACAGACCCAGAGACACATGCATTTCAGTTGGTATGACATTTTTTAAAATAAAATAAAAAGAAAACATAAAGAGAAGATACAATTAGAGCTGTTTTGTTTAATAGCTGTTAATCTTTTGAATTGACTCTCATTCTTTTTTCCTCACCTGTCCACCACCTTCCCACTCTCTGTTGTTGGCCTTCTGATAGTCATTTCTGTCCATACAGAACACTGAACACAGTTCCTGGACCTCAGCCCTCATCATAAAATGTTCTATGGACGCCGCACCTAACAGCCCCCCCCGTGTCCCTCTGTCTGTATGGTTGCTAATTAGCCTTCTGAGTGCTCGTGGCAGTAGTGTGTTGTGGTTAATAGATCAGATTTGCTTGTAGTAGTTTGTCTGACGTGTAATATCGTCTGTAACTCTTCAGCAACCTTCTGCACTGTCTACTTGACTTAAAACGAAAATGTATTTTTGTGTATGACGTGATCTTCATAATATAACCTTGATTCATGTAATGCACATAGTAAAAATTGGTTTTAAGACTTTTCTGCAGAAGAAGTATGGACGTTCGGTGCAATTTTTTTTAGTTCCTATGTTTTTACCATTCAGGCCGGGTCTATGTTGCTTACGAAACACAAAGCAGGAACCCTGAGAGAAGGGAGCCATGCAATGGCCTTTTAAGTGCCTGCTGCAATCTCATTTGATGCCCCTAATTACTACACTTAAATCTCAGCTAAGCCATAGAGACAATGCATTTGCTTACTGTTCTCACTCCTGTGTAGACCATCCCCCCTGACCTACTCCACATGTAAATTAATCTAGATTCAGTCTAGTCCTGCTATAAATTAATACAACTATTTGGAAAAAAGCCAAATCACTGCATTATTAGTAAGGAGCTGTGTTTCTTTTTGCGAGTGCATTAGTGGTGATAATAATGAATACTATGTTGTCAAAAGCATGGCATAGTTGAATTTAAATGAAGCCTGAAAGGTGTTTGTTTCTGTCTGTGTGTAAGTATGTGTGTATGTGCTTCTGTTCCTTTATGTGTGTGTGTGTGTGTGTGTTTGTCTTTTTTAAAGCCTCCATTGGCAGACGCAATAATGACAGAGAGCTTTTTGAGTTAATATAAGTTGGGGCTTTCATTCAAAACAAAAACCTCCATTTCTCCATTTGCAGGAAAATTGAAGTACCTATCTTTGTGTACAAAAGTACTTGGCACTGACTAATTGGCTTACAGAGGACAACAGGCTTTTAACACAAATATTCATTGTCAGTCACTTACCCCACACTTGCCTCTCCACATGGGTTAATGGGGTAAGCTTTTATTTAGACTTCTCTCTGGTACACTTTACCAGTGGTTTTAAATACTCTATTCTCTTTTTCTTATTCCCAGCAGCTCTGCTTTGTTTGGTAGGCACTTCCCTACAAGAAAGCCATTTTAAGTTCATTATAACAAATGAACATTCAATGTAATCACGAGCAGTGCTATTCTTGGTCAATATTCCATATTACTGTAAACGAAACAACCTCAGTTATTGACATAGCAAGGACACCCAGGCTGTGTATTTGTGTGTACGTATGTGTGTGTGAATCAATGGCAGTGGATGGGAGGAACCACTCTACAAACCCTCATCTTTCATCCTGAATAACCAATAGTGTAAACAGACGCTACTCATCAATCTCACCTGTGTTCCGATACTGCAATGGGCGGTAGGTAACACAATTTCCCTCTCTCTCTTAGACCTGATGACATTTACAAAGTGTCCCTGTATGTGGTTTTGTAAAAACGCGCATGTGTGTATGTTTGCTAGTGTGTACGGTTTTGTTTACGTGCTTTGTACAGGTAGTTGGGGAGTGCACTTATATTTGTATTTGAGCATTTTTGAGTGTAGTTAAAGTGATTGTGTTTCAAGGAGAGATATTTAAAGTAAAAATGTATTTCTTACGTTACAATATGGCCTAACCCTGGTTCTAAGTGGATGCTGTGTTCCTACCACACCATAAATTTAAATAATTGGGAATCATTTATTTGCTCTATGACTTGATTCACTCAGTTCACTCAGCTTTATAGCGTGTTCAAAATATAAATCAAATTTTCCATTGACCTTACACAAGGGCAGTGTTAAAAGTTAAAGTGCTGAATGATATGAAATCATTAAAGAAAAAGACTTGATTCAAGTAAAACATTTACTTTTAACAAAATACTGCAATAGAACAGTGTGTGCCAATGAAACTACAGCAGCACAACTGTCATGTATCGATCGGCGAAGTGTGGTGAAAGCCATTGCAGAGCCGTTTAATCCGTTTTGGTAAGTTTATTAAGATACTCAAACGTAAAACACACCGTGAACGGCGGAAAAAGGCTAAACTGTAGTAAATGAAAAGAACAATGCGCATATATAGTGGCTTCTAATAAAACATTTACACAGTAGTAGACCAAGACAAAACACTCACCTCTAACTAACATGTGACATCAAACAATGTTGAACACCTGTGAATGATCCTAGATCCCCTTTATAGCCCAGACTAATGACTGAATGAAAACAGCCGTGACCAATTAACCAGAAACCAGGAAGTGCTTCACCGAAATACAAACAGTGCAGCATCGCCCCCTAACCTCTCGTGACAACAACTCTGTCATGGCTTGTGGTATTCTTAGAAAATGTGAAACCAAAAGTAATACAAAATATGTTTTACGGTAAGACAGAGTAAGGTTCTTGGAAGGTTCTGTAATTTTTGGGATGTTCTCGAATTCCCTAAAGTAACCTTGGATGCCCACGGGTGGACTAAAAACAGTATTTTCAACTGTCAGTTGGCTCGCGCTTCAGAACACTTATTCACTCGAAAAGCCTAATTTTACAAAAAACTATTCCTGATGTTTGGGAAAAAATCCATATCAAATAGAGCGCGTGAATTTAATGCATTTAAGTGACTAATGTAAATTTTAGGTAGCAATTCCATTGTTAGATATTACAGAGTATTGTCATGAATGGGTAGGCGGACACAAGCCTAGGGCGAACAAATGAGGTTTATTAACAAAGTTCGGGAGGACTTTCAGCCAATTAATTACAGGTGGAAGCACTCAGCAATCAACGGCTAGAGGGTACATATAGACTCAGCAGTCTTACCTCGATCCGCTGACAGTTCATAGCCGTAGTAGTTTCCCTCACCCAGATACTATGTCTCGCTCAAGCGCTTCCTCCGACGAAGGCGTCAGCAGTCCCAGTAATGCCCCCCGCAAGTCGCGGGTCCTCCGATCATTTCGGCCATGCCGGACGCCACTCCTGAACCCAGGGCTTCTTCCCGCGGCCGCACTCCGGCCCGACCATCCGCACGTTCACCCAGACGCCGGTACCAGGCTTCGCCACCTCCAGCAAGACCACCACCTTCTTCCCCGGCCTCCTCCTACCGCTCGACCATCCCGACGATCCCTCCCATCGGGAAGTGGACCGTAGCCGGGCTAAGACAAGCGCTGGGCAACTCGGACACACAGGTCTCAAGGACGATGCACAAAGCGGAGCTGTATGACCTATACGTCTCCCTACAATCTTCTTCCAAACCGACCCGCAGGCAGGGCAAAGCCCGCAGGGCCCAAAATATACCGTCCCAGGCAATTCAGTCGTCCTCCCGCTCAAGACACGGCTCGCTTCGCTCCGTCAATGCTGGGACGAGCCCAGCGGCTTCCCTTCTGTAGCTCAACCCTCTCCCTTTCCAGCTGCCCCGAGCTCCTGCCCCAGGCACTAGCGCAAAGCTTTTGCAGCCAGCAGTACAGGCTAACCCTCGCCTTCAGTCTCTCTACCCACCAGGTGCCAACCCCGCCCACTGGCAGTGGCCCGCGGCCCCACAGCTCCAAACAAGCTCACCCTTCATCCTTCCAGCCTCCATTCCCCCCGACTAACTTTCCTTTCCAAGCCGCAGCAGGTCCCCTAGGCACGTTCCCACCGCTGACTTTCCCAGCCCCGGAGTACACCCTTCCCTGCGCCTCCACCCAATCCAAATCCCCATACTCCCTCTTCACAGCTACCCCGATGCCCGTGCTGTCTAACGCCGTCGCCATGGAACCTCCACCAGTTTCCCAACACATCCGCACCCAGATCCTCTCAGGTGCGGACGCAGACCTCTCATCTCTGCTCTCTCTTCTTCCCGCAGCCGAACCAGAACGCCGGATAGATTGCGGAGATTCGTCAGTTACTCTGAGGCAGGGCTCTAGAGTGCGACCAAAATTTGTAATGGTGCGACTTATTTTTTTCCTTAGTCGCACCGGTGCACCTAACGTCCTCGCACGCAGCCGCTGCTTCTTGGCGAACTTTTTTTTTCCCGCCAACTAAGTGTTTGTTCTCCTAGACAGAATTCACTCGTGGTTGGATCATATTGTGATCTAAACCAATCAGAGACAGAGATGGGGCGGGTCTTTGCCTCTGATTGGCTGTGGTCCAGATATTCATGTAGGCTCCGTGGTGTGTGATTGAAATTGCGACCAGAGCAAAAGAGAATCAGTTACGGCAATCAGCATCAGCAAAAAAAATAAAAAACGCAGAAGTCGAATAAAGAAAAGAAATAGACCCATAGAGAGTTTTTTCTGTAAGAAAAGTAGGCCTGTTCCCCCCTACACTCTACACGGTCAATGCTCCGACAACAGCCCAGACACGGAGCTACTTCAGCTAGTCTCCCCAGTCCCTGGTAAGATGCCAAGTCCTGGTCCTTCGTCAGAGATGGCATCCGACTCAGAGACGGAGGAAGAGCCTAACGTTACCGGGCCCGAGATAGAGACTCAAAATAAAAAGGGAAAAACATATACATTTCGTAAAGACTGGTTAGACCAGTTTCCCTGGTTAAGGTTTAATAAGAAAGAGAACATAATGCACTGCATTTATTGTAAAGAATGTGGCCAGAGCATGGCAGGGAACAGTTCATTTGTAAGCGGATCAACAATGTTTCGAATCGAAACGCTGAAAAAGCACAATATTTTAAAAAAACACACTTCATGCCGCGATAAGTGTGTGACTAAAGTGGCTCCTCTCCCGGCTGCATTTCAGCGACAGGCAACAGCTATCAGGTCCTCAGAACAATCAGACAGGTGTTGGCCATCTGAGGGGCATGCGACAGCAAGGGGGGACCCGCTATGACTTTGAGCCATGAAATGTTAGGTCTCAGTTCAGGGAAGTGTTGAAATGTTTTATTTTGCTTTTTTTTGTTTGGAAGCTCAGTGAAGCACTTTAAACGTTTTATTTTTTTTAAAATATTTGTATTTTTATATACAGCATAATTGTGCTTCAAATAAAAAAGTATTTACTTACACCTTATTCTTGTTTAAAATCATTTGCATAATATATGAATGTATAAAAAAAGGAGCGTGATAAAAAGGTGACCTTGAAATGCGTTAAAGGCGACGCAAACCAAGGAAAAATGTGGGTGCACCTAAATTTTGTGCTGGTCCACCTAAATAAAAAAGTTAGGCGCACCAGTGCAACCAAGGCAAAAAGTTAGTCTGGAGCCCTGCCCTGAGGAACACAACCACAACCACACAACCTCTTTTCCCGAATTTTCAATTGCCTTTTCTCGGTTCACCAAAATCATCTGTTCTGTTTTCCCCCAAAGGCGGCGCGAACTGGACGATTACCAAGCAATCATAGCCAAACTCGCGCTGTCCTATGGTGGGGGGGGGCATTTCTACATGTACCACAAGCTCTTTTCAGCGAAAAGCGCGTGCGAGTCGACCCAGATCTGCACAACAGGGGGTTCTTAGGCTGCAAGAACATCACTTGCGCCATGTGCAGGTCCTTGGCGCACCCCACAGCTTCATGCCCACAAGTTAACCCCTCCCCCCCTCCCCACACCAGTTCGAGCAACCCTAAGTCCACCAGCTACGTACCTCGTACAGCAACCACCAGCGTAACCCAGGTCTCCGCTTTCGTCGAAGGCAGACAGATCTGCGATAATTTCAACGCGGGCAGATGCCACAGAGCACGCTGCCGTTTCATGCATATTTGTAGTTTCTGCGGCGGCGCTCACGCCTGCCTCATATGTCCAGTCTATAAACCGCAAATAAAACATCAAAAAATTATTTGACGACTCCTGTAAATATTTCGCGCATGCATTTCGAACTGGCCCTCAACCCGGACGCCGAATTAGACTTAGAGTGCCCGCTGTCAAAAAACTTATATGTAATAATCTGCTATCCGCCCTTATAGAACCCGAAGTAGTAGACTAACTTAAGTTTTTATGCCCCTCCATGCCATACGCGAATTATTTTCCTGAAGATGTCTTATTTTATCTTTATATTGTCATTCGAGTTAACAGGTCAAGTTTTTCGGCCAAGCTGTGCAGTCCACGTTCCCATAAGGGTGTAGCAGGGACAATCTGTGAATGACAACACTTATGTAGTATGCAGGTGGTGTACGGTTGGTGTACAAACAAATCCAAGATGGCGCCAGAGTGTTCCCTTACGAAAGGAAAATATATGGCAGTATATTGGAAAATAACATGTGATATATTAGGCAATATATTCCCATATATGTGAATTAATATTTATATTTTCCATATATTTTCAAATATATTGCAATATATGCATATACCATATATGTGAATATATTGATACATATAAAAAATATATTGCAATCAAGACCAAAAAGGGCACTATATTTTTACATGTAATAGTTTGTCTTTCTATGGTTTAATATAATGCAATATATGCATGTGCTATATATATTTTACATTTTATACTTTCCAAATAAACAACCATATGCTTATGCATGGCATAGCTATAAAGCCTATAGAAAATAGTGTAGCCAATCTGCATTGCACAAATATTGTTTATTGAAACAGAGTTGCAGAGACATTCACCCTTTACAGTAAATTAGAAAGATTATAAAGATATTCATAGATTTATTTTCTTGACAATTGAAATGTACTTTGCCCTAGTGCTGGGCGATATGTAGAAAACCAAATATCACAATATTTTGGACAAAACACCTCGATAAAGATATTGACTATTGGTGCTTTCACAAAATATTTACACAATTAAATTTTTGACAAATAATCAAGCGTGGACATAATGACAAATAATAAAACAGTCTGTTAAATTCAGAAAATGACATCACTTTACTACTGCAGCCTTTAACAACAGAAAAGATAACACATATGATATCCAAAATCTAAGGCAATATCTAATCACGATATCGATATAAAATCAATACTTTGCCCTTAAATTTTCAATCCTCCACACTGGATCTTGGAGGTAAACACGCGTAGATGCTTGCATATTGTGGCAGATCAATTAGCATACATTTACTTTTGAACAGTGTCACATCAAATATCTGTTTCCTGCCCCGGAATTCCCTTTTCAGACCAACTACATTTTCAACTTTAATCAGTGCGTTAAGTGATCTATCATACTTTCTTCCAAAAGCAAAACATTTTCTGTCACCATGTTGCTCTACTACAATGTAGTAGTATACAGTGATTATGTGTCCATTTTGCAACGGCACAGTGAAGCTGTTCCTTTTCACTACCCTTGTGAACTTCTGTGAGTAATACAGCTCTCCTTTAACTAGAAGTCGGCTGAATATTTTCACGACTGTATCTGTGGTGACTGAAAGTTGCTCTCTCATAACCAGTGTCTCTTCACTAGAATGTTTCGAGAATAATGCACACCAAGGGTAACAAGTTGATCGCAGACTCGTTCAAACTGCTTCAGTCTTTTTCGGCCAGTTAAGTTACTAAATAGCTGGATGCATTCAGGGACAGCATTTCTCAGTGCATCATTCTTCAAAAGAGGCAATATTTGTTTATGTATTTCACCATTAAATGACTCAAAAATATAACCTGAATGAGCTCACAAAGGTCCCCAATTCTTGACAGATTCGGGCAAATGAAGGCATAAATGTACATTAAATGACACATGGGTCTTTCCATACAGTGTTTCAAATTGTTTGACAAAATCTACAACAAGTTTTTCACATTTTTTTACATCCTCTGTTGTAATAATGTCCTTGCAAAGTAAGAACATAAATGAGACAAGGACTAACCAGTGCTGGTAAAATACCCAGGGCAGAATTCCTTTTAGCACAAATATACTATAAAACAGTAACCAGTTCTGCCATTCACAAGCCTTCCAAAACTTCCTTTGCTGAAGAGATCGGGGCACTCTTGTAATATTGCAAGGAGGCTTAATTAGCAAGAGCTGTTCATCAAGTTCATTCACTCTATTGCCAATGTAATATGGCTTCTCATGGTTATCACTGTCCAGCCACAAGCTTGCCATTTGGCGAACCACACCAAGATGTATATTATGCATGTGGTCAGGAGGCATGCCGGTTACGATGTCAAAGTGTGGAATCTTTATCAGACATGTAGGCCCCTTAACACCCCTCACTGGTTTATTTATCAGACATGTAGGCCCCTTAACACCCCTCACTGGTTTATTTATCAGACATGTAGGCCCCTTAACACCCCTCACTGGTTTATTTATCAGACATGTAGGCCCCTTAACACCCCTCACTGGTTTTTTGGTATGTAAAGCCTCTCTTGCATCACTTCTGGTTGAAGCGTGGTCCCTTTTTGGAACATCTTTGCATGGGTACACCCTGACAGTGCCATGACCCTTTTCAACTTGTTCACCGGGATGTAGACAGAGGCTGCATCCATACTGACCATTATACTGGGCCATGTTTTGAAGTATGGGCCTAGCTATTGAATCGCACTTCATAAGAGCTGCCACAACTCTACATTGTTCCAAAACGCTGTTTTTTGTTATCTTAAAGCCCACAGTTGACAACTTTTGACACTCTGAAGTGAATGGCTTTAAAAATGTATTAACATTTGGCTTTTTATCTCCAAACCACAACCCAAAGAGTAAAACATTTTTTTTGCGCACAGGGTAAGGAAGCTCGTTTACCATCCCATATAATGGCCAAATACCATAGAGTGATGATTTGAATACAGGCACTCCATCACAGTTGAGTGTCAAGGAGTATCCATGAGTACAGTCAAGCGGGCCTCCAATTTTGTACAGATCACGGTACATTTTACCACTTACAATATCTTCATAAGTTTCAGAATTGCATGTGCGATCTCTTAATTTGAGACAATTTGCTATATCTTCCCTTTGAAGAAGATGTTCCAACTGTGTTTGGATTGGTAAGTATATAAAGAAGTTTCCATTCTTTAGCGAGCTGTTTTTATCCCATGTTGTGTGGCATACTACACATTGTCCTTCACTATCCTGGTCACCAATGTAGTACTCACAGTTTGGACAATACATGTGACATTGTAGGTGACCTTCTGCTGGCTTAAGCTCTTTTAAGAAGAGATACTTCGAGGTTAACTTTGTGTTTTCTGGGCAGTGAATATTGATCAAATCTAAGAGATCAGAGAGAGCCATGCCTGTGAGTCCATGTCTCCAAACAAATGAAAGTATAAGTAAAAAACTCTGAGCTTGGGTCAGTCGTGAACCAGAATAAAGTGGCTCTTCGTTTTCGAGAGGAAACTGTTCATGACTGACTTCTCCAAGATGTGGTTCCTCATTAACTGACTCAGCAGGGCTATCTACAAATAAAAGGGGATATTCTTTCTCACTTCCAATAATGGATCCAAGACTGTCATCCAAGTCATCAGGAATACAGTTACTGGTATTTGATGAAACTTGGCTGCAATTAGGTCTGTCATTGAAGTGAGGTTCACTCTCAGTGGAACATTCATCCTCAAACAAGAGTGGGGAAGTAGGACATCTGGGAATCAAATATCCACAGTCAGCATGCACGCTCTATGGAGGAAAAAAAAATCTGATCAGAAATGTTATATGACTTTGTTATTATTTGACACACACACACAAACACACACCATGCTAATGCTCTGAATGATGGTGCAGCGACCAGGATACAAGCATTCATTACAGCGTCACAACTGCAGACAGCCATATATTCAAGTAAACACCACACATTGGAAACTAAACACCAAACAGTTAAAACTTACACAGACTTCAGCTCCTCCCGACACACTTTGTTGTCCACTGAGAGGACTCCATGGTTCAGAAACATCAGTTACCTAAAGAAACAGACAACAAAATAAAAATCCATAGATTTTAGTTTATAAGCCATCCTGCATGTTACCAACACTATAGTCAAGAGTAGCCTAAATTGTTCCAACTAAAGATCTCACAGTTGAAACTTACTGAGTCTTCTGCTCCTGACAAACCTTGTTGTCCACTGAGAGGAACCCAAGGTTCGGAGTCATCATCAGTTACCTAAAAACAAGGAGAAGATGTGTCACACACATTTCTCTGGCAGTATACTCCACCCCTCTGCCAAAGCACAAACACATTGTGCATGGTTTCATCTCAAGTGGGTAGTGCTGAGCGGTATACCGGTTTGTACCATATAGGCTGCCGATATGCATTTCCTGTATGATACATTTTTCATATACAGCGGAGAGCGCTACGGCTGAAGTAAACTGCAAATTTATTGATAACGGGAGCAGGCCTTTTGTACATTATACTTGTGTAATGTGAATGACAACGTCTTCAGAATCATTGTCTGAGTTACATTATGTATCACAACTATATTGCTAACTAACACTTAAACACCATTAATTGTTGAGCGGAGTGCCTCAGTCCTCTGCAGTGCTCTACAGTGTTCTACAACTCTACAACTACATCTCTACATTAAATGTTTTAGCTGAAAATAGCCAATATACTATGTAAAGTTTTCCAGCACTTGAAACTTACATTGACCTCTTCTGTAGTTCCTGATAGTCTTTCTGAAGATGGTTCACTTACGGGGATCCAGGCATCAGAACTGGCATGAGCTCTTGGCTAAACAAAAGAGGACAGTTTCAACATAATGACTGGAACAAATTTGACCAAAATTTGTATCCCAAGACAGTCTAAAAAGCATATTGCAAGATCACTAACAATATTGTGATTGCAGAAATGTACTCGCAGGCTACACATATTTTAAGATATTGATGAAGACCTCCGTTGCAGGAGATGGAACTGGCAATACAATAGTATTTATTAAAAATAAGAAGAAAAATAGTTATTCTATTTTGTGACAAGTAGGATGTTCTGGCTTAAGACAGCACAGCACAAGTAAGGTCTAGTTTTTACATTTATGTTTAAAGTTCATGACTTACCAGATCCTGGTTTGGCTGATCAATTTTGGTCTCTCTCATTTCTTTCCTGGGTGCACAAAGTGATAGAAAACACTGATTCAAATGTATCTTTGGAAACATCAACTATTAAAATGTTTACCTCAGAGCTTGTGGTTTCCACTCTAAGGAAATACATGCACTCTAAGGAAATACATGCATACAAACAATAATGCTATTGCCGTGATCATATCAATAGGCAAAATATATAATGTGTAATCAGGGGTTCTGCCTTAATGCTGCAGGAGACACTGTCACGCTGTATTAATTACTGTTTCGTTGTCCAGGTTAGTTGGGGTGTATATATTCTGCTCAAAAACAACATGAAAAACGAAGCTAGAGATGTTTACTCAGCTGTTTGTTCACGCTACCTACGGTATCGACTATTTGCCGGATGGTTTCAAAGTAACGGTCTTTAGCTAACACTCACAGATAGTTAAGTAGCGAGCTAGCATTATCATGTACTGTATATATCAGGAAAAATTGATCAAAAACAATAAACAAACCTTTTTTTCCATAATCGTCTTGTTCTCCTTGGAATATCTGTTTGATCAGAACCCAGAAGAATATATTTCCTTTTCAATCATACTCGGTTTATTTTCTACTGTCAGTACTCAGTCAGCACAGACTGTTTCAACCACCAGAATCCTTAAAGCTGGCTAGCTAGCGCAACAGGCGACCGAGCGCGAAGGTCGCGCATGCGCAATGCTTGAGCGGGAAGGTTTGATTTTGAATTCGGCGCGAGGAGAGTACGGTTACACAGGGAACGAGAGAGACACTAGCAACATGTCAAAAAATCGGTTTGCTATTGTTAGTTGGGCGAAGGGACCTGACAAAGATAAAACCAGCATAATTCCCATCAGCTGGATAATCGATTTTGACCCAGCTGATACTGAGAAGACATATTTTGTGGAATGTCGTACAACTAACCACAAGAAGCCTATTAATGGATGGCCCGTCGAACATGCTGTTGTTCTTCAGTTAGCAGGCAAGTCGGTATTTAGTTACACAGTTATTATTTCACTTATTTTCTGCCAGTTTTTGTATTAGCAAAAAATTTCTGTTCTGTTTATGTATCAAAATGTGTATCCCATATGTTTTACAATGGCTAGGTAATTATGAGGTTGGTTGTATTTACAATAGCCATATAGCATTACTCTGCATAGACCGTTTAAAGAGGTAGTGCCATGATTGTATTTCCCCTTATGTCATGATCTTTTAACCTTAAAGTTAGGGTAATTGATATTGCTAAAGGGTGTTTGTTCATTAACTCGAGTCTCCATGTCTCTCTAGCTCTTTAATAAACAGAAAATACATTTTCAGGTAGGTGACAAATGTCAGCCAATAAGGAAATAGTAGCCTACCCATTTATTATCTTACATTTGATAATGAATAATTTCTAATTTTGTCAGCTCAATTTTTGTGTCATCACTTCACATTGAAATTGTTTAATCTGTATCCTGTGTAAATTCTCTCTCCTGGTTGGACACAATTGGAACTGAAGCTAAATTGAAAATGCATTTTTTGTATAATAAAGATCTAGAGAGACATGGAGACTCCTGTTACTGAACAAACACTCTAATGAACTCTATCATTATATAGAGCTATTTATCAATTATCAACAAATGAAAATCACTTACCCTATATTCAATATTATGTTAAAAGGAACATTTATATACTGTATGAAAAAGTACAGCAAGTGTTCAATTTGTTGATCACTTGTATTACTGCAAGGTCTTTTTCCATTGCACATATGGTTTAAATTACTAATATCAATTCCATACATAATTGAAAAAACAAAACCATTCATGGCGCATCTCTTTAAAGAAGTCTATAAATGGGACACTCATTTTTTTTATTTTATTGTAATGGTGTGGATGTTTGGCATTAAGAAAATCTATCCTTCTACATGAATGTAGAAAAAGAGGCTACACTCAGAACTGCTGAGCGGCAACTCTATCCAGATAACATGCCGTGCAAGAGGGTGAGAAAAGCAAAATGCCTAGACTTTGGTGATGAAGATACCAGTCATGGCGACAAAGCCTTTGGCTCTGTAAATCCAAAACAGGTAATTTAACAGCAGAGATCGATATCACATTTGGGATCATTTGTGTATTGGATTATCAATGATTCAATTTTAAAAATTAACATATTTGCCGTATAGAAAAAGGCCAAGGTTGCTGCACAAAGACAAGCGGAGGAGGACCTATTGTCAGAGGACAGTCAGTTCATCTCTGGCCCAGCAGAATCATCCAGCCAGGAAAACAACAACCTTACCAGAACCCTGCAGAGCCAGATCAAGGCCTTACAGAAAGAAAACACCAAACTGCCGAACATGGTAGTTAAAGGCAAGTATTGAGTATTATATCATCAAATATTACTCTATCAAATGGTATTAATCCATTTAGACCTGAAGGTGATTCTAAAGAGGGTTAGGGTTAGAAAGCTTTCGCTGCCCACCTATGTGGATACATAGGTTGGCCGCATGCATTTTCAGAGCATTTTTGAAGAATCAAATAATAACTGATTTATATATCTTAAAGCACTTTTTTTCTTAGAAATTCCAGCGTTGTTGGTGGACCTGTGAAAGCTTGTCTCGGTCAACAACATGACCAACAAAGATGTTGACGACCGCCCCACCAAAGATGTTGATGACCCTGATGCTGAGAGTGACGGCCCAGAAACGTCACTTTGCACACCTTGCAGACCTTCACAAGTATGTATTTATTAATTGGTAAATTTCGAAACAAACATCAAAACTTCAAGCATTTTTGGCATTCTATTGCAAATGGCAATATACTTTGTTGTTGTCCTTCTTTGCATTCTATTGCTTGTGGTGATTGTCCTTGTTTATGTATTTGCTTATGCTCTTATTTATTTGTCCACATAAGGTGAAAATCGGGAATGATGGAACAGTCACTGTCTCGTCACATTGTTGGGAGACGGCAAAAGCTTGTACCACCCCCAATGGGATGGCACGGGTGCTACTGATGGGGCTTTTCAGTCTGGATGTTCTCCTGAAGTCCAATGTGAAAGGAGGGGTCAGCAAGCTGGATTCCTATGCTGAATGTCGGCACGCTCTCGATCCGAGGATACTTCAAGCTTTACAAGGTAAATACTTTTCAGAGCTGGTGCTTTTCAGTTTTGATTGCATCTCTGCCAGGTGGGGGTGACTGAGGGGGTCGAGACTTTCGTGAACCAGAGGGGCAGCAGGAGAAGTGAGAGACATCATTGGTGTTCTGTTCCATCGCTGCTGTTGTAAACCAGTTTCCCACGGCCAAGGAAGCTGATGTCAGAAAATCCATCAACAGTAGAATCTGCGAGCTAAGACACCAGGTGAAGCGCAAAAGCGTTGAAAATCTGTGAAAAAACAAGATGGACTCCTAACCAGGATAACAGACTTTTGTTCCTTTGCTTTTACATGGTTCCCAAAGTTGCTTGAAACTTGAATTTTTTTTACAATATATATGTTCATATATTCCGTATAATTTAACATATATTTGAAATATATTCTACCATACATTAAACACATATCTGTACATATATTTCATGTTTATATTTCCATACAATTTTACATATATCCGAAAATATATTCTACCATATATTAAACATACATGTGACACTATATATTTGCATACATTACCAATACATTTTCCCATATAAATTGGAATACATTTATAAATATAAATGTGCACATATTTGGGAATATATTACCAATACATTTTCCAATATAAATTGGAATACATTTATAAATATAAATTTGCACATATTTTGCAATATATTATCAATACATTTTCCCATATAAATTGGAATACATTTATAAATATAAATTTGCACATATTTTGCAATATATTATACAATATATTATAAATTCATGTTCAATATATTGCAATATATTGAAAGCGGCAATCATTTGTATATTTTCAATATATTGCAATATATTACAATAATATATAATATATTGTATAATATATTGCAAAATAATACATTGCAATATATTACAATATATTCCAAATAATATATTGGTAAATATATTTTCCTTTCGTAAGGGTTTGGCTAGCCGTCTCCTACCAGTTTTATCTGTTTTAAATGTATCTTGGTCTGTCTTGTTTTTTTTAAGTCTACCCACGCAAAGTGTTTCCTCATCTTTAAAATATGATCGCACATTTCTCCTCACTATACGTCTAAGAGTTTTTATCAATGCTACATTCAGTATGAGAAATCTGGATATTCTAATCAGCCACGATTAGACTTGCTGGATCCATCGGTTGGCTGCCTGCTACCTCTCCGTAGTACGTTCCGGAAAAAACGCCGGAAAAGACGAGGCAAAAGCGGAGGCTTGCTGATCAGGAGCCGTAGACACCTGGGTCCGTTTTGTGCTGATCCTCTGTCTTTTACGGCGGAATCCTTCAGCTACTCATGGCGGAGCCAAGTCATCTCCCGACGCTCGTTGGAGCGGAGATATGCTGGTCTTGTACCCATTCTCCCAGAACAAATCACCCGGCCTGTGTGGAGTCTGGTAAGCCCGCATTTCCGAAAACGACGGAGAATTAACCACGACAATCTTTGTAGTATTAACTGCTTAAATAAGCAAGATGACCGAGCGCAGTCTGTGATTACCACTGTCCCTTTCAAGATGGTGTTAATCAACGCCCAATCCCTGATATGATATCCCTATATGGTGCAGTAGGTAGTGTGCTCGGCTGCGGAGCCGTAGGTTGCGGGTTCAATTCACCCGCAGGATGATACAATATCGTAATTTTGCCCAGATTAATTAGTTTAATATTTATGTTACTGAGTATGTATTATTAGTCATATGATTTATTATACTTGACTAACCAATAATATCAAATTATTCACTTCATTATTCACATAACAATTCATACTTTGTTGTGTTCTGTATCATAACTTTATACTTGTAGATATTATGGCAATTCACGTTGTATGTTTTCATGTTTGGGTCCCAGGGAGACACCAAATTTCTCTTTTGGGTCTCAAGCTAAAAAAGTTTGGGAACCCCTGCCCTAGAACTACGGGTAGAGGCGGTAGCCTGGCTACAGTTTTTAGGAACCGTTTTAAATGTGATCTACTGCCGGTTAACACGTATTCTAGCTTCGAGCGTCAAGTGTTTAAAGTCAATCTGGCTTGCCCTCTTCTCTGTGTTATTGTATATAGACCTCCAAAGTATAACAATAATTTTATCCATGATTTCTCTGATTTTATGTCAAGGATTATTCCAAATTATGATAATATTTTAGTTCTTGGTGATTTTAACATCCATATTTTGTCCCCATCAATGCCATTGGTTGGACAGTTTCTTCAACTTGTGGATTCTTTTAATTTGACTCAGTTTGTTACCGGTCCGACACATAAACACGGACATACGCTTGATCTTGTTTTCTCTGTGGGGTTTCCCGTTTTAAATGTTGAGGTAGATGATATCTGTCTATCTGATCATAAACCTGTGATTTTTAATGCTTCACTCTCCTCTCCACTACCAAACCATTGTATGCCACCATGCTACAGTCGGGCACTTAATCACGCTACTGCTCTGCAGTTTTCCGATGCCTTTTCACTGTCTCCTTTTAACAACCTCTCAGACTTAACTTCCTCTTCTCTTGGTACGGAAGAGCTAGTAACTCTGTTTGACCGCACTGTCTCAGATATCCTTGACATTATTGCTCCACTTAAACTGAAGCAACCTAAAGCTAAAGCTCAACCGTGGCTAAACACGGAGACCTGTGCCCTTAGACAAGAGTGTAGGAAAGCAGAAAGGACTTGGAAAAAGATAAACTGCAAGTATTGTTTGAAATACTGAGAGAGCGCAGAGAAGCCTACCAAAAAAGCAAATCATTTTTCAAATATTATTGCAAAAAATGCACATAGCCCAAAATCCCTATTTAGTGCAATAAACACTGCACTAAATCGTGTCACTCAAGTCCCTGTTGTTACCACTGAAACAGCGGAACAGTTTCTAAATTTCTTTCTTAGCAAAGTGGACCTTATTAGATCTCGCATCCCCCAGACTGATTATGTCCACCCCGACTGTGTGAACGCTACGGCTTTTCTTAATTGTTTTGAGCCTGTGTCTCTATCAACACTCGTAGATATAGTCACACTAATGAAGCCTACCTGTTGTCCTACTGACATCCTACCCTCACGTATTTTTAAAGAGGTGCTAGATACGATCGGTCCGAGTCATTGGTCTGTGGTCAATATTTCTCTCAGAAACGGAATTGTTCCACCAACTTTTAAACATGCTGTAGTACAGCCCCTTATAAAAAAAACAACCTTGACCCCACTGACTGTAACAACTTTAGGCCCATTCCGAAGCTATATTTTATGTCCAAAATCCTGGAAAAGATTATTCTCGCCCAGCTTTCCACATTTCTAAGTTAAAATAATATATTGGACAATTTTCAGTCTGGTTTCAGACCAAACCATAGCACTGAAACAGCGCTTCTTAAAGTTCTAAATTATTTGTTGCTGTTCAGTGATGCTGGAAACTGTGCTATTCTACTTTTACTTGACCTCAGTGCTGCTTTTGACACTGTCGATCATGCCATTCTCTTAGATCGTTAGAAGGATGTTGGTATCAGGGGTGTGCCCTTAAAATGGTTTAATTCTTATCTGAAAGATCAAACCTTTTCTGTTAATATGGGAAATGTGTCCTCATCTACAGCTATCATAAATTGTGGAGTACCTCAAGGGTCAATTCTGGGGCCAATTTTATTCTCCCTGTATATGCTCCCTCTGGGCTCAAGTCTTCGTAAGCACAATATTCCATATCATTGTTATGCTGACGACATACAACTATATGTACCACTAAAACCTGGTGATACCAACTCCTTCCAGTCGCTTTTTTCCTGCTTACAAGAAATCAAAGTTGGATGGCAAAAAACTTGGTCCAAATTAATGACAGCAAGACTGAAGTCTTATTGTTTGGCACTCCAAAATCCACGAAGGAACTAGCTGTAAATCTTGGGCCCCTAACTACGAATGTACACCATTCTGCAAGAAATCTAGGTGTCATCTTTGATTCTGCACTTAAATTTGACAAACAAATAAACTCAGTGGTCAGAGGTAGCTTCTACCAGTTGAGGACCATTGTTAAATTAATACCATTTCTTTCTCGTCACGATTTGGAGATTGTTATACATGCACTCATATCATCTCGACTAGATTATTGTAATTCTCTGTACTCTGGTATCTGCCAAAATTCATTGTCACGTTTACAACTTGTCCAAAATGCAGCCGCTAGAGTATTAACTGGTACAAAAAAGAGGGATCATATCACCCCGATACTAGCCTCTCTTCATTGGCTACCTGTCAAGTACTGAATTGATTTTAAAGTGCTTTCATTGGTTTTTAAGGCATTACGAGGTCTGGCACCATTATATATATCACAGACCTTCTCGCTTTGTATCACGCTCCCAGGACTCTTAGATCATCAAATAAAACCCTTTTAGCTATCCCACCGTCCCGCATGAAATCTAGGGGTGATCGTGCCTTTTCAGTTGTGGCCCCGAGACTCTGGAATACGCTACCAATTCTCATCAGGTCCTCTCCTACCACCGAAATATTTAAATGTCGTCTTAAAACCTATTTTTATTCTCTGGCATTTGAGTCAGTTTAAGGATACTTGTGTCTAAATGTATAGTTCCGTCTTGTCCGATATTGTTTTGTTATATGTTTGTTTACCTGTGTACAGCACTTTGTTCAGCAACTGCTGTTTTTAAATGTGCTTTATAAATAAAAATTACTTGACTTTTTCCATGTTTAATTTTCTTCTGTATTTCCTTCTGAATCAGCTTCCCTTCCCATTTCCTTTAAATGCTCTATCTTTATCCACTAACAGTTTTTTAATTTCTGTTGTAATCCATGGTTTTGAATTAGTAAATTGTTTCACGCGTTTTGTCGCGATCACATTGTCCACACAAAAATTAATATATGATGTGACAACATCCGCATGCTAGTCGAGATCTACACATTCAAAAAACGCTCCACTCTGTGCAGTCAAAACATCCCTGAAGAGCTGTCACACTGTAATAATCTCGCCTCCCAACGCCATACCGGCCGCGCACCTCCTCTCAGTCCAAAATGTTTTCTCAGAGCTAGGAATCCTTGTCGCAGAGGAGAAAACCATGGGCCCTGCGACGTCCATCGAGTTCCTAGGGATTAAAGGGGATTAAAGGAGAAAATTGACCGAATAATTCTCGTCTCCTCTACTTTCCTCGGGAAATCTTTCGAAACGCGAACTCTTATCCCTGCTTGGCCATCTAAACTTCGCAATGCTCATCATCCCGCAGGGTCACCCCTTTATATCGCATCTCCTCTCACTCGCGTCCTCCATCTACTCCCTAGAGGACCCCATTTCCTTAACCCAAGCATGTCGCGACGAACTCAGGCTATGGGTAACATTTCTGAAACAGTGGAACGGCCTATCGTTTTTCTACAAAAACCTTGTCGCGACCCCCACCGATATCCAACTGTTCACAGATGCCGCCCCCTCAATCGGGTTCGGGGATTCTACCAAGGTCAGTGGTTCGCGGCTCAGTGGCCACCACAGTTTCAGGAAATACCGCAATCTTCAGCGCTATTCGAGCTCTATCCTCTCGTAGTAGCAGCAGCTTTCCTGTGGGGAAAGGAATGGGCCTCTACAAGCATTGCGACAATGATGCTACTGTGCACTGCATTAACAGAGGCCGTTCCCATTCACCCGCTCTGATGCCACTCTTAAGGCGCCTCACCTGGATCTCAGCTTGCGACCAATTCATTATCATCGCTAAGCATATCCCCAGGTCAGAGAACCAAATCGCTGACTCCCTGTCTCGCTTTCTGTTTCAGAAATTCAGGACGTTTGGCTCCGGAGGCGGACCATATCCCTACTCCGGTCCCTCGCTTTTCAGAATTGATATTCCCGTAAACCACCCGCTAAAAAGCCTGCTCGATTCATCACTCAACACCATCCTCCAAGCAGTCGCCCCCAGGACCCTCCAATCCTACCTTATCGCTTGGAGACGTTTTAAATCATTCCACGCTTCTTACAACCTACCCTTCCCCGATTTTTCTCTGCTTTCCATAACCTCTTTTACCTCCTATCTGTATACCATAAAGGGCTTACAAGCCAGGTCCATTAGAGGTTATCTGAGCGGCATCCAGTTTTTCCATAAAATTATGCATGGCGCTCCCTCCACCGAAATAAGCACGCACAAACCTCCCTCCTGATTAAAGGGATTCAAAGATCCCAGCCCACCCGTACCGACGACAGGCAACCCTTAACACTAGATATCCTAACCAAATGCATTCAAACCCACCGCACAGGCTACCAGCCCCTAGGTGCCGCCCGTACACTTAACGCTATGTTTATCCTAGCCTTTTTCGGTTTCCTTAGGTGCTCGGAACTCACCATCACTTCCAAATTCGACCCTAAAATCCACCCCACTATCTCAGACCTATTAGTGCTAGACGGCAAGGCAATTTCATTTTTGATTAAACAAAGCAAGAACGAAAAGACCAAGAAAGGCCATTTCATCTACCTTTTTAACCTAGCCTCGCAAATCCAACCGTACCAGTCAATTCTGGCTTACCTGCAACAGAGAAGATCCCAGGCTAGATCTTCTCTGGAACCCCTGTTTTCAGAAACACCTCAAATCCTTTCTCCAGCAGTCAGGCATTTCAGCAAAACATTTCTCAGGTCACTCATTCCGCATCGGGGCAGCAACTTCAGCAGCCCAAAAAGGCCTCTCCCAACAGCAGATCCAAGCCCTCGGGAGATGGTCCTCCGACGCTTTCCAAAGCTACATCAGGACAAATCGGTCCCACATCAATATAGCTCACCAAACCCTCGTAAATAAATGAATAAATAGATAAATAAATTAACTAATTAATGAAACTCCCTCCTACCCCCTTTTCCTTTTTCTGTCCTCTCAACTATGAGATATACTTAACTTTTCTGCCTAAAATAAACAAAAAAGAGAGTGCTTCTTTATACAGAGAGATCCATTTAAACTTTTGATATAATAAATAAAATACTCAAATTGCCATTGGATATGAATCAAGAGTCTTAGGCAGCATCTAACTGTAAGTGTATAAGCGAATGATTGCAAACATAGATTTTATCTATATCTATATATTCGTGAAGGGTTTATTTTGTACATTCAGTTCAAAGCATACAGGTTCCTGCATGTTCAGCAAAGTTGTGAACTGAAAATAATGTGGAGAGTATCATAAATGTTTCAGGTTGAATAAAGGTTTGCATTCATTATTGCAGAATTTCTCAAATGCAGATCCGTGGAAGATATCTTACGAAAAGTTAACCTCCTTCATAGAACCTAAGTTATGCAAGTACCCAAAACCATTGTGGTGCATTGCAGTCAATTTAAACCCTCAACCCTTGACCTACTAGTGTTTATTAACATAATGAAAGCCATTTTGTAACGTTTTCCATACCCAGAATTTGTCATAAAGGGAATGACATTTCTTTATTTACAATGGTTTTGTTGAGTTCCAGCTGGTGCCCAAGCCAATCATATTTTGAAAATCCAGGTTGCAAATAGAAAGACATATCATTCACCCAAGTTTCGAAAAAGTGTATTATGGCCAGAGAAACTGCCTGTGATGAACGAACAAGCAAAAGTACAGACAAAACCCATTTAACTCAGGCTTCATACACCTTTTCCAAGGTCAAATTCAAGCACTTTTCAAGCACTTTCAAGGTATTTTTAAAGCTTTTTCCAGCACCTTACATCACCGTGAATTACATACCAATACATACAGAGTCAAATGTAATATCTATTGTTTATATCACATTAGCGATAAACGCTATAAACAGACAAAATTGTCTTTTGAAATAGCAGAAGGATCAGATATTTGAATACAAAATAAATGCAAACATTCGTCTTTGAAGTAGTCAATCAGATTCACCTCTTTGAACTTTTTAACAATATCGTGCAAATCAAAACAACTTGAAACAACTATGTATATGGTATACCTCAAGTGCATATTTAACTTAATTTAATCAACTCAACAAGATATTTTAATGTTTTAAACAAAATCTACTTAAAATTGACTTTGGTGGACTTTATCCTGCAAAAATAAATAAAAATTAATACGCCCAAACAAAATACTGAAAAACTAAACAAATCAACTTACTCTGTTAAATAAAACAAAACAAAAAACTGCACTAAACACCGAACAATGCACGTTTAGGCCAAATAATATATTAAGGACCTATTAAGGAGTGTCTTTGAGCTCCTTCAGCTTGTCATTTAGCTGTTTTTCTACAGCCTCCAGACTTTTTGTTTTTCTTTTGCAGCTCTGCAAAGACCATTTGATTTCGAAATGAAGATGAGTTTTCCAACCGATTCAGCTTTCTCTGCATTACT